>CM052542.1:56200455-56502452 GCA_028533065.1 Trachops cirrhosus
AAATGAAAGCTTTGCTGGATAGAGTCATCTTAGATGTAGGTCCTTGCCCTTCATGACTTCAAATACTTCTTTCCAGCCCCTTCTTGCCTGTAAGGTTTCTTTTGAGAAATCAGCTGATAGCCTTATGGGCACTCCTTTGTAGGTAACTCTTTCCTTTCCTCTTGCTGCTTTTAGGATTCTCTCTTTGTCTTTAATCTTGGGTAACTTAATGATGATGTGCTTTGGTGTGTTCTTCTTTGGGTCCAAATTCTTTGAGACCCTCTGGGCTTCCTGGACTTCCTGAAAGTCTATTTGCTTCACCAGATTGGGGAACTTTTCCTTCATTATTTGCTCAAATAAGTTCTCAATTTCTTGCTATTGTTCTTTTCCTTCTGACACCCTTATAATTCAGATATTGGAACATTCCAGGTTGTCCCAGAGGTTTGTAAGACTTCATTTTTTGAATTCTTGTTTCTTCATTTTGTTCTGGGTGGATGTTTATTTTTTCCTTTTGTTCCAAATTGTTGCTTTGAGTCCTGGTTTCCTTCCTGTCACTGTTGGTTCCCTGAACATTCTACTTTATTTCACTTTGGGTATCCTTCATTTGTTTTTTCACTTTTTGACCAAGCTCAATCAGATCTGTGAGCATTTTGACTACCAGGGCTTTAAATTCTCCATCAGATAGGTTGGCGATCTCCTCTTCGCTTAGCTCTCTTTCTGAAGCTCTGCTCTGTTCTTTCATTTGGGCCATATTTCTTTGTCTTGGTGCACCAGTCTGGTTGTTCTGGTTGAGTGTTTCTTTAATTCCTAGGTTGTCAGAGTTCTACACAGTTTGATTTTCTGGCACTTCTGGTTGTTTATTGATTTTAGATGAGTTGTTATCCTCCTTTTAGTTGTGTGAGGAAGCCAACGGTTTCTAACTACACTTCTGTCTTGGCTGGAATTCCCAACCTAAGACTTAAAGTTTGGAATTCAAATACTATAGTGTTTAGAGGCTACTTCTTCATTGTCCTGTACAGGTAATAGTAGATCTGGTGTCAATTATTGTGTAGTTCCTCTAAGATATTGATGTTAAATCTTTCAAATTACATTTAAGACATTTGTGTATTTTTTCTAGGGACAATAGAATAACTACTACTGCATTTGCCATTTTCATATACATAGCTAGAAAAAATGAAGAGAAATATGAAAAAGAGTGCTAGAATTTATCAGTATGTTGGCAAATAGAAAGGACTGTGTTTTTTTACTTTTGCTTCTTTTAAGAGATAATTGACTTTTGAAAGTGAGAATATCAGTCCACTGTATTTATTAATGTAATGTATTTATAACAAATGTAGAAAAATATGTGACAAGAAAGAAATAAAGAATGGAATGGTAAAAACAGAAATATATGTTTGTGAGTTTCTTACATATATGTGATGTGGGTTAATATTGTTTGAAGGAAGGCTGTATAGGTAAAGGTGCATATTGTAAACCATAGAACAATCAATCGCTAAGATACAAATGAAGATAATGAGGCATAGAGGAGACTTATTGTAATACTAAAAAAGTACTAAATTAAACCAAAAAAAGTAAAGAATGGAGAGAAAAATAGATAATATATATAAGAAATAAATTTCAAAAAGTGAGACAAAAATCCAAATGTATTAATTTTATTGAATATAAATAAGTGTAAAGCAAGTGATTTTAAAATTGAGTAAAAACAATACTCTACTATATGTTTTTATAAGAAATTACTCTAAATATGAATTTAAATAAAAGGAATGAAAGAAAATGATATACCATATAAATATTAATTATAAAAAGTTAGAATGATTATTCAATTATTAGACAAAATCAGCTTCAATACAAAAAGTATTACCAAGAATAAATATGACAAGGACTTGAAAATTTCATTTGATAATAAAGTGGCCAATTCATTAAGAAGTCAAAATAATTCTAAATGTGTATGCAACTAATAACACAATTTTAAAACAATATTTCAAAACCTACAGAATTAAGAGTACAATAGACACAAATATAGTAGGATAATACAACAATATTTTTCAGTAATTTATAGAATATAAAAAAGAAATAACAATCTACTAGTCTTGAATAATGTCATCAACCAGTTTAATTAATTGAAAGTTACACAACAATATACAAAATAAGTGAAGAATACTCAATTTTTTTCAAGTATACATAGAATGTTCACCAAGATAGACTATATTTGGAGACATAAAGAAGTTTCAATACATGTAAAAGTTATAACACAATACAGTGTATAATCTCTGACCACATCTGGATTAAATAGAAATTAATAACAGAAGATAATATATTGGGAAACTAAACAACACACTTTCACATATATCATGGGCAAAGAAATAATTCTGGAAGAAAAGTAGAAAATATTCCAAACTGAATGAAATGAAAACACAGAATACAACTAAAACAATGTGAGAGAAATTTAGAACTTTTAATACTTGCATAAGAAAGTTTAAAATCACTGTTAAAGCTTCCATTTAAGAAAATGAAAATAAATGAAAATTAAATTCAAGATAAATAAAGAAAGAAAATAAAAGAGCAGAAAACAATGAAATAAATAATAGATAAAAATAGAGAAAATTTGATACAGCAAAAATTGGTTTATTAAAATACCAATAAAGTGGATACATGAGAGAGGGGTTGCAGAGAGACATATCAGGAATAAATGAGGAGTCACAATTAGAATTACTACATTTAAAAGGGAATAGTATAAATGAATGTATCCTAATATATTCTATAACTTAGAAGAAAAGGCTATTTTTTAAAAAAAGAAGTCATCAAAACAATCACAGGAAAAAATAGAAAAATCATATTTATCTATTTAAATATTGTATTGTAGTTAAAAACTTTCATGTAAGGAAATATCAGGCACAGATTGCTCCACTGGTAAACTCCAAGGATCATTTAAGGAAGAAACAATAACAACCTTGAAACAAAGACAAACTTTTTCAGAAAACAGAGAAGAAACTCTTTACCACTCAATTCCTGAGGCCAACATTACCCTAATATCAGAATCAGAATGAGACGTTAAATAAGAGGAGGAAGGAAAAAAGAGAACAGACTTGTATCTTCAGAACCAAGATAAATAAATCCTTAACAATTGAATCTAACAGTGTATGGAAAAGATAATAAATCATGACCAACTGAGATTTGTCCTGGAAATGCAAGGCTGGTTCAACATTCAAAAATTAAGCAACGTAATTCACGACAACAGAGTTATGAAAATCCATATGATCATTTTAGATGAAGCAGGAAACCATTAGAAAATTCAATACCCATTCCAAATAAAAATCTCAGCAAATTAAAAATAGAAGTAAACATTCTTAACGTGGCGAAAGATACAAATAAATCTGTAGATAGTAGCATCTTAATTTGGAAACTTTAGAATTATGTATGAGAAGCAGTCATCCTGGGACCTGCTACCCCTCTCAGGAATCAGCTAACCAGGCCCTGGGCCTGGAACATTCTCCTATGTGGCAGTTGCATGCCCAGCTGGGCGAACCTCACATGTATAGCTAACCCTGACAAAAAAGGGACAGGGTCTTCACCAGAAGCACAAAAAGGGTATGTGCAGTCCATCGCCCTGTAGCAGTTGTCTGGAGGAAATCACTGCCCATGGGAGACTGGCACGTACTACAGATGCTGATCTTGCTTTGTCAAGTCTCACCTTTCTGTGAGTAAACCTTTTCCTACCAGTATTTGTGTGTTGAGTTCTCTTGGCAACTCCAAACCAGTAGAAGATGCAGTGGGCTCCTCCTTCTGGAGGTTGGCATGTATTATGTCCTTTGGTGTCCTCCACATGATGGGAATACTCACTAGGGATTGGTAACTGGATCTTTCTGCTCCACAGAATGTTTAATGGGGGAAAGCATGAATCTTGTCTTAAGACCAGGATCAAGTCAATGACATTAGCTCTCATCATTTCAATTCAATACTGCCCTGGTATTTTTTAAAAATACAGTGAAAGGAAACAAAAGCAATCAGATAGAAAGGAACAAGAAACTATGTATTTTCAAACAGAACATAATTGTGAATATAAAAAGTCCTGAGGCGTATCCACAAAAACTGTTAGAACTTATAAGTGAATTTCAAAAGTTAGCAAGATACAAAATCATTAAACACACAGCAATTGCATTTCTACGTACTATTAGCAAACAATTGCAAATAGAGTTAGAAAGTATTATTCATAGTAACATCAAAACAATGAATAATTTAGAAATAACTTTAACAAATAATGTATAAGATCTGTACATTAAAAACTACAAAAGAAATGGAAAATGACCTAACTGTCCATGAAACAGAGCACTTGATGTACTTAAAATGTCAATCCCAAATTGATCTACATACTCAACTCTATCCAAAACAAAATCCCAGCAGGATACATTATAGATTTTGATAAGCTAAGCATAGTATTTATATGGAAAGTAAAGGATGTAAAAGAAGCAAAAATGCATTTTAAAAGGAAAAAAACTGGACCTACACTTAATATAAAGGACAGTAATCATGACAACCTAGTATTGGCATACAATTGATAGATCAATGAAACAGATAATTCAGCAATATATATATATTGCCTACATATATATGGTTAACTTACTCTCAGAAGTTCTAAAGTAACTCAGTGGGAAGAAAAAAATCTTTGCAATAATGAGTGCTGGAAAACTAGAAATCAATATGGAAAAAATGTCAACCTCAATGCTTACCTCACACTAAGTAGAAAATTAATTCAAAATGACTCATAAATGTCAATGTTAATGCCAAAACTTCCAATCCTCTATAAGAAAACATGAGAAAATCTTTTCGAAATTGTGATTGGCAAATATTTCTTAGAAAGGACATAAAGGGCACAAAGTATAAAGAAAAAGCAAATTTGATTTTATAAAAATTAAAAACTTTGCCCTTCAAAAGACACCTTCAAGGAAGGAAGGAAGGAAGGAAGGGAAGAAGGAAGGAAGGAAGGAAGGAAGGAAGGAAGGAAGGAAGGAAGGAAGGAAGGAAGGAAGGAAGGAAGGAGAAAGAAAGAAAGAAAGAAAGAAAGAAAGAAAGAAAGAAAGAAAGAAGAGAAAGAAAGAGAGAAAGAAAGAAAGAGAAAGAAAAAGAGAGAGAAAAAAAAGGTCAAGCCACAGAGTGGAAGAAAAATTTCACAATACATATTCTGCAGGACTCAGTAATATGAAAAATTAAACCAGTAAAATAAATAAGTAAAATATTTGTACAGACAATATAAGATGCAGCAATACAAATGACCTATTAGCATATTAAAGGTACTCTAGTACCATTAGTAATTACGGAAATTCAAATAAACTCCACAATGTTAAATCATTTCACACACACTGGAATGGCTAAAGTTAAAAATGATTTAGCAATTCTGCTTATAGGTAAGTATTCAAAGAAATTATAACATGTAACAAGAACTTCATAGTATCTTTATCATGAGAGCCATAAACTAAAAACAATCCAATTATCTCATAATAGGTAAATTCATAAATATATCAATTCATACAATGAAATAACTTTCATTATCAAAATTCTATGAACTACTTTCAGCAAGTGAATTCATAAACTGTGGCACATCCATACAGCAAAATATTACTTATCAATAAAAACTGAGCTGTTGACAAATGAAAAGACATGGAGAAGCCTTACATGAATACTGTTAAGTGAAACATGGCAGTCTGAAAGGGCTGCATACTGCATGATTCCAAAAATATAACATTCTGCAAATGGTAAAACTGTGAGGACAGTAAAATGATCAGCAGTTTCCAGGAATGTAAGGGGAAATCCAGAGAGAGGGAGAGATGGATTTATAGGACACAGAGGATATATAGGAAAATGAAACTATTCTGTAGAATACAGTAATGGAAGATGCATGTGAAAAACCCACTGAATGTGGAACACAGTGAACCTTAATATAAACTATGGACTTCAGTTACTAATAATGTATTATTATTGGTTCACCAATTGAGACAAATGTACCACACTAATACTATCTGTTAATAATGAGAGAAGCGGGGGATGGAGAGGGGCAGGGGGATACAACATTATGCTGAACAAAAGAAGCCAGAAATAAAGGAGTTCATAGTCTGTAATTCCATTTATATGAAGTTTAACAAAGGCAAAACTAAATTCCGGTGAAAGAAATCAGATTACTGATTGCTTGTGGCTGGCTAGTCAGTGTGTGTGTGTGTGTGTGTGTGTGTGTGTGTGTGTGTGTGTGTGGTTTACTTGCAACAAACAGGGAACAGTTTTAGAATAATAGACATATTTTGTATCTTCATAGAGCAGTGTTTATACGGGTGTGTACATACTTTTCAAAGTCTTCTAAACTGCATACTTAAAAATGGATGTATTTTGAATGTAAATTATACCATTAAATTTGATTTACAAAATAAGCAAATGAACAAATCATTCACTCAACAATAAACAAAACAGACCAAAAATTCATTTAGGTCCATGAAAATCAGACTAAGCAACTAATTGATGGCCTGTCATTTCAGGCTCACTTCTTCTAAATGCTTTGTAAGATTCTAAATCAATACACTATAAGTAAGTACCATCAAAGCTATAATAGTCCAAAAATATTTTCAATTGGTCACAGGCGTACTTAATGTCAGTAGACACATTAATGTGAATTTATCCTTAGGTAAAAACAAATTAAAGAGAAAATTATGCTGATGTTGTCAGAGGTGTCAGTGAGATCATTCAATTATGTATTCAATATTTATTAACCATGTATTCTATGCTGAGCAAAGAGATTCATATGCTTTGTCCTTAAAAACTCATAAGACAGAGGGTGAGAAAAATGAGGAGACAGATTGCTACAATTCAATCTGATAAATAAGGTTTCCTCATGAATGATAAAGAGCAAGTATGAGAAACATGCAGGCATTTTCTTGTATGATTTTCTACTGCATCCAAAATATTGCTCTCAAAAATGTCCTATCCAGAGACAGAGATACTAGACTTTTGCAAAATTTTGTAAATTAAGAAGGCACTGTGCTAAATGCAATGTAAATTTTTCATCATTCAAAACTCAGAGACTTAAATTTTCTGAATAAATTGTTGAAATGATACTAGTTATCTGTACTAGGTGTAATACTTGGACTCATTTTAAGATTTTGAGCTTTATAAAATTGACATTCGCTAAATAAAACATTTTTGTAAAGTTTGCCAAAAATTTACATATGAGCCCCCTTGCTGGCTCTTGTGATAACCATATTTATAACTCTGTCTCTAACTGTTGCTATGTTGATGGCTGCAGATTGTGTAGGTGTCTTAACTAGGAGGGCCATGTGTTAGCTCCTCCCTTTATTATTGAGTAAAGGCTTAAAATATGTTGATGTTTCCACCTTCTGAATTTCCCCTCTATTCACTGGAAAATTTCTATGCTAGGCAGTTCCTCTCATCCCTGGCACATGTACCAATTGGTGGCTTCCTACTACATTTGGCATTTTTGAATGACCCTAGAGATACGTTTGTGTATATGTGTGTGTTGTCCCTACAGATTGTCACACTCCACATAACAAAATGTTACTTTGGGCCACAGACTAATAGATCCATCATAAGGGGCAAAAGTAGATCACTGGATTAGCCAACTGAACCTGCATTTTAAGTACTGATGCTAATTTGCAATTGATTTGTTTCATCACATTTCTTCCACACATCATCCTCCAGAAGAGTTAATATCAACAAATTACACTGTAGGTTATACAACTATGGGATTGCACGAATTTTTCAAGCCTAGTGTTTAATACAAATCTTCAAAAATATTACTGGTAGGTGAAGCAGCTCAGATTTGGTGGCTGAGGAGCCAGGTGTGCATTTCAAAAGACTCAGGACAGAATTTATTAAACAAAAAAAACCCTTAGGCATGAAGAAGAAACCATTTCTTAGGCATTTGCTAAAATCTAAAATTAAAAAAATACTGTCATTTTGAATGACAGGATCATTTGTGATAAACTTCCCCCAGAGGTCATTGAGGAGCCACACATTGTGTAAGGCGCATAGCTTTCTCGTAAACTTCTCGTCATAAGAGACATTCAGGGAATGAAAAATGATGGTACTTGTCAGGTGGGAACATGGAAGGTAACTGTTCACACCTTGCCTCTCAGCTAAAAGGCAATGGAACTGGGTTTCAGGTGATTGCCATGTTCTCTTTTAGTATTACAGCACTAACATATTTTGTATTTTGGTATTATCTGTTTCTCCTATGTGCTAGTAAGCGTTAAGCCTAAATTTTGTAAATTGTTAGTTTTTTAGAAAATCACCTAAGTGTTGCCCTTACTGAGTATTAGTCATTAGGACATTAGGTATCTTTATCATTTGAATGTATGTTTTAGTCACACTACTGCATTATCCCAAAATTCGTTACTGTGCTATTAAAAAACAAAACAAAACAAAGGCATTGTACAAAATGCAATTCAATGATCAAGATTAGGAAATTAACATTAATACAGCACTAATATCTAATCTAAAATTTAAATTCAAATTTTGTGCATAGTACCAATGCTAATATTTATAGCAAAATTATTTTCTTACTTAGTATCAAATAAGGTACTACTGTTTCCTTTGTTTTTAATATGTATCTTGTGGAGCAATACTTTAGAATTTTGAAATTTCCCCTTATTCATCAAAGTTCCACCAACAATTTTAGCATCCAGTTATGTTTTTCTTTTTTTCTTGAAACAGTTATTACTATGATGATTGCCAATTAGTAATTTTTTAATTCTACCATTTCTGCTTATTGTTTTATATGACATTTTACCCTAAGAAAGAACTGTTCTTCTTTTTTCCTCTTTAATTATTTGTATCAATTTGGTCTTATGAATTTCTGTTTTGTTCTATGAGTTGTAATACATTACAGCCATTATTTATTTTGATGCTTAACACAACCCAGTTCTCATCATTGGGAACACCATCAAGCTCACTCCTGCTATCCTGATACAGCCCTTTCTCTCTTAGAGCAATCGGCTACCTTCGGGCACCCCAAGATATTCCAGGTTTATTTTCAATATATTAGACCCATTCATGAAATTAAGATTTCCCCAAAACCTTAGCGTCTTTTAGAAGACATTAGTTTTTTTAAAAAATAAGATCTGGACTCAAGGTGTCAGCTAAACTTTAAGTGAACTTTTCCCAACCTTACATGGACTAACATAACATGAGAATCCTAAGACATGCCAGTCACAGATCAAAGTCTATTCCCTCTTGCCAACCTTTTTCCATGATGCTTCCCTCAGTGCATGAAGCATTATGGCAAAGACTGAAAGCAGGGTAGGAAAGCTGAAAGGGAACAGTTTTGATGCTTTGCTCAGGTATGATGCAGCCATCCTCTGAAAGCCTGGTATAGGACAAAGACAGAAGACAAGAGAGAAATTCCCCTCAGGCTGTCTGTATGTTCACCTACAAAATAATGGTGTAATCAGGAGAACCAAAAGAAATCTCTCTGTGGACACTTTGTGGCAAAGCAAGAAATCTATGGGAAAATCTACCTATATAATTTGAGTCATTACAGGACATGAAAACTGCCACCGCATAGAAAAGACAGGAGGGCAGAGCTGTCTCCAAACTGGCAGAGAGCTGCGGCAGGATTGAAGAGAGAAAAATATCTCCACTCACCCAAAAAGCTGGCAATAGGAGACAAACACAGAGAATGTTTGAAGAAACAATAGCCACGGACTTACTAAATCTGATCAAAACTTTAACTCACATACTCAAGAAGATAATCAAAAAAGTACTGGCTAGAAAACAATGAAATGACTTATTTGAAATACTGATAAATATTAAAACAACCATAAAAAGTTATGGAGAAAACTATATCCACTGAAAATGTCCTTCGAACATTAAGGCAAAGTAAAATGAATTTCAAACAAAAATTATAACAAAAATAAAAGTACTAAGCATTCAAATGAATGTAGAGAATATAAGATTGGACAAAACAGAAGGACCCATTTAGAATCTATGTATAAGAGATAGACATGCATGATAATAAAAAATACAGTATTTTAGCATGTAAGTTAATGCAGCAATTTGTTGGACAATTTATAGTCTAAAATCTTACAAGAAAAGAAGGCAGTCTAACAAAATGAACTTAACATTCAAGCTAAGAAGTTCAAAAATGGAATAACAGGAAGTCCAGAGAATGTAGAAAAAAGAAATAATAAAATAGAAAACAAAACGACAGTATAGTCCTATATGTGGTTCTTTGAACAACCAAAAAAAAAAAACAAAACCTACAAATCTCTGCAAGACTGATAAAAACAGAGGGAAGACAAGAGTAAGCAGCATTAGGAACAAAAGAGGGCATACCGAGAAAAAGGAAACATATATAACAAGGGAGAAATACTGTGAACAACTTTTGACATCTTGTTTAACAAAGCAGGTAAAATGAAAATTTTTTAAAACAAATTAAAAAAATGTTATTGTTTTTCAAGTATAGTTGTCTCCATTTTCCCCCATCCCCCCCAATCCCACCCACTCCCATCTCCAACTTTCAATCCTATCCTCCTTTGGCTTTGTCCATGGTCCTTTATACATGTTCTTTGTCAACCCCCCTCCTTCTTTCCCTTGTTATCCCCCTCCCCTCTCCTCTCTGGTTACCATCAGTTTGTTCTTTATTTCAGTGTCTCTGTTTATATTTTGCTTGCTTGTTTGTTTTGTTAATTACATTCCACTTATAGGTGAGATCATATGGTATGTGTCCTTCACTGCCTAGCTTATTTCACTTAGCATAATGCTCTCCAGTTCCATCCATGTTGTCATGAAGGGTAGGAGCTCCTTCTTTCTTTCTGTTGCGTAGTATTTCATTGTGTAAATTACTAAACTGAATCAAGAACATACAGAAAACTTTAGTTGACTTGTAACCATTAAGTAAATTAAATCATTCATTTAAAATCTAACCTTAAAATTAAAACAAACCCAATAGAATTATAAACCTATAATTGTAATAACCATGTGATATTGGCTTGGAGATAGAGAGGGAAGCAAAAGTTAGAGCCTTAAAACCAACTCCTTCACAGCAGTATTTCAAGGGAGCAGGCTAAATGAGATCCCAGCAGCGGGTTAACTAGCATACAGAGTAGAAAGGCCAACATTTTAAATCAGTCAAGATGGCTTAGATTCTAAGCAACCCTGGGCAAGCCTCAGGTTCATGTCTTCCAATTTCCGCAGTTATATAATGGGATAATAAAACCAGTGTGCAGTCTTCTTCTATATATTGAGTGAAAGGGTTTGAGAAAGAATAAGTAATTACTAAAGTCTTAAATATGTATTGGTACTAGTTTCAACTCAGATAACTGCACATTAAAAGAAAAGAAAGTGCTAGATTAAAGAGAAAATAGGTAGGAAGAAAAGAGGCAATTTATATTGAAGTTTTATTTTTCCTCATCTGTGTTTTCTTTCTTTTTTAATATTTACTTAATACACACATTCATATATGTGTGTATGTATGTGTTTTTTTAGAGGGAGGGGAAAGGAGGAAGAAAGAGAGGGAGAGAAACATCAATGTGTGGTTGCCTTTCGTGTGCCCCCTGCTGGGGACCTGGCCTGCAACCCAGGCATGTGCCCTGACAGGAGACCAAACGGCAGCCCTTTGGTTCTCAGGCCGGCACTCGATCCCCTGAGCTGCACCAGCCAGGGCTCTGTGTTCTCTTTCTTTCTTTATGTTTTTGAAGTTACACTGATTTTAAAAAGTAAAAAATTGGCAAGTAAAAACTAGATTTGGTCTGTAAGAATGTAACTCATTTTCTCTCTATGTCCTTTCACATCTCTTCCTCCCTGCCTCTTACCCTTTCTTCCCTCCTTCCTTTTTTTCTTTCAAAAAGAGTGATTGCTATAATTTTCATTAAAACCATGCAGCAAGTCCTGTTATGAAAACATGCCTCAGGCAGGGACACAGGGACTCTGAGGAGTCTCACAGGCACAGTACAATTCAGGAAGCTGCTTTATTGCCGACTTCTTCGCTTGTTAAAATATTCCCAGTTAATACTTGGGATAATGACTTGCAATGACTATTTTAATTAATTAATTTTTGTTTGAATTTTTAAAACGTATGTCTTTTGTTTTAAAAGCCCGAAGGCATTGGCATTTTTGTGTCAAATCATTAATTAAATATTCTAAACAAGCAAAAGTAACACAAGTAAAATGAAGAGGAAAAAATGAGCTTTCAGGAAAACACGATAAAGAATGGACAAACTACTTTGTGCATTAAGATCAAGATCAGAAATTGTCAGCTTGTTTAAAATTCAATACTGGACACCTGAAACTGTTTCCCAGAAGTCTATGCATTAATGTTAGATTTCTGAGCTATTCAGCAATTCTGAGGTCCTAAGATTGCCAACTACTCACATGCCACTATTTTGACAGTGTTAGAGAGACCCTGAATTAACCTTATAAAGATATTCCTGTTTCTTCATGACAGGGATAGATTTGACATCTTGTGACTTACCATTATCTGCTTTGTGAGTGTTACAGCTTTGTGAACTTTCCATAATAAGCTGAAGCAGGGACTTTTGAGAATACATCCAAATTATATGCAGTAATATTTGCTTTTGTGAATAGTAGGTATGACAGTTCTGCCATGCAGTTTAACATGCTATGGTGAGATTAATGAGGTAATATCTAATACGTTTATTATTATTATTATGTTCTTCTTTGGGTTAACAAACTGGAATAATGACTTAGCAATATATTGTCACAATTATTTTTACATTTACTCACCTTTGAATTTTTATTCCTGCAAATTTTCTCTTTCCCCCTGACTCCAGCCCAATGTAATGAATAACGAGAGGGAAAAAAAGAAAAAAGAAAACTAGCATGGTTTTGTACTTACTATATACCAGGAACTATGGTCCTTTAACCTCTTATCTTGTTCAATCCTTAAAATAGCCCTGTTGGATAGTGTATGCCTTCTTTTTATTACCAATGAAACATATTACAGTCATTCCACACCCCTTACTTATTGCCCAATATTATATAGTGTGTTAAATATTTAAATCTCATGGATCCTGCTCTCTGACTTTGAACATCACAATCTTTAAACAAAGAGTAACTCAGACTTCCTAGATGCCAAACCAGGTTTACTTTCTAACTCTCCAAACTTTTGAGATGAGTTACATCTTCATTTTAAGGTGAGTAAAAGGAGGTACAAAAAACTGCACTTACCCAAGTTTATAAAGGTAGTAAATGTTGAAGCCAGACTTTATCATTTAACTATCATGTAACACACTGCCTCCACTATATAATATATAGCAGAAAGATAGTTTAAACTGAGGCCAAGGGCTTTAGTTTACATTTCCACTTACATTATTTTAACTGTCATTTTCTGATAAGATATAGAATATCATGGCCTCTAGGTGGGGTGTCACAGCCTTACTGCAGTCTAAGCCACAGCTGGAATATCAGAGTGCATGGTTTCTCTTCTATTAAAATGAATGTTTGAAGCTAAAAGAGCATTGCCAATTAAAGTAGGCCTACCTAGAGGCAAAGGGATACATGGAAGTTAACTATATAAACTGATTTGTTGTCAGAAACTGAGGTCCATATTTTAGATTCTAAAATTGTTACCAGAATATTACCACCACAATGTGTCATCAAGCAAATGAGAGCAGGTTCAAACTTTCTGATCATCAAATAAATATTTAAAAATCATTTAAAAAGTTATTTTCAATAAAGTTAACTCTGTACATTGTAAACATAAAAAGAGTCATCATCTGTTCAAGAGCCTCAACAGCTAATAACCATTTCTATTTTGGTAATTTTTTTTTCTCTGTTCAATTTAGAGTGGTGAAATTACATTGAACGTGCTGTTTTGTTTCATGCTTTTTCAGTTAGTGTTCTAACAAATGGATTTTCCTTCTCATTTAGTTATCTACTGCTTCATAACAAATTACCTCAAAACCTAATAGTGTTAAGCAATAAAAAAAATTGTTTTCTCAAAATCTCTGAGTGTTAGGAATCCTTGGTAAAGCTGGGTAGCTCTTGCTCTAAGGTCTCTCCTGAGGTTGCCGTTGCTGGACAGCTTCAGTGTGACTAGAGGGTCAGCTTCAAAGGAGTCCTACGGAGAGCCACTGGAAGGAAGTCTCAGTTCCTCACTGGCCATTGGTGGGAGGCCTCAGTTCCTCCCTAGGCGGAGGGACCTTTCTGCAGGATTACTCAAGTGTCCTCATGGTGTGTCAGTTGGTTTCCCCCAGAGTAATCAAATAGTATAAAGAAGCCACAGTGCCTTTTATGGCTTAGCCTCACAAGACACATTCCATCATTTCTGTTCTCTCCTTTTGGTTATGTTTGTCAGCGCTGTTAGGTGTGGGAGGGGCCTATATAAGTGTGAATAGCAGCACACAGAGATCACTGTGGCTCAACCTGGCAGCTAGTTATGATGCTATCATTAACAAATTTAAAAATACTTCAATGTGGTGGTATAAAGAAATATTCTGTGTTCCAGGAACTGGTTTCTCAAGCCCACAGCTGAAAACAAAGGTAGGTAAACACATGTCATTTTAGATTCAAGGAACACCCAAGCTTTGACAGGAGACTCCTGCTTCCCATGAGTCCTCTGGAGATTATTATTTCTTACAACCAGTGCCCCTGCCTACTAAACCCCTTCCTCATTATTTATCTGGACTACTGTGTTAATCCCTAGGGGACTACACCTGAGTGGGCACCAAGTTGGGGGTAGGGTGAGATCCTTATCTTCGGGGACTGTGGGACTTCAGCTGATCCCTAGCAAGTGCTTAGGGAACAACAAATATAAAAGAGAAAGAGACTTCACCTCATGTCTCTTTTCTTTCTATGGTAACGTTCATAAAACAAGAGAAATATACTCAGGAAGAAGAAGGAAATCAGCATCTGTGTATGGGTGCCATTTGGAAGTGTTCAGTGATATCACAAATGATATCCAAATATTTTATATCAACATGCATGGGCACTTATTTTAGGAAGGAAGAACACATCCATCGTTTTGTTGCTTTAAAATCCTGGATTAGAACATCTTAGACTGTGAGGATATGGAAAGAGAAACAGAATACATAAACATGACATGTATGAACATGACAGTAAGGCAATATTTCCCCTTGATTCTTTTGCAGCAAATCACTTGGCAATTCTGAACATCAAGCAAGAAGCAGACATCATATGTCTTGCAGATATATTAGCTTTGATCAGTTTCATAACCTTGCATTAATCAAAGAACCATAGAAATTTCAGTTTACTTTTACAAAGAGAGCTAAAGAGACATTAGGGTTAAGGTCACTTAGCAAATTACATGCATTGCTGATTAGAACTATTTTCAGTCAAAACTGTGGATTTGTTAAAGGTATCTAGTTGGAGGTAAGGTTCTTGTAAAGGACAGTGTGGAAATAAAGTTCTGAACCTTAGAGTCGGGCCTTGGTAACTCTACTTTTGAGTTCCTGAAACAAGATTTTTGATAATAACTTGGTTGGTTCATGGTTAAAAATGGACTCTGCTTTGTTATCAAAACGTTAATCCATTCATGTCAGACACTCATTAGGGCTCCAGAAATGACTTTCAGTCTAGAAATCCAAGAGAGTTCAATGGACTCTAAACAATTGGGAAGCTAATGGCTAATCATAAAATATTGAGATTCATTTTTTCTTTACTTCATAAAATTTTCTCTCCCTCTGATTTTAATTTTTTGCAGTTTTACTACATTAAAATGTAAGATGGTATTTTCCAGATACAGGCAAAACATAATAATAATTGCAGTCTCTAATATAATGCTGACTCTGTGCTAGGCACTGTTCTAATTGCTTTACTTATGTTACCTCATTTAATCCCCCAAGCCCCATGATTTTTAACCCTATTTATAGATAAAGAAACTGAGGCATAGAGGGATTAAGTGGCCCAAGGTCACACAGCTGCCAAAGAGTGAGGTATGATTTAAAATATGGGAGAGTCTGGGCCCAGAGTCCCCTTTTGGCTGCTTCCCAATTGCAGAAAATGTGACTCATAGCAAACATGTAGTGTTCTTGGACCTAACTCACGAGTTCACTGGCAAAAGGCTCACACTGGTCATATATCAAATGTTTTACTCTGCCATATATAGAATATTTAGAAATACTTTTGACAAAAATTAATTATTTTCGGCAAATAGTGATGCATAAGAGCATAATGTCTTCATCTTAGGGGCCAACATCTGTAACGTACTCCCCGCTGCCTTCTTGTCTACCTCTCCTTCCTCGTACACCGCATCAGCAGAGAGTTTGCTCTAGAGTGAAAAAGTTCTTGAACCAAAAATAGTTCTTACTTTCTGTTGTATCCTTTTGCACGAAGTCACTAATTTGAGATAAATGCCTTTTTGTTTTTGTCACAGCACCCTAAGGAAATGTCAGTAGCAAACAGTACTTGGATTTGTCTTCCCTCAGACTCTGGGCTTGCAAATGAGGGCAAATATACAAATCGTTACATTTAAAAGAAGACAGATCTCTTATCCGCATCAGAAAAAAATGGAAACTAAAAGTTCATAAAAATGCTAATGATCATATTTTTCCCAAATGTTCTGGTTTAGTACAAAGTTTCTTTTTGATAACACCATATAATGCTCTCCTCCTGCTTGCCCGCTAATCTCCATTTCTCAGTGTGAACATGGAGCAAATAACATAAATCTATAAAAAGATACTCTGAATTCACTTCCAAATATAGTACTCAGATAATAATGCAATTGTTGGGCAAAGTAGCATGCTTTACTCATTAGCAATGAACTCAGATGTGAATGTGCCTCTGTACCAGCTCTTCCCTCACTCCGTTACTGTTCCTCAGAAGCAGTGGTGTGAGCCTGCCGAGCATGTTCCACAGAGCAGAGTCAACGCTCTATGAGCCAGCATCTGTCCCCATCCTTTGCTTACATTACAGTTCCTTGCAGTCATTCCCTAAATAGCAGCTGGGGAAAATTGGTTTTTCTAATTGTGTGGCTGCCGTCATCCCTGTAGTGATAAGCCTTGTGCACTTCAAGTTAGTATAGCCATTGAGGAGAAATCTACAGCCTCAACATTTACATACATTATAGTTCTACAAGTTGTTTGAGTAACAATCAT
This sequence comes from Trachops cirrhosus, assembly GCA_028533065.1. Taxonomy (NCBI): domain Eukaryota; kingdom Metazoa; phylum Chordata; class Mammalia; order Chiroptera; family Phyllostomidae; genus Trachops; species Trachops cirrhosus. The sequence continues at coordinate 56,217,507 of CM052542.1, forward strand.
TGATTGGAGTCAAAAAACTTAACTTCCATTGACCAAAGTTGAAAAACGGAGTGCATAATAGTCAAAAGTGCATAGTTAACTCTGAAGCAAGAGAAAGCCATGAGATAATTCTCATTGATTATTGACAATAAGTCTTTTCCCTAGATAATAGGTATTGTCACATTCCACAAAAAAGAAAAATTTACTAATTAATAATTAATTTAATTTTTTAACGTGCCTCCCATCGTTGACATCAAAAACTAGAATGACCTCATATGATTTTTAAACCAAGTGATAACATGAACTACTTGTTTACAGACCAGTGAAAACCCCCTCTTTGAAGATTTTGACCTGCTTTCATCCAAGAATTAAAAGTGTCCACTCTACTTTAAGAAGCTATGAAAAAGTAATGGCCCGATAATAATTATATAACACATTTTATGATATTTCATTGCAAAATGGAGTACAGAGTTCTATTACACTTGAACTTCATATTTTTGCTTCTGTTAAATTTTTTATTAAAAAGGACATTACAAAACAATACAACAATTAAAAAGTATTGTATGTTGTTTTATTTTGGGTTCAAAAGGTCATTTGTGAACTTAATCAAAAAGCATTTTTATATAAAATATGGTTATCATATTTAGAATCTCTTTTTTTCTTACCCTGTTTCTAAAATCAGAAAAACAGTGGATCAGGGAAGAATTATTGAGTTGCTTAGTGAAAGTGGTTCTAAATAAAATTTTGTTGGATTTTTAACTATCCAAGTGCTAAGAAAATGCAACAAGCTCTTAAAATAAAACCTAGTAGAAACATGGTTTCTATAAGTGGAATTTGTTGAAATGTTAAGTATGTTTTATTTAGTCCACACTTGGCACTCCATAAACTGTCAGACCCCTCCTGTCCTTTGATTGGGTCTGTGACTTTCTTGTTCTGTTTTGTGCTCTCGATCTATTTTTACCATTTCCCTGCTCTTCCCTAATTTTCTAAAGACTTTTTTCATTTCCTTTCTGGAGTGACACAAAGCAGAGCTTGTTTGCTTGCTCTGAGCAATCTTACATATTGGGCAGGCATCTGTGACCAAAAAAGAAAAAAAAAGACAAAGAACTCATGGACACAGATAAAAGTGAGGTGATTGCAGTGGGGAAGGAGGATGGTGGAAGTGGAAGAGGTATAGGGGAGATAAATGGTGATGGAAAAAATAACATTAAAATAAAAGAATTGTATAGAGACTTTAAAAAATTGTCTTGAATACTATTTTTGTAACCTCTAAATGGGTTTTTTGTGAAGCCAAGTCACCTTAGTTGATAAACTTATCTGTTTATAGAACTCCCTAATAGAACAAAACAAAATAGCAAGCTATAGCTTGCATTTAGGAGGCATGTTATGCTCTTGCAGTAGGAGGATTCTCATCAAGATGTACCATACAGAATCTCTACTGGCAGTCAGGCATAAGATGGCATCAGCTGGCTTGTGTTCAGTCCATTCAGTGGAAGACCAATTTCATAATGGCCCCAATAACCTCTGTCCACTGACATCTTTACTTCAACTTCATGACAGACCCTAAGTCATATCCAGATTACGTGTATGCTCCTGGACTCCTGGGCCGAAGAAACTGCATGAGATAATAAATGTTTATTATTTTAAGCTGCTGAATTTTGGAATAATTTGTTACACAGAAATAGATAGCCAAGAACTGTTGCTAGGGGCATGGAAAAGTGTTTAGTTTCTTGGTTATGGGAGTTGGCAGGACAGTGTTCAAGCCACCAGAAAGTGGGCTGAGCCCAGGGCAGCATCAGTGCAGGGGAGAAACAGTCGCAGATCTAGCCTCATATCCCATAGTGGAACCAACATATGCCAGTTGCTAAATTAGTCTCTGTAAACTAATTAACTCTGTAAATGTATAACTCTGAAGACACACAGATGTCAACAGGCAGAACCATTAATTCAACCTTAGTTCTTTTTAACTTTAAAGATCATACTCTTAAACTGGCATAGTTCGTAGCTTCTGATAATTGTTAACATTAGTGAGCCATAATATACATGCCCACTCCCATGCCACCTATCTCTTTCTTTAGAAAAAAAAACTCCGATCCTTAAGCCTCTGAAAGATGGGTATTGATTACACCCGTAAATAAATAAGTAAATGGAAAGGGCCCTTTTAGAATGTAAGTATTGACATGGGAAAGGGATAATTTTAAGAATTCATCTCGTTTTTCAGACTCTCCCCTAAGAATTCCTTCCAGCTACATACTTAGTTTTTATGTCTCCAAATTAAAGACTCTCATGCTGCTGTTAACAGGTTTATCAGAAGGATTATTTCCTTTTCTAAATCATTCACTCTGCTCCTCCTTTTCATTAACTTGGATAATGAAACATTACCTGGTTTCCCTCTTTGTAAACATAAATTTGAGAAAAGAAGAAAGCAAATCTTTTAGATATATCTGAGAACATTTAGATTGGAAACCCAAGTTGCCATGCCCTGGCATCAAAGTATCAGGGAGATGTTCTTAACACCAGGAAATGATGACCAGTATTGAATACACAGTGGAGATAAGAGAAAGAGTTGCACTCAGATATGGTTCATTATTGCTACTGAAGCTTTATTTTATAACACACTTTCTTTTCAGGTGTGATTGTTTAGCACTGGAATTTAGGAAAGACATGGGCCATTTTATAAGATTATTTTAAGGAACAGAGATTAAGCATATCTTCTATCCCTTCCAGTTTTTCCGAAAGCTTCATCTTTATTGAAAACAGATATTTAGCAGGAACCTATAAATGTTCAAGTTAAAAGAGATATGAAGTGAAAAATATCCCTCCATAGTAACTTTATAAGGGGCTGCTTTAGCTTTCTCTCAGTGTTGAGATATCACTTTGCAATGCAACAGATACACACACCAACAGACACACGTTTCTTAATCTTCTTTCTTTTACTTCTCTTAACTTTTGAAGTAGCTGGCTCTATTCCCCTTAAAATACACAATGCAGAGAGTTTCAGAAATTGTCGACACCTGGAACACATTTTTTCTTGGCTATGGTCACATAGGTATCTTCACTCTGAAGAAAGCAGATCAGACCCCTGCCATGCCTGACTTCGACGTTTACTTGGTATTAGTGTAGGTTCCTTAATATCTAGATACTTTTCTTATCAAGATCTTTCTCCCTTCTAAAGCAAAAGTGACCTTCTGCCTTTAAAATTGTCTTCCTTATGAAGTAGATAATGGATCCTTGCAAGCTTATACTTTAATAATGCCAGAGGCACATGTGATGAAAGCAAAATAAATGGTTAGAGTAAGAATAACACTATATTTGCATATCTAGGCTTTGATATGATATGATCAATATTAACTCTGATTTATGTTTCAACTTAATTTCCCAAGTTGTTGAAACATCCTTAGTTGCTGTCAAATGAGTCTAGCCATCTTTCTCTTGATTCTTGTCCCAAACTCATCCAAAGAATGTATTTTTGATTAGCTAATACTTATTTTTTGTTTGTTTATTTATTTGTACTACTGAAGTTATCTAAATACAAAGTTAGTTGACAACTTACTAAACATCCTGAATAACTCAGGGCAACATACTTTGGGCCATTTAAGGAAAAGAAAACCTGCTCTAATTGAGGAAATAACACATTAGTTTAAGAAGTGATAACTCTGTGAAGGAGCATATCAAATATAACTTCTTCTGATGACACTTTAAGACACAAACAGACCTAATGATTAAGTGGCCATCGATGTGTTGATGGTCATGGTATTGATCATAAATTTATTATTAATGAGTCAAGTATAAGTAAGTCTTTGATATCTAAGCTTTCCTGAAAATTTTTTTGTAACTCTTCTACACACCCCAAATGAGAATTGCTCACATTGCAAAGTAGCCCTGCCAAAACACTCTGATAAAACTCTGGACCCAAAAATGTTAATTCAGGACTTTCAAAGCTTTACAGCAGTCATATAACTAGTCTGTGCTCTCATTTTACAAACTAGATGGATGTTCTCTCAAATTAATCAAACTGCTGTGATAGGATTTAAAATTAGCCTTATTTATTTGAAACCAAACTCCATTTTGTCTAATTCTGTCCTCTGTTGACATGCTTCTACTCCTTGTTCATGTCATAATCTTATTTCTGTGCAGGTCTGAGTCCACTCCAGTAAATTGTAAGCTTCTCTGTATGTTAGTCATCTTTACATCCTCCATTGTTACCAATAAACAATTTATGCTGAAACTATAGTAGAGTCTAAAATATAATAGCTGATATAATCACCTTTGTAATAGGCAGGAGTTGTAATTCTCTTTGTACCACAGCAGTGTAAACATCACATGCTTCCCAATGAAATAGAAAGCTAAAAAAATCTAGGAGTCCTACAGAGGTCTCTTATATGCCCAACACATTGTGTCCAGGTCTCACATTAGTCACGTTACAGATGTTATTTATAAATAATAATGATGATAAGACTAGTGACAGATAGGTAAATAGATAATACTTATATAGCATTTACTATATGCCAGGTACTGATGTAGGTACTTTAAAAGTTAATTGTCATGATAACTCTGTAAAGAAGATATCATGATTATATTCATTTACCAAATGAACACATTGAGGCAAGATCAGCTGAAGAACTTTCCAAGGTCACACTAGGAACAAATGGAGGACACTGGATTTGATTTCACAAAATCTGCCCCATCTGTGAACTGAACCATTCTACTATACTGATTGAAAATAAAACAGACAAGACATATTTGTTTCATCTCTTCTGCTCATCAGCTTCTTAGTTATTAAGTGTCAGATGGTCATTGTCCCTTGTCTGCATGAAGAAAGTTTGTAAGGCAGAACAGAGATAGAATGAGAGAAACATCGTTTACCATTTGCCTTTTTTTCTTTCACATAAACATGAATATGGACATCTAAGATTTTCTTAATTCTTTATTGCTATAAGGACAAAGTCTTGAGTTGGTTGAGGTGAGTTGCATCTGGAAAAAGTCCTCAGAAGACTGACAAAAAAGCCTTGCCTCATTGTGCAAGTTCCTTTTTATCTATGATTATTTCCCGACATACACTTTAAAATTTATATACCTCTCTTCATTTAATGTTAACATCTAATGTCAGAAGAAGACAGAGGACATAAGTAGCATCCTTATGCCGAATGGAACCTGAGCAGAATGATGCTCATTTGGGTGAGTTAACTTTTTTCAAGGTTTCTGTATTTCTTTCTGTGAAAAAAAGAGACTCCAAACAAACAGACAAATCAACAAACAAACACATCTCAGTTATTTAAGTAAGTCCAGTTAAGACTAACCTTTTGTAGATACAGAGAATCTGGCTCTAGATTCAGGCTAAACTTTGGTGTCCTCATTGTTTGGAAGGGTGAGCAAAAGTTAATTGAGCATTTAGATCCATTTGCTTGGCTTTACTGTGTTCATTGTGCTGGCAGGATAGCACATTGTTTAGTGCATACTTTCTTTGCATCTCTAAATCAATTCATCTGTTAGGCAAAACCCAATGATTTACCTGCTGTTGTTAATGCACTGAGAGGTCACATAAGCATTGCATGCAGTATGTTCCTGGAGAAAGCTGACCCTTTCTGCAGGATGTCATATTAGGAGAGGAGCTTGTAAGAGCATACTTCTATTTCCTACAGCATCTGGCATTCACCCCAAGTGGCCACAGGATGCCATACTTATGGGAAAGATGCTGTTGTATTAGCAAGTGATTTATGAACTCCACCTAAGATTTAGGAAGGAAATATCCTCTAATGCAAGAAAAACAAAGGCAAACTTTAAAACTGATTTTAAATCAAATCAAAACTCACTACTTAGACTCATCACTTTAAAAATAAAATTAATTCCTTTTATTTACTCATTCAACAGTGGTTTAGGTACTGGGAATAGAATAATGAACAATAGTTGATTAAACATAATATAACCTCAAAATTTCAGAATGAATCTAGGACTCAAACTATAATAGTATCAGATTTTGTTTTCTATTTTTCTAAATATTTAATACATGAAATGTATTTCAGTAGAGTAGATATCTTACAAGCATTATGTAGAATCTGCTATATACATATTTATTGTTTCACATAACCATTTATTATGGGCTTTATTATCTTTACTTCACAAATCAGAAAATTGGTGTTCAGTAAGGCAAACTGACCTTTCTATAAAATTGTTGAGGCTGGTACTTAAATACCGTAGGCCTAAAATATCATGTTTATTTCCATTCCATTTACACACAACAATTATATTTATGCCTAAATGTTCTTCTGTACTGAAGCCCAAGTAAAGTTCATTTACTTTTGTTGTAGTTTATCAGAAGTGTTTTTCTAAATAAATTTCTTCTTGACAATGCCAATCACAGCTATGCCTTTAAAATCTGTACTAGACTTTCTTGACCTTCTTTAGCATTTAACTTTCACTATCACATTTCATTTTCAAAGGGATATTTCCATTCTTATGTAGAACCCCAAAGCACTGGAGAATAGATTCTGGCTTATAGTGAATAGGATTTTTGCTCATCATTGTGTTGACATTTAGAAGTCAGAGCTTGTATCTTTCTTTTATTACTGTAAATTCAAATTACACCATTTCCTGCTATGAGAAAAAGAGAACTGAATTGAGTCCCCTGAATTTAACCCATATTTTTAGGTTTTTCCAGGTCCATGACATAGCCTAATAAGGTAGGAATTTTAGATCAATCTCCTTGTTAAGTTCCAAAATGCAATCATCAAACTCTATTGATATTTTCTCCCATATCATTTTTCCAAGGCTGTATTTTCAATAAAACTTCTTTGGATTCACAAAGGTGCCAGAATTCTCTTTCTTTTCTATTAGACTTTATTTTTTTCCTTCAAATGATGTTCAGGAGAATGATAAAAACTGGACTCAGTTTCTGAGGACTTGCCAACATTTTTTTTTAGACGGAATGTGATAGTCTAGGCCTACAATCATTTCCACATGTTCTAGCTCTGAAACTGAGGGAAATAAGTGCCAATCCCAGTTGCCTTATCTTAATATTCAGTGAGCCCGGGAGGTTGCAGACAAATTTACTTTTGATGCAGGCACTGTCATACATCACTGCAATTTCTCAGCCCCTTCATCACACTTGCTCGGGATTGTACTGAGATAGCCAGAACAGCTGTTTTCTTCTACATACTGAGCTCACTCGAAAAAAGATCTGTCTTTGACATTAAGGCAATCAAAGCTCAATTTGGAGTTCCTTAGGTTTCAGTTTGGTGGGAGATAATATTTTTGTTACTATGACCATATCATTAATTCTTACAGAGTTTAATTTGCATGATTCTGTTCTAATCACTAGGGAAATAAAATGATCAATGGTATCTGTTTACTTAATCTATAGCTGTACCCCTGCACATGCTCCTGGCCTAGCTTCTATAATAACCGCATTCTTGTTTACTTTGCATGCTCTGACAGTAGAGAATATAGTCATCATTCAATCTCGCCTTTTGTGGATGAACATAGAAAAGAGCAAACCACATTGAATAAAATGACATACTTTACAAGGCAAATTTTGTACAGTGCTTAATAAATTTAGTTGAGGTCAGATTTTGCACTTTTATTAATAACAATATGATTTTTGATCAAACTGAGCTCTTGTAAACTTAGTTTTTCATCTCAGTTGTTAAAAAAGCTCAGTGTGTCAAAGTTGGCAAATCTAGCTTTAGTAAATTCAACACCTTGTATTCTTTTGCTGTCCCCTTTCATGGTAATATCATATGCATTGCCAGAGCTCACTGCATTGCAAAATGCTCATCTTTCCATGCATAAGGCTATAAAGAGAAATTTACTTTGCAGAATATGTCATAAACTCATTTGATAGTTTATACCTAATTAAATATATACCTTTATATAATTATTAGAACTTGAGATGCATAATCCCCACTTTACCATATGGAACAAAAATATGCCTTTAATGTTAAAAACTTGATCAAGTTAGAGTTACTTGAAATAAATATGTTTGAAAGCTGTTGTTAAGAAAATGGACATCATTGAAGACAAAATAAATATTTCAAGTTTATCTCAACCTGAGCTCCATATCTTTTTGGCTCAAATGAAAAAATTAGAAAACATTTATTTCTAAATTGAGACTGTACTCAAAAAGTGGTTCTCTACCTTGGGAAGGAGGGAAAATCTGCTTGGGCAGTGAGTATGATCTGAGGTCCTCCAGGAGGTCATGGTGGTCTTGTTTTCTGTATATATTGAACGCTTATTTCCCTCTTCTGCCTTGGATTAAGGGTTCTTTGAAAAGCTTTTAATCTCTAAAAATGTAAGTAATCATTTTATTTATGTTTCTGAAACTCTGTGTGGCAGCAGAAGAAAAATTAAAGACAGTGAAACAGAGAAAGATTACTTGTCTAGGGTAATAGTTATCAGGGTTGGAAGTGTGGCAGTGGGGCTGGAAATGAAAAGGGGTGTAAGAGTGTGAGAAGAGAGGTAGTACCCATAGAAACTGACAAAGTAGACAAGCTTAAGAATCTTAGCAATCCATTCATTTACTCATGGGCACATGGGTTGCTTCCAGCAATTGGCTATTGTAAATTGTGCGCTATGAACATTGGGGTACATAGGTTCTTTTGGATTGGTGTTTCAGGATGGAACTGGAGAGCATTATGCTAAGTAAAATAAGCCAGGCAGTGAAAGACAAATACCATATAATCTCACCTATAAGTGGAACCTAATCAACAAAACAAACAAGCAAGCAAAATATAACCAGAGGCATTGAAATTAAGAACAAACTGACAGTAACCAGAGGGAAGGTGGGAGGGGATAATGGGGGGAAAGTGGAGAAGGGTTTTCAGGAACAACTGTAAAGGACACATGGACAAAACCAAGGGAATGTAGGATCAGGAGAGGGATGTGAGGATAGCTGGGGTGAGGAGTAGTGGTGGGGGGAAAAATGGAGACAACTGTATTTAAACAACAATAAAAAAAGGTTAACAAAATTATAGCAATCAAAGGAATGTGGTTTTGCCAGTCTCTGAGGAGGTCCCTTAGGGTACCAATTGATCTAGTCTTACAACTTAAAGGTTCGGGAACCTTATATTATCAAGTTTATAAGGCCACTACATTAATACAGGGGATGAGTTAATTGTCCTTGAAAACTCTATCACAGAAAGCAGATTACTCAGCCATATGATATGATGTTTTCTTCATGGACTCCAAGCAAAATACAAAGACAAGCCATGTTAAGACCTCCTCACTTTCTTCCTTTCCCTCTTCTTCCTTCCCTCCCCTTCCTCTTCTCTTATTTCTTTCCTCTTCTCTCTGTCTCTCTCTCTCTCTCTCTCTCTCTCTGTCTTTCTCTCTCTCTCTGTCTCTCTCTCATTGTCTTGCGGAGAAAATCATTATTGGAATTAAATTGGAAACCTATTTCTCCATGATTTTTTTCCCAGTAGGAAAATCAATTTGTCATGAACAAGAAAACATTCCTGAAAGGAGTTACTCACATATATTTGTCTTTCCACAATACCAGGTTTATTAGGGGGAACCTCCCAAATATGCCAGTTTAGAGTCACATGCTACTTATACACAGAGAGGGGGAACTTACTGCCACATGAGCAGAGCAAGCATCCTGCATGAAGCCCTGATCACTGGTGGCACCTGCAGATGGAGAGGTAGACAAAGGTCTCAAGCCAGGCAGCTGTAGTGGCGGCATGCATGTGGTGGAGTGGAAGTCTAGCAAGGCTCCATGCATGACCATGGTGCAACCAGTGTTGAATGATGGGACCTTTAAGTTCTTATAGCCCACAATGGGTGTGGCCACACTCATACCAGTGTCCAGATGGTGTCCTTATTTGAGTGCCCAGACTTGTGGTTTTAGACATTTGGGTTCCTCCCAAAGGCATTCCTGTTTCACTCTGTTATCTCATTTTCGGGCTTCATGCCACTTGACATAACTGTCATGGCTGACATATTGGATTATCAAAGGTATCCAAAAAGTCCACTTTGCTCTTATTCTATACATGAACTAAGTAACAACTGGATTATTACCTTAAAAATATGGACTCAAAACAAAGGAATTGTATCAAATATTTATTGACATTATCCATTGAATTGATTAATATATTAATCTCACAGTAAGATAATATTGCCAAAAGAACTAGATGACTAAATATCTTTTGGGCAGCCCTCAGATGGGCACTGTCAATATTTGTCTTAGTTATCCATTTTTTTCTAGGCAAAAGATTATTGTAGGTGACTAGGAAGGCTTCCAGATATGGAGGCTGTTCTTTTTAAAATGACTCTTCCTATCTCTAATTTGATCCAGCATGTGTCTCAGAGACCAATGTTATTTATCTAATATTTAAGTTCTTGAGGAAGGCTTCTCTGGAATAGTCATGTGCTTGGTTCAAAGGACAGATGATGACAGCAAATGGACAATAAAAGAACAGCAAGTTTTTGAGTTGACTACAGAGCTTTTATTCTGGAAAAATTACCAATGAGGTAGAGATTTTAGAAAAAAAATATCCAAGAAAGCTAATGGACTCCAAACTTTAATATTTGAATTTTAGTGCTTCTAGGATATCAATGGTATGGATTTATTCTGATAGTTGAAAATGGCTCTGAAAGTACAGTGTCTAGAATAAAATCATATATTTTTCATATTTTCTCCATGTTTGTAGCTGATTGGCTCTTACATGACTCATGAAGACTTGAGCTAGAGATATTTATTTTCAAATTATCAGCACAAAGGTGATTGCTTCATTAAGGTTAAGGAAGAGAGAGCTGGTGGAGAATGTTAACTCACAGTGATGTAGCTCAAGGCTTGGTGATCCATGGACAGATTTTGTTTTATTGACATAGTGTTTAAAAACTTTGTATTCGGTTTATTTTAGATTAGGTATATATCTTTCAGGTTGCAATAGTCCCTCTTATTTATGCTTTTCCATGCAAGGTTTATTTTATTCACTTTTGTTTGTTGCCTGGCTCCCAAAGTTATTAAATATTATGATTATGGAAACAAGAAGACAGAAAAACACAATTCCTTGAACAATGCTTAACATTTTAGCAGAAAAACAGAATCTGCAGAAAGGGATTGTGAATCCTAAGAGGAATACCAGATGGATATTTTCTATCAGATCCAAAGGAACAGAGGAAGATGAAGAAAAAACATTTAATTCAGCGGAAAAGTGAATAAAGTGAAGACTAAACATAGAGAAGGTTGTTAGGAAGATATCATTAAAATTTGAGAGAAATTTCTGGACTTAACTGAAGGAAGGAGTCAGATTTTGGAAAGATAAAGAGTGAATACAAAAGGGGATAACTAGAAAGAGTGAATGCAGATAAACAACTTCAAGAATACCTGAACACACACAGTCTCTCACTCACACTGACATTGCCTCTATATATTTGACTTTCTACTGAGGCTGGATATCTCATTAACAACTCAAAGGAAACATACCCTAAATTAAATTATTAATTTTTTTCATGTCAAGTGTTTCACTGAAAATATTTCCCATCTCTATTCATTGAAACTCTCTTTTCAATTGCACGTATCAAACAAAAGTGGGAGAGCCATTGGGAGAGAGAACACTTACTTCACAAGGCCAGAATTAGCTTGTTGTGGGGCTTAAAACAAACAAACAAAAACAACAATGACAAAAACTCTCCAAAGTGGCTTTCATGGAAAGTGGTGTCTTCCAGGAACAGCCAGTATTGACTTAACAAATAAGCCCAAAATTTAATAATATACTAGAGCTTAATGATTACAATCCTTAACTTATAGACAGTGGAAGAGTAGATTCAAATTATTATGTATACTTAATGAAGTATGTGGGTACACTTCTCAACAAGTACCACAGATTAGCTGTGTTCTTGGGCAATGTGCTTAACCTACTTATGCCTCAAAATCCGCATTATAAAACTGATATAAAGAGAGAGATGCCTCACAATTTCTTTCTTTCTTTCTTTCTTTTTTTTTGCTTTCTATGTATATGAAGCTCTGTGAGCAGCTTTGGAAATATAAAGAGTGATGGGCTCTCAATAAATTTTAACTATTTTGTTTGGTATGTGAATAATTCTCAGAACTTACTTAATTGTCATTCAGACATGATCTCATCTTCTCCCCAATTTCCCCAATATTAATTATGTATTTCATACATTTTTGCATTGTGACATTTGCATATATCATATTTCTCCCAGTATATTGTAAGTTCTTAAAAGAGAAACATGTTACTTCTTTATGCCATTTATTACCTAATTCACACCAATGCTTTCAATTGGCTGTTTCATTAATTGCCATTTTTCATTACCCCTCAGGGAAACTTAGGAAAATTATCTCCTCAATCCTCATTTTCCCCCACTTAGTAATATCTACCTTGCAGGCTTTATATAAAATAATTTAAATTGTCTTGTACACTATCAGGCACATATTAAATATTACATGTGTCTGTTCACATTTCATGTATATAACATTCAATAAATAGTTGTTGATGGTGGTGATGACTTATTTTCTAAAGTCCCATTAGCCTCTGGAAGAGCATAGACAATGGATAAAGAGGAGCTAGAAATGACTGGAGGAACCTAAAGGAAGAAGCTATGATGATACAGCCCCATTTTGTTAACTAAGAAAGAGTAAATGATAAGAACAAGATGTTATTTTAAGTGTGATGTGGCATTTTTCATTATTTGAAAAACCATATTTTCTGTCCATATGATGTTTTCCATAGAATAATAGTTTCAACATCAGAGTATCTTTTGAAGAGAGCTCCTCCATTTTAGATAATCATCCAAAGTATTGTCTCAGTATTACCTTCCTCTTCACCTGTCCCCAATCATGAAGTCCAAGACAGACCACCTTAATCCACAAGCTTTCTGTGTTTACTTTGAACCAAGTGGTAGGGTAGTCCTGTTCTTACAGCGGTGAGAGAAGGTGAGCATTGCCTGCTGGTGAGGCGGTTTAGCAGCTCCAGTGCTCCTACAGCACAAAGTTCTCTCCAGACAGCAACTAAGGCAGGCTAAAGTGAGAAATCCATTATAATAACATGCTTTCTGAGGAAAGGGGTTTACAGGTAATTTTCTTTTATTCCCTAGTAACAGGGTTTAATACAGTGCTGAGACAGTAGTTGAAAATCAAATACCTCATTGAATTAAGGTGAAAAGAGATGAATTGTCTTACTCCTTTTTCAAAGCTTTGAAATGGGGAAGTTAGAGGGTGTTTTTTTTAGTGAATAATTAAGTGAATAATGTTTTAAACATCATATATAATTTAATATCTACAAAGCACATTTACCCCCAGGTATGATTCAGTATAAACAAGTATAAATTTCATAAATTTATACTTTTCATAAATTCATGTTAATGGGGTTTTGAAAACAGAATGCCTGAAAATGACCATGTACTCTAAGAAATATAGATTCCACTGAGAATATACTTGCACTTGCAATCACAAATTTATGGAGTCTATCAGTGAATTTCTTGTTCAGAGGCAAGACTGAGGACATTTAGAAAAATTGTAGCAGAGATACGGTTCTGTTCTCTATTACCACTTATTCTTCGTTGGGTTGCCTGCTGATTAGTGACTGGCTGCTCTCTACATAGTTTCTTTTCTCAATCATCTCTCTCCTAATTGGCCTGTAGTCATTATATAAAACAATTCCAGAAAAATAATTAACAGGCAATCCTGTTGATTTTCACAGATGATCAGCTTACATTTTCTGAAATTCTTCCTATTGTCAGTATGGGAACCCCTGATAGTCGATCAGTAAAGATTGCATGGTGTACTAGAAAGAAGGATGGACCAGAAGTCATATCCAACTTGTTCCTACCCCCAAAAAGGTAACATATTCTTTTTGGACCCTAACATTTTAATTTAAAATATCAGAGAGCCTGGTTTAGATAACAGTTATGGTCCAAACTCTAAAATTCTGTGTTACACACAAACACTCACAAGCTATCAGATAGTAGCTTCTTCAGGGTATAGTTTGTATGTTCCTGGCACACAAAAGATGATCAATAAATGTTTGTTGAATAATTGAAAAGGATCTGCACATGTGTATTTTGCTAAGTAGAAGAGCTTACTAAGATTCTTAAAATTAACTCATTTTCTTCAAGCCTTATTTATAGGCTTCAATGCTGTGTGCACAATTTCTGATCTGCTACAAGATGGAATGTTGATATATTAAACTCTAAAAATAGGTTTCTAATGGAAAAACCAATTGACCATTAAGTAGAGTGGTGTTAGCTCTACCCCCTCTAAGGGTACCTTTATAATGAATAGCTGATTAGCACCATGTTGTGATTAAAGAGAGGTGAATAACATTCTATTTTAGCCCTTTCTGAAGACTTGCTCTCTATGCTAAATTATTTTGGAGCCCAGTTTTATATTATTTCTGATTTTGCTGAGTTAGTAGAAACCTGAAATAATATGGTTTTCATAGAAATTTACTCAGCTCATCTTTCATAACAATGTCAACAGACAGTGTTTTACTGTTGAGATCCCAAAAGTAAATATAGAATATCAAATTTTTAAAGCAAAATAGCATAAACTCAAGGTTAAATAGAAAGGTCTTCATACCTAACTAAAATTAAGCAAGGCAAACAATATCATCTCCCTTCAGAGGACAGTTAACATTTGAGATAGTGTAAAAAAAAATCCCGATCATACTGTAGAACCACAGGGGAGAAAATATTGTCATCATAGTTTGGCAAAAGAGCATGTGCAATTTTGCAGGAATGGTGACGTATCTTTGATGCTGGTAAAGCTTAATTTAAAAGGGCCAAAACTTCTGAGAACAAAATGTCTCTTTGTAAGTTTCAAAGAGACAAAAATGAGGAGAAAAAGGATTATCTCAAATGTATGGGCAAACTTCCTTCATTTCTGCTTCTGAATTCCAGCATAAATCAAAAAGCCAATAGAAACTGATTGAAGTGGAACTGAAGCCAGATGGTGACACAGAGGAGAGAAGGGTCCTCAGCAGGCACTCACTACTACCCAACCATGTCATGATGATAATGCAGGGAGTTGTTGGAAAGAGAAATACTGTTTTTCTCCTTGTCAAATGCAATTTCAATCATGGCTGACTTAGGGCATATTACAATTGAGTGGAATTTTCAATGTGTTATTTATATGGATTTACAAATTGCTTTCATTTCCTTATAATACATAAAGGCATGTATTAAAATTTCACTAAACTTGTGTCTCATGTGGGACAATAAATATCATTAACAATAGTTATACTCATCATTTTCCTCAATCACCAGGACAGAATAATAGCTTGGGATTGCTTTAATCTATCAGATATTATACTAGATACAAATGTGTGATCTTTTAAATCATTTCATCAGTTTCCAAAACCAGAATATAAACATGAGTTATTATCTATTACAATAGCTTTAAGTGATCAAGTCCTTGTAATCGGTCAACATTTAGCCATTAAGCAAAATTATAATAAAGGAAAGTATATGATAAAAGGATCTCTGTCTATCTTGATCATTCCACAGTAATAATGGAATTTCTCTAAGCACAAGGGAGTATATTTTGTCATTTCCCAGGATTCTTAAATATTAAATATCTACATCTCTGGTGTTACAATTTAGGCTTGAAACAAGTAGAATTATTAAAGTTTTAGTGGCAGAAATTCATAAGCAACACGTGTAAAATCTATTGATACATATGCTTACAAATAGTTAATAGTGTCCCCAAGAAGGTGTTCTTTAATTAGTGATAGTTTCTTTATGCAAACAAGTAGGAGATATATATATCAGAGCTAAGTGAGAATCAAAATCCAAGAATGTGCATCATTTTCCTATTATCATATATGTGATTTCTGAATTACTATTATTATAAAATACATACACATTGAGGACAGTTGTGTAATTCTATAAGTCTAGCAATATCCTCATGACTAGCAATTGAGATACTTAAAATCAAAATACAAAGTGGAACATTTGACAATCTCTTCTTGGTTACAAGGAATGAAGGCCAAAGGCTAAATTCTTCTCCAATAAGTTGCAAGAATACTTGGTAAATAACATTATCACGAGTCAACCACACTACTATGTTTCACAGAAGATCAGCTAAGTTTCATAATGACTTAAATATACTTTTAGAACTAGAGCAAGAATTTGGGTTACTGTGCGAGACTCAACTAAGTTACTTCTTGGTAACTACCCTGCTACTCTTAGTTGTTGTTCTGTAAACTCTATCATGTGTTTCAAGCATACTTTTCTATGATTCTTGATGCAACTGTGTTCTATTAACATTGAGTCATTAATTCACTCACCAAATGTTTGAGTACTCATTCTTATGCTAGATAAGGAGATTTGTGAGAGGAAGACAGACACAATCTCTACTGTTGTGAAGACTAGAACCCAGTGGAGACGAAAAGTATCTAAATGTAATTTCACACCTATGATAATGCTATGAAAAAGGCAGACAACTGATTTATGATTACCAGAAGGGTAGAGGGAGAGTGAACTGGATAGAAGGCATCTACTGTATGGTGACAAATAGAAACTATACTCTTGGTGGTATGATATAGTGTACACAGATGTTGAATTATAATGTTGCACATCTGAAACAAATGTAATGTTATAAATCAATGTTAACTTATTTTTTAAAGAAAGGCATGTTATAAAAATATGGTTTTCTATGAGAGCAACATTTTACCTTGCATTTTCTACTTATTTGTGCTTCCTACTATCTCATGGTTCCTGCTTAATGGGTTCTATTTTAAATTCTACCTATTAACTATGACTCATTATTCAGTCAGAGAGCAATTGATTGATTGATCGATTTGGTCACTGTCAACTTAGAGCATCTGTTATAGAAAGAGTAAATAATGCCAGAAGGTCTCAAAGACAGTGAATGCCTATAAGATTGTTGGTCTCACAAAAGTCACTCATTCATTTGTGTTCAGGATGAGGAGGATCCATTTATAAGAAATTCCTTGGAAATGCTATAGTGTAGCAAGGATTCTGAGTCTTCCATTTGAAACAGAATGTTCCCTTGTGTGACCTATCCAATATTGAAATAAAAGCATCTTGTTCTTCTTGTAATGGTTGCCTGCTTCTGGAAAATCCCCTTACAGACTGATCAAGTCAAACTTCATTTAGTAGACAAAAAAACACACCTACAATTTGGATGGGAAAAATTTAATATTAGGAGGTATTAACTTGGAAAAAGGGATCAACTACTGAAAGGGGTTAGAACACCCCAAAGAATATAGGGATAGCAGAGTCAGGAAGCTGCCCTGGGTGTCCCTGCAGCACCCTTTACTATCACTGTGCTACTAGCGAAGGAGAGAGGTGAAGAGGGTCTAGTTCCAGCATCATAAATCATGGAAAGAATAGTAGATTTGAAGTTCAGAAGCAATAAATTGATAACTAGCATACACTCACAATTGGAGGTATAGTTTTAACTTTCCTTGTTACCATGGTTTCAATTACCTTGATGACTTTTGAGATCCCATGATCAAAATCAGTCTTTATTTTATTTAAGCTACATCTAAAAAATGGCTTATTATAATATTATTTATTCATTATCAGATTGTCTGAAATCCACTCTATATGACAATGCATAACAATGAACCCAACTATTTTATGCTATGCATGCTCACATGTGGATTTATTAGATTAATATATCTTCAGAAAATTTGAGAATTTAACTTAACAGTTTCACTACCTACTATGTACAAATCTATTTACAAAAATGATAAGATTTAAAGATGGCCCTGTTATCCTGATTGTGTAAGATAAATCTATACAAAAATAATTTTAACAGCATATAAGTCTGCGTGTGTAATTGTATTCAGTCCCTTGACACATGTGGTTTAGCTATCTACCATGAGCCATGTAGCTTTAATTACAAAATATTAAGACCTTAGAAAGTTCCCATAAAGATGTTAGGGATTCTCTGTAAAAATTTAGATTTGAATTATGCTTAAGTATAAAATTATTCTTCATTAGCTAAATTTGGGAGATAGAAAATGATCAGTGAAGACAGAGAGAGCAACTTGCACAAAGAAACGAATGAGAGTGTAAGAATGGTTCCATCTATTATGCCCAAACTGTAATCACCCTTCTGTACCTTTTGTAATAGCTTCCCTTGCCCTCTCCCCTTTTTGGTTTTCCTTTACGTTACAGTTAGATTAATCTTTGCACCATAAAGTTTAGATTGCATTGTTCTTGCTCAATACCTCAACACCTTTAAAACTACGCATGTTGAATTACAAATATATGCCTCCTCTTTTTCAAATCCCGTCATGGTAAAACCTCAAGCTCACTTTTCAACTTGTTATCTCACAACTCTCCCATGTTCAACTCAACTAAGTTGCTTAAAATACCATTCTTTATATACTCTCCTTTACCTAGAACACCCCCCACAACTTCATCAAAGCAATGCTAGCCATGTTTCCAAGTCCGTCAAAAAAGTTAACTTTTCCATGAAGACATTTTTGTCTCCCCAAAGATGACATTTGTTTTCTGAACCCTGATAAAAATAAAGGTGAAGGAAGGTATGGTAAAATCAGTGGTGAAGCCCAAATTGTTTTAAACCTCCAAGATAGTAATGAAGGTTATGGAAAAGCTACAGTGCTGCAGAATACAAGATGTCCGGTCAAGGTATCTGCAACTAGAAAGGATCAAATGCTATGTCAGGAGGATGGTATTACGTATTCAAGAGATAGGTAGATCCCAAACCCCAAAATCAAACAGACAAAAAATAACTAAGAAATTTTCTCTTAGGTCAGAGAAATAGCCCATGCGTTCTACTATTCTTCTTAGATTTTTCTAAAGTAAATGGCTATCTTCTTCAGGTCAACTTCAAAGGTCAGGAACATGCCCCCACAAAATCCTGGATTCCCTTGTGAAACTTTAGTAGAAACAAAGCTAGAAGGAGATTTATTGTCTAGCTAGAGTTGTCTGATTATTTATACCTCTTCATTCTTCCAGGGCTTCAATGAACAGTAAATTTGCAGTTGGCAACTATGTTTGCACTTCAAATGCTATAAATCAAGATGGAAAGATCCCACATTTTAGTTTTTAATGATCAAATGGTCTCAGTCATGTGGTTTTCTTAAAGCAGGCTGTTTTCATTATCCAAATGAAAAGCTTATTGTGGATACTAAAATGCAAGTTAGATTCTAAATATGTGTGTGCACAAATTGGAATAGGGGAATAAAATGGTATGGAAGACCACAATTCCATTCTAATTTCACTATTTGTTCCTCAGAGTTACCTGCCGGCCTTGGCACACTATTGAAATGTAGCATCTAAGGAAGCAAGATTCCTTTTGCTGGAAACCTCTCTGTTTGAAATGAAGACTGCTGTGCCAAAGCAGAATTAGAGGGCTCTCAGGTTTCTGATGACTTGTTGTGGATGAGGCCTACTATATAACTCTCACTTCCCTTTCTTTCTAGAGAGTTGGGCTTGTTGAAGTGTAACATTTTTCTTTATAATATGTCAAACTGGCATTTTATTGATGTAGGTTGTGGTGTAATATCATAATACTTTTGATGCAATTTTACACTATAGTGGGATTTGAGCTGAGAGTTACCAGCTTAACAATTTCTTTTTTATTTTTTTAATGTACAACTTAAAATAGATTTGATTCCTTTGGTACTTAATTGAACAACATATTTAGGTCACCTACAAAATAACCTTTTTGAACTTTTTACTGATTAGCCTTTGTACTGTTTAAACTTGCCTTGAAGAAAAGCTAGCTAGTCATTTAAAGCAAATTATAACAACCTCCAAAGTAATAACCAAAGAAAAAATAGTATTTTTATTTTGGTCTTATGACATAATTCTTTTCTTAATTTCTTATTAAGACTTGGTAAAAACTAGGAACATTTTCGTACGTAAAGTATACATTGCTGTAAATTATAGTGAATAATCCTTACATTGATTATTGGGAATACATATTTTCTTTAGACTTTTTAAAGTTTAAATTCTTCCACGTAAAAAAAAAGATAATTAAATTATTTAAACTCCATTGAAGGTGGTTTTACAGTTTGCCTAGAAAGTTTTTGACGTAAACTCAGCACCAACAAAGAATGGAAGATTTCAAAGTATTAACAGTTAACTGTTTAACAATCAACTTAAAAGATCTGACTTTCAAAGTGCATGCTCAGACATGCATTGTCTCCAAGACTGGCACCACACCAGTGAGACCAGCCTTTCATTCTTTTGCTTTTCACTCAGGGCACCTTTGACTATGAAGACCATTCATCACAGTCACCATTGTCTGGCACTTGAGAGATCTCACTACCAACAGAAGCAGCAGGAGACTCTGGTTTAGAAGAAGAAACAGTTCCAAAATCACTTTTAAAGGATGTGAACCATTTAAAATTCTTTGTATTTTGACTAGTTCTATATTAGTAACAATGTCAGTCACACTATTGTCAATGTGCTCTGAATACATACTTATTAAGGGGCAGCTAAGACATTAGAAGCTCTAACTCTGAAGGTTGGCCTCCTTTTTATGCTTTTGCCAAAGGGCTGAGACTAAAAGGCAAGAGGATGGCTTTAGTTTTGCTGGTCTCCATAGCTCCTAAAATCGATGGGCTAGCTGAGTCCAAGGAACAAGCTGAGAAGAAGTCTGGTACTACGTAAAGATACCTGGTTTCTATACAGTTTTGCAATTATCACTTTGAGTTCCAGCAGGGAATTTTAACAGGTGATAACTTATTAAAGGCATTTTAACTTACATACTTTATTTCAAAAGATGAGTCAATATAGTTGTCAGGATAAAACTACTCAAGCCAGAATATCTGCATGTCATTTGTAAGCTTTCACTAGCTATATTCTAATATTTCTTGATCTTTCTGATAGATTAGGCTGGGAATAGAGGATATGGGTATTTTATGATAATGTTTTGTTGTTCAAGGTAAATGAAAGAATGATTTTTCCCCTTCAGCAGAGAAAACAGAACAATGAGCATAATGTAAGGATTTATTCCAAATTGTTGGATCATAAAATTAATCTTGAAATGGTCTGTGGTCTAGGAGATACAAACTGGACTATGAGCCAGAAGGTCTGTGTCTTATTTCCTGTATTGTCTGACTTGCCACAAAAGCCGAAAGGTTTGGTGTCTTAGCCTGCAGGATCGATTGGGAGTTTTAAAACCTGTATCGGTTATATAATCACTCAAACTTTGCTTTGCTTTGATTCTGCGTACATCTGACCTCAGCAGAGATAAATGAGAATGGCCATAGCTTCCATCTTCCTTTCAACAAATATGGCATTGAGAGCAGCTACATGGGACATGCAGCTCTATGGAGGAAGTTATCTTAGGATAGCTTGGCATCTCCCTGTTATATATTCATGTTGGAACCTGTAGTTTTTACCCCAAGCATTCCCACAATTTTACTTTAAATTCAAAACCTGTGCAATTATCCATTTAATGTGTTTTTCCACTGGGCACTGCATTCTAAGATATAAGGAGTTATATCAG
This sequence comes from Trachops cirrhosus, assembly GCA_028533065.1. NCBI lineage: Eukaryota > Metazoa > Chordata > Mammalia > Chiroptera > Phyllostomidae > Trachops > Trachops cirrhosus. Next base: position 56,238,901 of record CM052542.1, read on the forward strand.
TCTTACTCTCCACTGTGCTTGGCACTGTTTCTAAAATATAATATGAGGATTTAATAAGTATTTGTTCTGTGAAAAAATAATAAATAATGACTTTAAACTGTAAAAGCCTCATAGTCCAAATGGCCCTAGCTTTTGGATCTGAAAAAGGAGGAAAATATAAAAGGAAAAAGGGAAGGGAATGTTCAGAAATCTTTCTTCAAATTCAACAATGAACAGATATAGTTATTACTAAGGTCACTTTATAAACTTGTATTTGTAACTGATCAAAATACTCAGATATTTTTGATACTAATACTAATTTATATTTTAATATATACCATCTAACTCTTACATTTACAGTTAAATGCAAGAGCATTCTAAAGACTGGTCCTAACACCAACATAATGAAAGAGATCCATGTCTCAAGAATGATTGCTGTAATAAATACAAAGTTGTTTTTAGAAATCTAAATACTTGTTTCATAGATATAAATTCAAATCCTGGCTAAGTTATTTTAGGCAGGTTACTTAACATTTTACAGCCATAAAACGTAAATAATAGAACCAATTGATAGTGTTGTAATGATAAATTTAGGTAGTATATGCAAAATAACATGGTGCCTAGTATATATAAGCACCCAGTACATACTAGTAGCTAGCACTATCATAATTACAATTGTACTTTCCCTTATTCTTTGAATATCACAACTCTACAAAAATAAATTGTCCACTATGCCCTCTAAAGCTCATTTCCTATGAATAACAAAGTTTGTGTAGCTCAATATTGTATGTGAAGTGTCCCTTCATCTTCCATCTGTTATTAAAACTTGGCTATGTCCGAAGACTATAGCTTCCCTTGCTCTCCAGTGGAGACACCTCTGTTCTGGCACTCCATGTGTCACAAAGTCTGCAAGTGCCCTCTTTACTTTTCAGCTCTCACTAGATTTTATCACTACATGTAAATCAACACAGTGCCACAAAAGTGCATGCCATCACACTATACCACCCACAATATTTTCTCATGCAGTCATTAACTACCTCGGTGTTATCCCCCGATTCATTATACTTTTTGTTTGGCAACTGGATCACTGTCTTCCTCTACAGAGGACTCCCAACATCATTCTTCCAGTTTCAAAAATCACAGAGTTGATTCTTCTAATGCTGGTTTCAGTTCTTTGACCATATCACCAACCTTTTCCTCTCTGCTACTGCAGATATTGAATGCTATGGCCATATATTAGAATTTGCCATTGCCAAAATGGCTTCCTTCTAAGTGCCCAAATTCAAGTATCCTACATTCTCACTGCTATCTCCCATGTTTTCCCAGCTAATTTTCTCTATGACATGCACTCTAATAGTTTTTCAGCTACACAGAAGTTTCAGTATTATCCCTACCACTTATTCATTGTCTATTGTCTTTGTCCACATATTTACCTCTTTGACTTACTAGCTTAGATCTCATAACTCATCATTAAAATTATCGCAATGTCTCTCTTGAGGACATTTCCCTAACTCTAAAACCCTTTTCCACTCCTCATTCATATTAGTGGTCAAGATAATTTAAAAAATACTTTTAAGCAACAAAACAGAGAAAAAATAACCTCGCATTTCTAACACTACTTTTTACCTGCCTGTAACCTTATTATTTACATTATTTTTCCCCTCACAGTACAAATCATTCCTGCTCCCATGAAGATATAACAGCTCAACCTGGGCTCCAGCCCCGTTTCTCTTACTCAGAGACTTTGCTCCTGGAATTATTTCTTTTCTCTCCTTTGCCATCAATGTTTTTTCTTCTCTGTCAGATCATATCTCTAAGGAAAAAACCTGAATAACCTTATCATTAAAAGTTCCTGTACCTCTAGTTGCTATCACATTTTTTAGTAACCTCTTGAAACAAAGCTCTTTCATCGATTGGTTTATGTTCACTGATCACTTGTTTGCCTCTTAATTACATTATTAATGTATTATCATTAGAATTTTGTCACTACCACATTATTGAAGCTGCTCTCAATAAGGTTATCAGCAGATCCATGTTGTGTAAAACATAATCACTTTTATTTCTTCGTCATGTTCAAACACTCAGCAGCAACCGACACTATTATCGACTCTTTTGTTCCTGACCAGTCAGTCCCCATTTACTTGACTTCTAAGCCACTAATTCCTTTTGTTTTCTTTCTACTTGAATAACTGCACCAAATTTTTCTTTCCTAAATATCCTCCTCCTTCTGCACTTATCAAAACAATACCATCCACTTCTATGACATTGAATACATTATAATTTTATGCTAACTCTCAATTATTTATCATCATCTCTGGACTGTATATCTAAAAATCTTTATATATACATACATATATATACACACACATATTTACACATCCATACATATGTACACATACATAATTTTGATTGCTACCAATTTTGGTGTCCAAATCTGATCCATCTAGCTGCTTCCATCTTAATAAAGGCACAACCACACATTCAGTTGTTCAGGCAATAACCTTAAGCATTATTTTATTCCTCAATTCCCATTGGCCAGACAATCAGCAAGTTTTGTAGGTTCTACCATCTAAATACATCAAAATTCCACTTATTTTTACAATTCATACAATTAAGATCCTAATCCAAGCAATTATTATCTCTTGTTTGGGCTAATAGATTAGCCTTCTTCTAACTGATCATCCTATTTAATTTATAACTCCATAGTATATTTTCTACAAAACAGTGAAAGAAATGTTTAAAAGGAAATATGATGAAATCCTTCAATAATCTACATCTGTCACTCATCATCAAACCAAATCCCTCAAAGGCTTCCCATCATATGATAGATAGCATAGGAAGTCTTCTGCATTGAGTGTACACACTCTAAAATGAATGATTCCTATTTTTTCACTCAGTCACCCACTCCAGCAACATGGATATTGATAATGCTTCTTAAATGAGCCAAACTCATCTCCATCTTAGGGCCTTTAAACTGATCCACATGAAATTCTCTTTCTAGATCCTCACATAATTTTCTCTTTACTGTCTATCATCCGAGTCACTGTTAAAATTCCATCTCCTTAGAGAGGAACATTATGACTGCTTTATTTAGAGTACCTCCTCCATCCACAATCGTGAGTGATCCCTTCTTGTCTGCTGTATTTTCCATACTAGTCAGTATTGTCAGACTACACACACCACGCACACATGCACACATTATTCATATTTACTTATTGATTTCTCCCAACAGAATGTAAGATTCATAAAGAAGATTAGTCATATTCATAGCTGTAACTCCTTTCTCTTAACAGTGCCTGGTATGTTTTGGATACCCAATAAATAATTGTTGAATCAGTGACTAGAATCTGTGATAAAAATAAATTGAATTGAAATAATTTTGGATTTTGTCTCTCTACAGTTTTAATTAAAATTAAAATGAGGAGGCAGAGTAAAAAATGTGATTCAATGGCATTCTTTATTATATAGAGAAAAATTTATTCTTTTCCATTTGAGTTTTTGTTTTACGGGGAAGGAAAGGAATATGATCTCAACCAATCAGTGTACTGTGTTGCCACCATGGCAACCCTAGAAATATCTGCTTAGAGATAATCTTAAGGGTTTCAAAATTACTGACTGTTTATGGGCCTAACAAAACTAAAAATATGTTACATCAGTAAGGAATGATGAGAAAAAGAATAATTGGAGTTTAAGAACTCCACTTTTATATTCAGTTCAAATGCCTTTGTCATAGTCCTCTCTGACTGGTAAAAAGGCAGTCCTTGGCAATTAAGTCACTCACTACCCAATATCCTTAAACCCTACATTTATTGGGAAGAAACTTTTTGGCTAATTTATAAATCAATAAATATTAAGCACCTACTATATGTCAAGTAGTACTCAAGGCATTGAAAACTGTAGTGAACAAGATGAACTTCAATATTTCCATTCACTTAACCATTCCTTCATTCACTTAACCATTTATTGATGAAGACATTTATTATCAGGAAATGCAGGTGTGGCCCTGGACGTGTTGCTCAGTTGGTTGGAGCATTGTCCTGCACACCAAAATGTTGCAGGTTCAATTCCCTAGTCAAGGCAGGTATGGGAGGCAACTGATCAATGTTTCTTTTTCATATCTATGTTTCTCTCTCTCTGTCTCTCTGTCTGTCCCCCCTTTCTTCCTCTCTCTCTAAAATCAATAAACATATCCTCAGGTGAAGATTTAAAAAAAAGAAATAAAGAAATTGCAGGTGTGATGGGTCTTTGGAAAAAGGAATTCCAGGGTGCCAAGTTCTGATGATCCTCCCTAAAATAGTCCCTCCTCAATTCCTGATGGAATGGATCCCTTGGGGTTTACTGCTGGAAGCCTACTTTCTCACTCTTAGCAACTTGGAATCACATCTGCTTCTCTATCATCATAAGAGCTCTGTGTTCATCATTCATAAGGAAGACCTTTTCACCATGAGATATTTTTATTCCAAGAGCCCCAACCATTAATGACCCGAAAAGTCAGCCCAAAGTTATGTTATGATTTCAGCATCCTGGAAACTTTATCAACATAATACCTAACTCTACCTTGAAACCACAGATAACATATGTTGACTTATCATTGAATGTTCACCACCTAATAACGCCTTGAAAAATGTCATCATTCTATTTTCCAAAATGACTCTTGCCAATAAGACTCAGGAAACAGAAAATTTCCTGAACCAACTCCCTCCAACTCCTGTCATTAGACCAGAATGGATCTCTATATATAATTGTACGTGTATCAATTTCATCTTTTTTACAGATTATGAAATAGTGACTACTTGATGAATTTTACATGCTACAGAAAAAAATATGGAAGACAGCAAGCTACTTGATTATTTTTATCTTGTTTGAGTAGGAGAAAAAGTATTTAAGACTAATATTAAGATGAACTTGATATGCTGTAAACATTTGGCTGTGTTATGTTACAGAATGGTAATTAAGTAAGAGCATAGGGTCTGCCTTTCCATTTGAACATTTTAAAGTAATGCTGTTTTAATATTTGATAGGTATGGACTTCAGAGCTTAAAATAAGAGAAAATTATATTTGCCTTTTATTTTTTATTTTTAGACATTTTTCAAGGCCTTCATGACTTGTTATTTCTCAAGGTTAAGATATTCAAACTAAGATTCCCACCAAGTATTTGATTTATTGAAGTGCATGCAGTCTCATACAGAGTGGAATTGCTGAACCTTTTCTGGTGTACATTTTCAAAGGAAATGTGGTGAAGCAAAGCAAAAATTGTGTCTCCTTTGTGAATGTGAATGCCAGCTCTCCTGGCAGAACACTTAGTTTCCGAGACAAATGTGCAATTGACACTGGATGGAGCACATTTAAGCTTTTTACCCTCCTACAGTATAGCTGAACCACATTGTGATTTAAACTTATTTCTTTATCTACATTAACTGAAGGCATTGCAATCCATTCTCTGTTAACAGATATACAGATATCAGAATTTTAAGCTTCAAAATGAGATAGAAAATAATTCTTTTGTTAGTAATGAATTAAACCAATTATGTATACTATGTGATATAAACCCAACGAAAAAGTAGTTCATTATTAAATAATTTAACTTATTATACTTATGACACATGTTTTAAATGAATAATTGAATTAAAAATTGGGAAACATTGAGAAATATATGATGTTAACACAATACTCTCTTGATATGAAACCCAGAGCTTATACTCCCTAATAAAGCCAATCTTGTTTACTCTTACTAATGAAGAGACTCTTCTTTAATGTGCTGAGATCAACAAGTGGGATCTGTTCAACTACATGGAAAAGCAGATATATCTACTAGAATTCTCCTTAGGGAACACTAGTTCTATATCTTATTATCTGAACTGTTTTTTTATCCATTTTATTTTCTTGGCTGAATTCCTTCTTAATTAATCTTCTTTTATCCAACCATACTCATTTGGGTTTTTTATAACCTGGACTTGAGTACTGTTACTCTAGCACTTATTACATATGATACATCTGATAGGATTTAGTCTGTCTATTTTATATAGTTTACATAATAAGAATAATAAATATTTTTATTATTTTAATATAAAGTTGTATAACATTAAACATCCTTTTTATACAGCCTGTATATCTATCCTTTATATAAAAAAGGCAAAATATTTATCTTTATACCAAAAATTGACTTCAAATTATCTATAGGTATGATAATCCAGTCATTAAGAACAGCCCCACCTCATAATTTTTTTCATTTTGCTTTTTTTCAAAAACATTTCTCTTTAGATGTAAATTTGGATTACAAGTTTCTACACATTTTTATAAGGGATTACCAGGGATATATGAAGTCTGTCCAGGAAAAGTCCAGCCATTGTTAATATAATGAAAACATTTTTCATGAAATTGATGTAACCTGGCAGCCAAGGAGAGTGGACTGGAATGCACATGCATAAACAATGACGACTTCACTGTACAGTGGGGGTAGTAGACACTGTTGAGTGAGCATGTATACTGTGTGGCTATTGCATTCAAAATGATGGAGTGAGTAGAGCAATGAATCTGTATCGTATTTTGCATTAAGCTTGAACATTCTTCCACAGAAATTATTTGCATCATTCAGAAGGCTTTCAGATATGATGCATTGAGTGCAGCACAAATAAAAGTGTAACACAAACACATCAGACATGGTCAAGTATCTGTTGAAAATGATCCATATTCTGGAAGATCTGCAACAAGCAGACATCTCAGAATGTTGAATGTGATGGGTTGCAATCAACAAAGGTTGGCAACTGACAGTGTAATATGATATGGAGATCATAATCAACTGACAGTGTAATATGATCTGACAGTAGAAGCTGATCTGGAGATTCCAAAATCTACTGTGTCTGAGATTTTGACATAGGGTCATGGCAAGAAACATGTTGTGGCAAAATTCATTCTGTGGTTTCTGCTGCCAGAGCAGAAGAAACATCATACTGCAGTTGCTAATGACTTGATTAAAACCACTAACGATGAACCAGATTTCCTCAAGAATGTCATAATTGGAGATGAATCATGGATCTACAGCTATGATCTGAAAATGAATGCCCAATCATCCCAAAAGGAAGTTGCTTTGTTCTCCAAGCCTGAAGAAGGTGCACCAAAGTCACAACAAGATCAAGACCATGTTATCTGTGCTTTTTGATTGGGAAGGTGTTGTCCATCATGAGTACGTGCCTCCAGGACAAATAATTAATAAGGGCTACTACCTCAATGTTCTTCACTGGTTGAGGGATGCAATATGTTGAAAATGGCCACAGCTATGGGCAACTGATGATTGGCAGCTTCATCGCAACAACTTGCCTGCTCATGCATCATGTCTTGTGCAGTTTTTTTTGCAAAACATCAAGTCACCCAGGTGACTCAGCCACCCTACATCCCAGATTTGGCACCCTGAGATGTTTGGCTTTTCTCAAAACTAAAATTACCTTTGAAAGGGATGAGATTTCAGAATCAGTGAGATTCGGGAAAATATGATGGGGCACAGGAAAATAGATGGAGACTGGAAGAACTGTGTGAGGTCCCAAGGTGTCTGCTTTGAAGGAGATTGAGGCATCATTGTCCTATTTACAGTGTTTCTTGTATGTTGTATCTTTTTAAATAAATATCTCTAGTTTTCATATTGCATGAATGGACACTTTATGAACCTACCCTGTATTTATGACAGTCTCACTGTTCACCTACAAGATCCTTAGAAAACTACTGGGGGTTTTGTTTGGTCTTTTGAAGTTTTCATTAGTTTTTAGAAGAAAGCTTTTCACATAAATGACATCAGTACAATTAAACTGAGTAGTAATATTTGAAATAATCTACTGGAATTTTCTAGGTAGTCATATCTCAGTAGCTGTGCTTTAACAAATAGCAATTCCACCTTCCTATCATGAACAAATAACATTTTTCAAAGCTGATTGAAAGAAAGGACTGGAGGAAATAACTTATACTTTATAAGAAGGTGATTACTCAATTTCCTCTGACCTCTGCAACACATATATACACGCTCAAATTTTGGAGATATTATTTTATTAAATATTTCCACTAAATTAAACCAAGTTTCCATTTGGATAAATTGCATGCGTGTATTTCTCAGTTTAATATTCTCCTAGACAAACAAGCAAGCTGTAGTTAGCTCTCTGGTACTCCTAAATATTTTTGCTTCTCTCTAAATAAAACGATCAAAATTGTAAATATCAATACCAAAAATTAAGATCAGAATGTTTTAAATATTTAAATAGCATATATTCAATCATTCACTACAAAATTTATTACATTTAGCTATCTAGGTATATGTTTTGAGTTTCACTTTTCCCAAGAGATTTTCCCTTCTAAAAATTCAGTACTGACACAGGCCTATAGCCATGCTGGGTAATGGCAGTATGTGCTCTACATTTTTTCTGTCCAGGCAAAATTGATAAGAATCATGTTTCTAAGTTGGAGCTTTGGAGTTTTGAGCATTACTTTTTCTGCATGTTGGAGTGAAACCACAGAGACTTTTGCAGCTGCCCACTCTAGTTCCTCTGCTAATCATATGTGTAGGTGAGGTTATTAAAGGAATTCTGCAATAAGCTCAAAATAGGATGTGACCCTGTCTTTCAGATTGTTATATGACAAGCATACTGTATGAGTGGGTCACTTTTTTGTCAGGTTATATAATCTTGAATTCACTGTTGCCCTCATCAAAATTGCAATCAATATTCCTGGAGGAATTCATAAAAATTTAAAGTTTATGCCCTGGAGGATATATATGTATATATAAAATTTGGGGATAAGGATAATGTAGTCCTATTTATCTTTTAAATTCCATGATTAATTCTGAAAAATCAAGAAGATTATGATGCCTTTTCTAGGTACTTTGAATTACATTCCTGAATTATGTCTGAGAGCCTCAAATCCCCAATTGCCAAAGCAAGCTGTAATTTGATTTTTAACTTTTTAACAGCTGAAACTCAGTGGTTGCACCTATAAGAATAGGTTCAGCCACCCTTTTGAAATCTGCTGAGTTTTCTATCACTTGGGGCAGAGTGAGTCCTTGATCATCACAATGGTACAGAATGTACTGCACATTGGGGTCCTTCATTTCACGTGATAGCACGTAGACTGGGGTGTCAGCATTTAGTCTCCCAAACAATTCCAAGGCCCCTATTTCCTTGGACTCAACTCTATTAACACCCCAGTGAAACCTCTACTTCTTCATATAGTCATCAAATAAATATCTTCTGCCTCCAGCTGAGGAGACTTCTCTGCTTTTAATGGTTTGTGTGATTAGATTGGGCCAAGCTAATCCAAAATAATCTCCATATTTTAATTATATCTGCAAAGTCACTTTTGACATGAAATATTCATAGGTTTCAGGTATTAGGCCCTGGACTTATGGAGGCCATGGACACTTGGGGAGAGTAGGTGCATTCTGCTTATTAGACTTTTGTACACTTATTAGCCTTCCACTTCTCCTCTACCATATTTTCCACTCCAAATCATAAGGAATCTTGCCATTCTGTATCACTTGCTTTTAGAGCTGCTTAGGTGAATACTGAATCAAAGGTCTGTGGGATGCTACTACTACCATAGGGAGATTCTTTATTTGACTGGGAACTCAATACCACAGCCTCTACTCTTCCAAAGACGCACAAATTGGAACTAGTTTTCTTCTTTCTTATTCTCATTCTGTATGAGCTATACCAAAACATGATCCAGAATACCTTGGCTTCATGTTTAATTTACTCTAAACTCATAACTTGTCTTCACTTTAGAAACTGCAGAGAATATTTTTTCTTCATTTATATAAACACAGTTTCCTATTAGCTTACACGAAATAGCATGAAAAATTTAAAATGTGTGAATCACAATGAAATTATACTATAATTTTTTTCCTTAAATGCAGAAAAATATATGGGGGTTACTTTCATAGAGTTTACTAAAAAATGTATATTTAAATCACAACCTCAAGATTTGTTTCACTTTTAAAAGAGGCAGCAACTCTGTCTTAAAATGTAAGAGTGGTTTGTGCTAACGGCTGAGGTGCACATACATTTAAAATAAAGCCATAATAGTCTCAAGAGCTGCGCCTGATCACGCTCACTTCTCACCAAAAATGTAGTGTTGTGTACAGACGGCAGCAGTGATATAATGTAATATATGTCTAGAGTATTTGTTAAGATACCATAGGGGGCCAATGCTTTATAGCAACTGCAGTCCTTTCTTGGTGAGCTTGGTTTTAAACATGATTTCTCTTCCACTCAGACAGGTTCTTTTGTTGAAAGTCTCCAAAGACTATTTCATTATCCTACCTTTTCAGTGGCTTTCCATAAAGAAATACAAGATGTGAATTTGGCTTTTAATATGTACCATTCAAAGCACTTACCAATGATACATTAGTCATTTCATCCTGTGCCCTGTAAGGTGGGTGAGTGAATAATTACAGGTGACCTTCAGACAAGTGAGGATCTAATGTAGCCTTGAAGGCTTCTCAGTATGGGGTGTTTTGTCTGATGGGTGAATAAGCACTGAGTCATTAGCATGACATATGAGAGATTATTAGGAATTTGCAACTAAAATAAATCTATTTTTCTTAGTCACAATAATGAGTTACTCTTCTTACCTATAATGCTGCATTTTTAATTTTTTTCTTTCTTTCAAGATGCATCACTTAATGGGTATATTTTACTTCAGGAAAGGACAGAGAGTGAAGCAATCAGAAGGAAAAACATTTAATAAAAAATTGAAAAAGCCAGCACATTTATAAAAGTGAAGAAAAATATAGATTCCTATTTTCTGATCCAAGGTTACAGTTTTTAAAAACATGTCATTTCTAGGTAGTTTTAAATGTTTAACCCAGGTTTATGAAATTAACTAGTTCAATTTACTTGAAGAGATGATTTATCCTGTTGGTTACCACATGAAATCTGTCAAAATATTAGCTCATAAGCAGTATATGGAAAGATTCTTGTCATCCATCTGTGTTCCCCTGATACCCAGTATGGAGGGGGTGCTTAACACAGATTTGTTGAATAATGATGTTAAATCTTTGAATTCTCTTTTTTTCAATTATCTCTATTTCAAAGTGATAGGAAAGGTGAGGTCTCCAGTCCATACAGAGGGAAAAACTGTGGGGGATAGGGGGAAGTGGAATTTTCTGCCTTGTACTTTTTCAGGTTAAGCCACATCCAAGATAGCCAAACAATTCAGGTAGTAAAGGGTTGAGTGTGCATAATGAGGACTTTTACCAACATATTTCTTTCTTGTTCTTTTGCAAACACAAAAAGGATTGTAAGAAATATATCAGCACTGGTCATTTAATTAACATCATACCTCATGATAGCAACCTTCCATCTTTACCAGATTACTTGTTTTTTTCTTAGACATACAACACTAGATAGGCATAAAAATGTGTATGTGCACTGATTGAGTTGTGAAGCTTAAAAACCATTCTCTCTTCTCGCTTTGTATCTTCTCATTTTCCTCATGCTTTTCCTCCTTATTTATGTTTTTAATGACTTCTTTAATTTAGTTTTTCTGTTCTTTAGAAATAATCAGTAGCTTGTCATTTTTTATGCTCAGTCTATAAGACCAAACACTTCTTCATAATTATTTTGATCAGTTATGTCAAGCTGAATTGTCCTTGGCTGTCACATTTGTTAGGTGCAGCACGTGGTTAAGGACTTTATTCAATATACAGCAGAATTGATATGGCGCTGATAAAAATTTCTTTACTGTAGCAATGCCTGGAAACAAGTTTCAACTTAAGCCAAGACACACATATAATCTGATGGTCAGTAACTGCAAAAACTGTGAGAAGTTTATGTGCTTAACTCAGAAAGTGCATCATTTATTAAAGGGAGGTGACAACAGTACCAAAATTGTGTTCATACCCTTTCTGAATTGGTTTGAACTATAGTAGAAACAACTACAAAAGGCTGATAGGAAGAGAGACTTTGTCATTTTTCCTGGTGTATAGTTATAAGGTTAGTTTTTTAATCAATAAGATATCACATATATATAAATATTAATTCACTCACTCAACAAATGTTTATTGAGGTACTGGTATGTTTCAGGGCACTGTACAAAGAATTAAGAAACCCAAAGGAAGAGCTGATTGTTATTGCTTCAAGGGAGAATGGGATCAAACAAGACTAGCTGAGAAGCTCACCTCATCCTGATATCGCTGAGCGTCCTTGGGCGAGGCCCAGTGTATCCTTGAATTTCAATGATCTCATAGGCATGATGAGGGTATGAATCTGACAACAGGAATAATAACTACTAAAGTTACTGAGCACTTTCTATGTGGCAGGTACTGGTCTATGAATTTTATGTATATGAACTGATCAATCTTTCCAATCAATCTATGAGACAGGTATGATTAATAAGCTAAATTTACCTGTGAAGAAATTGAGGCCCAGAAACATTAAGTAATCTGGGCAACGCACCTAGATGGTAAGTGGTAGACAAGAAAATACTACGGATATTTTTCTTCTATGAGACCTAAGCACAAACCCTTACAGTGTAAATTTACAAATTTGTTTATTGAGAAAGCAGCCAAAGAAAATTGATCAAGCTAATATAAAATAAAATGGAGTTTTCTTAAAGTGAATTTATTGTTTATAAGTTTTGTTAAGAAAGTTCATCTAAACTTGCTTGTGATTAGTTTCCATGGAATCCATTAACTTGCCAGGAATACAGTGTACTTCCTGAGTCAGATGCTTATATTCTTTCAAACATCTGACATTAGAGATGAAGCAAGGGACAGGATGACTAAATTGTGAGCTGGTGGCACAGGCAGAGTGGATACTCCATGGAGAAAGTTTATAGCCTTAAAAGAATTTTTAAATATTTTGAAAAGATTTTAAAGGCCTCTCTTCAGTTACTTGACATTATCATTTCTCAAGCGCTAAGTCCACTACACTAAAAAGAGTTGCTTTTAAGTGTGCCCACTAACTCCAACTTGTCTTCACTCCAATTTACACCCGGCAGTACTTAACCATACAGGTTTTCCCTGCCTTCCAAAAGTAGATGTTCCAATGAAATCATTCACAAGCCAAATAGCATAAAATGAAAAGGCAGTCACCATTAATTTATATGGAATAGCTTTTGCATGTTTCTAGACCCCCAAAATAGCCTACCAACTTATACCAAATATGCTTAATCACTTCTAGCTTTATCCTAAGCATAACATCATTAAAAGCTCTTTTGGTCTTTTTTGATACCATAAAATGTATCTTGCTAATGAATGTACAAAATCAATTTAGATAAAGCACAGATGATTACACAGTTCAAAGCTGTAACAGCTTGATGCTCAGATGCCACGTGTAGTTCCTGGAGAAGGAGCTAGGCGGTGCCACCCAACTGTTCCAGGTGCACTCTGCCTCTGTGCAATACAGGCACGCCGCAAAGCAATTATTGAGCACTATTTTGCCTTTTGCCTTTTTTTTCATAAAAATGAAAACTCTCTTTAGATTTCTTTCAATTAGTGAAAACATATTAATATAGGTTTTCTATAAATGTGAAGTGATGTAATGTGAGCTTTCTAAAAGCGTGGATAACTATATCGTTATGCAACTAACCTCAACACTGATAGGAAATATGTTTTGAAGTCTTTTCTTTACCATAATCTCTTATTTATAGTAGTTCTTACTTCCTATTTCTGAAAAATTGGCATCTTTCTATGGTACCTCACAGTATAATAAAAAACCAAAATAATAAGACTTTGCAAAGCTTTATTCAAATGTAATGGTACAGCTTACTTTTCCCAACCCTTCATTCTTCAGGGCAAGATCTGTGAATGTGGAAGTATTTAGTGCTTAGCTGATGTCTCCTTAGAGCTGCACTGACACAACTTTTGAAACCAAGTCAGTTTTGGCATCAGATCCAAGATGGTGGAGTGTGTGGAAGGTACACTTACCTCCCCACAGGACCAAACTAGAATTGCAGCTAAAATAGGAAACAATAAATGTAAATAACCAACTGAAGGCTAGTTGAACAGAAGTCTTATAAAAACGGATTTCCATCAAGACTGGTAGAAAGAACAGAGAGGCAAAAAGGGCTGACCTTACTCCTACAGGCAATAGCTGAGATCCTGGAGGGACATCTCAGCTGCAGGGGCTCCCCCTGAAGAGTGTGGAGTCTCAACCCCATGCTGGGCTCCCCAGCCCACAGAACCAGAGCTAGGAAGATGTGCCCACATGACATTTGGCTGTGAAAGTCAGCAGGGATTCTGTCTACCAGGGAGAAACAGAAGTCTGTTAGAGACATAGGTACACTCTTAGAGAACCAATGCCCTTTAGAACCAATTCACTTAGCATAATGTTCTCCAGATCCATCCATGCTGTCACAAAGGGTAGGAGCTCCTTCTTTCTCTCTGCTGTGTAGTATTTCATTGTGTAAATGTACCACAGTTTATTGATCCATTCTTTTACTGATGGGCAATTAGATCAGTCTAATATGAAAATAATTAAGACATGTGACTATTAATATTGCTAATGATCAAAATAGGAAAAAAATCTTCAGAATATCAGTAGGCACACTTAGATTTACTTAATCTTGAATTTTATTCTGTACTTAAGACTTTTTTGACTACAGGAGTAACTATTTGAGTAATAAAAGATATTTGAAATCTAACACGACACATTTAAGTGGGACTTTTTCAAGCAAATAATATAATGTCAATGTATACCAAGACAACATCATATAGTGGGTTTGGGTGGGGTTAACTGGCATTTCTGATATTTAACATTTCAAAGCCTATAACTTCAGTTTAATAATGCCTTATATTTGTAATGCACTTTTGCACTTCTCAATTTTTAATGTTACATGAATAGACTTTTTCAAGTTTCAAAAAAAATCATTTAAGTGCATAAGGCATGAATCATTACTTCGGTTTTTAAAGATGAGTCATCTAACATTGGAAATGTAAAGTGCCGTGCTCAAGCTCACGCAGACAGGAAGAGGCATGGCCAGGAGGGAGAGTCAAGGCTTTCTGATCACAAAGTTCGTCTTTGCTGCATTAGGCCACGCTCATTCCCCTAAAGGTAAGTGTCAATCAAATGAAGACACAAAGGGCATTTTTCTTGACTTGTTTTCTTATTTAAGGCTAGAATTTTACTTTTCTCTGGTAATCCTTCATAAACATGTCATTTTTAAAAATATAATCTGAACTCTTCTTACAATATACCAAAGGAAATCAAATGACCCGAAGGAAGAGTTATTGACTCTAGGATATTTGGAGGGTGCAAGCAGTCAGTTCAGTCCCCTCCAAACAAGGTGGATGTGTAGAAGCCTAGCATCTGGTTTGCTACAACCCCAACAAACTGTGACAAATTATCAGTAAAACTGACACATTGCTTAACTTTTCTGCTTTGAAGATTTTTAACTATAAAATAATAATTAAAATTATACTTATTTCATACAATTGTATGATAAATAAATCAATAATATAAAACTCATTATGACACATACTAAGCACTATCAGCATTAGCCATTATTAGCTATTATTAATAAACGTTACAACGATACCATGTTTTAACTGGCACTTTACTTATTTCAAGTTTTGTTTTGTTTTTTAGTATCACATACATTTAACTAAACTTCCATTTATTTTCTTTCAAAAGTTATAATATTCCTTCATAATATCATTTTAAAGGCTGACATTCTCAAACAGCAATGATAATTTTTATTAAGACTAAACAACCTCCAGGGTTTCAGTTCAGAAGAGAGTGTCAGTGCTACAAAACTTGAGTGTGTTTTGAACTGATACATTTTTCCAACATTCTGACTTAGGAGCATCCTGGCAGTTTCATATGAAACAGAGAGTGCTCTCTTGCTTCAATGATTGGCCCTTAAAGACAAAAGTTACATCAGTCATGCTGTCAAGAAAATATATCATTGAGACTCAATGGGAGTAAAACTTATTAAGAAAAAAATTCTTCCATGTCAAGCACCTAAGCAAGTATCAACACAAATAAGTAATCACATTACAGGAACTAACATTTCTCAGTCCATGCCTGTTTGCTATATGTTCATAACACAGATACTGGTCTTTGGGGAACTGACGATTTATTATTGCTTATCCACTTAAAATACTTCTTCTTATATTCAGCTTACATAGAAAATAGATGGATCATTGACTAATTTTAAGGAGAGGAAGGAAGGGAATGTCGAAGGGAGGGAGGAAGAACAAATTTAAATTATTTTAATTATAATTAACAGATAGAGTAAAAACCTTGCTTTGAAAAACCTAGTATAAATTAAAGTAAAAAATGTTTTGTGAATGCTCAAATGTCTCACACAAGTAAAGAACATAAATGCATTTGGGTCTTGAGGACAATTAGGGCAAGTTTACTATGTTTAAAGGGAGAGATTCAGGAACTTATAAATTACATACCACTTTGTAGATGGAAAATACTCAATACATTTAACTAAATAAGTGGCACTGAATTCTATAACAAGAATTTTGTTGACGCTAGGTTCTTTTTGACACAAATATCACTGAAAATGAAAGTATTTTGCATATTGGTTAATATTTCTTCAATCTGAATATAGACAAAAGATTGATTGTCTACTCAAAAACATCAGCAGTAGACCCATGAAGTACATATTTCTTCATATGGTATTTCTGTGTTTTTCTACAAGCAAAACACTGTAAAATCACCACAACTCTCATTGCCTTAGAGATGAGGTTGTCACAATCATTCTAGTTTATATCCAGGTGATATTAAAAATAGGGCTCTTCACACGGTAAGCAACAGGGAAATTACATTTCCTAGAATTGGGTTCCCTGCACAATTTCCAAGTGATGTAGCGTCAACATCAGGAAAGGAGTTTGATTTTATGACAATGTGTTTACAAATATATTGAGGGTGGAAGTTTCAGTGCCCTGAATGGGATTTGAAATGCATTTCTTGCTTATAACAGTGGATGCTTGTGTGTCTCTTGGCAATATCATGAAAATGAGTCCAGTGTTTATTTTATTTTTGTTCCTCTTTGATTTAAACAACCCATCCCTCCCATATGCAAAAATCTATTTAGATGATATTTTAAGTGCCAAAAGGACACATTAATTAAATGGTAGAGAATGGATGCTCCAGAAAGGATGTCATTCATACAAAAAAGCTTCAGTAAGGAATCAATTTTGAATGCTGAGAAGTCCAAAATGAAATACAATATAAATTACAGTGGCTGATAAAAACCAACACATGTTTCACAAAGCCATTCAATAATTCTCCATCTCATAGTCTGAAATTAAAATCCATTATGTTTTTCTCTAAGGTCTAGTCCCAGTTGTCATATATTTTTGATGGGTTAACATTAGTGGGATAATACTTTATGTAACATACTATTTCTATATTTTATACAATTCTGTTTTATTGTAAACATTTTGCACTTGGCAGTGTAGGACTGCAGTTTTGTAAAAAGGCAATAATCAAGGTCAAATACTTGGTGATCTTTCTGTAGGAAAATTTTCTGGAAATTTTTTATGTAAAAATAGAAGCAGGTTTAAGGATGTTTGCTGAAAATTATGGCGATTCTAGAGTCTTTCTATAGCTGTAGTATAAACAGTTCCCCTGTGTTAATGAAAATATTCTTGTTTTGACTTTATCTTAGATTATCTGATAGTTACCTTTCTCTATGTAGTCCAATTCTTTTATATTGTGGTGGGTCTACATCAGTAATCAGAAAAAAAAACAGAACCAAAAGAAAGTGTGTTTTTCTGCCTTAAAAGTAACAAATACTTTTTTCTTCCACCTCACTTAATTTTGCTAGTCTTGCAGAAAAAAAATTTGAAAAAAGTATCAGAGAAATGTGTCAGCAAAAAGCAGGACCTGTCTAATACAGAATTAAAACTTTGATTTGAAGCTCTAGCAGTTTATCTTGAAAAATTATCATGTGTTTGGAACCAACTTGTAATGCTGAGTGGGACAAAAAGAGAAATAAAGAATTTTGAAAGTATTGCAAGACTTTTGAAATGAAGAAGTGGAAATTAATCCATACATAGACAGAAAATAAAATAGCTAAATGGGAAATAAGAAGAGTAGAAAAAGTTCTCATGGCCTGAGTAATGGTGCTTTTGGGGGCACTTCTTATTCTACTAGGTGTTCATAGCCCTGAATTAGGACTTTTCTTCCTCTTTACCAAGGGGCGAAACTAGCATTGCCTTTTTGTCGCTGCTGTTATTTTTTCATGACCCAGAAAGATTTGGGTTTAGATCTTAGTACTTCTGTACTTACTGTGTAACTTTGGTTAAGTGAGCAAATCTCCTTCATGCTCACATTTATCATTGGTAAGTGGAAGCTAAGAATACTCACCTAAAGAAGCATTGGAAAGGGAGAAAAGTAAGATGTAGTTGGTGCTGGGCACATCTCAAAGTCTAACAAAGGGAACTATGTGGTGGGTGCAGCAACTATGCAGGGTGGTGCCCAAGGGAGGGCTGAGGTGAACCTGAGGGTGCTGTCTTCATCACAGGCTCCTCTGCTCAGTCGATTCAGGGAGACTTGATCATTGGTAGAATTCTCTGGTCCTGGTTGAGAAAATAGATTGGCAGAGGACACTGACCTGGGGTCATTGATGATATCCAGTGGTGTCACTAACTCGTGCCTGGAAAGCCAGTGATGAGAGATCTTAAATGTGGAAACATGAACACCTAGGGCACAGGCTGCTGAGGAGAAAGTCTGGCCTTTGGAGCAGAATGTGCACACGTCACCAGGGAGCTCAGAGGCAACAGTGTACACAAATTGATGAGTGTCAGCAAAGGCAGTGCACAGCAGAACTGGTAGTAAACCTTCTCCTACAAAGAAAAACCACCTTTATAAAGAAATACAGATTATTTTGCATGACTTTAAAAACTTGTGTCACCTAGTTCCAGCCTACCTTGGTAACTCTCATCTTGAGTCCTTACCATCTTTTTCTCTGTGCTCCAATTACACAGGCTTTCTTTAAGTAACGTTAAGTACCGCAAGTCTTCTCCTTAAGGCATTTCTTCATGGTGTGCTTTCAAATAACTACTGACCAACCAATCTCAGTTTATTGCTACTCTCTTAGGGAATTCTTATCTGTTCAAACCCCTAACCCTTGCCAAAATATTATCTTATAACCCTGTACTTTTCCTCCTTGTCAGTAATAGTAATTTAGTTAAAAGACTAAGTATGTAATTAATGATTTAGAGTTTCTTAACTTACTTTTTTTTGAGGAGAAACTCTATCATATTCAGTGTTTATATCATCAGTGTGAAGCACAGCAGCTTGCAAATATTAGAAATTAATACCTGTTTGTTAAATGAGTAAATGAATAATAATCAGACAGGCTTGATAGTCTTAAATCTACATCTAAAAATCTTAGCATCAATAAAAGATGAAGATCAGAAAAATCTACTACCTGGAATAGGAGAGAAATGGGGAAAGGGCCTAAATGGTGAATAAAATAGAAACTCTTACCAGTCTGTCCAATGCTAGGAGTTTATCAATCTATTATTGAAGTACTCTGAAGCTGCATTAGATTTAGGCCTGAAATAAATGAGATAAAAAGAATCTGTACACAGTTTGTCTTTATGTTGTCTTGCTTCAACTAATATAGCTTGGTGATTGCCAACCTCTGATTCAAATAAACTTCAGTGATAATAAAAACAGGCATGGGAACCATGTAGAGCCACCTTGTCGGTCAGATCTTTGAAAATAATGATGCTGAATATTAATGTGAGGTATTGAGTAATTTCCTTTATTCTCTCACTTGATTCTATTAACCCTCTGAGGTAAGCATTATTTCACTTCTGCAGATGCAGACATTGTAGTTCAAAGAGGCTAAATAGTTTGTCTGAAATTGCCCTGCCATTAAGGAGCAGAATTGAAATTTGGACCCTGCTGTAGGTCATTGAGAAGCTCATGTTCTTCACTTCATGCTGTATTCAACATCGTATAACTGCTACAGGGACTGCATTTATTTTATCAGTTTGGTCAAGATCTTACAAAATCGTATCCAAATGACAAGTTTTTTCCTATGTGTCAGAAAACCTGAGAGTTACATATTCACTTCAAGAGTCTACTCAGCAGGTGAAGATTTTACCTATGCTACTTTCCTTTTCATGATTGTTGTTAACTTTTAAAGTAAGTAAAATGAAAGGAAGTATATGAACAGTTTGAACTAGGTGAAATAGCTTGACAGGAAATATGTTTTGTATCACTAGATTTGGAGCTACACAGGTGAATTTCTAAAGATGTTAACAGATTGCACTAAAGCTTGGTACTTTACTCAGGGAGAGTGAATCTAGGAAGAAAAATCTAAGGCAAATGTAACACATGTCAGTTATATTTCAGTTTTTTCTGCCTTCTTATTTGTCTTTATAGTCTGGTTTCTTTTATGTAAATTATACTTTGCATCTATTCTTTCTCTTGAATTTAATACAAATAATTTTCAGATTGATATATTTCTGTGTATTATTGCTATGAATTTATGTACTCTGCCCCTTTCCACCAAATACTGAATTTTGATTATGTTAATAATTATTATTGCTTAAAATTGTATAACTTCAAAGGATACTACATTTTGCATTTATTTCTTGCTAATGATAAACTAGCAAATAAATAATACTCGATTCTGCAGAAATGCAGTAGACAAAAGTAAAGGAGTGGATTTCTGAAATATTTGACTCTTTTATAACCATTGATCTAAATAAATTTCTATAACCAGTAGAGTTTATATAAAATAAAATGCACAAGTCCTTAAATGGAGTTTAAGAGAAGTTTTGACAAATGTACATACCCATGTACATATCTGTTATCCGAGAAAGTTCCTCTATGTTCCTTCTCCATCAAGCCCTCAAAACCCCAAAAGAAAAAAAAACTGCTCATTTTTCCACTACAATTTGCTCCTTCTAGAAATTAAATAGCAATCCCAGAGTAAGTACTTTTTTTGTGTTTGGCCTCTTCATGCAGCATAATATTTGTAAAATTAATTTAGGGTATAACTTATAACAGTAGTTCATTGATTTATATTGTTAAATAGCATTCCATGGCATGCATATCACAAATTGTTTTCTATCTCCTGATGTTGGTATTTGAATTGTTTCCAATTTGGAACTGTTAAAAATAAAGCTTATGTGAACATTCAAAACTTAGAGATGTTTTCATTTCCCTTGGGTAAATACTTAGACATGGATTTGTTGGCTCATGGGGTAGCTGTCCACAAACCTTTATAAGAAACTGTTAAGTTGTATCAGATTCCTAGTAACTGTGTGTAATTGTTCTGGTAGTTACACATCATTTTTAGCACTAGGGTTGTCATTCTTAATTTTAGCCATTCTAGTAGGTGTTCAGGGGTATTTCAATGCGGTTCAAATTTGCATTTCCCTGGTGACTGATTATGCTGAGGACTTTTTGTGTGCTCATAGACCAGTTGTATATATTCCTTTCGAAGTGTTTATTGTAGTCTTTTGTCCTTTTGTGTTGTTTTATTTTTATGGAAGGAATTCTTTATATATGTGCATATTCTAGATAAAACTTCTTTGTCAGATATGTATATTTTGCAAATATGTTCTTCCAACCTGTGGCTTGCTTATTCATTTTTTAGTGTGTTTTGATGAGGAGGAATTTTTGATTTTTATAAAGTTTTTTATTTTTATGATTAGTGTTTTCTGGGTACTGTTTACAAAATATCTGCCTACTTTCAGAATGCAAAAAATACTCTTCTTAAGTTTTTTTCTAAAAGCAGTATTATTTTAGCTTTTTTTTTGCCTGAATAAAATTTTACCCTCTGCAATGGGTTGTATGGGTTCCCAATGATGCAATTTTTATGTCAGTTATTATTAACGGACCATAGTACTCCTAACTCTTTTGCAAGTAGTACTTGATTGCTTCTATTTTTTCCTCTCACTTTCCTGCTCTAGAAGAAAAGATCTAGATAAATAATGTGTACAATTTAGATTCTAGTCAGAAAGAAGAAACCACTTTTAGAATTCCACACAGACAGAATTTAATTTAGAATTGGTTATGAGGATGTTGGAAGGATCAGAGGAACAAAAGAGGGGAAAGTATGTTTACCTGAAGATGAGTGACTGTGGAAACCAGAGTTGGAGAAACAAAAGGGAAGCTGAGAACTCCCAGCACCTGAGATCTCTGCGCAGCTCTTGTCCTTGGAGACAAAGAACTGGGAGCTGCCAACCAAGGCCTCTGCTACTGTGTCTTAGTCATTCCTTCTGATCCTGCTCCACTGCTGCTGCTGCTGCCAAGTTACTGCTCTCTCTTTCTCTTTACTTCCAAAGTTCTTCCAGTGCCTCTCATGGGCATGACCTAACATTAAACAAAAGCTTATTAAGAGAATCTGGGAAATGAAATCTAGGAGTTTCCAGCTATGAAAGTATAGAGCAGGACACATACAGATAAGGATTTAGCTAAAGGCACAGAACTAACTGACTAGTGTGTAAGGCATCAAAACCCATCTCATTACATAATTTTTTAGGCTGTAGTACTATAAGAGCCCACACTCATCATGCTGAAGTGAGTGGCCAATGAGCAGTGTGTATTTGTTTGAGGCTTTGCTACCAGCATACCCATAAGATGCTATGCTATCTGTTTAGGTCATAAACCAAACAATAACCTAAGTAAAATCCTTTTTTTTACCCTTACTTCTCCAACAAAATATAAATTAAGACATGAAGTGAGAGCCATCTGCTGAGCAAGTCCTGAGCAAGCAGGTTCCCAAGGTCCACTCTCATCTATCCGCAGCTCCAGGGTTTATCTGGAGTTTGAGGTCATCGGGCTGCTGACTAGAGCAGGCTTATAGCCTGATGTAGCCAGAAAATATCTGTGGAAGACAAGAATTATACCATGAAGACCTCTTTCCATGTAATTCCCTGAATACTACAAACAACAGTGGTAAACCAATTAAAAACGTTTTGGGCAGGACAAGCATTCCGCACTACTGCCATGAGGAGCTCTGCAAACTGTCTTCCCAGAAAAATGATGATAACAGGTAAAAATAAAAACAAACAAAAATAAAGTCTCTGGAGATTTTTAAAAAGAAAACTGAGATACATTTATTTAAGAAAATCCACTAAATCTTGGGAAGAATATTGATAGGCTATGGAGGTCGTCATGGCCAGCTTCCTTCCCCCACCCAGCTCAGCAGGATGGAAGTCTTCTTCAGGGCAGACACAGGCAAGAACATGGGGCACCCTAAGGAGTCTGGCTTTATTTGGGGGAAAAAAAGTGTGGGAAGTTCAGCCTAAAGACACTGTCAAAATAATTTTACTAGATTTTACTAGAAAGAAAACTCTTGGGGGTCTAACCAAGCCCCAAAGACTAGATTTAAAGGCTACTCCCACAAAGAGGTCAGACATTAATTAAATCAGACTGTGGAATAATTTATGCTATAGGGCGTTGTGGTAAATAAGTGAGCAATCAGTTAGCAGTAGTGAAGACTAACATCTGGGTTTGATACCAATGCAGAGAGGCCAGCCAGAAATGTACAGGGAGCTGAGGGAAAAACAAAGCTGAAGAGCTCAGATAAAAGCCATCATCCTTGGCAGTGGCTGGGGGCGGTTGCGGGGGGGGCGGGTCAAGGCGACTGTGCATACCCAAGGCTGCACTCTGTGAGGAGCAACATTACAGGCTGTGCTCTGCAGAAGACACAGGCTTCAATGAACAAAGCCCTAACATACGTGAAGCAATAACTGATACAATTGAATTGAAGGGAGAAGCTGACAATTCAAATGTAGTAGGGGGAGGACTTCAAAACCCCACTTTAAATATGGGTAAAACAGGTAGGCAGATGATAAACAAAGATAGCTAAGACTTGACCAACACTGTAAACCAGCTAGACTTAACAGACACGTCTAGAACACTACCCAACAACATATGAAAGATTCTTTAAGACCAAAAAGATTCTTTATGCTAGACCATAAAACAAGCTTCAACAAATGTTAAAGGGCTGAAATTATACAAAATATATTATCTGATCATAAGAAAATAAAGATACAAAAATTGCAAGAGAAAAATTTGAGAAATTTATGAATATGTGAAATTAAACAACGTGCTTCTAGTTTACCAATGGGTCAAATATATTACAAGTGACATTAGGAGATATTTTGAGATGAATGAAAATAAACAAATTATCAACATTTATGTGATACAACTAAATCAGGGTTTAGAGTTACAATTTTAGCTAGAAACAGCTTTATTAAGAAAAAAGATATCAAATCAATAACCTAGTCTTCCAATTTAGGAAATTTGACAGGAGCATGGTGATTACCAGAGAGAAAAGGGGCTGGTGGGTGGGGACATGTAGAAGAGGGTGAATGGGGGATAAATTATGATGGAAGGAGACTTGACTTGGGGTGGTGAACAACTAATAGAATATACAAATGGTGTATTATGGAATTGTACATTTCAAACCTATATAATTTTATTAACCAATGTCACACCCACAAATTCAATAAAAATTTAAAAAATTGAAAAATAATTAAGTAAACATACAGTGAGAGGGACCAAGAAGCTAATAAAAGTCAAATCAAGAATTAATGAAATAAAGAGTAAAATACAAAAGAAAAAATCAATACAACCATTAGTGTTTTTTAAAAAAACACCCCTCAAAAACTGACAAAACTTCAGAAAATAATAGTCAAGAAATAAAAAGAGGAAAGGCAAATTATTGCAAGAAGAGAGAAGGATAAGACCTTGCTATGAACATTACAGAAATGAAAAGGATTAAAATGAAATACTACTAAAAATGAATGCCAAAACACAGATAATTTAGATGACATAAAAATAAAATACTAAAGAGAACACATAATCACAAATGTTTTTTAAATAAAAAATCTAAATATATCTATAATATACTAAAGAAATTGAATTGATGATTTTAATGTTTCCTTTAAAAATGTTCAGATCTGTTACTAGTGAATTCTAACAAGCATTTAAAATTAATATTGATTCTTCACTAACACTTCAAAATATAGAATGGCAAATACACTTTCAAATCATCTTATGAGGGCAGGATTACTGTGATTAAAACAAAACAAAACAAAACAAAATAAAAAAACAAGCCCTAGCTTGTGTGGCTCAGTGGATTGAGCATTGGCCTGTGAACAAAAAAGGTAGCTGGTTCAAATCCCACTCGGGGCATATGCCTGGGTTGCAGGCCAGGTCCCCAGTTGGGGGTACGTGTGAGGCAAGCTATCAATGTATGTCTCACACATCAATGTTTTTCTCCCTTTCTTTCTCCCTTCCCCTCTCTCTAAAAGATAAATAAATCAAATCTGTAAAAAAAAAAAAAAGAAAAACTAGACAAAAAATAACAGGAAAAACTCCACTATAGATCAATATTCAAATGAATATAAACTACAATGAAAAAAATCAACAAAATACTACCAAACTGGATCTAACAAGATGTAAAATCATACCAAATAAGCAAGTGTAATTTATCATAGGGCCACAAAGTTGTTTTAACATCTGAAAATCAATTGTGTTATGCCATATTAATAGAATATAGAATATAACCCACATGATTATTCCACTATCTGAAGAACAACAATTCAACAAAAGTCCAATACAATACCTTATTATGATAAAAAATATCCCCCAGCTTGAAATTTGGGAAATTTCAAGGGAAATTTCCCAACTTTATTAAAGACATCTAAAGAAAAAAATAGGCAAATATTATATTTAGAGGTGAAAGATCACTGCTTTCTTCCTAAGATCAGGAATAAGATTAGAAAGAATGCTCTTGCCAGTTCTATTCCACATCACACTGAAAGTACTAGTCAGACCAATTAGACAAGAAAAGAAGAAATAAACTGCACTCAGATTGAAAAGAGAGTATAGTTATCGCTATCCACAGATGACACAATCTTGTATATAAAAAATCTACAGAACTCATGGAAAAAGTGGTAGAACTAATAAGCAAGTTCAGCAAGATTGCAGTGTAACACAGGATCTATATAAAAATAGTTGTCTCTATACATTAACATCAAACAATATGTAAATAAAATTTAGAAAACAGTTTCATTTATAATAGTATCAGAAATGATTTTACAATTTAGTAATAAATTTAACAAAATAAGTACAAACTTGCATTCTGAAAACTATAACAGAATTGAAAAGGACCTAAATAAATAGACAGATATTTCATGTTTATGAATCAAAAGACCTAAATTGTTAAAATAGCAAGATTCCCCAAACTATTCTACTAATTAAAATGAATTTCTCATCTAAATCCTAGGTGGCTTATTCAGAAATTGATAAGCGGGTGTTACAATTTATTTAAAAATAGAAGGAACCCAGAATAACTAAAGCAATCTTGAAAAAAAGAGCAAAATAGCAGAACTCACACTTCTCAATCTGAAAACTGACTACAAAGCTGCAGCAGTCAAAGGAGCATGTGACAAGCATACCGATAGGCATGTAGATTATGGAACAGAACTGAGACCTGGGGAATATACACTTACATTTATACTGAATTTATTTGTATTTTTTGTAATAATCTTTTTTCTACATTTTTAATTGTATTTTTCCATTACCAGTTATCCCCCCATACTTACTTCCATCTCCAGCCACACCCTCCCTCCTATAATCACCATACTGTTGTTTATGTCTATGACAATGGTGTCAATAATCCAAGGGCAAAAGAACAAGAAAGGAGATAGATTTCTTCCTTATACCACCATAAAAATTAATTCAAAATAAATTGTAGGTCCTAATGTGAGAGCTAAAACTAAATATTTCTAAATTAAATTTAATAGTAAATTTTTCTGACATTGGATTAGGCAATGACTTTGAGATACAATGACAAATGCACAAACAATAAAAAGAATAGATAAATTGAACTTTATCCAATTAAGTAACATGTTCTAAAGAACACAGTCAAGAAAGTACAACAATAATACACAGAATGAGAAAAAATATTTTTAAATCATACATCTGTAAGTAATTAATATACATAATATATAAAGAACTCTTAGAACTCAACAATAAAAAAAGTAAACCAATTTTAAAAAGGCGAAAATCTTTGAATATACATTTACTCAAAGAAGATATATGAATGACCAATAAGGACATACAAAAATGCTCAGGGTGATTAGCCATTACAAAAATGTAAATTAAAACTTCACACCCACTAGGATGGTTAAAAACCACAGGAAAAAAGAAGTGTTGAATAGAACGTGGAAAAATAAGAACACTTATGTATTGCTAGTAGGATTGTAAAACTCTACAGCCACGTTGGAAAACATTCTAGCAGTTCCTCAGATTATTAAACAGAATCACTATGCGATCCCCTGCGATTACACTCATATTTATATTTCCATGAAAAATGCCACACATGTATGAATCTTCTTAGCAGCATTATTCATAATAGCCAAAAAGTAGAAACATCCCAAATATCCATCAACTGAAGCATGGATAAATTGTGACATATTCATAAAATAAAATATTTTTCATCAATAAGAAACACTGAAGTACTGATAAATGGTAAACATAGATGAAACTTGAAAATATTGTGCTAAAAAAGCTATCACAAAAGACAACATATTGTATTATGTTCATTTGAAATGTTCAACTTAGATACATGCATAGAAACCGAAAATAGATGAAGGTATGGAATTTCCAGGGGGTGGATGAAAATGTTAGATAATTATGTAGTGGTTACAGTTGCAAAAGTCTATGAATATATTAAAAACTGTTGACTTAAACAAGCCAATGAATTTTAAGGTATTTAATTATATTTCAATAAAGCTTTAATAGCAAACAAACAATAAACACCTGGGAAAATCCATTTGATTCTCAAATATTGCCATGTTTTCCTTGGCTAATCTCATTTACATAAAAGCTTATGAGTCATCATGATGATAAGCACTTTACGTGTATATTTTTACTTAATCTCACTTAATAACCACATCAATACCAGAAAGTGAGTATACATACTATTATCCCTGCTCTATAGACAATATGATGAAAACTGAGAAAAATTAAAGTCACTCATGAAATTTGCATCATTTCACAGCCAAATTCTTGCTCTTAACCATAATACTGTATCACTCCCCTCTCCATCAAATAGAACATCTAAATGCATCTGACAATGAAGTGTTAACACCATTGTCTATTGTACACAATGTGTATTCTCCATGGGAAAATTAAAAAATCCCAGCCTAATATACTATTGGTATTATGGCAAAGGGTATTTTAACTGGAAAGTAGTAAGTTTGTAATTTTAAACAACACACAGATTGCTTGTTAGCTCTAACTTTTTGGCATGAAGAGAGGTGTGATAACATGAAGTTAGGCTATTCACAGTGCTCTATGCTTTATCTTTCTTTCCCAATATGACTGCTCATCAAAGAAGACTCATTTCTAAAATGTCTTTATGGATTCTTTCTTGTTATGTGTGCAATGTGTGCATGGTGTAGGTTGTAAACATACAGATCATAATATTGAACTCATGTGAAAAGAAGACATCAATACTAGCTAGTGACAACAAAATAAGGAGTGATGAGAAGTTAATTACAGATCATTTTATGTACCTTACAAGCTGGTAAACAATTTGGTTTAAGTTTACCTTTAAATGGGATTACTTATTTATAACACGCCAACGTTTTCATATAAAATTCAAGGGGATGCTCAGATCAGACAGATCATTTAAGCCTTTACAGATGCAAAAAGTGATGGTTCAAAAAATGATGTTTTAGCCAAAGTCACAGAACTAATCAGAGATAAAACCAGAGCTATAAACCAAGTCTCTTGTTTCCAAGCTTGGTTACAATGCTCCTGTCTCCTATTTAATCCCACTGGACTCAAAACCTTCATTTAATGTGGGTAGAAAGTCTTTAATTATACTTGACAAAATAGGAATAATATTGTTATCAAATTTTAGGGTAATAGGAATGTTGGTTAATCAACATTTTATGAAGATTTATAAATTTTGTCCCCACTGGTCATCTATTTTTTAATCATTGCTTTCCTCCCTATTTCTCAAGAGAACAATTTGTCCCTGGCTCCCTGTCTGTAGCCCCAAAGTATAGATGTTTATTTTAGTGATAGTCTATAATTAAAGACAAGAGTTATAAAGATTGGGGAAAAGGATGCTGTAAGAGATCACTGGGACAATCAAGAAAACAAGATGATAAAAATCTAAAAACATAGTATTATCACACATATAAAGTAAAAACTTCACTTAAAAATAAACTTTGAAATATAAATGTAACTCTGCTTTTTCTAGCAAGAACACTGCAATTTTAAAAATCCTATTATCGAATATGACAGGGCAACAATTACTCCTGTAACATGACAGTAATACTCATTAAGTTCTTAGAGTGGAGAGAATATTATCTGGAGAAATTGTTTATGTTACACATTAGGCTTTTTTTGGCATGAATTCTGGTTGCCTTTGGCAACAGCTTCATTTTACAGAATTGACAAGGATATGACATCATAAACTATTTTATAGACTTTCTAAACTATACCATGTTCTTTTGGTTACTACCTTCCACTTGTTGATAACATTAATTTATATTTTGAATTCTTTGTTTCACTAACTAGATTAGCCATATTCTTAATCTGAGTATGGCTAATTGATCATTAAAAATTCATGGAATATGCCACTGATATTACCTAATCTTAAATCAGATGGTAAATATATTATCTTGAGCCTAATCCGATGAGAATAGTTAGTGAACAAATACTTCAGTCAAAAAAAGACATTTTAGCAAGATATTGCCACTCTGTGTGTGAGGTTGCCAGTGATTTGCCCAAAAGGAAGATGTATAGACATCACTCATTCATTCATATATTTATTAGTCTTATTATTCATGAGCTCAAATTTCTTGACCTGCTTTTCATTTTCATTTTTATTAACTTTGAAATCAAGTAAAATACGAGCAGAAAATATATATGATAAATGTTTTTTCTTGGACTTTCAAGACAGATATTTGTCTATATACATACACATATATTACATATATGATTTATACCTGTAATATAATTTTAATTTTTATAAAAATAATGAATGTTTATTATAGAAAATTTTGGAAAATATAGAAAATCATTTTAATCATCTGTACTTTACTACTTTAATTGACCAATGTAATACTTTTATGTTTTCCTAGAGTAAATAAATATGTGAAATAAAGATCTTATGTTTACTCTCCGTGCTCATTATAACCAACTGGAATTGTATGTCTTGTCACTGAGACAGACTAATATAAAGATCATTTTCTCGCAGAACAGTCAATTAACATGATGAGAAGTCTAAGGGTGGCGTAAAGGTTGATATTTATGAATTTGAAGTGGCACACTCAGTTTAGACAGATTAAATACAACAACCTGGTACATTTTGTTATCGTATGGGATTCACATCTTCCAGTATTAAAGTTGTATTAGGTTTATAAAATGAGGAATTAATCCAGAGAGGTGCTAATTAAATGCAAATAAAGGTTATTATGAACTTCTCAATTGAACTCAATAGGTATTATTATATTAAATAAAAGTGGGATCAATCAGATGCCCAGGTGCATGGATTCTGTTAATTTTCAGCTTTAAGTTTCTCAAATAGCCATTATTAACCAGACAAATTTAATTAAACATTCATAAAAAGGTTTGGTAACCATTTTCTTGGACAGTGTGGAATATGCTGCAACATAACTACTTATTGCCTAAAAATAAAGATTTGTTTCATCAACAAATGACTTTTTACTATCACTCATATTAAGCTGTTTGGTTCATCCACATAATTCTTGGAGTACAATTTCAGTTGTGGATTTTTTCCAGGAAAGTGATCCATACATATTTCAGTTTCCAAATATATATTATGAAATATGCTCATACTTCCCTTTCTCATTCAATTTAGTTTGAATATACCTCAGTGCCTAAAGGCATTAACATAAATTTTCCACATTGATTTAATAAACAGATGACAGACACCAAACTCCATGAAAAAAAAAAAAAAACAAGAAGGGTTAAATTGCAGAATTCCATTCTTGAAAATGAGTGCTTCTAAAAATATTTTTGGAATAAGATGAACAATCATTAGCTCAGGCTAACTAGTATTATAATTTGTCATTCTTTGGAAAAGTGATAAATTGCACTTAAAATTTTTGTGCTCTGACCTTAACTATTGCATTTTCTTTACACTAAGCATATTGTCGGTTATGATGTTGGATGAAATTGAGAAGTTTAGCTTGCCAGCTTACATTTGTAGACACAAACTTTTAAATACTTTATGAATTCTTGACAAAACTATGACCATCAGGTTATAGGGTTTTTATTTGTTTGTTTGCTTAATTGAATAACTTACACAATTTTACATTCAAGACTTAACTAAAATAATATTATTTTAAACTTATGTATCCAAATAATACTATTACCTAGCAATTTTATAAATTCTCAGCAAATGGTTATTATTTTAATAGAACTTCTAAGATACAGATTAAACTATATACTCTCAGGAAACAAATTTTTGATAATAAGATTTAAAAACACATACAAATAAGACACAATTCTGATGCAAAGGAAATCTAATATATTATTGAAAAACTAAAGGCATTATATAACTCTACATATGAGGAAAAATATCTTATCTTTATACTGTGTTTTTTCCTTCTGAAAATAGAATTAACTTTCTGTATGTCATTATTCAATCAGTTTTGGGAACTGAAATTATAACATCCTGTTTTGTTATTGAAACAATATATCAGAAGACAAGCAAATACAAAGCTAATTCTCTGTGGAATAATTCTCTTAAGTTGAAATTTATGTTAAATTAACATATTATATGAAAAGTTATGCATAATGATACTTTTGCCTGTAATATTATTTGACTAGTGTGTGTTTCTTTCAATGATGCCAACAAAAAAATTCTGGAATATTCTCTCTGTTACGAAGTCTGAAATATGTTTCTCAGTGAGATAAACTAACAGGTTGAATTTCCTCCAAGGTTGTAGAACATTTTTCAATTAGATTTTAAGCCAAATAAAACTATCAATAGCATGTCTTTAAACCAAGGACCAAGATTTTGGCCTACTCTTTAGACAAGAGAGAAGATCAGGCATGCTGTTTTTCCCCAGGCTTTCTATCTTTCCTAAATCTATTAATGAGAGCTTCACCAGATGAGGAAATTCCTCACTCCACAGCAATCCTAAAATCAGAGAATTTTCAAAGTGATAGTAAGGTTTTATCAATGATTATAGACATGTTTATGGTAGAAAGCAAATTATTTTTAGATCAATTAAATCTAGATACATACCTTGTTCTCACTACTTACTGGTGGGAGACTTCAGGCCAATTGTTTAATCTCCTCTGGAATATAATAGCAGCAACAACTATTTCAGGTGATTGTTAAGAGAACATGTAACAGTTTATGATGGTGCCTGACATGAAAAGGGCAATTGATAAATGGTATCCATATTCTTATTCAATCAATGTATGAGAGGTATTTAATTTTTTGAGAGATGAAAATAAGGTCATAGGTAATTGCATACGTTATTTTTTTAAAAAACTTCTTAATATTAAAAAGGGGTCAATTCATCAAGGAGTGATGACTTTAGTTAATATTTAAACATCCAACATAAGGCAACTTAATATATAAGGCAAACATTACAGATAAGAAGGGAGAAATACCAATACAATGCTAGTTGGAAACCTCAATACCCTACTTTCAACAATGGATATTATCTGGATAGAAAATATATGTTAGATCAAATGAACCTAAAAGATGTTTATAAGACATTTCATCTAAAGCAGCAAAATATATTCTTCTTAAGCACATGGAACATTCTTCAAGGTAGGTCATAAGTTAAGCAACAAATAAGTCTTAATAAATTAAAGAAAATTGGAATCATATTTATCATCTTTTCCAACCACAATTTATGAAAATAAAAGGTAATTATTAGAACAAAACTGGAAAATTCACAAATGCATGCAGTTTAAATAACATGCTCCTGAACAATCAATGGGCCAAAAATAAATGAAAATCTTAAAAAATCTCAAGAAAAATGAAAATGAAAACACAACATACCAAAATTTGTGGGGTGCAGCAAAAACTCTTCAAAAGGTACTTTATAGCAGTAAACACCTACATTAAAAAAAAGAAAGATTTCAAATAAACATCCTAACTTTACATCGAAAGGACCTAGGAAAAGAACAAACTAAGACTGAAGTCAGTTAAAGGAAGAATATAACAAAGATCAAGGCAGAAATAAATGAAAACGATACCAAAAAGACAACAGAAAAGATCAATAAACTAAAAGCTGTATTTTTGGAAATATTAAAAAAAAATAGACAAATCTTTATCTACACTTGTGAAGAAAAAAGAGAAGATACAAATAAATATAATAAGAAATGAAAGAGGAGCCATTACAACTGATACCACAGAAATACAAAGGATTTTAAAAGAATAACATAAATATTTTAAGCCAACAAATTGCACAACCTAGAAAAAATGTATATATTCCTAGAAATATACAATCTACCAACATTGAATCTCAAAGAAAGAAAATCTGAGCAGACCAATTATGATAGGTAGATAAAATCAGTAGTCAAAAACATCTCAAAAAGAAATGTGTAGGAACAGATGGTTTCCCTGGTATGTTCTACCAAACATTTAAAGAAAAATTAATACTAATTCTTCTTAAACTCTTCTAAAAAGTTTGAAGAGGAGAGAATCCTACAAAACTCCTTTTACGAGGCCAAAATTATCCTGACCCCAGAGCCAGATAAAGACACAGCAAGAAAAAAACACAATAGGAAAACCCTGATAAAATTCTCAGCAAAAGGTTAGCAAACTGAACACTCAGCAGCACATTTAAAAGGTAATACACCATGGTCAAGTGGAATTTATATGTGGATGCAAGAATGGTTCAACATAATGCAAATCAATAAATGTGACACACCACATTAATAGATTGAGATGAAAATCATGTGATCATTTCAATAGATGCAAAAAAGTATTTGATCATATTCAACAGCCTGTCATGATTAAACTCTCAATAAATTGGTAAAGAAGGAATGTACCTCAACATAATAAAGGCTGTATATGAAAAGCCCACAGTTAACAACACACTCAGCAGTAAAAGTTGAAAGATTTTCCTCTAAGATCAGGAATAAGACAAGGATACCCTCTCTCTACACATTTATTCAACATAGTACTGAAAATTCTAGCAAGAGCCATTATGAAAAAAAATAAATAAAATACATCCAAAGTGGAAGGGAAGAAGTATAATTATCTCTATTTGCAGATGACATGGTATTATATACACAAAACTTTAAAGATTCCATCAGAAAAAAACAGAACTGTTGGGACTAATAAAAAATTCAGTTTGTTCCATATAAAGTCCATGTATAGAAATGAATTACATTTCTCTACACGAACACATTCAGTCTTTATTAAAATTTCAATGACATTTTTCATAGAAGTAGAACAAACAATTCTAAAATTTGTATGAAATCATGAAAGATCCTGAATAGCTACAGCAATCTTGAGAAAGAAGAATAAAGCTAGAAGCATCATATTTTGTTATTTCATACTATATTACAATGCTATCATAGTAAAAACAGTATGATGTTGGTATAAACATAAGAGTACAGATGAATGGGACATAATAGAGAACCCAAAAATAATCCAATGACTATTCGGTCATTTAATTTTCAACAAACGAGCTAAGACTGTACAATGATGAAAGGATAATCTCTTCAATAAATGGTCTGGAAAAATTGAACAGCCACATGCAAAAGAATAAAACTGGACCTTATCTTAAAACGTACAGAAAGATTGATTTAAAGTGGATTAAAGACTTGAACATAAGATCTGAACCATGAAGCTAGAAGAAAACATAGGCAATAAGCTTTTTGACATCAGTCTTGGCAATGATATTTTTGGACTTAACACCAGTAGCACAGACAACAAAAGCAAAGATGACAATAACAAAAACAAATAGGATTACATCACACTGAAAAACATCTACACTAGAAAGGACACCATCAACAAAATAAAAAGCCAATTCACTGAATGAGAGAAAATGTTTGCAAATCACACTTCTAGCAGGGGGTTAACACAGAAAGAACTCATACTACTCAGTAACAACAACAACAACAACAACAACAAAAAACCACCAAACAAACCAGATTAAAGAATGGGCAGAGGAACCAAATGAACATTTTTGAAGAGGACATACAAATGGCCAACAGGTACATGAAAAGGTGCTCAACATCACTAATCATCAGATAAATGTAAATAAAATCCACAATGAGCTATCAGTTCACACCTGTTAGTATGGCTATTACAAAAAAAAAAAAGAGAAAAAAAAACAAGAGAAAAGTGTTGGAGAGAATGTGGAAAAAAGAGGAACCTAGAGCACTAGATGGAAATGTAAATTGGTACAGCCACTATAGAAAACAATATAGAGCTTCTTAAAAAACAAAAAATAGAATTACCATGTGATCCAGCAATCCCATTTCTGGGTATATATCCAAAAGAAATGAAAATAGAATCTCAAAGAGATATATGCACTCCCACGTTTATTGTGGCAGTAATCACGATAGCCAAGATATGAAAACAACCTAAGCGTCTCTCAATAGATAAATGGATAAAGAAAATGTGATGCACACACACACAATGGAACATTATTCAGCCACAAGAAAGAATACTCTGCCATTTGCAACAATATAAATGGAATTTTATGATAAGTGAAATAAGTCAGAGAAAGAGAAATACTTTGCTTATATACGTGAACTAAAAAAACAAAACTCATATAAACAAAGACTAGAATCATTCCCAGGGACTTGGGGTGGGGGTGGGGAAAAGGAGATCCTGGGCAAAGAGCATAAATTTCCAGTTACAAGATGCATAAGTTCTGAGGATCCAATGTACAGTATAGTGATTACATTGAATAATAAGAGATCGTATTGCTAAGAGAATAGATATATTGCTAAGACAGTAGATCTTAAATGTTCTCATTACAGAGAAGAAATGGCAATTATATGACATGACACAGGTTAACTACTGCTATTATGGTAGTCACTTTGCAATGTTTAAATCTATCAAGTCAACACACTGTACACCTTTAATTTATACAATATTATGTGTCAATTATATCTCAATACAGTTGAGGAAAAAAGAAGAAAAAAATAAATACAAGAAGAAAGTAACCCAATTTTGTCCCAGAATTTTATAGGCTTAGGCAACCCAGGTCAGGGAAGCAAAATTAGAGTCAGGGTGCCTGTGGCTGAGAGAACATCACATACAAGGGGCTAGGGTATTGAGAGTAAACTTCTAAACATTCACTCAGCAGAGAATCTGAGGAAGTCTAAGGAAGTAAACATAGTTCTCTACCATCAAGAAATGAATTTCATATATTTTTATACTCAGTGGGAAACTGCGGAAGTTACTTATGTTTAATATTGTTTGATTAATTAGAAAAATGTCCTCAGCTACAGTGTTTGAGACTGCCCTTGGGCAAGTGTTGCATAGGAGGGTGGACAGAGAAAAGAAGCTCTGGTAAATCAGATGATTCTAATTTTGGGGATAAAAGATCAAATAAAATTCATAATACCATTTAAAACCTAACCCAAATGAAACAAATGTTCTCCTGTGACCTTCAATATTTGTTTTTTAAGGAATCCCTCCTGTGCATTTGAGTGTCATGGCTCCTCTCCAACCCTAAGTAATGCTTAAGGACCTTCAACCATTCACTCCACCCACTCATTCCCCGTCACTGCATGTTGCGCTGAGCTAGACCTGCGGTTGTCTATGAGGGATTCTTTGAGAGAGTGAATTAATTAATAAAATAGGGAAGTGAATATTTAGATAATAAGAAGTAACAGAGACTATATCACTCAACTTACTCTATTCAGGATTTCTTTTAATTACACTACTAAAAGTATTTGTTATATCCTGGCACTCAAAAAAATTCCAAGTGAATGAGAGATAACTATTTTCACTGACTATTATTTTGGGGGTTTCTTTTGGGAGTACATAGGTAAAGAGAAAGGGGTCTCCCCATATTTTAACTTATTTCCATAAAAGCAGAGATTTATATTAATCTAAGTAGTTTTATATTAATAGTCTAATGCCAACATAAACTTTTCTTATGCTAAATTAAGAAGTGCTTTTAACAATTCATAACATTTTTATATTAGTAACTTCTTGAAACTTAAAATAAGGATGCTTCATCATGTAAATTTACATCCACCTGTACACAGGCGTTTTCCCCTGTGAATTAAGTAAAATACTACTTCAGTAGTTCCATCTTTTCTATTTTTGCCTTTTTAGAAATTTTAAGTTTCCTTCCTTTTTCAGTGATTCCAACAATTCTTAACATAAAAATAAAACACCAAAGAAATATCTCTCCATCTATTGTGTTTAATAACAATCTAAATAAAAACATACTAGAAGTTCTTTGAATTTTGAAACAATAGTTGGACTTAGGAATAATTTATAAAACTGGTACATTTCTATCAATGACATGGCTAACACTTTGAAAAATGACCACATTCAAGAGGCTAAGTTACACTGAAATGTAAGAGCAAAATATGTTTTTTAGTCCAAGGATGAAGAGATTTAGTAATGCCATAATAAGTAAAACCATATAAATATTTTATACAAATAAGATTAGTAATTTTTAAACAATAATTTAGTTTTTTAACTTGAACAGACTCTTTGGGAAGATGGCACAGTAGCGAGCAGAGTAAATCTGGGGATCAGATTAATGGGGCAGGTCGCTATTCCTCTATTATTTTGCCTGGTGATATTGTATAAGTTATTAGATGGCAATACCTCAATTAACTGTAATAGTCATATTATTGTATCAACATTATTGGATTATTTTGAAACTTGAAAGGAAAGCACTTCCCATATGAGTTACTTAATACATAAGAGCTATTATTATCTATAAGATTACTTAACTATTTATAAAATAATTTAGAAAGCTATAACAAAAAGTCTTTAGAATATAGCTGTATTGCAATTCCTGTTTGTGTAGAAGAATCTAATAATCTTGGGGGGATAGATACCTCAACAATTTTAAGGGACAGAGATTCCCAAACATCTCTCAGTGTTGTTTTCCAGTGGTGAACCGTGAACCCTGATTTTATTTTCTGAATAAGGGAACTTCCATCCTAGCACTACCTTGTTTAACAAAGATGGAAACAACCTCTTAAAGATCTCTTATCAGATAACTCTGCCAAACTAGTGGTTTGACCCTGGGAAATTGGTGAGATTTTATTTTGTGAAATCTCAGACCTCACAATTTTAAGTATCTGTCTAACATTTTTCAAGGCTACTAACTCAATTGATGTTAAGAAACTAGTGCAAAAGAGAGAGAGAAAATTTAAAAAGGTATCTTTAGCCTGCTGAACATTTTTATTTTAAAAGAGAACCACCTGTTTGAATCCCAGCTCTGTCACTTACTAACTATGTGGTCTTAGCCAGGTTAATTGGCCTGTTGGATTCCATTTGTTTCATCTGAAAACATGAGGACAATACTTCACTTCTGAGGTGTTTTAAGGATTAAATTACCATTATATGTAGGGGTAAGGGAGGGAAGTAAAGGAAAAGGAGAAAGAAGAGAGAGAGAGGGAAAGAGGAAAGAAAAGAGGAAGGGAAGAAGGAAGGAAGGAAGGAAGGACAGGAGGAATAAGAGGAAATGAGCTGAAGAAAGCAATTCTTAATGAGAAAGGGTGACTTGACAATCTTAGAGTTTTAGATTTTAACAAGAACCTGCGATACAGAGCCCCTTGCGTTATATTCTAGTTAACCTAAGAGGAGCTATATGCTTACATTGCTATCCCCCGGCCCTTTCTCTGCCTACCACTTAGCTACGATGACATCAACTGATTTCTACAATGGAAGATAAAGGATAGAAAATAAATAAAATCACCACTCTTCAGTGAGGAGGACTTTAAGTGATGATTCCAAATGGAATGCGGTGAGCGATATTGTTGGGACACCATCCCAGCAGGCTGAGGTCTAATATCTTGTGTGACATTATTTGTTTTCTTTTATCTCATACGATTTTACAATCTTCTTTAAGGATTAGAGTCTATTTTTATTAGAATATTTACCTTTTTTCATTTTTTCATTTAAGATGTAATGTTAGTGTTCAAAGAAACAATGCTGAGCATTGGGAAGTACACACATTTTCTGAGCAGTACCACTTAGGACAGATAGAGTATTTGTCCTTACCGGGTAGATTCTCAAATGACTGCTGAAACAACTGGTGGTCTTACAAGAGAGCTACGAGACTCTTGGATGAGACATCCATGGAGAAAAATGCTCTGGATGGTGATGAAATGTTGCAGCACAGAACTGATTGCAAATGATGTTTATAATAAGGAGTGGTGTTCATATTGTTTAACATGGGGAAACCTTGCTCAATTAAACATTTTTTTTTCACAAATATGGCAAAGGTGCTGACCAATCAGTACATACACATAAACCATTAGGTTGGATACACAGTCAATCCCAACAAATTCTGTCCATACCAGAGCATATCGAGCCTGTGTCAACTCAGCATCTTAGTAGGGAGCTTTCAAGCTCATTTCATCTACCCCATGATGCTGAAACATCCTGAGGCCAATAAAATTAAGGTAGCCTGACTCTTAACCTGCACTACATTTACCCTGTGTTCCCGAGGAAAACCAGGGCTACTGTATCTTTCATATGACTTTATGCCATTAAGAATCTGATGAACATTATTAACCTGTTCTTCAGAAAAATGCATACTGCATAACATTACCTACACTATTAGGAAGTTCAGAAATGTTAGAGTCAGGCAGCCCTGGGTTCATATCTCAATGCTGCTTCTAATTTAGCTTTGTGACCTTGAGCAAGTCACTAAGCTCTCCCAATTACTTCTTTTCTTATCTGTAAAAGAAGATACTACGATCTTATCATTAGAGTTGTTCAGAGGATGACATGAGATAGTTCCTAACTTCCTTACCATATCCAAATTCTCACAAAGTAGAAAATATCTGTATTTTAAAAAATATATTTATTTATGTTTGACTAAGCAAAACAGGTACTGCTTTTTCTTAATATAATGTTCTTTACTAAAATTTCATTGAAGTATCTTTTCCTTTTACATCATTTCTTTTTCTTTTATAGCATCCATGCCTCTAAATAATAAATAATAGAATTGGCCCTGGCTGGTGTAGCTCAGTGGATTGAGTGTGGGCCTGTGAGCCAAAGGGTTGCCAGTTCGATTCCCAGTCAGGCACATGCCTGGGTTGTGGGCCAGGTCCCCAGCAAGGGGCACATGAGAGAAATATTGATGTTTCTCTCCCTCTCTTTCTCTTTTCTTTCCCCTCTCTCTAAAAATACATACATAAAATGTTTTTAAAAAGTAAATAATAGAATTGGATTGTTATGTTGATAGGAGTGGAAGAAAATGTGAGAATCATTGGTATTGCAGCTTTTGGTTGGCTAGATATATAGAAAAATTACTTCTGCAAGTTATAATGTAGCTCTGCATGTATACACCTCCCATTTACTTTCTTCCCTAGAATCTAAGACTGTACAGTTTTGACTGAATATCTCCTAAATGAGTAAGCAATTAATGAAATGAGATCATATGGTCACTCAAAGTTGACCTTGAAAAAAATGAACCAGATAACTGAGGGAGATTATAAACATACCATAGAAGTTCTTATAATTTTAGTATTTTCTGAAACTGATTTACCATTTTCATATTTCTTGTAACCCATAGGTCTCAGCTCATAGAAAGGACAGATGTCTCATCTTTTCCTAGAATCTCACCTTGAATTTTGGTTGCCTGCTGAGTTACAACTGCCATTTACTCACAATCTCCTTGATATATTCTTTTGTTGCTGCAAGAAGCCCACACACAGCCCCTTTTTGCAGACTTTAGTTTTACATATTTTATATATTATGCACAACAAAGCCAGCATTCTAACTAAAATTATGCGTTCATTATTGTTTATTTGAAAATCTCTGTGTTGACATCAAAAGTTTACTGTTTAGCCTGGTGTGTTATCCTTATAATATGCAAATTCCTTTTTCATGTTCAACACTGACAAAAACAGGATTACTTCACTTTAAAATTACATTAACTTATGTCTCTTTTAATTTCTTATTCTTGATTCAAATATGTAAATAGCAATGATTCCAGTTTTATATGCTTCAATGGTTTCTTAGTAGCCAGTGAAATGAGCTGGTAGGTTTAATCAGGCTCTGTTGGATAATATTATAGACTATTAAAGTCTTCATAACCCTCGTTAGTTGCAGCAGAGCTTGCTCGTCAGGGTCTGCAGCCTTGGAATAATACATTCACCGGAAAAGAAAGGTGGGGGACCCTGAGGGCACATAAAAATCCAAAGATTTCACTCCCGTTTCCAAAGGATTCCAAATCATTCCACAGTTTTTCTTTGCCTAATAGATCAAGTCCCTTCTCCTTCACACCTAATACCTGATTCTCTGTTTAATGGCACCAATGCAATGTTCCCTCCTCTGATTCTGCATTGGCCACTTCAGTCCTATGAAAATACTCAGAAATAGAGGATATAACAAAACAGAAAATCCATGCCCTCATGGAGCTTACAACCTAATGGGTAGAAGTGGATAACGTCTACCCAAATAAATAACTGTATAAATTGATCCATGGTGATAAGTGCTCTGAAGAAAACGTAAGCAGGTTGAAAGAGATGGAGAATGCCATTTCTAGGTGGTGGGGCATTACATGATGTGGTCAGAGATGGCTTTGGATTAGATGGCAGCTGATCAGAGATCTGGCATACGGGAGGAAATGAGACCCATGACTATATGTAGGGAGGGTGTTCTAGGCCAAGGAAGCTGCAAATACATAGGTCATGAGGTGGAAGGCTGCTTGGGGTGTTTGAAAGTCATCAAGGCAGCCAGCAACTCCAAGGCAAAGTGGTCGGAATGTCAGTAAAGTGAAGGAGTGGAGATTCTGTAGGGCCTGAGATGCCATTTCAGGTCTTTTATTTTATTGTTGGGTCTTTAAAAAATTACTATTATTTTTTTATTTTATTCTGGGATATTATTCTGGCATATTTATTCTTTGATTTTACTATAGGAATCAGTGAAAGAGGTTGGGCACTTCAGTGGCATGTATGGATTTGTATTTTATAATTGTGCCTTGTGCACCATGTTTGGAACACACTCTATGAGACCAGGACAAAATCTGGGGGGACAATTAGTCCCCTACAAAGTCCAGGGAAGAGTTGATAGTGGACTCATGGCCTAGGGTTGGTAAGAGACTAGGTAAGGTTTCTGTGTTTTGTTTTTTTCCCCTCCTTTGGCCAGAAACATTGTTTTTAAATTGTGGATATCTGCTTCCCATAAACCTTGATAAAGTTCTACCATCTTTTAGGAGGTCTTCCCCCAATATTCGGCAGATTTGTTGCTACAGGTTTTGCTAAGCTTGTTTAGTCCTTTATGGTAATCCATCACACAGTATTTACCACACTGCCTTTTATATATGTGTTTGTCTTCCTAGTTAGATTATCAGCACCACAAAGGTATTGTTTGTAAAAAAAAAAAAATAAGTAAAATAAATCCCTTATACCTGGCACAAAGTTTCAATATGCGTTAAAAATTGCATCAGTGTTTAACAAATGAATGAATACCTCCAATTGTAAAATTAAAAAAAAAATTGAAGTGACTTTCTAATCCATAAACAGAAAAGCCACAATTGCTTTGAGAAGGAATATACAACCTTACTCTCAGACATTTAGAACATGCCAAAGCCAGTGTTGGTGAAGAGAACTTGGAGTCCTGCGGCCCACCGCCGCCCCCCAGGCAAAAATTCCAGGCAAAGGTTTGTGATAAAGGAAAGCAGTCTTTGTTCCAAAGCAGTTACTTAAGCCTATCGAGTCACAGCTTTAATTGCTCAACCCTATCAAATAAGGCTAAACTGTAACACCTGAGTTCTCCTAGCTTCTTTCCCTATAAGTTTTCAGTTATCCTGTTTCCACAGGGTTAGTTTACAAACTGAAAACAACATAATGTACAAAAACTACAGTTTTGGAAGAATGGCAGGCTCCTGCCTCAGAGCCTGTTCCCTCTAGAACACCCAGAGAATAAAGCTGCCACCCTCTGCCAGGCCAGCCTGATCCTAAGCTGCGCCTGGAGTTCCTTCCCATCCAAAATACCATCCGTTGAGAAATGCAGGCAGCTGCAGCATGATCATCCCGGCATCCTGGTGGGAGAAGAACCTGAGAGAGAGCCAGCTCAGGAGCCAGAGAGCTCTCCCGAGCCACAGAGCTGTTGTCTTTTTATTTCCATTGCTCTGGAGGCCTGCGGCTTCTCAGCCAGTCCCGCCCTAGACTGCTCTCAAAGGCCTTGGCAAACTCCTCCTATGGCCCCGCACTACTTCTCCCCAGTGCTCTGAGTTATTTTAATCAGATCTTTCTGTATCACTAGGGTGAGACATTTGTTACTTGACCAGAACACAGAATATGTTCCAGTGTCCCTGCTTATAGGTCACAATAAAAATAAATTCTGAATTTGAAGTGATGTGTCATTTGGTGCAAATTCAGAGGGAACTTCTACTTGAATTCATATATGTTCCTACAAAAGAATAAAGGAAATGTCTTCAATTTTTCTCTACTGAGGCCAGACCTGAGGGATGAGTGAGATGGTAAGCAGAGG
This sequence comes from Trachops cirrhosus, assembly GCA_028533065.1. NCBI lineage: Eukaryota > Metazoa > Chordata > Mammalia > Chiroptera > Phyllostomidae > Trachops > Trachops cirrhosus. Next base: position 56,282,477 of record CM052542.1, read on the forward strand.
CACTGAACCATTTCATAAGGCATTTCTCCAGTTTGTCAGTGGAGGCTTCATGGTACAGGTACTGTTTTTGTATTTTGTTTGTTTTAATAATCAGGTCACCATTTGTAAATTAGAGGAATGCAGCCATAAACATTCAACTAGTGTTTCCACAGCATCATTGAGTAAATTGAGCTGGGTGTTGAAATACTTGGAGAATTTATAATTAATGAATGTTCATACTCAAAAAGTACTATTTAAAAGATTGACATTAACCACTGACTGTCACTTTCAACACTTGAGGCATTTCAAGGATATCACTGATAACAAACTTCTCACAATATGTGGATGGTAAAAAGCCAGGAGAGTTAATAATACAAATCGGACAAAAATGGAGTCAGGATGGAACTATGGGCTGAATGGAATAGGTTAGAAATTATTAGGAATAAATTTATAGCCCTATTTTTAGGTTCTAAAACCCAGATGTAAAAGTGCAAGATGGGAAAAAATAAAAGCAATTTGTAAGAAAAATATTTAGGAGCATCTTGAGTATAAGCTTGTCAAGTAGTCAAGAATACTTGATTTAGCAGCCAAGAATGCTAATTTGATCTTAGGCTACATAATGGAAGTATGATGTCCAGAAGAGACGTAATATTTTCTTTTCCCATGTACTGAAAGGGATTACATATGGAGTATTATAATCCATTAGGCATTACGTGTCAGGAGAAAAATAGAGTAGAGCACATTCAGAGAAGGGAAACCAGAATGAAGGAGAAACTCAAATCAACATTACTTCAGAATTAGTAAAAGAAACTAGAAATTTTTAGCCTGTAGAGAAAGAAAAAGACCAAGGGAAACCACATAGAAGAGGAATTAGAGGATTCTGAAAGAATCGTTAGGGCAGAAGCTGAAACAGTAAGTTAATTTAAAAAATTATAATTTCAGCCCAACTAGTGTGGCTCAGTTGATTGGAGCATCACCCCATAAACCAAAAAGGTGCTGGCAGGGCCCATACCTAGGTTGTGGGTATGGTGCCTGATTGGGGCGTATGCAGGTGGCAACCAATCGATGTTTCCGTCATGTTGATGCTTCTTGTAATTTCAGGTACATAGAGTGAGTGACTTGCAAATTTTTAAAAATATTTATACTTTAATGAGCCACTTCCTAAAGGAATGATTATATCTTCATTGAAAATGTTCAAGATAGTTTTTTTCTATTAGTTTGTTTTGGTGTTTAGCCAAGAGCAGAGAAGTGGAAAGGAGAAGAAGCATTTCCTGGATTATAGTCAGGATGGATTTCCTCTAGGATTCCTTCTGATTATAGTGTTTTATAATTTTTTGTGATTTTATTATAATGAAATCTATTTTTCACCAATAATTGGAGTGGGTTTTTATTGATAATGTAGACAATGATAATAATAATACTAGCACTAGCAATACAACTATTTATTATTAGTAGGTTCCAAGCACTATACTTACTGACACTGTCTCACAGCAATCCTATGAAATAAGCCAGATGAGACATCCAGATCTAGCCCTTACTATGTAATTTATTTCTTTATCTTCAGGCCATGTAGGTTTGTTTTTACTCTTATGGGTTTGTAGAATCAAACAAACAAAATACGATCTTTAAACAATTACATTAATAGCTAACATGCAAGTGACCTTTACAATGTGTGAGACACTGTATCAAATGCTTTATACTTCACGCCTCACAACAACTCCATTTTAGAGATGAGGAAACTGAGGCACAGAGAGTAATTTGACCATATAATTTAGAAAGTGGGAGAACTGAAATGCAATTCATGGCAATCTGGGTCTACTGATCACACGCTTATTCCCCACTGTAAATTATTTCTATAACCAAGAGAAGACTTTTTACCTTTAATGAAAGACATATCATTATTACAGTAATAATATACAAAGCAGCAAAACATGGGTCAAAGTGTCTAAGACACCTTCTTAATCTGTTAGTGATTCAGCTTATCTCCCATTTCTATGTGTTGAGCATCAACAAGAATCTAGCATCTGTTTCAAGACTGAGTGCTGGACAGTAAACACAGAAGATGGTGGTACTCGAGTGAGTTAACTGTTTTATAATGCCTAACCCTGGTGAGTCCAACTGTCTCTGCACTTGAGCTAGCTCTGTAGTGTGTACAGAAATGTTAGGTTGCCACTTTTAATGGTACCTGACCATTCATTCACTGGTTACTCATACATTTGATCAATTGCAAACAAGCGAAGAGAGAGCTTTGCAGTCAGCAATGGGCAAATGCCCAGACAACACGGAAAGTCTAGGATTAATCATTTCCACTGCTACAGTTTTAAAATGTTGAGGTTAATTTGAGAATGAGCATTATTCATGTAAATTTCTCCAGGGACTAACTACCTGGACTGGTTCCAAGCATCATACAAGCAGGGCCCAGGCAGTTTTGGCAGAGAATCACACTGTTGACCTATAATCCTTTGCTGTTAGTGACCAGGGTCTTTCACAGGCAAATGTTGCCAAGTTAATTGCACCATGCCAAAATGAAAGAATTGAAAAAATATCCACCAGGCTCCATACTGAACATTCTTTATGATTTAGTAAGAAAAGGGCCTTTGAAAACTTCTATTGGCAGATAAGTTTTCTCTATGTCTTCCTCAAAATAACAAATTCAAAGGGGCTTTTAAAAACTGCAAGCCTAAGGTATTTGAAAAAGTTCTTCAGTGTGCTCAGAATTCACTGGTTGCTGAGTTCAGCCATGTCTTGAGAGTATCCTAGCAAAGAGATGTTTCTCTCGCCCATGAACTTGATTTAGAAATGATTAACAGAGTGAGGCTGGAGACCACAGTGGCTCTAGTGCAGTTAAAAAGTTCAGTTCTTAGAATGAAGATTTCATTAATACTATAGAGTTTGGATATAGACCTGTCACTTTAAAATATGCTTGCTTGACTGCTTTCCCTCTGATGGGTCTTTGAAAGGCTTCTGTCTCAGAGCAGGAGAGAAGCACAGTCCCCACAAGCATATTTTAAAGTTACAAGTCTGAATATTTAGTGTAAGTGGAATCACTGTATCCTAAACCCCAAAGTAAATGTGGGAACAGAGATGAGCTGTTCTGTCAGTCTAAGTTTTCAAATAAAATTGTCACAGAGAATTGCCCAGAATGCCAAACCAATTTGCTGAAAAGGACTGTAGCAGGATCAGGGAAGTATGAAGCAAGCCATTTTTATTCCATGAACCATTGCCCAGCAGAGTCAGTCTATGAAATATTAAAGGTGCAAAGTTAAATTGGCCATGATTGGTTTAGCACGGGAATAATGCCCTATTTGTTTTATTTAATTCCTATGTATTTTAGGCTTCGTTGCTTTATGAATGTTGTAAGAAATGATTTATAAAAAATAAAGTATTAATATAGGTTATATGTAGATTCCCTGAAAAAGGTAATATATTCCCGATAAATGAAAAAATAACCTAAGAAAAAACTGATGTCATTTCAGGTTTCCTTTTCTGTGTATACGTTTGAGTGGAATAAGTATCACAAGAGCCTCTCCTATGTAGTTAGTCATGCTCCAAACTATACTTTCTTAACATTCCCATGCGTGAGTGGGTCTGCCTTTGGTTGACATCTCGTCAATCTCTGCCCTACCCAAACTAAAAAAGGAATGGAAATATGGAAGGAAGAAATCTGGAAATTACTGCTGTGTAATTTTTAAAAATCATTTTTGATACATAAAACAAGAAATGGGCATTTTTAGGAATAATGGGCAAATACTGAAGGATAGGAGAGTAGATGAAGAAATGGAAACAGCTCTCATTTCCATTTGTGAGGGATTTGGTACTTCTTTAATTATTGAGAAGAGACATGTTGGCTGAGAAGCCCCAGTTATATTGGTGCTGTCTCAGTTGTTTTTCCATTGTTCCTTTTCATCTTGAACAATCTTATCTAAAGCCACTGTTTCAACTACAGTTGTTTGAAAACACCCAAAATATATATCTCTAGCCTTGGACTCTGCTGAACTCCAGATCCAATATATGCTGCTTACCACACAACTTTAATTAGAAGTCACCAAAGCCACTTACAATTCAGTATGTTTAAAATTAAACTCATCTTTCTTCCCCCAAACATCTCCTCCCCTGTTCTATGTTTTATCCACTCAATTAGAAACCTGGTTATTCTCCTGAACTCTTCTGTATTCCTTCTATTCCACACTGTATTATTTCCCAAATGTGCATATTCTACCTTCTGGATATTTCCTGAATGTTATGCAATTCTCTTCAATTCAGTTTCTATTTCTTCATTTCTTGTCTGAAATGCTGTATAACTAATTATTCATCTTATAGCAAGCCTACTTTCTGATATCTATCTCTCATTTTGATGATAATTTTGTTTGTCAATTTGACTTGGCTAAAATATTATTTCTGGATGTATTTATGAGGGTGTTTCTGGAAGAAATCAGCATGTCAGTCAGAAAATCTACCTTCACCAATGTGGGCAGGCATGATTCAGTACTTTAAAGGTCCAAATGGAAATAAAAGGCGCAGAAATGGTGAATTCTCCCTTTTTAAGCTGGGACATTCATCTTCTTCTGCCTTTGGACATTAATGTGGATTACTCAAAGTCCCAATCTGATTAAGGTAAACCACACTTGCCTCACCACACATTGTTTACATTTCTACTACAGCTCTTTCAACACCACACTATAGCTATGTTACCATTAATTTGCTTATCTACTTCCCCTAGGGGACTGACATTGCTTTTCATTTTAAAATACATATTTTTTCATTAAGTCAACTTATTTTAATAATTAATCAATTCAACCAAAAAGTAATAATTATACTCTAGGTAATGTAAATTATAAAGTATACTATTAGGAACTGAAATAATTAAGTACATTTATCCCTTCTCTTCCTCCTTACCTTCTTGAACTTTCAAAGATATATCCAAGGTTTACTACTTTGACAATTTATCTTTTCGTCGCACTATTTTATTTGGTGATTTCATCAGTTCTCTTGGCTTTAAATATAATTTGTATACTAATGATTCACCCAACCCCCCCCAAATCTCTCACTTATAATTCCAGATCCACATGTTGTACTACCTAATTTACATTCTACTTGGGTGTGTTATAGACCTTTTTGACTTTGCACATCACAAATTCATCACATTTATTTTCCCCAAACTGGTTCCCCCTGCAGCCTTTCCCATCTTAGTAAATGTTGACACCATTTTTAAGTTACCCAAGTCCAAAACCTCATTTGAAATCTCCTTGCCTTTTCTCTTTGTTTCACATACCACATTCGGATCATCAGGAAATACTATTGTTCCCATTTTCAAAATATGTTTAAAAATTCAGCTCTTTCACAATTCCCCATCAACATTATCCCCGTCCAGCTTCCTGTTGTCTCTCACTTAGATTATTCACTTGTCTCTTACAGGATCTTTCTGCTTCAGTACTTGGTCCCTTACAGTCTATTGTCATCCCAGCAGCCCAAGTAATCCTTTAAAAATGTGATTAGATTATCTTACTTTTTAGGTAATAATCTTGAATAGCTTGTCTCTAAAGCACATGCCTTGCAAGAGCCTAGAAAGCCCTGTGCAATCTGGCACATTTGACTTCGTCTCCTAGTCTCTCTCTCAGTTTCAGCCACCCTGGTCTCTCTGCTCCTCCTCCAACAGTACAGCCAGGTCTCCGACTCAAGACCTTTACATTTGCTGTTTCTTCTGACCAGATATCCACGTGACTGGCTCCCCCCTTCTTTCAGATCTTGACTCAGACATGATTTTCTCAGTGACATCAGCCATATGAGACCCAATTTAATATTTCAACAACCTCATTCTCAATATTTTCTATTCCCTTTCCCCCACTACTATATAAGCTCCTTGTGGTAGGAACTTCAGTTGGCTTCATTTATTATGAACTTAAAAATGCCAGGAGAGTGCCTCAGCATAGCAGACTTTAAATTGAAATGTGTCCAGTGAAAGGATATTTAGTAGGGAGAGGAAGTTTACTGACTAATCTACAGACTGGACAGTAAAGAATTCCCTCAAATAATACTTAATAGTTGACATATATCCATTTGGTCAACTTATTTAAATAATTAATTAATAAGTTAAAGAAATTACACATTTTTTATTGTAGACAGAACTCCATGGCAGAAATATAAAATGCAGCTCTTTGAATCCCAAATGGACTTTTATAAAGGTAAGGAGAGATGAGCAATGATAACTCTTTAATTAAATTTACAATGTGCGTTACAGCGAGATTTCAGTTTTGACAGGAAACATAAATTCTATGTTCTAACAAGATCATGTTTCTTGCTATTTTTATGTATTTTCAGTGGAGTTGTTGGTTTTTAACTCTTAGTTCCAATCATTGCATCTTTTGAAAGTTCTTGCTATTTCTCTTTCTTGTTCTGGACAATAAAAAATAATTTTGCTAGTTTTTTTTTTTCTCTTAGAAGGTTCTATTTGTGTTTCTATCCATACTGAAATCAATATTTATACTATTAGAATATTTCAATTTTTGAGCCATTGTATTAGAATAAGCATGTGAATGATTCTGGATTAAGATATATAATTATGCTTTTTAATAAAAATATATTATTTTTAAGATATTAGACATTTTAAAATCATGGAACATGAAAATCTGTCCTCAAAAGGTAAAAGCCATATTTCTACTCTAATGCATGTATCTGCCCCAGGGAAACTCTGCAATATCAAGGTGTTAAAAATCCTCTTTGCAAATATTTTATTAATTACTATTTTAGAGTTCAGTTATGAATTATGCTGACAATGATTTCCACTGACACAAAATAACATGCCCCCATCACATGTTATGAAGAAAAGGATAAAACTACTTGTGTATTTTAAAATTTAGGGTAAAGCTTCAGACAATTTCAGCAACGATGTTCATGATAGTGGTTTTCATACTATTTAGTAAAGCAGCTTTTCTTTTCATGAACAGTAGAGTAGGGAAAATGTGACATTTGAATAAAGTTTTATATTTTAACAAGTAATAAAATTGAAATTAAAGGTTGCATTTCTAAAGTCATGATTTATAATAATCACTCAGTTTAACTGCATTTTATAGGTTAGGTAAGCAGTTTAAATTAAAAAGTGACCTACACAAATATGCAGTCTTGAAAAGAAATCAAAGTTAATAGCTTCTCTTTGCAACTCGAAGAAACCTGATGGGATTCTGAATTTCTTGAGATTTCAGAAATTAGAAGGATATATTTTGTAGTGACTTTATATGAAATATATTTGAGTATTCGTTTTTCTTAGAGTAATGTTTCCATTATGACTACTAAAGCATTCCCTTGGATTTTGCAGCCTGTTTGAAATACAGTTTATTACAATCAATTATATTGTGAGACACTGGAGATGGTCTCTAAGGAAGAGTTTGTAAAATACACCCTTCTGTCTATAGATTCTCTACAATTAGAATTCCTCCAGGGAATCACCTGGTTACCTCAATTAGGAGAGCCAGTGATGGCTCTGTATCTGAGACAACTATATGCTGTGGCCTAAATTTTCAGTTGTCTATTGTAGAGTAGGAGATACTCCAAAAGCTAGTGTATTATTTCTATTACGTTTTGCTTAGACTTGTTTTAAACTGAAATTATGTTCTTAGTAAAATGTCTATAATTTTAAGGGGGTAACCTGAAATAAGTTATATGCTAGTGCATCTCTCTATGCATAAGTTGTATATTTAAAATATGGTGAGAGAGGTATTTATTTAGTTTTTCAAAGAGGCTCTCAAAATATCATTTGGCCTCTAAAAGTTTTACTTGCTCTGTCATACTCACACAGATTTTGTTCTCCAGTTGTCCATACCCAGTTTTCACTTCTTCCAGTTCCTTCTTAGCTTTATTTGTAAACTTAACACATTTGGACATTTTGAGCTGGCTTTCCTTAAAGGTATATATCTTTCTCCAAAGCTCTTTCACTACCAAGTGAATAAAACAATTGAGAATACTACAGAGGTATTAAAAGAAAACTATTGTGCTTGTAAAAGTAAGATATGTTCCAAATTAATTGCCTGGAAAATTCTTTAGTTCCCATTTCAATATATGTACTTAGATTTTCTTCTTTCGGCATATATTTTAGGAACCACAAAATGCATGCACATATACATTAAACAAATATTAAATTGCTCATTAGGACACTAAATGATTTTCTTTGATTTGATTTTTTTAGGGTGGTATATTGGTCAATACTATGTTTATAACTAATTAAAACACAGTATACCTCAAATTTCCATGTGTATTTAAAACAAATATGTATAGCAATTCAATATTTGAAGTCATCTTATGTTGATCATACTTATATAATGCTAAGTCTTCTTGTATCTTGAATTATTATTATGAATTAACTCTTGCATCTTGGCGTTTTATGTCTACTACATTCTTAAAGTAAAGCATTTCCAAGTGAAAAATACATGATAACAGTAATTTCACTTAGTAAAAGTACTACTTGACTTTTAAAATACTCAGCTTTGTTCCAAGATTTCCCAAAAGAAATTTAATTTACTTAATTTCCTAAAAGGCTAAGAAAAAAGAAATAGAACTGTACAGAATATGTTTTTCTTTGTATTTAGTATGGCAGAGAAGTTGGAAGTTTTAGTTTTGTTTAAAATATGAAATCTTTAAATTCTTAAAGAGTGGGGAAGTGAATATTTTTCTGTAAGTTTGCTTTTTAGTTAATAATTTTGTATTAAATATTAAACTACTTTTGAGAAACATCTCCCATTCACTCCCCCAAATTAGAAGCAATCCCTAAACCCCACAGTCTTCCTTGCCCTGCTCATTTACCTGTTTAGTCATAATTGGCCTGCTATATAACATAAGTTAGTACCTGGAAAATTAGAAATTCATTCTGGTTGGCATAATTATCTAATCAACTTAAATAGTTTAAAGGTATAATCTTACTTATTGTGGATAATTAATCTGCATAATTCACACTAGGATATCTGAAATAGCCATTCTTTTTAACATGTTTCCAAAGGTTCTTAAACTGGAGTTTATATAAATCAGAGAGCTCCACTATGTCAATTAAACAATTTGTAGAAGTCCCTAAATAAGTACTTATGTAGAATTATATTTTAAACATTCTCAAATTTGCAATTATATGATAATGGCAACTTTTATGAGTCCTCAGATAATGCCAATTTTCATATATTGACAGAATATTCTGATATTAAAATAAAAAATGATTGTTAAAGAGCATAAGTATTATTCATGGTAAATAAAGATTAGAGTGCAGTGTATTCTTGTGATAATTATTTTCAACATTTAGAAAACAACCGTACAGAAATGAGTAAATTTTAACACTGTAAATTTTATCTTTGAAAAATAGACCAAGGGTAAAATTCTTGCATAAACAATTCCCTTTAGTGTATTACATATACTCCTTTAACACTTTTTCATATACAATTTTATATTGGAGAGCATATTATATCAACATATAATTTATTCTTTCTTTTTCGTGGTTGCATAATACTTCATTGTATGATTTTACTGATTTCCTACTGATGAACATTTGGGCTATGTATCTTTGCTAAAATAATACAAAATGATGCACTAGATATCCTTGTACATATGCATTTTGCATGAGTACTTTACAAAATTCTTCATTTAATTCTCTTGACAACTCAGTAAATAAGATACATATTATCTTTCTCTATAGATAAGGAAATTGGAACTCATTCTAGTTAAATAATTTTTCACATACACACACATATATACATATAATATAAAGAAATATTGGCTCAAGACTCTTGTATTCATAAAGGAAAAGCTGTCTTTCTTACCAAAATATGAAACAAACAACAACAACAAACAAAAACAGAAATGAAGATAAAGGGTATACGGCTGCTAAAAGTCCGTGCGATATTACCAGTGTGTATTTGTATGATATCAGGATTGCTTTGACTCTCAGTACTTCAGCATGGTTACATTTTAGTTATCATTGATAAAGTCCTAACCATGTGGGTACTTCATAAATATTGAATAATGAAAGAAGATATTCATGCATATATAAGATCAGAAATAAAAAAATAACTCACTTCTCAGGGCATTATGATTCATGTTGGAAATAAACAGGTTGGAGAAACTCCATTATTTAGATGCACTCTAATCTCATTTAGTGCTCATCTATTTTTCTCCTGGGAAGATGCTTCTAGATTGTATTTCGAAGATTCAAATTTTCAAATAGTTTTCTTACTATATTTCTGAACAGTATAACTGTTGTTCTTTAAAGTTAATCTCCATGAATAATTTAATTGTAGTAATTTACTCCTCTGAAACACAGAAAAATAATTTAATTTATCCTTCTTTAAATAAAAGTTTTCATGTGACTGAAAGAACATAAATTATATTTGGAAACATATATGGCTTTTTACTTTGACAACTGCCAGAGCTATCATATTCAAAGGGAAAACAACAAAAAATTTTACAAGCACACTACAGAAATATGTCAAAATTTCCCAGAAGAGGTAGATGTGACTGAGTAGTTTAAATGCACTGTCATGAAATTCTAGGCACCTCAAACTTAATGCAAACGAGAAACTCATGCATTGAAATGAAGTAACACTTCTTTAAGGATGCAAATTAAAAAGAAAACATCAAAATAATGAAATCTGCTGTATTTTTCTTTGCTGAGAAAATTGTTTACCAGATCTCAAAAACAGGCCTGGCTCTTTGGAAAACACTGATGGAAAAAAGATATTTGATATTGAAATCGGTATCCAGGTTTTTCCCAAACCACTCCAGTTAGTATATTAATAAACTTATAAAGAAAATCATTGTAATTAGTTGTGGTTGTTACACATAGTTAGATGCTCCTTAAATAAAAATATATTGTAGAAGGAAAACAAATTTATTTTCAAAAACGTTGTACAAGTAAATGTCACCATTTTATTATCTTTATAGATTGGAATAATTCCTTTGTCTGAATGTGTGTGTCCATGAAACTTCCTATTGAATATGCATTTCTGATGTTTTAGAATTATACTTCTCAAATACTCAAATTATCAAATTTTATTTTAGCAATTTTAAAGAAGTATTTTTAATACAAGGGTAATATGTATGTATTGATATTATTGAGAATTTGGAAATGATAGGAAATTACAAAGGAAATAAAAATCATCCAAATGCCATGTTTAATAAGTAATCATCTTTAATACGTTGATGTTTTTTCTTCCGTTTTTTTACTACCTATGAAATATAGTGTTAAAGTGAATTAAAATGCCATGTAAGATTGTAATGATATAAATGTGTGTAACACAACCACATAAAATTTTTACGTAAACATTTTTTCATGAGTCAGTTTCTATTTCCCTCAGGTACATATCTGGAAACAATTTCAGGGGAGAAAGACTGTAAGTACATGCGTGAGGAATAGGGGAAAGTGGGGAGGGCAGCCCTGTGTAGCTTCATAGTCCTTATCAGCTCTGTCCTTTGTTCTACTGAAGCAATGACTCTTTTCTGTGGTTTTGTTTGTTTGGTTTTACTTAGCAATATACTGTGCCCATATTTTCTAAGACATGGCCCATCCTACCAGCTGCATCAGCGTATCTTTGAATACTCCTTCAAACGCGGATTTGAAGGTCCATTAAGTGAAAGTGGGATAGGACCATTAATATGCACTTTTAACAAGCTCCCTGGATGTTCTCATGTGATTTTAAATTTGAAAACCCCAATAAATTTAATAAAAAGAAAGAAAAAATGAAAACCACTGTAAGGTAGCTGTGACTATTCTTGATTAATAGGAGAAATCTAGAGGTTGAGGCTTTATTTCTTCTCTTTTTGACTCAGAAAACATAAAAGACCCCATTCAGATTTGCTGAGAATCCCAGATCCACCACTAGCTGTGTGATCTTGAGTGAACTTGTCTGAATTCGCATCTGTCTAAGTGAAGATGACAATACTGGCGGTATCTATTTGAATGACTTAAAAAAGGATCAAGTAAGATAACATATTTGAATCTTCATGGTACAAAACTTAATATAAAGTAGGCACTCAACAAATGTTAGTCTCCTTTATTAGAAGTAAGAGAATTTTAAAGATTAGCCAGACTTATTCTCATAGTTTTTTTTTTTTTTTCCTGGAGAAATTAAGCCTCACAGAAATTTTTGATGCTGAAAACATTAGTAGAATAGTCTGGCATTCAAAAATTATTGTTCACTTAAGTTATATTGAGTCAAAATAAAGTAAAAATATGAGTTTAGAAGGAGGGCTTCACACACACAGACACACAGGATGCTTTCTGTTCATAGGACTGTGCACATATACCAGGCAGTGGCAGGTACAAAGAAAATGTTTGTGAGCCACCTGTGTGATAACCTGAATTACATTTATTTTACTGAGCAGGTGTTCCTCTGTGGATCACCTGAGACCCACATGAGACGACACCCTGCAGATGAGCCCCAGAGGCTAGATTCAGCTGTCTACTGCCACATTTGCTCTGAAGCCATGGTTCCTTCAGCCCCTGTGTGTGACAGGGCTGCTGGAAGGGGCCCCTTCCTGGGAGACAGAAACTCCTTTGTCCTCTGACTTTGGCTGGAGGAACCCCTTACTGGCCTTGCTGAACATTCCTTAGACTGTATGGCAGTCGGGGTGCTCCCTCCCAACCTTCCTTTTCTTGCCCTTTCAACCTACAGCCCAGCCTGACAGCTCTCCCAGCTCTTTGTGCTTCTTTCCCATTTTCTCTCATAAACATTTCCCCTAAAAAGGTCCTTGTCAATTACTCCTGCCTTGGCAAATTTTGTTTTTTGAAGGACCTGCATTACCGTATCTCCCCAAGCTGCCACCCCATCTTACCCAACTGGGACATAACTTTTTCCATGTCAACAAACATAGCTAATAAAACCTACATTTACTATATTTAGGATAAAACATATTGGGGATTCATTCACTCATTCATTATCTATTAAACACTAATATAGCATGTGACTAACAGTGAATAAGAAAGTAAACTATATAAATTGATTATCATGAAATCCACATTCAAAGTACTTTAATAATTGTTAGAATGAATTGAGCATATATGTAAATACAGTACATAGGTAGAAACTGGTAAGAAAGCATCACCCAGTTATTAACAAACTGTGGACTATATAATATAGGCATGAATGGATTTAGATGGGAGAAGATTAGGGAGCAGATAGCAAGGAGTGTAGAGGTGGGGAGATGGAGCCAGGTCATACTTGCTGGGAGTTTTTCATGGAGTCAACAAATTCTCATATGTTCTAGGTATGCCTGTAGACTAGATACACCATTGTATACATATGCAAACAGTTTTTCTTTCCTTTATGTATAATTATGTATATTACAACTAATGATGGTATCAGTTAATGGTAGGGTTTTCTGTTAATATACATTGTCTTAATGGATTATTAAAAAGAGAATCTTTTTTCATTGGGAAATGCCATAAGTACGTTAAAAATAGAAAGACAGCAGAAATCAGCCCTGGCTGGTGTGGCTCAGTGGACTGAGTGCCAGCCTGAGAACCAAAGGGTTGCCAGTTTGATTCCTAGTCAGGGCACATGCCTGGGCTGTGGGCCAGGCCCCTTGTAGAGGGTGTGTGAGAGGCAACCACACATTGATGTTTCTCTCCCTCTCTTTCTCCTTCCCTTTCCCTCTGTCTAAAAATAAATAAACAAAATCTTTTTTTTTTAGAAGCAAAAATCATGTATACATGAGTATGGCTTCCAGGAGAAAATGCAATTTGAGTTGAGCCCTTAGAGATGACTATCTTTTGTTTGGGAACAGAAAGGATAAAGGAGCATCGTACATGGAAGCAACATTTACAAATTTTGAGTACCTGCTTAAGTATTTTGTGATATTCTGGCTATTTTATGTTATGACTTATGTATTCATTTAATATCATTATGAGTTTGGTAGCAATATTACCTTAAAAATATTACTTAACCTTAAAAAAGAGAGGAAATAAATCTTGGAGAGTTGAATTAACATGTTCAAAGCAATACATCTACTAAACAATGGAAGGAGGTATGACTGAGGCTGGTAATAGCACACATGTCTCACCCTTACCCCAGACATTCCCATGTATATGGCTCTAGAATTTTGCTAGTTTGCTCACTGGGAGGACATTTGTGTCCCAGGATCCAGCTTACATGATTATCCTCATTCTAAACATTCATTAAAAGGACTATTTTATGGCTCTGTATACAAAAATGATCCTGGGTGGTTTACAATATCCCTTCATTCAAGACACAAGCACCCAGCTGTAATGACCTATTGTTATGTAGACAAGATACTAGCAAGTACGCAGAATATAGGGCGATAAGTTAATAGATACATAAATATTTAATATATCCTATAATATCAGAAAGGGAAAGTGACTTCTGGAGGGGAAGAAGAAAGAAAAACTTAATAGATAAAGTGACAATAGTTTTAAAACCCAGCAATAATAACCCAGAAGTAAGACTTACAAGCGGGACTTCAGAGTGCATGGGGCAGATATTTTTTCTTGTGAAGTACACAGAAACTCTTTTAGGGGAGGGGGCAACCTTTAAGAATAGAATATGAAAACAAGAATATGTTAGTATAACAAATAAACCAAGCAACCCAAAAAAAGAAATCAGTTTGGATCAAAAGGATTTCTCACATTGAAATTACTTTTTTTTTTCAGGAAAACAACTACTTAAGTACCTTTTATTTAAAAAGTCTAACTCTTATTTCATTGATTCAGCAGTTTGCAAGCAAGAACTCCTCCAATTGCTTGTATTGGACTGAGTTCCTCCAAACAGACAATCCTTTAATCCATCACTGAGTCCATTGACAGCTTTTTCTAAGAGACCCACATGTGGACCGCAAGATCCAAAAGTGTATTGTAAAAAGATCAAGAAGCCCAGTGCTGCTTTTGTGGAGCTTACGGCCCCATGAAGTCACAAGGTAGACTTATAAAATTATAAACTCGAGTGACAGAAACATCTGCCAGATGGAAGTTCACAGCTGTAAAGAGACATTTAGTAAGTGTTCAGCATTCAGGCAAGTGGACAGAAGGAAGTTTGGGGTGACTGAAACTCTAAAAGAAGCCAAGGGGGGTTAGTTTGGAGATGCATCATTAAGGAATGGATTTTTTGGCGGGGTTAGGGGAAACATTATCTGGCTGCATAAAACTCTTTTTTTTGTGGTGTTCCCCAGATGAACTATCTATTAAATTGGTGTGATTATGATTGTGTTTATTTACTTTCATCCCCATTTCCTTTAGAGAAAAGTCTGGTCAGGACTATATTGACTGAGTACCTCTTTCCAATCAGAGAACTGAATGATAGACCAATCCTCTATTCTAATATTAGGATCCCTAAAACTTTCATATTCTCCTGGTATTTGTCTTACACCTGAACCTGCTGTCATTACAACACCAGGGCCAAGCCTCTCATCTTCCTACCATCAGTCCCTAGCAATAAAAGTCATTTCATTCTCTCTCCTATACTTAAAGACAAAAAAAAAAAAAAAGGATAACAAGATCATTACTGTATTGTATTAGTACTGTGTCAATTTAACAAACCTGGAACTATATTTCTCAGAATTCCCTGTGGGTATGTATGGGATTTGGAAGGGGAAATGTAAAGCAGCAGCCATATTCGGTTTACATTTGGAAGATTGGTTGCAGGGCATAAAACTGTTTGCAGCTCAAACAATATTCTCACAAATCTCTTGGCTTATCTTGTCCCTGTGGGGAAGCAGCTGTGCCCGCAGAGTCTCCAGCTCTCTCCTGATCATCCTTCAGTTTCTCTGAATCCTGGACCAGGTGTCTGCTTAGCTCTGTGAAAAAGTGGGCCAACTGCTTCTGCAAGACACCGACACTGAAGATGAGGTCTTGGAAGAGGTGAGGAGAGCAAAGGTTCCAATCTAAAGGTTTGGGTTCTAGCTCACTTTTGTGGGCTGAAATTTGTTCTTACTGCTTCTTACTCCACACCTATATTCCCTCTCCAACTACCTGTTTTGCACTAGATGAGAAGACAACGGCTTCTCATAGACTGTTCGAAGAGCTACCACAATTGTCCTGGCTGGTGTGGCTCAGTGGATTGGGCGTCGGCCTGCGAACCAAAGGGTCACTGGTTTGATCCCAGTTAGAACACATGCCTGGGTGGCAGGCCAGGTCCCCAATGAGGGGTGCATGAGGGGGCAACCACACATTGGTGTTTCTCTCCCTCTTTCTCTCCCTTCCCCTCTCTCTAAAAGTAAAATCTATTCTAAAAAAAGAGCTCTCACAATTGCACAAGGATAAGTTATCTTAATAAATCCATATCCATATGTATATATGAAAATATATATATGCACACACAATATGCAGTATAAGCACATGTATATATGTGTGTATATACTTGTATGTATAGTACATATGTATGTATATGTATATATAAGCTTCAGCACTTCCAAGCACTCTCCCTTTGATGCAATACACCAATAGAGATGTTTTTTCCATTGTTCAGAACATTCCGGTGCCTTTTAGTGCTTCTGCCATTTGTTGTTTCACCTCTTCCACATCAGCAAAATGTTTCCCTTTGAGGACTTCTTTCATGTGGGGAAACAAAAAACAGTTGCTAAGGCCAAGATCGGGTGAATAAGAAAGGTAGGGCATGGGGGCCATGCCAGTTTTGGTCAACGATTTCTAACCACTCATCATGGTGTGGGTTAGTGTGTTCATAAATCACTCATCATGAAATGGGCAAAGGTGCTGGAAGAGTTTAAAAAAAACTCACTGAAGCCAAACACAGCCTCCCACAACAATGGCAGTGGGTATGCCGATACAGATGGGTTCCTAGAACACTCACCTAGCAGGGGAAACCTCTACTATGTGGGGCCCACCCTCCAGAAGATAATTCCTTTTTTTTTGGTGTCCCCTGTTGTGTGTGTGTATAAAGTATTAACTTAACATCATTGGCAGGCTGTGCAACTTTAA
The DNA here is from genome assembly GCA_028533065.1 of Trachops cirrhosus. NCBI lineage: Eukaryota > Metazoa > Chordata > Mammalia > Chiroptera > Phyllostomidae > Trachops > Trachops cirrhosus. The sequence continues at coordinate 56,299,371 of CM052542.1, forward strand.
GTACCATAATTAAAAACCAATTTTACCATAGGCTAATTGATATAAACAAAAGTTAAGTTCCTATGGCATTTCATCAAGGTTATAACAAAATGACATAAAATGGAACAACAATATTTGAGGACCTAGAGTATTTACTTTGGTACAAGTTCCTTTAGCTTGTTTTCTATTTGCCAAAACATCTTTTTAACCTTGATGGAGAGAAATTAGAAGATATCTGGACTCCCTCTGCTTGGCTAACTCCTTTCCTTTGTTTTTCTTTTTCTTTTTTTAAAAGATTTTATTTATTTGTTTTTAGAGAGGGGGAAGGCAGGGAGAAAGAGAGGAAGAGAAACATCAAAGTGTGGTTGCCTCTTGCACAACCCCTACTGGGGACCTGGCCTACAACACAGGCGTGTGCTCTGACTGGGAACATGTGCTCTGACTGGGAATCGAACCACCAACTCTGGTTCACAGGCCAATGCTCAATCCACTGAGACACACCAGCCAGGGTTCTTTTCCCTTTTGCAACCCAAGCTCATTGGTCCTTTCCTTAAAGAGGACTTCCCCAACCACTTTATAGTTCTTTCAAATGACACACTGCCTCCTACTTCACAGAAGCTTTCACAATTTATATTATGCAAAAATTTAATTTATTTGTTTAATGTCACCTTTCTTCAACAGATGGTATGTCAGAAAATGACAAAAACCATATCTCTTTTGTGTATCACCATTCACCAGAGCCTAACTTAATGCCTAGGCTATGTTAGGTGTCCAATATATGTTTACTGAGTGAATACCTGTGTCATACCATCCCTTTTCTTCATTACCCTTTCTCCATTCATTACTATTGGTCCTGTAAATGTATCCATTATTGTACATTATTGTACATGGGTGTTATATATGTTCATTCTATACTAATTGCCCTTTCTAAGGGTAGAACCTGGAACCTATGAACTTCTAGAGCAGCTCCTCTTCAAGCCTTTTATAAAAATCTACTTTGCTTGGCATCACGCTATTCAGCAACAGCCCCTCTGTCTCTCCTCATCCTATTCTTCTCCTGACCAGATATCTATGCCCCAATATCACTTACACAACTTCACCATGTTTTTGTATGTTCATTCACACATGCATTTGTTTAATAGGTATTTGTTCAGTACTTGGGATCTGCCAGATCCCGTGGTTGAGTAATGAGGGCCTGAATTTTCCTATTCTTTTGGATTTGGAAGAAAATCTTGAGTTGTTTTCATATAATCCAATCAAGGACAGGTGGTACGAGCTTTCCCTTCCATTCCTGCAGTGCACACTCCAGTCATCTGAAGTTCCTCTTATTGATTATTGAAGCTGACAGGTATTGGGAACTTTCGAAGTAGCGGGGTGGGAGTATTGGGATGGGCTGAGAAAGTTTTGAGGCACAGATGCTTGTGAAACACTAGAGAGGTGATATGCAGTTAGCTGTTGTCATGTGCTTCATTCACCAGAGAGAGAGCCACAGGATCCTACCCTACCTCCTTAGCATTGAGCAGAGGTATTCTCATACTGTGCTCTTATGTGAGTATATAGCTCAACTCTTTATCGATTTTCTTCCTAATCTAATCTTACTGAATTATACTTTATAATTTGCAATGTGGTTTTAGGGGTTGTCTTTTCACTAAAAATCCCTACTTTTATAAGTCATGAGTTTTCATTTCCGCAACTGTATATTCTTTTCTGAAATGAGCTTCAAGAGCCTAATTTTAAGACAGAAGGCTAAATTTTTTTCCTCTTTGGAGAATACTATCACAGCCCTCGTGAGTGGCTCTGTCTCAATAAAAAGAAAGCCACAGCAAAGAAGCTCTAAGGATGAGAAACTCGTAAATTATTTCAGTGTACAGTGTCACCATGCTATGGCTGGTGGGTTGTGACACATAGGGCTATGGCAGCTATGAGTTTGTGTGAACAAAAATCTTTATGGTTGCATGAACTCTTCTTGCAGACTCAGTTTCCTAGATGAGATGACATAGTCCAGGATAAATTTGGGTTTGCTTTTTTTTCTAGATAATTAGGCCTAAGGATAAGTACTCATGGTTATTAGGAGTGCTAGTAATAGAATGATTTAGATGATAATCTATGCAGTCCAAGACAAATAGAGAAACAGGAGAGGCCAAGACCAAACCATAACTATGAGTGAATGAAGCAATCAATACACTAATTCCACGGAGTTATGAGAATGTTAGTGGACATGACAGAATGAGAAAGGTGAATGGATGTCAATGAACTGAAAAATAATGATTAAAATGTGTGACAAGAATGATTTCAGGACCTAGGGAGGTGGTCATGAGTTTGAGTGGATAGAGTAGAGGAAATGGTCACAATAGTTTAGAAGATAAAAAAACTATGAAGTCAAGATGTATGATTATAATTGCTTACTTAATTTTCTTACTTTTCAGCTCTAATGTCTGTGAAGAGAGGTATGATACCATTCTTATCATAATATCCTAGGTCACCACAGCACAGTGCTTAATGCAGGGTTGATAGTTAAAAATTTTGTTGAAAACATAATAAATGAAAGAATCGTTGGCATAAGCATTGAAGATACCTAATACCCAATAGTTTAACAATATTTGAACTTGACTGTGTAAAAACATACTTTCTCTTGCCAATAGAACTTGCAAGAGCTTCATTTTCTGACAAAAATAAACTTGTCCAAACATCATCTTGGTAGATTATATTAATCACTTGGGTCTCAACTTAGTCATCAATTCTTCCAGTAAGTCTTCCCTGTCCTACCATATTTTAGTTAGATGTGTTTGCATTTTTATAGACCCCTGGACTTACTCTACACTTAGATTTGCTTTAATTTAACTTCTTATTTATTGGAATCTTTCAATAGAAATCTCAGGCAGATCAAAGACTGTGTCTTATTCATCATTACATTCCCCCCTTCATTTTAAAAGAAATAAATTAAAACAACAAGTTGATATTTCCTTAACTTCCAATGAGAAAACAAATTTTGCTTTTCAAATTACCCAGTGTTGGTGACAAGGCATGGAAATAAATTCTCAAACACTGTACATGAGAGAGCAAATTAGAGTAATAGTTGTGGAAAATAAGTTGGCATTACCAATGAAAAGTTAACATGAACACATTGTTTAATTCCATTGGAAATTCCACTGGAAAAAATGATCTTTCAAATATATTTACATTAGTAAAGTAAGTATGACATAAAGGGCTTTGAGAGCTTATTCTGAGTATAAAAAATGTGAACAATTTAAATGAACATCAACAAGTAACTGGGTACATGATTATTATGTATCCATATAATGGTTTTCCATTTAAATATTAAGTAGAATGCAGTAAAGATATTTTTTCTGTGGAAAGTCTTGGAAATGATGATAGCATGTGTATCATGATCCTATTTGTGTCATTTGATAGTATGTACATATTTATTATACAGAGAAAAATATATTTTAATAAAAAGACTCAGGAAATTATATCATGGTTACCTCCTAAGGTAAGAGAGTAAGGGTTTTATAAAATTAGATCTTATTCACATTTTGTCAGCTGCTTGATGTTCTTTTTCTAGTCCAGGATCCAATAAGGGATCACACATTGCATTTAGTTATAATTTCTCCAGTCTCCTTTATTCTAGAATAGTTCTTCAGTCTTTCTTTTCTTTCAAGCCCTTGACACTCTTGAGGCATACTGGCAAATTAATTTGTGGTATATTCTTCAATTTCAGTTTATGTGATTTTTCCCCATGATTAAATTGGACTATTTATTTTTGGCAATAATATCATAGAAGTGATATAGTATATTTATTATATCATATTAGGATATATTCACAGAATTTATTTTTTAGAGAACAGTATTGTATGTACCAATATTAATTTCTTGGTTTCTATAAATTTACTATGGTTACATAAAATTTTAACAGTTAGAGAATTTGGTTGAAAATGTAAACAGGAAATTTTTAGGCTATTTTTGCAAAGATTTTGTATATCTGAATAATTTCAAAATAAATATTAAAAGAAAATTAAAATTCAAAAAAGGGGGTAAGTTTATGCAGAGTCATCATTTTAGAAAAATAATCAATGAGTTGTGCCATGAGTAATTTTTACCTTTTTTATTTTCTTTTTTGTTTTATACTAATCTCTTCTGTTTGACTTTTTAAACTTTGTAATAGTTTGTTTATTTTAATTCCCTTATATATCACTGCAGATTTATTGCCATCAGTACCAATTTTCTTCAATTCTTCTTCAGCCTTTAGAGCTCTCACTCAATGCAGCAAATATGTCTAGTCTACACCACTCTCTTCAAGGTTGATCCTTAATCTCCTCATCAACTGTTGATATTGTCTCTTAGTTTATCAAGAAAATTGAGGTAATCACAGTCCAAATAAATTTAGCTTAAATATTACCCCTATATCCCCTATTAGTATTTAGAGGAACACCCATCTTTTTCTCTAGTCTAAGAGGACAGAGGGCCCTTCCCCTGCTCAAGGCCAATTCTTTGTATCTGATCTGCTTTATAAGCTACTTCCTTTCTCTGTCTTTCCCCATTGCGTCTTTGTCTTTACAACTATGAGCTTGTTCCAGTCTCTTCCCTCCTAAAGAAAAAAATATATAGGATGAACAAATAACCCTCTTCTGACCTTGACTTAGTAACTCTTTTCTGAGCCCAAAGTAGATGATACATGCCAACTCAATTTTCCTGATTAATATTTTTTCAATTCACTGACATATGGTGTTAGTTTTCAACATTCCACTGAAACTTTTCTCAGTATATCACTAAAACATGAGTGCATTTAAAAATTGAATAGAATAGACTCAACTCTTATCCTATACTCTTTCTACCATGCTGAACACAGTTTACCAACCAACCTGAAAAACTTGGCTCTCGTAGCTTTGACTACTCTCGGACTTGTGACCATTCTTGCTCAGTCTTTCAATAGGTCCTTTCTCTGTGACTAACCTTCAACTACAAAGTGCATCATGTTAGACATTATGTTTCTTTAGGTCCACATAATGTTTAAATGGGATTTGAAATCATTACAAATATTGTAAAATGCTTAGATTTCATAGAAAAATTTGGAATTTACAATTTCTTTTGAGAACTCAGAATACATGGTAGTATCACTGTGTCTGTGTACCCCTGTGCCCCAAATTGGGAGAACTGTATGAGCATTTTCACTTGACTGTATTCATGCACTATTCATTTCTCATTAATTCTGACTTGCAAACAACCTACACCATGCTTTATATTACTTGTAAATCATGTAACTAAATATTTCAGTTATGCAACACACTGTACAGTGAAAATGTTTCAGCATTCCCCCATTTGTAATATTTTTATGTACAAATTATATTCCAATACTATATTTTCAGTTTCTAGTTCTTCTTCATTCTTTGGCCTATATTCATTTTTATTATCTTATATATTTCACCAGTTTTTATATTCCTTCTTTTTTATAAATATCTTGACTTTAAGTTCTTTTTAATGATTTTAATGATTTCTCACAGATTCTTTCTCCAATTGTTTTATTATCTGAAATTGGTGGTCTAAACCTTCTGCTTATCTTATCTGCTATCATGATTGAATGTTTTCCATATATTTTATGACTTTGACATTTGTGCATATTTCCAATGAGGTTTTCTTTTTTCTGTAGAATCCTGTAAAATTGAAGAGGAAGACATGTCTCTTCAAAACAAGGTATTTGCTTCTGCCATAGTGACAAGAATGTGACTGGCCTAGACCACTTTTTATGCTGAGTTTTTGTCTTGGGGCATTCCAGGAGTACTAGGGAGTAAAACAACAGCACAGAGGTAGAACACAGACCTGTGCTTTGGTAGGCCTGTGGTTAAAAATTCTCAGGGACAACATTTTTTTCCCTTCCTATACACAGTTTCTAGGCTGAGACACACAAGACTTTTTACCGTCTTTCTGGATGTTGGTCATATTTTTCCCAGTTTACCCTTCACAGGTCTGGCTTTCATAGTGGGTGTCTCCATTCCTGTTCTTACACAAGCACTAAATCACAAGCTCCAAGCTTACAAAGAGCTGGCACAGCACCTCCTCACAAGCCCTTCACCCTGCCTTGTGCTCTCTCCTCATTTTTTACCTCAAGTGTTTTCCTTATTTTCTGAGGAATAGAGCTATATTAAAAAGATATTTGTTACACAATATCTATGTCTTCTAGGCATCCTATAAAAACAGGTTATCTCTTGTAGAAACAGAAATCCATGTTTAAAAATTACACACAGGCACACTGGGCTAATATATTACGTATTTTATAAACCACGCACAAAATGAAAACAATTAGAAAAGGGTGCAATAACTAGTTTGTTTATTATTTGTGTCAAAAATATTTTAGCTCACACTCAAACACTTTTTTATTTTTTAATATAGTTGAATGTGCTTAATTGTTTTTTTAAAGAACCTTGGTTTAAATCTTTGTGAAATAATGATTTAGAGGCCTGCTTATAAATCCTGTGTGTTTCACTCCTTAGTTTAAGTGACTGTCATAGTTGGATAAAATACTTATTAAAATCTGTAGATCCAAATGGAATGCACATTTATGAAATCCTTATTATTTTTTCAAAAATTATCCTAAAATTTATTTTTTATAATTTCATTGTAAATGTCTATCTTCTATGATACAATACAGTCCTCTCAAATGGTTTGATAGCACCCAACAAAACCTTTCATTTAGATTTTCTGAACACTGATTAAAAAACTTTTTAACACATTCAGACATGGCAATTTTAATGGGAAATAGATAATATTTTCATTTACATAATCATACAACAATGGAAACATCTCTAAACTTTCTCAATGCTCTCTCCGTAGTACAAGTTTCATTTGGAAAAGAATTTCTGACTCATTAAAATATCTTTACCTTGAAGGAGATGTGTTTTTATCAAAATATTTGCTAAGATGCATACTCTTAACAAGTACTTGTTATTATAATAAAAGTTATGAATTTGGAGATCTTTCCATTTTGAAAAAAACTTCAATGACTATTTAACAATTTTATATTGTGGAAAATATTAAACTTTCACAAAAGTAGAGAAAAGAGTACTTTATAAAGAACACTAGTGTGTCCATCACCCATCTTCAACAATTTTCGTTTTGCCTATTCTGCTCTTATTTTGACTAAAGCATTTTAAAGTAGACCATAAATATCATGTTCTTTATATGTAAATACTTAAGGATGTATATCCAACAGATAAAAATAACTACCTTTAAGAAAATGACACTATACGTAAGAAAATTAACAATTTCTTTTTTTTAAAAAAATACCTTTATTGAAGTACAAGTGTAATTTACATACTGCTAAATTTGCCAGTTTTAAGTACACGATTTGAAGAGTTTTAAAAAAATATTATTTTGAATTATCTAGACTTACAGAATAATGTCAAGATAGTACATAAAGTTCTTTTATATTCTTCATCCAGCTTTTTCTAAAGTTGACATCTCGTATAATGATAGTACATTTTTCAAAACTAAGAGTTTAATATTGGAGTTTAATAAGAGTATAATATAATTAACCAAGCTAATTCTTTATTCACACTGTACTGGTTCTTTGATGTCTTTATTCTGTGCCAAGGTCTGACCCAAGATCCCACATCACACTCATTGACTATGTCAGTCTGGTCTTCTGTAGTCTAGAACATCCCCTCATCTTCTCCTGTTTTTTGTGACCTTGACATATGAAAAGAATGAGTCAGTTAGTTTAGAGAATGTCCCTTAATTTGTATTTTTCTGCTCTTTTCTCATGATTAGATTGATGTTACAGATTAATATCCCATTTTCAGTGTATCATATTACAATGTACATGATGTTGATATGCCTATTACTGATGATATTAATTTTGATCACTTATTTAAGGTAATATCTGCCAGATTTTTCCAATATAAACTTATGATGATTAATTTTTTAAACTGTGGTTTTGGCCTCTTTAGGATAATTTTTTTCCCTCTGCCCCATGAAATAATGAATTATATTAATAGATTTTTTAATATTGAACTACCTGTACATCCCTGGAATAAACATTAATAGGTCATGAGTCAATAGGTTTTTTTAAGTACTTTGCTACCAGGTAACCACAAAACCTTTTTTTGGTACAGTAGATTTTCAAGGTCAATTGCCATCTCATTCGGAACTATTGTAATTCTACTATTTAAGACAATATCAGCTGGAAATACACTTAACAAAGTACTACTATAGAATGTATAATAAGCAAATAAATAAGGCTCGGTTCCACTGTTAACCTCTTCTCTAACCAAACCCCCCCTCGTTACTTATGTGGTGTACCTGACGTCTTATCTAGGGCCCTGGGTGAGAGTGGTACAGGAATCTTCATGTCACCTATTAGTGAGGCTTTACCTAATCATATCACTCTCTGCTCAAAACTTCTGTAGCTCATGAATCTTCTTGAACTTGACTGTTCAGCATGGCATGCTTTATGAAGCTATTTGAAATTGGCCTTTTCCTACCTTTCCAGTCCTTCTCCTATTGTGACTTGGTATAACTTCTCGTCATCTTTCAAGAGCATCAGTCATGCAAGTCAACAACAATATTTTTTCTTAGGCTCTTGCTTCTGTCTAGAATGCCTTTCTCTTCTTGCTTCACCTCACTGACCTTCCCTTCATCTATACCAGGCAGTCAGTCATTGACATATCAACAGATTATCAGACTAGGGAAGACTTTTTTTTTTCACTATTGCCTGGCTCCTCACCTGACTCTAAGATCCTAGAGGGTCAGGCTTGTATTTTATCCATGGTTTCAAATCTAGATCGTGATGCATGAATAGTCAATATTTAGTAAATTTTTTAATGGAATTGTGTTAAATTTGACACTTAGTAAAGGTTGGTGGATTTGATGTTGTTTGATAAACATGCCTTTTAAGAAACCAATAATTAACTGGGAAGGAAGTGCCCCTCAAATAAGGAATATTTCTGGCATTCATTTTCACTAATATTTGCCTTTAATTGACTAATTTAAAGCCTTCCTTATGTTGGATATTTGCTCCAGAAAAAGCAAAAAGCAAATCCCTTGACGGCCAAATATCTTTTAATTTCATTTTCTGACTCTGGGGCAGGGAGGCAGAGAGCTCTTTATTTATGAACCTTACAAAACATTCTTAGAGCATCTGATGCACAAATATTGATCCAGGAAGGTGTTACCTCCTGTGGTTACCCTGTGGGTTTCCACTTTGAATTGCCAGTGAACTCACACTGAAATAGGAAAGTAATGTCATGTTATACGTCCTTTTTCTAATATTAGCCCTGAATGTCGTGTATTTTTTTAAGCTCACAAATAACATCTGCAGACATCTAGTGTCAGAAAAATAGAACAGTATAGTTTAAGAAAACTCTTGCCTTTTTGGAAAACATTTTTTAGCTGGCAGAAAAAAAGTTAGCTAACTTATAAATAATTAATGTCTGAAATTTAAATTAGAAGATTGTTATATTTTTAATAAAGAATTATTTAAAGGTTCAATGACCCATTATTGTCTTCCTTGCAAAACAGTGTTTTGTTCTTACAATCTGTGCATTTAGCTGAGGAAACAATACAGAATATTTATGTTCAGATACAAGAGCAAAAATAGCAAGCAGTTTCACTTTTTCATCTACTGCCAATATTCATTTGACAACTACGTGGCCTTTGACCAGTCACAATCAAACCCCCCATCTACGATTTCAAACAACTTTCTGTTTGTTTCTAGATAAAATTATGTGATTATTTTTAGTGATATTACTGTAAATTCAGACATAGTTGCCTCATGCTAGATCGGAGTCTGTTCAGTGAAGGAATTTTAGATACTAAAATGCAGAAATCCACACAATTTCAAAACTCCAACTGCATAAATGAATAAATAGAGAAAAGGAACATGGACCAACCCTTAACAGTGACCAAAAATTTAATACACCTGTCCAAAAAAAGTTTCATCCCATAAATAGTAATGAATCAATAAACTCAGTAAACTCCTTCCTACCCCCAAGTGATAAGGTCTAGATCAGTGGATGAAAACTATAAGGAAGAGATTTTGACTCAATATAAGAAAATCTTTATTACTATACCCGAAAAAGGATAGGACTGATTTTAGAAGGGATGAGATTCATTCATTAGAAAGAAAAAAAAGAAAAGCAGCTTGGTGTATGGGGCTTGGAATCCATCACATAGCAAGGAATTTTACTGGAACCATGGTTCTTACTGTTTTTTTAATCTCAGGATCACACAAGTGAGTCTCAAACATTACTGAGGACTCCACAGAACATGTGTTTACATGTAGTTGTAGCTGACATTTACTACATTACAAAATAAATTAAACTATGTTCATTTATTTAAACTTAATGATAATACATATAAATAATATTTTTGAAATAATGTCTATATTTTTTTTAAAAATATTGACAAGAATAACATTGCTCCACATTTTTGCAAATCTCTCCAATATCTTGCTTGATAGAATATAGCTGGAGTCACATACCTGTCTCTGCATTCAATCTGTTGCAATACCACCTGTATGTAGCCTCTGAAAAACTCAACCGAACACTTGTAAGGGAATGAGAATAAAAAAGGCAAATACCGCTGGTTTTATTATAAAAGTAGTTTGACTTTACAGATCTCCTCAAATGACCAGTGAAGCCCCAAGGGCCCACGGTGCTTAAAGATCTCAAAGCTTTTCCCGGACATATTTCTTCCAAATTATTCTCCTACTTTGAAACCAAAGTAATAGTCTATGATTACATTATTTTTTATTTAAAAAGGAGAAATCAATATAAGAGTGAGTCATTTTGATTTTTTAAAACCCTCTTGGTTTTTAAATACTGTGGATTAAGCACTGAAATTTTTTAAATGTATGTAAATACATGCCTGAATATAATTATTTAAAGTTGTAGAGTATGCCTCAAAAAACAAAGACAAAGGTACAATTATCTTCAAAGTTGGTTATGAATATGACCTTGTACAAGTCAGTTCATCCCATTGATTACACAAACCTATAGTTGTTGGTAAGATAAAAAATAATGATAAAGGGTAATTTCATTGATTCATATTATTTCTGTTTTTTTCTAAAATGCAATAATCATTTTGTATTTTATTTTAGCTAGGTTTTCTCTTTTCATGTGTGTCTTATTACTTTCGTTGTATTTTCCAACTTACCAGTGCATGTTTAGACAGAGAACGAAACAGCCCTGATGTGTCTGGCACAAGAATACGTGCATTTCCAAAGCTTTGTTTCTTACAGGAACCATCAATAAAATACAAGTACATTTTCTCTCTTAACTGTGAGCCCCTTGAGAACAAGGAATTTGTTGATTTTGTGCACTATTGCACTCCCAGGAGTAAACTAATGCCTGGCACCAAATAAGTACTAACTATGTAGCTGTTGAATGAATAAGTAAATAAATGGTAAATTAGTAAAAAAAATTTTTTCTCAAATCTCTATACCCGGCAATTTCTCAAAGTTTGTCATGAAATTTTAATATATAAACTATGGTCAATTTTAACATAGCACATCATAATAGCATATTAGTGCAAGAAGGGACTTTATAGCATACCCATTTTCTCATTTTAATTGACCTTTATAATAGCACTGATAAATGGTCACCCACTTTCCTGTTGAAGACGAAATAATGGAGAACTCTTTCTTCATAAAGCCACTCACCCCACTGATGAAAATGGTCTTCTTTACGCTGAACATTTCTTCCCCTATGTTTTCCAATGCCCAAATTTTAAGTTCCCATATTTTCAGTTCTGCAATTCCTTAGCAGATAAAGCATCGTGAACACAATCCCCAAGCTCAAATCGACTATCCTAAATTCATAAAAGTAATTGCTGCCTAGTTATGTTTTATGTGTCTATATTGCTTTTCAGCAGTCAGAACAGAGGCAGAGGGAGCTATGTGCGCTCTCCTGGTGAACAGGTGAGACAGCTTCCTGCAGGGCTCTGCGGCCCCTGCTGCACACCTGATCTGTTTTCTCTACTTTTCCACTCATTGCCACTGTCAAGGTAGGAAAGGTGGATACATGTAAGTTTGAAGAAGAATGTGAAAAAAATGAAATCATCCTAGACAACATTTTTACTTCTACCTATGTTTGACATAGACAAAGTTAGGATTTTTGCTCTGAATTTCTATTTAGTGGAGAAAGACATGCACAAAATATAATTTTGTATAAGTCAAGGCAGACTTTGAGAAATATTGCAACAGATAAAAACAAAATGAGTGCAAAAGACAAGGGCTTAATTGTGAATGGAAGGATGGAAAAGAAAAATTATGAATTACAAGAACTGTTGGAATTAAGTATTAATGTCAAGAGAATAGTAAGATGGATTAAAGTAAGTATTTTTTTCCATCTAGTCAATAAAACAATGCATTTCTATTGATTTTCATTTGGCTGAAACTTCTTCCATGGGTTGATGTGTTTGCTGTTTCTTCCTTCCTAGATCTTTAAATATTTTTTTTCTATTTTGACTCCTACATCACTTCATTCTTCTTTTAAGTATATTTTATTGGTTATGCTATTATAGTTTTCCCCTTTGCCCCCCCTTATCCCCCCTTTGCCCTGCATGCCCCAACCCTCCAGCATTCCGCACCCCCTTAGTTCATGTCCATGGGTTGTACATATAAGTTCTTTGACTTCTCTGTTCCTATACCATTCTTAACCTCTCCCTGTCTATTTTATGCCTACCAGTCATGCTTCTTATTCCCTGTACCCACCCACCACATTCTTCTAGTCCTCTTCTCTTTCATGATAGCAATGATTCCCAACTCCCTCTATCTCTTGAGCAAAGGAATTGTCTTCTCTTGGCAGTCTCAGTGACCTGATCATAGCATTCAATCTGCGGTATTTTAGCAATATAGATGGTATCTTCTAGAGTATCTTTCATCTCCTGAGTTTTCAGCCAAGGAATTACTACATACAAATTGAATGACATTAGTTACAACATGTGCAACAAATAAATTGTTCCTAATAAGTTTAAATACCAGTTATTCTAAATAATTGGTTACGTTTTTAAAACAAATTGTGAGAAACATACATTTTTCCCCACAATGTTCTCACTCACTGACACTGGAACATGCCTTGCGGGATGGGGCATGGTGTTGGTTTACTGAAGACTACACAGAAGCCTTAAGACTGCCTCACTTCATGCTGTACAATTTGCTTTCTTTTCTTAAATAGTTTGAGGAAATTTTCATCAATACCCTTGGGGATGCCATATACATATGTTTGGCGTTACTCATGTGTACACAGTGCAGTGACATCAATGTTTACTCTCAAATAATATCCTCTTCAAAATAGGTCTGAGTGGGAGATTCCATCATTTTCCACAGCTTTCTCCTAATTAGTCTTCGTCAATCACACATGACGATGATGGTGTAAATGATTTAAGACTAAGTTAATTTTAGTTTAGGGAGCATATGAGACTATGACATTGCTTAAGCCCATGATTGATATTTAGCTCTCTCTTCTTTCTGGCATTCCACATTACTAAATATATGTCCTAATCCTTTTTAATTTAATTAAATGAGTTATCTGCCACCCAATTAGTCACCCAGAGTAGAAAAAGGTCACAAACAGTCCGTTTGGAGTCTCTTGCTCATTAACAGAGCTCACATCTAATCAATTGATTAACCTCTGTATCTATCTATAATGGACACTGTGGGATAAAAATTATACAACAAATCAAATGAAACAATCTGAAAAAATAGTGTTGAAGAGTAGAATTAACTGACTGGGATTCAGTTTGTTGGCAGCAAGACATCCAGTTGCTTCCTGTCTGTGATCAGTTGTGTACCTGTGATTCTCTCTAACAATGCCAATTTGACAAACTGGTTATCACAATGACATTTTCTTTTTTCTGTGTCCCTTTCTTGACTTGTAGGTGAAATAATGAACTCTCTTGGATGCTGTGAAATTTAACATTTATCAATAAAAATATAAAATTATGTGATTATTAGAATATTTTATCAGTTATAACTTACCGTGAGTTATGTTTTGAAGACTCAGGTTTCTGAAATAGTTAAATCATTAGTCAATCAGCAAAAATAATTTGCTTTTTAAATAAGCAAAATTAACATTTTAAATAAAGAGTTTGAAATTATGTCTTTAATATTCTCAGATTTGAAATATCCATTTTTTTCTGGGCAAATGGGTGATAAATATATAATTGTATTTTTTTACCATTGACAACCTCACATAGAAAATCATCTCTCTATATGGATATCCTATATCTGTTAGCTATATCCTATAGCTATTTTAGTGTACCTGTTTCTAGTAAACCAATCAATGAGTTGGGTGTAATAAAGGGAATAATTTTGGTATCAAAGAGCTGTTTTAATATCCTTCATAGATTTTCTTAAACCATGAAAAATAGCATAACTCTAATATAATAAGATGGGGTTTATTGCTAGTTCATTGCAGAAGCATAATGTTTTTCTGGAAATTAATTATTAATCTAGAGCCAAATATAAGTGGGATTTGCATATCTCTACCCAGTACAGTATGAACTGGAAACTTAGCCAATATATGGCTTATTTGCTCAAGCCAGACAGCTAATCTAGAAAGTCCAGATTCTTTGGTGTCCCTTTTAGCTTGACTGTCCCCACTGATTCCATAATGGGAGAATCGCCAAACCTCTATTTCATTTGGGGCTGTGGATACAGCCCCGAGAAAAATATATGGGAGTTATTTTGTTGTGAGTTTTTAATCTTTTAACTTTTCCACTGAAACTTGTTTCATTAAAATGGGAGAAACCTGTCAGAGAGCTGCCTCTGTAGTTTGTATTATTTCTTTAGATTTGGTGATCTGCTTTATGTATAGAATCCCCCCCATGACAGTTTATTGTGCTTTCTAAGCCACAGCTTTTCTGGCCATGTTTTGAATTTGCGATGACATTGTTTTGGTTTAATTTGACATCCAATGTGTGTTTTAGATTAGTTTGATTCTCACTTAAGGTAATATTTAATAATAGCCTGAGAATTTAAAAGATTTTCCACCAATCACATATAGAATAGTTACTAGAGATGTCAATTTATGTCACAAGAAAAATGTTATTTATTCTTTCGGTATCAGCTAATTTGTTTTTTAAAAATGAATATTTTACCTGGAGGCAGAATCAGTTCTTTCCCTTAGTGAAAAGTTATTTTCAAATTTTACCTTTGATCAAATTTACAGATACTTTAAATATGGATCCATTTTTGTATGGTAATATTATTCTAAGGGATATAAATACAATGCTTTATGTGTGACATTTTCTTTGGGAGTAGAATATTGTGGCATGGCAAATGCAACATTCTGGGTTTTTTGACTTCTTTATACTAATTTACCTTCTATTGTTCAAGACTTGAGCTAAAACTAAACTTGACTTTTCAATTTGTTTTTTTCCCTGGGTACAAATTCTGGGTCTTTTAGATGCTGGGAGTATACAAATAATGTCCAGATTGTGGTCAAAAACACTATTTAATTATAAAAAGTTCAAAGCTTAATATTAATTTAGGCAATTCTCAGCTTTGTACTCCTTAACTCTTCAGGGGAAAGTAAACTAAAATGTAAAGACAGATATCAGGTGATTAATTCAAGTCACACATGGAAGCAAGGATAGGAATTATGTATTCTTAATAGTCAAGCAATATTTTTTAAAAAATATATTTTATTGATAATGCTATTACAGTTGTCCCAATTTTCCCCCTTTGCCTCCCTACATCTGTTATCCCTCATTCCCTCCAGTAATCTTCTGCCCCTTAGTTCATGCCCGTGAATCATGCATATAAATTATTTGGCTTCTCCTTTTCCTATACTATTCTTGACATCCCCCTGTCTATTTTGTAGCTACCAATTTGTTCTTCTTAATCCCTGCATCTTTTTCCCCATTCTCCTCTTTCCCTTCTCCAACTGACAACCCTCCAAATGATCTTCATATTTATGATTCTGTTTCTGTTCTGCTTGTTTGCTTAGTTTGTTTTTTTTAGATTCAGTTGTTGATAGTTGTGAATTTATTGCCATTTTAATGTTCATAGTTTTGATCTTTTTCTTACATAAGACACTTTAACATTTCATATAATAATGACTTGGGGATAAATGAACTCCTTTAGCTTTACCTTATCTAGGAAGCACTTTATCTGCCCTTCAATTCTAAATGATAGTTTTGTGGATTGAGTAATCTACATTGTAGGTCCTTGCTTTTCATCACTTTGAATACTTCTTGCCAGTCTCTTCTAGGCTGCAAAGTTTCTTTTGAGAAATCAGCTGACAGTGTCATGGGAATTCTTTTGTAAGTAACTGTCTGCTTTTCTGTTGCTGCTTTTAAGATTCTCTCTTTATCTTTAACCTTTGGCATTTTAATAATGTTGTGTCTTGGTGTGGTCCTCTTTGCATCCATCTTGTTTGGGACTTTCTGTGTTTCGTGAATTTGAATGTCTATTTCCTTCACCAAATTAGGGGAGTTTTCTTTCATTATATTTTCAAATAAGCTTTCAACTTAGTGTTATTTCTCTTCTCTTTCTGGAACCCCTATGATTTGGATATTACATGTTTTATGTTGTCCCAGAGGCTGCTTATACTATCCTTGTTTTTTTTGGATTCTTTGTTCCCCCTGTTGTTTTGATTGATTTTTCCCCATCCTTATGTTCCAAATCATTGATTTGATTCTTAGCTTCATCTACTTCACTGTTGATTTCCTGTAAACTTTTCTTTATTTCACTAGTGTAACTTTCAATTCTGCCTGGGTTTGTTTTTTATACTATTGAAGTACCCAATGAGTTCCTTGAGCATCCTGATAACCAGTATTTTGAACTCTGCATCTGATATATTGCTCATCTCCATTTCATTTAGTTCTTTTTCTGGAGTTTTATTCTGTTCTTTCATTTGGGCCATATTCCTTTGTCTCCTTATTTTGGAGCATCCCTGTCTTTGTTTCCATGTATTAGGTAGAGCTGCTTTGATTCCCTGTCTCAGTAGCATGGCCTATTGTAGAAAAGCATACTTGTAAAGTGGTGGGGGCAGAGCCTTAGGTAATCACCAGGGCAGGGCAACCCATGTGAACCAGGTTGATGGAGTCTCAGATATAGTGTCACTGCCCTGTATTGGGGAGGGTTTAGAAAAGAGACAATGGCTGCTGCCTGGCCTCTGGAGTTTTGTTGGGGAGGAAGCTGTCCCCTGACACTTGCCCTAATGTCAGACACTTCAGTGACTTCCCATATGCCACTAGTGCCCTTCCAACTGCTGCCCTGGTGCTGGATCCCAGATGGAGTGAGTCTACCTTAGTCCTAAGGCCATTGTGGGCCCTCTAAGAGGAGACTGAGAATCCTGCAGTTTCTTCCACCACCCCAACCCCCACTGATTTTTACAGCCAGAAGTTATGGGGACCTATGTTCCTGACACTGGAATCCTGGGCTGGGTGGTCTGGTATAGGGCAGGGATCCCTCGTATCCCTCCCAATTTTTATCCTCCACAAGTGGGTGTGGGAGCACCCATTCTGCATCTCTGCCTCTCTTTCCCATCTGGATGAATGTGACTTCTTTAATTCCTTGTTTGTCAGACTCCACACAGCTCCATTTCCTGACAATTGTGGGCAATAGGTGTTTTGTAATTTAGTTGTAATTTTTGTTGCAGTTGTCTGAAGAGACAAGCTGTGTTTACCTGAACCTCCATCTTGACTGGAAGTCCTAGGCTACCAATCTTATGAGCCTTCTCAACAGTTATGACTAATGGATTTTATTTATTAAACATGGTAGATATTGTAAATTATTCCAGAACTTGGAATTTAGAATGAAATACAATGGACTTGAAGCATAGTCTCTATTTTCAATAAAATTATAAGCCAGTGGGTAAAGGAAGATACACACAGAGGTTATTACATTTAGGAACCATCAAGTTCTTCATTTATTCATATGATGTTAGAGACTGTGCTGAAAACTGAGGGATCAAAGATGAATGACTTTGTATCATCTACCCTTCTATGACATTTACTGTGAAAGAGATAAACTCTAGTCAAAGAGATAGCCATGTAACAAAATAATTAAATTGGAAAAATAGGATAAGTTATGTGAGAAAGTATGTTGAACATTGAAACATGAAAGATCTATCTGTATAATTAACATTTTGTTTATATTTCATCAAATTTCTATTTTGTAAATTTCTGGATGGTAAGTTTACTGATGGTAGGGCCTACACCTCACACTATTTTGCATCCTCATTAGAATCTCTATCAACCTTATACTATATATAGCTATTTTTGATATCGGCAATTGTGACTCCAAATAACTTTAACAACTCCAAATTGAAAATATTCTCCAGAAGATGTTTGCCACTGGAAACAAATGCGAACAAAGCACACATTGTCTAGCCAGTGACTCACTCCCATACATTGATCACACAGCTAAAATAATTCACAACTCAGGAAAAGTCCACATTTTCTACAACAAAGATATTTTTCTTTTTTCTCATTTACCAGAAAACCCAAATTTGAATGTTGTATTATTGAATGTTCAGATAGGAGATAGGCAGTGAACTTTTGATCATTAAACTGATATGTTCTTCTAAAGGCCATGTGTTCAGGGACTATTTTTATAATAAATTATAAGAGAAGTACAGTTGAAATTTGAAACACAGAGTGATATATTTCAATGAATTAGCATTACTGGCTAATGTAAAATATTTTTATTCTTTTTAAATTTATTTTACACTTCAATTTCCTGAAATTCCAGGCACTTATTATCTAAAAGTATCATTCATACTTCCTGCCTTCCTCCTCACATTGTTAGAACTCCTGCTGTTCTCAAGCCTGGAGGAAAAGGATGTGTCTGTAGTGCCTTAGCCTGAGTTCACACTCAGCTTTGCCATTAATTGTGTGATCTTAAACATAAAACTTAAGGAACTTCACTTCTTTATCAGTAAAATGTGGACAGTAACACTGACCTTATAGGGTTATTGTAAAAACTTAAAGTAATAACATAAGAAAAGGGCAAACAGAGACTGACCATAATGCTTGGTATTTTTCTCCTGGTGCTCAATCTATAATATTATTAAGAACATACTCAAATTAAGAGGTTGGGGTATGCCATCCAATTAAAGCAATATTTCACAATGTTCAAAAGGCAGTGTTATTTCCCTTTTACTAACAAAAAATAAGTACTCAACAAATATTTTAAAGGTGAGTAACCCTCCATGTTCTTAATTTACTAGCAAATTAATTTCACTCAAACTACAAAAATAACTAATAAAATTGTATATAACTTTAGAAAATTTGCAAATAAATTGGATATATATTAATTACCTACCAGAGATTCAATGACCAAACTCTGAAATTTGGGTGAATTTGTTTCCAAATTGTGGACTCGTGTAGGGCAGTATTCTCCTCCAGAAAAACTGATGCTGTTTAAAATGAGACCAAAAATTTCTCATTGCTTTGACTTTTCTTTGAAGCACCAAATTTTCCACTTAATCTTCATAAACTGATAAGGTCAGAATGAAAAAAAAATTAAAAAATACTTACAAGAGGGTGGCATGGTGCTGACCAGGTTATGAGATTATCTTGTTATTAGAATACAGAGTCTAAACCCAACATCAATCCGACAAGCCTTAGGGATAGAGATCACAATCCCAAATTGACAAATAAAGGGAAACGATTCAGAGAGGGCATCGATGTTACTTTAAGAGGCAGAACTGAGAGAATCAGATCAAAGTTTTTCTAATTCTATAGCCTGAGCACTTTGCACCATGCTCCACTGTATTTTATAATCAAGACAAACAAGCTGGTGAATTTTTGTTTCCAGAAAATTTTGCTTTTGATGACAACCCTCTTTGTGACAGTACTGCAAATGTGGCAGCTCATTATAATTGCATAAGATTCTTGCTATCAACTTTACAACTTAGTGCTCTTATGGTGATAATGACTGCATTTTCCAAGATGTGGTGTTTGTTTAACAAGTTTTATTAAGCTGAAAGGCCAAGGGTGATAACTTAATGCCATCTATGTCTCAGACAACTAGGGGAAGAAAAGGAAAATCTGTTTCTAATACAAGTCCAAATGAATTGAGACGCTAAATTAACTTCAAATATATTTACCACTGCATCTTGAATGAGGTCATTCTCAGAAAAAAAATTGTTGAAAAAAGAAACAATTTAACACCTAACTGCAGATGATAAGCTTTTCTTTTCTGCTTTTAGAGCATAATTAGGGAAGGGGGAAAAATCGTAAGTCCTCAAGTGAGAAAGTAGGGCTTAGTGTTTTCTATCATTAAAAACTTCTGGGAAAGTACAAAATCATCATGTGGCACAAGTGGTGTTATGCAAACTTCAGCGTCACATTGAAAATACACTAAGTAGCATGTAAAAGCTTCCATGCTTCCAAAACGAGGAGTCATGTCTTATCTCAAAACCCAGCTATGTGAAGCTTTCCGCTGGACTGATCAGGGAGAACAACAAGGCAGAAGGAATTTCCTGACTAAGAAAGAATAAATGGCAATTGTATTATGATACCAAGAGTAAAAAATAATTAATGTAATAGGAGCTTTGATATTGTGGAAGATGAAAAAATATCGGGCTTTCTTTGAGCATGCTGGTGAAGTTTTACTTGAATTAGTAATTTCCTGGAACTCTGCATTTGCATATGGAATATTTAAGTGTCAAAATAGTTCTTCAAACAATGCCTTAAAAATGCAAAGCCCTCAATAAATAATGATCAAATAAATGAAAGAATAAAAAACTATTAATTCTCTGAATCTGTCTTATCTTTTTATTAAGAAATACATTTCAGACTGTATTATGTGTTTCTGATGAGTTCTTTTTTCATGGGATGTGTTTTGAATGTTTTTCTCTCTTTTGTAGCAGAGAGATCATTTTAATTTGTTCTGTTTTGTTTTGTGTCTGAAGTTTGCACATGTTGAACATCTGGATGTTGTAGCATCAAAGTCAGTTGACACAGCAAGCCAATAGACACTATTTCTGCTCATAACCAAATGAGATGCATGATTGCCTTTTATCAAGCTTCTTCTTAACTCTGTGAGTAGAATCAGTCTCTGATCAATAAATAACAAATCATCTGTTTCATAAATCAGACCTGTCAAAGCAAAGCAGTGCCTTGTGCTGGGTACACTCTTCTGTGTTTATTCCGGCCTGTTAGCATCTGGCTAATAAAAAGCACTTCTTGTGCATTTGGCAGTTGTTTGGATATTCTATTTCAGCACTGCTCAATTTACTAGCTATTTAGTCCTATTATTTTTCCTCCCCCTTACCTCCCTCCTGTATACCTCTTAACAGAGATTCTCATCTCATGTGAAAGGAAAAAAACTTGAATGAGTAAAAGAAAAGTGCACAAATGGGCATTAGGTTGTTAGACTGATTTTTTTTCAGTTTGATCTTTGCTTAAATTACTGTATTTCTTCTAGTTCCTTACAATTTCCATTGTATGATCATAAATTTCCTGTTATTCATGAAAGTGCTGATCATGAATCGAGTTTTCACATCTTGTAAATCAATCTTACAATTTTCTTTCTTTCATATTTATTCCTCTGTAAACAATAATATTAACAGCTAACATTTACTAAGACCCCCATGCCAGTCATTGTTCTTGGCTCTCAATATTAAATTGACCTCTTATAAATCTTATAAAAATCTTTTGTAACCAGTACTATTACTATCACTATGAAAAAGATGAGAAACAGAAGTAAAATTACTTGCTCAAGTTAGTGTACAGAGTGTTGAAACCCAGAAAGTCAAGTTCCAGAGCCTACACTCCAAATCATTATCCCTTCATATTCATTCTTTCAGTCTGGCCTTTCATCCTTTCTAACTCACATTGGATATTTTCTCTAACACCTAGGTTATGTCTTCTAAGAAACAATTCCATTCATTCTAGATGTACCCAGTTCCTGCAGGCTTTATAAATACTGTTTACACCAAACTTCATCTTACTCACTCTTGAATTACTCCCTATTTTATTCATGCAAGAATTCTGACGTGCTGTACTGTAAGTTTTTTTCTTTTAGTAAGAACTGCATTTATTAACTTCTTCAATAACCTCAAAACCCCCAGTAGAAATTAATTCATTGAGTCTGTGATTAATATTAGTTTTTGTGACATCTGTGTTTCCTGTTACTGCTATGAAAGATCCTGAATGTTATGGGTAGTTTGGTTTTCTCACAGTGTATGATTTCTGGAATATTCAGTGCTTTTTACTCCATATGCCAGAACTTTCAGGCATTTTTGGATTAGGACTATAGTAGTATTATTAAATAAAATGAATTAATAACATCAATTCAATGCTTGAGAATGAAATGTGATAAAGTCCTCCACCCACACCACTTTCTATTCATTATTATGAGTGTTTGATATCATTCACCATGACAGAAGAAGAGCAAAGCTTTGCTTCTTTTTTTCCTTCTTTAAAGCATTCATTTTTTAGTCTTACATTAAAAAAATTTTAGAGATGACAGTTGGGTATCTTGTTTCCTTAATGTATTATTCTGGACCACAGGTAAAACTCTTGCAAAAATTCCAGAAGACAGATGGAATCTTATTTCTTTTTTCTCCATGATATCTATCATTTGTTTTTTCTTCTGTCTAGTACACTTCTACCCATTTCCCATTTCATTTCCTTCCAAAACCCTCTGACAGGGAGACAGAGAGAGAGACAGAGAGGAGAGGATAGGGGAGGGGAAGGAAAGGGAGGGACAGGGATGGGAGGGGTGGAGAGAGGTTAGAATCATGAATTTGGATGAGTGCTTGTTCAGCTGTGTGTCTTTGGACAAGTTAATTTAGTCAATTTTGCCTCAGTCTCCCCTCTTTCAGGTGAGAATTATATCTACCTAAAAGGATGCTAATAAGAATTAGGCAAGCTAATAGTTTTAGCATTTACATTGGAACCTGGCACATTGTAAATGTTGTAAAAGTGCTTGCTAAATTAATAAATAATGTTAACCTCTTGATGAGAATTTATTCCAAGCCTTCTATGTACTTATAAACTAAACTCCATAATGCCACTACAAAGTGTTTATATTTCTTTATATTTATTTCACAGTAGGTGTAGAGGCATAAATCTAAAAGGGGACTTAGAAAGTATTTCTGGTTTTCTCACTGTCATTCCCACACTCCAGCACTTTCACTGCACAGTTCAAGTGTTATTTTGGGGGACATGGGGCAGATCATACTTAACTGATAGTTTCATCTGGTCTTTTACATCAAAAACCAAGCAGTTAAGATTGATAACACAAATGTTTCTGTACTTTAGGGTGTTCATTGCATTTGAATCTTATTCCCTTGATGTTCTTTTTTGAGAACAGAACTCAGAAGGGCTTTGGGATTAAACACTGTGTATTCCTTGAACTCTGACAGGCAGCTAATTGCACCTGGCACCTGCCTCTTGTCTCGTTAGCTTTCTGATTTTGGCTGCATTGCTATTGCCTATCCTCTTTCTCTTGAATTTAATCCATCTTTGGAGACAAGACATCACAACTCTTTCCTACTACTCATTTCCTACTACTCTTTTAACTTAATTTACTTCTTATTAAACTTGACTTCAGCCTCATTCACTCTGCTCATTGACTCTCCAAGAAATGTCACTTTAAGCAACATCATATGTACTATGCTTAGAAAATCAAAATCGATAGTTTCCCCTTTTAAGTCACAGGAGGGTTGGTGTGCATGTGTGTGTGTATGTGTAAAATTTTAAATTTGGAAAACTTCAGCATTAAAGGTGATCCCAAATGGCATTCACGGAATAGTCTCACACAAATGACTCATGGCAGGTGCATAAATATGCACTCTCTTCATCCAGTTCAATGTGCCAGAGCCCATTTTTCGTATCACTCAGATAGATGCTTTTCTTCCAACCCAGTTTGTTCAGTATATTTTCATAAGTCAGAGACAGAAATAGTCCCCCAAATCGTTTGAGTCAATGTTTTTCAAAGAAGAGTACTTTTTACTTACCTCAAATATATTATATATTTTGTATCTACATTTGGAAATTCTAAAATATCTCATTAATCCTTGTAAGCTATAAAGGGGCATGCTGTTACCATATTGCTGTTTTTGAGGCATGGCCAATTTGATGTTTATAAAACCAGATTTTGCATATATTTTAAATGTATGGAATCTAGTAAAGATGCTAGAGTTTGGATCATGTTCTGAAAGTAGAATGTAATAAAACTAAGATATTAATGTTAGAACTAGAGATCAAAGCAAGGCCATATAAAATTTTTAAATTTGTCATTCTTTTAAGCTTCATTTTTTGGTGTGGATTGGGAGGGGAGGTGTTCATCTTTTAAACATTGCAACTTTCTTGGTATTTTAAAATTCCTTGTATATCTTTATTGCTGTTTTTTCTCTTATCTCAAAGTCTCAAAGTTCATTTGATTTCTACTTTTACTATAGAAAATTTCAAAATTCCAAAAGTATGAAGAATAATTTGATAAATGCTAATATCTTAATACAAAACTTTGTACATTTTAATATTTGTCATATTTTACCCTGATCTTCTTTTTCAGAGATAAAACATTACAAATATAGTTAGAAACACCACATGCATCTCCTTGCAATACAGGGCTGCCTTCCTTCCTTCCTCTGACCTACCCACCATCTTGACTTTGGTATGTACCACTCCCACCTGTCGTTTCCACCCTTACCATATATTTGTGTACCATAATGCATGTGATTGGTTTGCATGTTCTCCAATTTATATATTAAATGTATTAATTAAGTTTACTTTATAAACTAAGTATATATTTTATAAATTAAGTTTATTTTTCAATTCAACTTGGTATTTGTGAAATTTATCCATGTGGATATGCACAGTTCTAATTTGTTCAGTTTAATTATTTTATAATGTTTAATCACATGCATTTGTCATAATTTACTTATTCATTTTTCTCTTCAGGGATAGTTGCTTCTAATTTTGAACTTTTGCGTACAATGTTGTAATGAGTGGTCTGGTTTGTGTTTCCTTGTAGAAATGCTGTTCTGGTTTTTCTGAGAATGATGTTTTTAGGTTGAATTGCATACACTGGTCATACTGCAGATTTCCAAATTCCTTACTACTGTGGTTCTATCCACTTAGATGTCTACTCTCTGGGCACATAAATCTGTGTTTTTCATATCCTCTCCATCTGATCTGTGTTCTTTTCCAAGATGATGAGTATAATATTATACTTTTAATTTTGCATCTCTCTAATGACAAGTCAACATTATCTGCGAAGTGCCCTTCAAACCCTTTGCCATATTAAAAAATTAGATTGTCTTCTGTTTTAGATTTATAGAAGTGCTTTAGATATTCTTAATATTGTTTCTTTGTTGATTACATGATGTGGAAATATTTGCTTCTATACTATATCTATGTGTATGGTGCATTAATATCACTTTTCTTTTTGTTATTATTGTTTTCTAAATGTAGTCATATATTGCAACCATTCCTTTATGGCTGTGATTTCTGAGTTTTGTTTTAAAATCCTTCTATATTGTCAGTTTAAAAGGTATTCCTTTAGGTTATTCTAAAAGCTTAAAATTGTGCTTTTTTATTTTACAAATAAAATCTCTTTTCTCTGTGTGCTCTATAGTACAGGTAACCTATTGATCCAGGACCATCTGCTGAATAATTGCTGCTTTCTCCTGTTCCATATCCATTATACCTCTAGATTTCGTATGTGTGAAATTCTGGGATCTTTAAAAATTCTTCTAGTCTACCCATCTATCAAAAAAAAAAAACAAAACAAAACAGCATACTTCTTAATTTTGAAGACCTTAATTTTTATCTATTTGGAAGGAATTCAATTTATTCTTCCAAATAGAAACAAAAATAATAAAAACTTATGCTATTCTTTATTTTTGCCATTTGGTGTATGAATTTTAGAATTGGCTTATAAAGTTTCATTAAACATCTATAGAAATTTTCTTGTGATTACATTAAATTTATAGGCTAACTGGAACAAATTTCATATCTTAAAAAGTTAACTTTTGACCCAAGATGATGGAGGAGTAAATAGAAGCTATACCAATCTCCTCCCAGGACCAAACAGAAATTACAACTAAATTGTAGAGAAATCAACCTAAATAACCAACTTAACACAAGCTGATGGGAATGGAACCCAACTAACATCTGGCTGTGAAAAGCAATGGGGTTTCTGTCCATCAGGGAGAGATGCAGGGACGATACACAAAATTTTGTTTGCAGCCACTTACTCTGGGCTTAGGCAGAGGAAGGGCAGGGTGGACTAGAGTCACAAGAGGAGAGTCTGAGGTTGGTGGCTCTGGGGAGAGAATTGAAGGAACAGCCACAAGAATCCCTGTGTTGAGTCATTCCCCATACTGTGGAAGCCATCTTTCTCAGACAGAGCACTTACTTCCAAAGTTATCAGCCTGTGGAGAAGCAATTGCCCTACCTGCAGGAAAAGCTCTCACCCCACCCTGTGGTGCTTAAACCAGGCTACTGAGTACAGCTGGAGGCTATCTCAATGATTAAGTCTAACAGCAAAAGTGAATCTCTGGGAAATCTAAGACTTAGCTGACCCTGCCCTAGCTCAGTGCTGATAAAATCCAGCCTTAGTATGCAACCTGGTTCTTTCTGCACACACTCAGGGCCAACAGGGGGAGCTATAAACTGTGGAACTCATAGTAGCAAACAGGTTGCCCAGGGCCAGTCACAGGCAGCAGTTGATATAGGTATGTTGCACCAGAGTCTTTGCAGATCTACCTAATATATAGAAATAAATACAAAGAAACAGCCAAAATGGGAAGAAAAATAAACAGGACCCAAATGAAAGAACAAGATAATATTTCAGAAGAAGAACTAAATGAAATGGAGGCAAGCAACTTATTAGATATGGAATTTAGAATAATGATTATAAGGACACTCAACAGCATGAAAAAAAGACATAGAAACCATTAAAAAGATCAGTCAGAAATGAAGAATGCAATAGCTAAAATAAATAATACACTGGAAGTAATAAACAATAGGTTAGATGAAGTAGAGGACCAAGTCAGCAATTTGGAAAACATGGTAGATAAAAACACACAGGTGGAGCAGAAAAAAAATTAAAAAATTGAGGAGAGATTAGGAAACCTCCTTTGGGGCAACATGAAGCATACAAACAACTACATCATGGGAATATCAGAAGGAGAAGAGAGTGAGCAATGGATAAAGAAGCTATTGGAAGATATAATTACTGAAAACTTCCCTAGTATGGTGAAAGAAAAAGACACACAAGTCCAGGAAGCACAAAGAGTCCCACAATGTGGAACCAAAAAGGCCTACACCAAGACACATCATAATTAAAATGGTAGAGCTTAAAGACAAGGAGAGAATCCTAAAAGCCACAAAAGAAAAGCAATAACTTGCCTATGAGAGAGCTCCAATTAGACTGTCATCTGATTTGTCCACAGAAACATTTGAAACCAGAAGAGATTGGCATAAAATATTCAAGGTTATGGAAAGCAAATACCTACAACCAAGACTACATTACCCAATAAGGCTATTACTTAAAATTTAAGGAGAAATAAAGAGCTTTCTGGACAAGAAAAGGCTAAAGAAGTTTGTTACCACCAAACCTGTATTACAAAAAAAATGTTAAAGGGCCTGCTATAAGGAGTAGGAAAAAAAAGAAAAAGGAAAACAAAAACAGAGGAAAATAGTTAAAAAATAAAATGGCAATACATATGTATCTAGCAATAATCATTTTAAGTGCAAATGGCTTAAATGCCCCAATCAAAAGACATGGGGTAGCTGAATGAATAAGAAAGCAAGACTCATATATATGTTCTCTAAAGGATACCCTCAAAAGAACAAAAGATACACACAGAAAAAAGAAAAGAGATGGAAAAATATATTTTAGGCAAATGGAAATCAAAGAAAACCTGGCGTTGCAATACTTATATCTGACAAAATAGTCTTAGAACAAAGGCCTAATTAGGAGACAGAGAATGACACTACATAATGATAAAAGGAGCAATCCAACAAAATATATAACTCTGGTAAACATTTATGCACCCAACATAGGAGCACCTAAAAATGTAGAGCATATCTGATGAACATAAAAAGAGAGACTGACAGTAATATAGTCATAGAAGGGGATATTAACACCCCATTGGCATGAATGGATAGATCTTCCAGACTGAAAAATCAACAAGGAAACGGTGGCCTTAAATGACACACTAGATCAGGTGGATAAAATTGATATCTTTAGAGCATTTCACCCCAAAGCAGCAGAACATACATTGTTTTCAAGCACACATGGAACATTTTCTAGGCTAGACTACAATTTAAGACACAAAACAAGTATAGATAAATTTAAAAATGATATCAAGCATCTCCCCTGACCATGATAGTATGAAATGAGAAATCAACAAGAAAAAAACTGAAAAATACACAAATTCTTGGAGACTAAATAATATGCTACTAAACAATGAATGGGTTAAGAATGAGACAAAGGAAATATGTAAAACTTACATTGAAACTAATTAAAATGAGAACACAACATCCCAAAACCTAGGAGACACAACAAAACAGTCCTAAGAGGGAAATTCATAGCATTAGTTTTCTTGAGGCCTACCTCAAGAAAAGAAAAGTCTCCAATAGATAATGTAACTTTACACTTAAAGAAACTGGAAACAAACAATCAAAGCCAAAAGTAAGTGGAAGGAATGAAATAACAAAGATTAGAACAGAAATAAACAAAATGGAGTCTAAAAAAACATAAACAAAATAGTACAAAAAATTAATGAACCCAAGAGCTAGTTAGTTTAAAGATAAACAAGACTAGTAAACAGTAAACCAGACACATCAAGTAAAAGAATGATGACCCAATTAAATTAAATCAGAAATGAGAGAGAAGTAACAACTGACTCCAAAGAAATACCTAGGATTTTTAGAAAGTATTATAAACTACTATATGACAACAAATTGGACTTCCTGGAACAAATGGATAAATTTCTGGGCACATACAATCTTCCAAAATTAAATAAAAAAATAATAAAAAATATCTAAATATACCAATTACAACTAATTAAATTGAAGCAGTAATCAAAAAAACTCCCAACAAGCAAAGGTTTTGGATCAGATGACTTCAAAGTAAATCTTCCAAAACATTATAAAAAACTAACACCTATCCTCAAACTATTCCAAAAAATTTAAGAGAAAGGAAAACTCCCAAGCTTACTCTATGATTTCAGCATTATCCTAATTCCAAAACCAGATAAAGATACTGTAAATTAAAAAAATTATAGCCCTATATGCCTGATGAACATAAATGCTAAAATCCTCGAGAAAATAGTAGCGAACTGATTGAGTAATACATTAAAAAATCATATACCACAATCCAGCGGGATTTATTTCTAAGAGGCAAAGTTGGTACAACATCCACAAACCAATACATTTGATACACCATATAAACAAAATGAGGTATAACAATCACATGACCGTATCAATAGATAAAAAAAGCATTTGATAAAATTTAGCACCCATTTATGACAAAAACTCTCAGCAAAGTTGGGGATACTTGGAACATATCTCAAGAAAGTAATGGCCATATATGACAATCCTACAGACAACATCATACTAAATGGGCAAAAATTAATAGTATATCCCTTATTATCAGAAATAAGACAGAGATGTCCATATTTAGAGTTCTTATTCAGCATTATAATGGAAATCCTAGCCACTGCAATCAGATAGAAGAAAAAAGGCATCCGAATTTGAAAGCAGGAAGTAAAACTGTCATTATTTGCAGATGACATGATATTGTACATAGAAAACCCTAAAAACTCCACCAAAAAGCTTTTAGATCTAATAAATGATTTTGGCAAAGTGGCAGGATACAAAATTAATACTTAGAAATCATTGTCATTTTTATACACCAATAATGAAATATCAGAGAGAGAAACTAAGAGGTCAGGAGCTTAAGAAGTACAAATATGCAGTTACAGAATAGCCATGGTAATGTAAAATACAGTATGGGAAATGGAGTAGCCAAAGAACCTATGCATGACCCATGGACATGAACAATGGTGTGGGGATGGCCTGAGAGTGGGGGATGCTGGGTGAAGGGGGCAAAGAGGGAAATATTGGGACAACTGTAATAGCATAATCATTATAATATAATTGAATAAAAAGAGAAAATATGAAAACAATGCTATTTGGTATTGCAACAACAATAAAAAAATAAGGCACCTAAGAATAAGTTTAACCAAGGGTGTAAAAGACCTGTTCATGGAAAAGTACAAGACATTGATGAACGAAATTGAGAAAGATATAAATATGTTCATGGATTAGAAGAATTAACACCTAAAATGTCCATACTCCCAAACCAATCTCTAGATTCAACACAATCCTAATAAAATACCAATGGTATATTTCACGTCTAAAACAAATGTTCCAAAAATTGATGTGGAACCAAAAAAGACCCTGAATAGCTTCAGCAATATTGAGAAAGTTAAAACAAAGTTGGAGGGATCACAATACCTGGTATCAAACTATATTACAAGGCCATTGTAATCAAAGAAGCCAGGTACTAGCATAAGAACAGACACACAAATCAATGAAACAGAGCCCAGAGCCCAGAAATCAACTCATGCCTGTATTATCAATTAATATTTGACAATGGATGCAAGAACATGTAATGGAGTAAAGATAGTCTTTTCAATAAATGGCATTGGGAAAATTGGACAGGTACACACAAAAATTAAACTAGACCACCAACTTACACCACGTACAAGAATAAAGTGAAAAAGGACAAAAGACTTAAATGTAAGTTATGAAACCATAAAAATCCTAGAAAAAAAACATAGTCAGTAAAATCTCGGACGTTCTTGTAGCAATATATTTGCCAGTATGTCTCCTAGGGCAAGGAGAACAAAGGAAAAACTAAATAAATTGGACTACATCAAACTAAAAACCTTCTGCACAGCAAAAGAAAACATCAGTAAAATGAAAAGGGAGCTCGCCCTATGGGAAAATGTATTCACTAACCATACATCTAATGAGGGGTTAATTTCCAAAATATACAAAGAACTTATATAACTCAACATCATGAAGACAAACAATTCAATGTAAAATGTGCAAGGGACCTAAATAGACACATCTCCAAAGAGGACATACAGATCGCCAATGAACAAAGAAAAAATGCACAATGTCATTAGCCATTAGAGAGATACATATTAAAACTACAATGAGATATCACCTCACCCCTGTCACAATGGCTATCATCAAAAAATCAACAAACAGGTGCTGGAGAGTTTGTGGAGAAAAGAAACTGGGGCACTATTTTTGGAAATGCAGACTGGTGCAGCCACTGTGGAAAACAGTATGGAGTTTACTCCAAAAATTAAAAATGGAATTGTTTTTTGACCCAGCAATCCCACTTCTGGGAATGTATCCTAAGAATCTCAAAATACCAGTTAGAAAAAATATATGCACATCTAGTTCATAGCAGCCTTATTTACAGCAGCCAAGATCTAGAAACAACCCAAGTGCCTATCAGTAAATGAGTGGATAAACAAGCAGCAGTACTTTAATGCAATGGAATACTACGTGGCTATAACAAGGAAGAAAATTTTACCTTTGCAACAGCATGGACAGACCTGGAGATTATTTTGCTAAGTGAAATAAGCCAGTCAGAGGAAGCCAAATGTCATATGATCTCACTTGTATGTGGAATCTAATGAACAAAAGAAACTGATGAACAAAATAGAAACACAGGCATGGAAACACGAAACAGACTGACAGCTGTCTGATGGGAGGGGGAGGGGAAACTGGATAAAAGAAGGTGAAGGGATTAGCCAAAGGATATTTAAGTTTAACACCTAGACACAGACAACAGTGCAGTTATGGCCAGAGGGAAGCGGGGATGGGAACTGGTGGGAGGGCAGGCAAAGGGGGGAGGATGGGGACATCTGTAATAGTGTCAACAATAAAAAAAAAGTACAAAAACCATTTCCTTTTTTAAAAAGTAGGCTGCATAATCATTAGAGAACATGACATTGTCAATGATTTTAAATGATCCCCAAAGCATTAATTCTCAGAACCTTTGCATATACTACTTTACAAAACAGAAGAGATGCTGCAGTTATAATTAACATTAACTAGTTTGACATGGAGAGATTTTCTTGGGTTACACAGATTGGGTCAATCTACTCACATGATTTTTTAAAAGCAAGAACCTTTCCCAACTTCAGAGAACCAGAAATATGGCAGCATAAGGAGTATTTGACCTGTTGCTGGCTTTGAAAATGGAGGAAGGAGTCACAAGCCAAGGATTGCTGGTGGACACCAGCAGCTGGAAAAGGCAAGGGAAGAGATTTTCTCCTGTAGTCTCCAAGAACAAATGCCGCTCTGCCGATACCTGTGTCTTAGCTCAGGAAGAGCTGTGTCAGACTTCTTACCTACAAAACTAAGGTAATAAAATTGTGCTGTGCTAAGCCATATGTTCATGATGATTTGTCACAGCAGCATTAGAAAATTAATACATACCACAAATCCCCATTTTATTAACATGACAGGCACACTGATTCATTGTATTTATTCCAGATCTAATTCTCTTTATCAAATGAGGAACATGCCTTCAAAACCTAATTTCAAAATGATGTAGAAATGAAAAAATAGCATAATTACTATTGCTACAGGGGTAATTTACAAATCTGTTAGTTTAGCACCAAAAAAAAAAGCTTTTATACAGTTTGAGGTCAAAACAGAACTAATAATATAATCAAGAAGTTTTAGATAACATGAAGAAATATGAGTTTTACCTTTCTACTTCATTCCAGGTTTTTACAGAAACATCTAATAAACTAGGACCAAGCCTTGGGCTGCAGAGGAAACCTTGGCACGCCCTTGACCCCATTCTCTGTAGGCCATTTGAGTTGGAAGAGGTGCATGTGTCTGACTCTGAGCTGTTGACTCAGAGTACATCTAGCAGTTGAGCAGGGTCAGAGCAACATTCTTAGCCATTGAGGGATGACAGTTCCTATGTTTGAGTATGAGGATTCATACTTCAATGAAAAATCATATTTCTTTTCATAAAAATGTACAAAAGTTTCTAAAAATACAAAAGTTGTGAAATTTCTTAACTTGAGATTTCTCTCTCTACTCTTGCTTAACAAGGGGAACAGGGCACAGCCATATGGATTCACGCCCTGAGTGGACATGGGTGTGACACTATTCGCCAAGCTACTGACCTCCTTCAGCCTCTTTTAATCTATTTTTACACCTTTCTTGTAACCTTTATGGAATGTTGAATGATGTGTGGTAATTGAGTTTATCCTGAAATCAATGCCGTTGAGTGTGTTATGTGATCTCTCAAATATCACATAAAAGGGTAAATCTAAAAGCATCATCTAAGAGCAGCTGTACATATCATACTTAAGAGTACTTAGATTGGATCTCAAGTTTAGTGAAAAACTGAATATAGTTAAAAATTGTGATTTAGCCTACCAAACTGTCAGTAATTATAGAATTGGAATATTTGCATTGCTTTTTTCCCAATATCTACAATAATACTTTGAATACCCATATCATTTTTTACCAAGGTCTCATAGCTCTTTATACTTATTTGTTTCATTTCTCACTCCCTCTCCATTGTCTTTAACATATGAAAAACAGATGGCAACATTGAGGCATTGATTGAGTATTAAGTGTTAATAGTGAGTGAGTTGGTGGCTGGGCTAACATATAAAATGACACAATGCTTAACTCCAAAGCAATTCACGTATTTGCTGTTATTAGGAGACTTTGCCACAAAAATATAAGTTTCAAGAGTGTGATTGCTTATTTTTAACTTGTGTTTCTCTTTTATTTATCTGAAGAGCAGAGATATCTATTGGGCACAAGAATACTACCTACCCAAGACAGCTGAGAAAAAAGAGCTCAGCTAACATTCTAACTAGAATGTGGGGGTTGAAGGCATTGAGAAGGGGTAGAAAGTGCTAAGCAATTTGAAAAAGCCATGCTTTGCATCTTTAAAATTAAAACTCTCACTTCCTTCCTCTCTAGTATTCTACTCACCTTCTATGCACCAAGGCCTAAAACATCAGTACAAGGTAAACCAAACATTGTATGCATTCACAGCAACAATAGGTATGTCCTTTGTATGTAATGCTCTCCCTCCTTTCAGAGAGATTGGTAGTTTGAAGTCATTCAATCACCAAAATGTCCAAATAGATACATATATCTATTTATGTTTTCAAACTGATACTGAATTGTATTCATCAAATGAAACTGAAATTGAGCGCTTTGATATCGAGAAAGTTTGAAATGGACATGAGATATTGACTAGGTTTTTCCAGAAACTTGATTACATATAATTTCAGATTCACATATTTTGGTGGTTTGAGGGAAGCTGGTTGTTTGGGGGTTTTCTCTTATTTTATGCTTTAGTTTACTCAGGAAAGGGTCCCTGTCAACATGTGGAGCAGAAGGTGTTGAGAAATAGAAAACCTGTATGGTTTTGTCTAGTAATTCCAGGTTTATTTTTATTTGTTTGTTTTTGTTTGGTTTGGTTTGGTTTTAAAATAGACTCCTCTCTTTACTTTGCCACTTCAGTTTGCTTCTGTTGTCATGATTGGAAGACTAATTTGAGTTTTAAATTGAAATCCTTCCATTGTCCTATCTTGTAGTTTTTCATCTTGGTCAAGTATAATTCTGTTTTTCTTGTCCAAATTTGCTGCCTAAAGGAAACCGTACCTTACAAAGTTGGTGTTGCATTCACTGATTTTCTGTTTATACACTTTTTTTAGGGACTTTTTATTTTCTAGGCACCAAAGACAAGCAGAGCGCTCTTTTTGTCCTCTGGCTCCTCGCTGTAATCACTAGCTGATCACTAATAAGATAAATAAGGCATGGAAGTAAAATAAGCAGAATTTTCTCCCAATTTATTTTTTAAGTAAATCAATAAATCGGAAACCAGTGTTTCTTTTTCTCACATAAGTGAGAAATTTCTCTCTCAAAGAATAACAAGTTATAATGAGAAGAAAGACTATTTCATCCTTATTGTTACAAACAGTCAAATCTGAAATTCCTATATGTCACAGACTATTACGGAAGAGGTGCTAGGACATTTTTTAATGATTTCGTCACAAACATATGGTGTTTTATTGGTCTCCTTACTGCGCACAACTCAAGTTAACGTTTTATGAGGTTCAAGCAAACTAATGGGCAAGAGTTCAAGGAATGGTGCAAGTGTGAGTACCCAAATACTCTCATTACCAAAATTAGAAAAGTTACTGCAAGTGAACTGCTCTACAGTGATGGAGTCAAAGCAACCCAAATCCTGTTAGAAATTGATCTAAGGAGAATTCCCACTAATAAAGTAAGTAATCTAAATATCATGCTATGAGTATTCTCTTTTGTTCAATTGTAAGACCACACCTTGGGAACTAGAACTACCAAACTTACTGGAATTTCTATCACCATTTATTGCGATGATTTCATCATAAATGTGTTTTCACTTATATCAGGTTAAATGTCATTGGGCAAAGGCATATAGCAAAACTGTCAGCTTTTAGTTTCATGTCACAATATGCCTATGGAAATGTAGCATGAAGTTGAGAATACTTTTATTTTCCCATCAAATTACTTTTAAAATATGGAAGTAAATAAATGAAGCCACAGAAGAGACTTTTCAAGTGGCTATTGGTAGTTACTAAATGTGCAGATAATGCTTACATTTTGAGAAGGTGGGTATCACTCACCTGATTCCAATCAAAATATACTTTAGTACTATGGAAGTCTCAGGTAAAGGAATATATTTTTAGTCTAAAATATCATTGCAATTATGTCAATTCTAAATTTCACTTGAGGGCATCAACCTGACTTTTGTGACTGAAAATATCATTAAAATAGAAAATTAGAACATTAGGCAATGTTATGATTGCTATGGTGGTTTTGATTGTAGGCTTCTAGGAGTGGGTAACTAAGTTCAATATTTTACTTATAAAAGACTTCAGGCTAAAATTTCAAAATGACCTTTTACTTTTTGACTTAATACCCACACCTATTCCAGCAATATTTTATGTATACACACACACACACACACACACACACACACACACACACACAGAATTCCCTTCTACTCCTACAAATGTGCTAACCAGATTTCTTTAATGTTTCTATTTGAATGCCTTTCAGTCAATTTAAATGTCTTTGTATATTTATAGTGACCTATTTCTAATACCATAAATAAATCTTGGCTTTGTCCACAATGAACATTACAATGTTATTGTTTTTATGACTTTTGGGGCTAGTCTTCTTCCAATGTCGGAAGACTGTCACTTTTTCTTTCCTGATTTGCTCTGGAAAACTTGTGTTGGAGGAGAAAGTCTAGTCTGGCAGATTTTCCCCAGGGTTTGATCATACTCTTACTACTGTCATCAATCTTTGAAGGTGGGTTCTACTCCATTATTTATGTTCTTAGCATCCTGGAATAAGTTAAAACATTCTCAGTGCCACCATCCAATCCCACAAATGTGGCCCCTGACACTGTGGCACTCTGAATAAAGCTTACAAGAACCTGTCTTCTGGAGAACATTAAACATACACCATATACCATATTGCTGATATCTGTTAGTTTTTAGTTTAATTAACCTTTCATTTTGGCCAGGATGTTTCAACTTTTGAGAAAAAAAATGCTTTAATAAGGATGTAGACATGGGTGAATTTTTTTCAGATGAGTATTTATCATAACCTACAAACAAAACGAAACAAAAATAACCCCAGAGCTGATTACAGGACACACTGGTACAGATGTCAGTTCCCAATAAGCTAATCACTTTTATTCTTTCACACTGATATTCCTTCCATACTTGCTTACCAATAATTTAGAACAATGGCTGAACTCTGTGTGAGGAATAAGTACAAAGGAAGACTAACAGTGGAATCTGCTCCCTTGTCCTGCAAACTTTAACCGTGGTTCCACTTGAAAGCACTGCAAAAGGCTTATCAAGTATTTCTTCCAACAACATGCAGTGCTATCCTTGACAGGAACTCTGTGAAATAAGATTTTCTCCATCTTCCCAATGTTATCTTAGCACTAAATTAATATTTTAAACCCTTATAAATTGGTCCACAGAGGCAGTTGGACATATTTCTTATCTCTTAATTAGCTTGTGGCGGTAAAATAAAGTGAAGAGAACATACAGTTTGGAATCAGATACTTTGGTTGTAAAGCATTTCTTCTACATAATAAATGATTAATCTCAGAAAATTTCTAAACTTTTGGAGCTTCATGTTGACACTTGTAGAGAAATTTTTAGTAATGTTTTTATGGAGAGATGACTCAATTTAGCAATTGATGACAACACTAAGAAGAAATATGAATTGCCATCCCATGCCTTTGTGCAAAAAATTAAGTTTTTGTAGATTCAGGGTGGTAAGAGCAAGCTGGGAAAACAAGAGTTACTAGGGGGGGAAAATCCAGGCAATAAAATGATAGTTTGATTACAAAGCAAATCATAGAATATTTAGTCTTGGTGTAAATCATAATTTCTCAAGCTAAGAGACAGAATGGTACACTAAGATGTGGAGAACGGAGGAGAGGATAACGTAATAGAATGAGTAAAAGAAGCTTTTGATGATCCAGGGTTATAGGGGAACAAGTTGCTGATAAAACCAAGTCTGGTTTAGCCCTGCCCAGATTGCTCAGTTGGTTGGTGTATTGCCCAGTACACCGAAAGGTTGTGAGTTCTGTTCCTGCTCGAGGTACATGTGAGAGGCAGCCAGTTGATGTCTCTCTCTTTCTAAAAAATCAATGAAAACATAGCCACAGGTGAATATTACTTTTTAAAAGAAGTTGGGTTTACTACTGGTCAAACACTAGGCAAATGAATGTATGCAAAAAAGCTAGCATTTAATCCAACCTAAATGGTTCGGTCACATACGTGATCATTTTCCCTACACAGCTTCACAAGTGGCTCCCAAACACAGTTTTAAATGTCATAATTAAGACAACCAATATTTTCAATAATTTGGTTAAAATGAGTATTGTTTTTCTTTTTTCAAAATCCTAAAATGTTTCATTGTCCATATCTTAGTGAAAAAAATTTATTTGGGACCCAGAGAACCCATGATATAATTGAATATAGGCCTGGAGATTAGGACAAGCTCCTAGGAGTTAAAGGACTTGTAGTTTAGCGACCAGGCAAGGGCAAACTGGCTGAGTGTAAGAGAACGCACGAATGCTGGGCCTCTGGAAGTGTAGCTGCAGTTTTTGACTAAATCTAAAGAAAGTCATGAGTCATCTGATCAAGAGGGAAAGTTAAGAAAAGACTGTCAAAAGTCAATATTTTTTAGAAAATGGGCTGAGGAAGAGGTCATAAATGGAAGAATAAGGGAGGTTGGAGGGAGCTATTTTAAAATTAGGAAAAAATTTACTCAGTAGCATTATACATGATTAAATGAATAATATTGTGGAGGTTTTGAACATTAAAATATGGAATACTTTAAATACCACCACATAGAATTAAGCCACTATTAATATTTTGGTTATCCATATTTCTTTAATTGAAAAAACAAGTACTGAGAATACTGCAGTGAACTCAGCTTGCATCATAAATTATAGTTTAGGACAATAACCAACCAAGAAGACCTCTCAAATACTTTGTAAAAAAAAGTCAAAAATTAATTGACATGGCGCCCTGGCTGGTGTAGCTTAGTGGGTTAAGCGCGGGCCTGTGAACCAAGAGATCACGGTTCGATTCCCA
This sequence comes from Trachops cirrhosus, assembly GCA_028533065.1. NCBI lineage: Eukaryota > Metazoa > Chordata > Mammalia > Chiroptera > Phyllostomidae > Trachops > Trachops cirrhosus. The sequence goes on from CM052542.1 coordinate 56,338,007, forward strand.
GTCAGGGCACATGCCTGGGTTGCAGGCCAGTTCCCACCAGGGAATGCACAGGAAGCAACCATACATTGATATTTCTCTCCCTCTCTCCTTCCCTTCCCCTCTGAAGATAAATAAATAAAATCTTAAAAAAAATTTTTAAAAATTAATTGACATGGCATGATTGTTGATTGGAAATCTGAAGGGTCTCCATAAGCCAAGTCAGGACTGTAAGGAAACCAGCTGTATAAAGCGGTAAAAGAGCCAGGCTAAAGTGGTGGGGGCAGTTAATGCAGATGCTTTAAGGCTTTTTGAAATCTGGTAATGGAAAAAGGCTTATGTGACAGAAATATATACAGATGTATATATGTATTCCATAATGGATTGCATAAATAATTTTGATTATTTTGATATTACCAAATAGGATAAGAGAAGCTATAGGGCCTTGGGCATGTAAATTAACTTAAAAAACATATTTAGTACTATAAAATGCACATTCATGTGAGGATTTAATGAGGTAGTCTATGTAAAATGCAATGATTGATACTTAGCATTCAATAAATTTTACCTATTATAAACCCCATAGTTCTTCTACATGCTACAAATCCAACAAACCACTTTTAAAATGGAGGTAACATTGTAGCACACTAATAATCTTGTTCCTACTATTTACATTTCTTAACTATTATTCAAAACACAAATATGCCTGCATATGCATATATGTTTAAGCATGAATACAATGTTAAAATTGCAAACTGTTTCCTTGATTCCCCCATCCCACTTTTCCTGCTCTAATTTTCTCCTACAGTACTTGTAACTTTCTAACATATTCCATATATAGTCATTGTCGCTCATCCCCTCCTAGAATGCAACTTTCTTTTAAAAATTTTTTACTGAATGTATTGGGGTGGCATTGGTTAATACAATTATATAGGTTTCAGGTGTGCAATAGAGTGTAACTTTCATAATGGCTGAGATCAATGGTCCATTAACTGATATACCTAGTGTAGGTTCTGGCACTAAGTATTGCACAATACATATTTGTTAAATGTTAAATAAGTAATAATAAAAATATTTTTAAAACTCACACTTAAAAATAAACAATCCAATGATAAAGTGGGCAATAGACATGAACAGACATTTCACTTCAGAGAATATACAGATGATATATAAGAATATGTGAAGATCTCCAACAAAATTAAATTTGCATAAACCACCACTACATACCTATCACAATGGCAAACATAAAAACTAGTGAGAACACTCAACTCTTGCTAGAAAGTATGTGGAGTGTCTGGATAACTCATTTGTTGCTGTTGGGAATTTCAAAAGTTAAAGTCACTCTGGAAAACATTCTGGCAATATCTAAAAAACTAAATGAAACTATAACATGACACAACAATTGTACTCCTGGGCATTTATCCCAACCAAATGAAAAATTATGTTTATACACACAAAAAACTGTACACAAATGTTTGGAGAAGCTTAATTCCTAATAGCCAAATAGTAGAAATAAACCAGATATTCTTTAGTGAACAGTGAATGGTTAAAGAAATTATGGAATAACCACATCATAGGATGCTTCTCAGCAATTAGGATCAATGAACTATTAATATACACACAAGTCTGGATAAATCTCCAGAGAAATATGCTGCATAAAAAATAAAGTCAATCACAAAATGTATATACAGTATGACTTCACTTATGTAGCATTCTTAAAATGATGGAATTATAGTAATGGAGACCAGATTGGTGGTAGTTGGTGGTTAACAAGGATAAAAGTGGTGTAGTTAGAAAAGGGCAATTTGAGGGATCCTTGTGGTAATGGAAATATTCTGTATCTTGATTGTATCAATATTAACATCCTGGTTGTGATATTGTACTATAGTTGTGCAAGATGTTACCATTGGAAGAAACTGGGTAATAAACATAGGAGATTTCTCTATAGTATTTCTTACAATGACATATGAATCCATAATCATTTCCAAATAAAAAGTTTAATTTAAAAAGTGGATCTGGCCCTTGCTGGTGTGGCTCAGTGGACTGAGTGCCAGACTGTGAAACAAAGGGTCTATGGTTTGATTCCCAGTCATGGTACATGCCTGGATTGTAGGTCAGGTCACCAGTAAGGGGCACACGAGAGGCAATCACACATTGATGTTTCTCTCCCTCCTTTTCACCCTCCTTTCCCCTCTCTCTAAAAGTAAATAAATAAAATCTTTTTTAAAAAGTGGATATGTAACAGGAAATATTTTTTAATTAGTATTTATGCAGCATTTTTCATGAGATAGGCAATCCTCTATGGATTTTAGTCATTAGATCTATTAACTCATTCAGTCCTTGAAACTGTAGGTGACTCTTATTTTCTCTCTTTACAAATGATGAACTTAGTGTTAAGTGATTTATGTAAGGTCACGGAGTACTTCTATAATGAAACAAGTTCTGCTTTGTTTCTCTTTAATTTCAAAGAAATTTTAAAAAGGAGAGAGAGAATAATAGTGTGGACTCATCATCTGGTTTCAATAATTATTCATTCATGACCAGTCTGCTTTTATCCTAATCCCTACACTCCAGCTTATTTTGAAGAAAATTCCCATAGCATATATTTTAACTGTAAATATTTTACAATCTAGCCTTAAGAGATAAGGACACTTTAAAAAAAACATAACCCCAATACTGTTACCACACCTATAAAAATAAACAATAATTCCTTAATATTATCTAATATCCTGAACAGATGTTTTAACCCAGGCGATATGACTCCAGCATATTTTAACTAACAGGTCTTCTTTGATGAAGGTAGAGATCTAATACCATATACCTAAGATCTAATATCTAGGGCTAGAGAGAAAAATGGTTGTTGGGCCTTATAACAAAATAGTATGGCAAAGCATTGCCTTATATAAAAATGTTTAATTCGCATCACTTTATTGATAAATTAGGGTATAACTATGAATTTAAGTCCAATCCTGCTTTGATCTTTGATATCTCATGCTGCTCCATCTACAATTATTTTCCTAGTTAGATTAAAGTAGTTTTATTTAACAATTGTTTCTCTTTATAAGTGATCTCTTTTAGGTCTTTTTGTTGTCTGCCTTTTTAGATTCTATGGTGCTTTTTAGTTATTGATCTTAAAGCATGTCATTCCAGTGTTTTGTTTTTCTTTTTAGGTCACTGCTAGACCTCCTTATCTTTCTGTGCTAAATGAAATAAATTAAGTGCCTGGTGTACTTGTGCATAAAAACAGACTGGAATTTTGAAAACCCATGTCCTCAAATTTTAGTTTATATTCAAATTCACACACTCAGAAACAGCACCACATTCTGGAAAACCAACAATAAAAAATAAGAAACCCTGACACACACTTTGAGACATGGTATATTATTAGGATAATAAAAATGACAAGTATTTTTAGTCACACCTCATAGAAACTAAGGTTCACAGTTTCAAAGAGATTGACTAACTTCCTAATAGACATAATCTAAGAATTCTAAGACTGAGTATAGTGTTTTAAAGAATATTTTAAAAACAAATTAAAATTTTAAAATAGTGACAACAGAAAACATTAAAATACAATTCAAATAAGAAGTGAAATTGGTAATTAATATTTAAATATAACTTAATTGAAGTGTACTCAGAAGTTCAGAATATTTCTTATAGTCCAATAATTTTAAATACCTGTGTTTAATTAAAGCCAGCAAATGAGCTGAATTTAGAGTGCCCTCTATAGTTAGCCTGTCTATAAAATGAATATTTCAGGCACCTGCAATTCCTTGTCCAACGATGTGACTTACATAACATATAAATAGTTTCAAAGTGAACTCATATCCTTTTTAAACTATAAATTTAGATAAAGGAGAGTTTGAATAAAATGTTTATTTATGTACTAAAGAAAGTTTTTGGTTATTGAATTAGTATCTAGCTAAGCAAATGAATGCCATCTTGGGTTCAACAATTTCAACTGAGATTACCTTTCCTGGGGAGCTCAAGAGTCATAATCCATTGCTAATTGCTCTGATTAGGACCTAACTTCTACCTTCACATGACCTTTTCCTAGTCCATTTGCAATTTAAGGAGCCAAACTAGTAAAGTTTACATTGTCCTTTTGATGAAAGTTTCAGGGATGTCTTTATGAATTAAAAAATGTTTTTTTTTGTTTGAACTATGCACCTTCAGACTAAGTGAGGTTAAAGACTTCACATTTTTATCTTACTTTGCCATCTATTTGCATAATTATGCCTTGAAACATGGTTTATGTCTCTGGGCATTTAAAACTTTCAATATTATGGTTTTTTGTTCTCTATTAATTTTCTATTGTATTTCTATGCTAATATTATAAAGATTTGGTGCTTGACAAAAACTAGTTAAAATAATGACCAGGAAGAACAAATAACATGTACCTCCATGCTTGAAACAATTAAAAACAGGAAAAAATATAAAAATTAGGATTCAAGTCATCAGCATCAGGCAATAAAGAACAATAGTTCTTGAGAAATTTTGTAACAAATTAGATGAGTCCTATAATAGCCCCATCTTACTGCTTGGAGAAAGTTTCCAAACTGCAGTACAAGGTAGGGGAAGCCCTGTAGGTCTTCCTGAACTGAGGAGACAAAGCTGAGAGGCCAGCAAAGACCGAGCAGTGAAGTCACAGGACAGTACCAGACACAAGAGTGCTGCACAAAAAGAGGACTCTGCAGACCCACAGAGGTTCCTTCTGGAGGATTCAGTTGAGAACCAATCAGTACAATTGTGTGAAGAAACTACTCTAGGATGGGAAAGAGCTACTCAAAAGTATTAAAAGAACAGCACTACCCAGTTCATACAGTTCCATAAATTTCCAACAATCAGTGGAGAAAACCTCATAATTTAGGAGGTATCGGTAAGAATGCTAATAAAAGTCATACCTTCTTAGTATGGAAGCTGGATATTAATAAATCCTATATTAAATTCAGTTTTAGTCCCACCTGAAAACAAGACCTACAAGGATCAGACTAACTCCAAGTACTTAACCACATCCTCAACAAAGCTCAGGAATATTTATATAAACACAAACAAAGTAAAATTCCTATTGGCTAGTAGCCAATCAAATTATGAGGAATGCAAACATAAAAGAACAACCATATTGAGGAATAATCAATCAACCAAAACCAACCTAAAAGAGGCACATAAAATCATTTAGTAGACAATAATATTAAAACATATAACTGTATTCCACAAATTGAAAAGTTAAATAAAGATTTGAAAAATATTAACCACAACAAATTCAAACTTTTCAAACCTCCTAAGTCTGAGATGTAAATATTACACTATATGAGATTAGTGGCAGATTAAAGATTAGTGACTTGAAAACATAGTAATAATAATGATCCAAAATGAAACATAGAAAGAGACTGAAAAAAAATAACAGAACATCAGTGACAATTGGGATAACTGCAAGTGGTCAATTATATGCATCAAAGTCCTAAAAAAAGTGAGTAAAATGTATATGAAGAAAAAAATGACTAAAAATTTCCAAATTGGAGGAAAATTACAAACTCATAGACATAAAAAGCTCAAATATACCAAGCACAAAACATGGAGAAAAAAACTTACATCAGGTCACATTATAAACAAATTGCTTAAAATCCATAGGGAAATGAAAATTATATAAGACACAGGGGGAAATACATTACTTACAGAGAAACAAAGACAAGGATGACAGCAGGTTTTATGTCAGAAACAATGCAAGCTAAAAGACAGTGGAACAACATCTTTATTGATTTTTTTTTACTTAGATTTATTTAGCAAAGATATTTTTCAAAGAATAATGATTTAGACTTTTTCAGAATACAAAATTTGTAAAACATTCATCAGAAGCAGATCTGCATTATAATATTGTATATACATGACTATATAACTGAATAATTTTAATTTACCTTGATGATGTAAATGTACACATGTCAGAATTTCAGAGTTGGAAGTTAAGAGCTATTAGAAGAAAGGATAGAGCCCTAATGTTGTATTCTTCAATATGTAGTCAAAAGATCGTATGTACAGCTTAGGAAAGAAAAAAGAAAAGTGGGGCTATATTATTTATAGACACAAAGATAATTTAATGAACATTTGCTAACTAAAAGTGAAGGCATAACTATACGGGGACAAGGAAGGAGAAGAATAATGAATATTAGCAAAATTATGCCCTGGCTGGTGTGGCTCAGTGGATTGAATGTCAGCATGCAAACCAAAGGGTTGCCAGTTCGATTCCCAGTCAAGGCACATGTCTGGGTTGCAGACCAGGTCCCTAGTAAGGGGCATGCAAGAGGCAAGCACACATTGATGTTTCTCTTCCTCCCTTCCCCTCTCTCCAAAAATAAATAAATAAAATCTTTTTTTAAAAAAGCAAAAATCATTGTAAGAAATAGATAAATCTGTCACTGGTTTAATTGACAACCTAGGAAAAGAACTATAGAAATATTATTTTAATTGTTTGCCCAATAGAGTAATAATAAGGGAAAACACATCGATTAGGGAATGCAAACTGTTGGATTTTCCTTTTTGTGATTTTTTGCTTTGCACAATAGTAGGATTCTAAAAATGAGCATGCAAGCAAAAACTATGAGAAGCTATTTTAATAATAGATGGGAAAAGTACAATTGTTCTATGACATTTAAAAATTTTTGTTGAATGTAAAAACTCTCTAATGTTCAGGTATCAATGGTTAGAAAAATAAAATAATGTAGTAAAACTAATATTTACTTAGTATCCTGTAAGTTAATACCTCAAAAACACTATGATTTAAAGTGTTTTATTTTTGTAAAACATTTTATCAAAAGTTGTTGCACATGGCTTGCTTTCTCATCATGTAATTTACAAAGTAAGCACTTTTTTATGTGTTCAAAAATTATCATCCTTCTTTCTAAGTTTGAATTATTTTCTAACATATTATCCAGTGTGCTTTTCAATGTCATGAAATATCTTTGAGAGTTCTTTAATGTGAAGTTTTTTGCTAGAGTCGCTTACTCTGGGACACTTTTGTCTTTCATGTCAAAATCATTTTTCTGATTTATGGAAATGGCTGCACTGTCAACATGATCAGCCATTTCTTCTGTAACTCCATTTACTTTCAACTTTAATTTCACTGTCAGCATTATCACTTTTGGGCTCTTTGCTGCATGTTGATCTTTGTTGCCAATGGCCTCTTTCAGTTATCCATAAGTGTAAAATGTCATGTGGTTTTATCACTGGGAGACAAAGAAGCAAACCATATAGAAGCATTGCCATAGATATGTGAACTGAGTAACAGATGGGCATTTATCAATCACAGACTTTGAAAGAAGTAAGTAATGTGCATTATAATGCACTCATTATAATATGCATCTGATATTTCTGTAGAAATTATGCACTTTGAAGAGTCAGCAGCCCATTCTGTACTTTATATAATTACTCATAGTTAATATATTATGGTAACTGAATTTCGAACCATTTCATTGAAGAATGGGTTTTATTTATTTAAGTAAAGGCAGTAACTGACCTTTGTGTATTCTGGAACTGTTCAAAGTGAGAGCTACCTGTGATTCATTGTCTTTTTCTTTACTTGTATGTTTTTTTTTTCATTTATTTTCACATGTTATGATCTCCTTTTCTTTCAGTTTTATTGAGGTATATTTGATATACAGCACTGCATAAATGTAAGGTATACAGCATAATGACTTATCTATACTGAAAAATGATTACCATGATAAGTTTAGTTAACATTCATATGTTTATTGTCTCTAAGTTTCTTGAGGGCAGAGACTATTCCTGTTTTACTCACTGATGTTTACCCAGCACCTAGCACCTCAGAAACATATTGTAGAATTTCAGTAAACAGCTGTTAAATTAATAGAAAAAATAAATTTTGCATTCTCAGGAGGAGAATTACCTATTGACCTGTATCAATATTATTGGAATTGTTACAGTGGTTAAAAACTAAAGAGAAATAAGTGTTCAAAAAAGTTGTACTAATAAACACAAAATATTTAAAAAATTGTGACTCCCAAAGATAAATTAATATGATGAAATAAAATTCTGGATGAAAATTCCAGCTCTGTCATTTATTAGCTGTGTAATCTTGGGCAAATCAATTAACTGCCCTGTGTCTCCATTTCTCATTTATAGAATGTGCATAATAATAGAGCCTATTTTATAGGATGTTGTGAATAATTAGTAAGTTAATAAACAAAATACAATATGACAATACCAATAATAGTAACCACTGTACAAATAGCAGTCATTATACCAGAGGTTAGAATTTTTGGAGGAAAAGTAATATATATATTGCTACCTATAGTCACCTTCTATTTTCATGTGCAAAATAACTACTGGAATCTGATAAAAATACTAAGAAAAATCTGGCTGATGTTTCTGGTTTGTGTGTGTGTGTGTGTGTGTGTGTGCGCGCGCAAAGTGAAAACTAGATCTGATTTATGGTTGTATTTTAAAAGATTTCCTAGAAACCAGAACCTGGCATTGAATTTAATAACTAGTATGCTTCTATCTTTTTTTTTCATGGAAAAGGTATAATCTAGTACTTTCTTTGGTGATAGAAGATTATTTTCAGAGCTACCTGTAGAATAACTGAATGAAAAAGTAGCAGTGAGTATGCTTTCTTTTCCTTCTTTCTTTTTCTTTTTTCCTAAAAAGAAAGAAACAGATGCCAGCCTTTGTTTTAATTAAGCAATTAACTAAAATGTTATATGGCAAAAAACAAGAAAAAATTCAATTGTGTAATTTACTTTTAATCGAATGGAATAAGTTAGTGAACACTCGCTGCTGTTTCCTGAGTCTTTTTACAGGGCACGGAATGGATTTTGACAGCACAGACAGGGAATAGCACTGGGTTTAATTCTATTTAATTAACAATGTCCGACCTTTCTCAACAGAAAAGCAATACTCTTATTAAATAATACCAAAAGTGCAATGGATTTTGGCCCAGAGTAATGAAGATGTGACCTCTACAAATAAACATTTCCCGAGAGTGGATTCTGAATGCATCCAAAGGGTATCTTCAAATTTTTTAAAAAGTAATTATATCACTTGCAGTTACTCCAGGATCATAGAAGCAAAATAGATTTCGCCCCTCTACTCCCACCACAGATGAAGTATACATTTTTCAACAAAGATTAAGCAAACTTTGTCATTAAGCCATACTATGGGCCATAACCAGCTGTTATTTATATTTTTAAGTAAACTTTTTATAGAAATATAATTTACAGTTATACACGTACCAATAACTGGACTTTTACAAAATTAACACAAAAAGTAATCAATGCCAAGATCAAGAAATAAAACCACATCTCCCTGCTCAGTAGCTGTTGCTCCCTTCGCAAGTGCAGCTGCTACTCTGACTTCCAACACCACAGACTGCTTTTGCTGTTTCTGAATTTATGTAAATTTGGCCATGCACTATGTACTCTTTTGGGTCTGCTTTCTTTTGCCAAAAATCTTCTTTATGACATATCCCACATTATTGCATGTATTCAACATGATGTATTGATACTGTTTTTATGTACCACAACCTATCCATTTTAATATTTCTGGACATTTTGGTGATTTCCAGTTTTGCAAACAATTAGGAATTGTGCTGCTATGAACATTCTTGTGCAAATCATTGTGTGAGCAAATAAATAGATTTTTGATGGACATATACTTAGCAGTAGAACCAGGGGCCATGAACATATGCAGGTGTCTTTGATATTTACCATGAGTTTTCCAATGCAGTTATCATAACTTATATTGTTTAAGAGTTTGGTTGTTCTACATTCTAGTCAACACAGAGAACACATGTCTTACATTTTAGCCATTCTTCTGGATCTACTTCCTTATCTGATCACAGAGGACAGAGTCTCACTCTTGAGGGAAAATTGCTAAGAGCAGAGCTCAAATAGAGTATGAAGGAAATTTGGGAATAAGACAGAAGTTTTAAATGACTAAAGGGAAGGCAGCTGTTAGTGGTCATGAGGAGACTGATCTCAAAAAGTATCTTAGGAGAAAATTGTCAGGTATAAAGGGGAAATACCATCATGTACGGTAAGACCTGTAGACTGAAGAACAACAGCACTGAAGCCAGACAGCCTCAGAGATGAGACCACGCAGTGGTTGTTCATTGTAAGAACATTTAACACGAGTCTGCCCTCTTAACAAACTTTTAGTTGTACAGCAGAGCATTGTTAACTATAGGCATGATGTTCTACAGCAGATCTCTATAAATTATTCATCTTTTATAAATGAAATTTCATACCCATTGAATAGCAACTTCCCATTGTCCCTCTATCCCAGGCCCTGGAAACTGCCATTCTACTCTGCTTCTTTGAGTTGAATTATTTTAGGTATCAGAGGTTATTTTTGAGACTTTCATAGTAACAGAAGAAGACACCATAAAGGTTAGAAAATTATCTTGGCCCATTGCCTAACCCATTCCCTCTAACTACTCAGAAATCTGTTGCTATTAGTTCAGCAAACTCATTATTATTTAAATACAGGCAAAATTTAGGTCTGTGGGAATCTATGATTTACATCAAATTGGTCAATATATGCTAGCAGATTGGTTGCTTAACTCTCACAGATACATATATTTAATACAGAGTACTCATTTTATATTCAACATTTGACACTTTTTATATATTTGAAAATATTCTATGGTTTTGGCTATGGATAGCTAGTATATAAAAACCTATTCAAGTCTAAAAAGAAAAATGCCTTTGGGATATATCTTCTGTAATGTCTACAACAAGCAATACCACCTTACTTGACAGCACACTCACTCAAATTCTAGGTCGTTTATAGATTGAGTGTTGCTAATAATGAGGTAATGCCACAATCTTCCATAGTATTATCATTAAATATGGTGATTTACATACTTTAATAAAAGTTTTTTTGTTGAATTTTATTACTTACAGTTAAAATCTGATGCATTTGTCATCATTACAATTTTCATTTCATTAAATTAAATATTCACATTATAATAATTTATGTTATGACTAAATATCTCAAGGACAATGAAATATGATAAAAAAATGTCCTCTTTTTGCCTCTTCCTCTTAGCAAATCACATAATAATTACTCAGAAGAAAATTTCAGATAAATTGTTATAAGACTATTCATTACATTTTTTTAAGACAATTAGCAGAAATTCTGTCATCTTTATGAGAGGTTTGCTTGGGCATTATGAATCTAAGATGATAATGACATCCAAATGAAATACTTATTTTTGTAGGATTTAAAATATTAAATGTGGCACAATCATATTTAATTGACTGGCTCTTGTCATAAAATATTAGGTAAAGAAGGGTATTATTTCTGGAAAAGTATATTATATAAGAAGAGTTGAAAAAACATAATATGTGATTAAAAGAAAACTATAAGTACCTTCAAGAATTATTCTATTCCTACTTGTAATACAAAGAGTAATCATTAATTAAGGAAAATGTAATACTTTGGCTAGAGCCTTCTAAATTGTCTCTACCAATGAGAATAAAAGACCACATTTTAAAGTTAAAAATCCTTTCATCTTAAATATGAATAAAAATAACAATATAAATTTATTATTAATTTTAAAGAAAAAAACAACAGAAATTGTTCCTAGTATTGTCCAATGAAAGCTTACCATGTAGCAATGAATATACACAGCACTTGTAATGTGGTCTCTGAATAGTGCATGCAGCAAAAGGAAACAGGGATTCCTAGAGAATCAGGATACCCCAGACTGGGAGCAAAAATTCTGCCAGATAGGTCTAAAACATCCTATTTTACCAAGAAGGAAGGGGGATAAGATCTCCCAGGTTCTTTTGAAAGATTCTAGAAGCCAACTTCAAAAACAGAACAATTTGTCCATTGAAAGAACAAGAACTGAATGGATTTGAACATCAAATACAGGGGTGGGCAATAGTGGCTTCACAGTTATCATACAAACAGTAATATGATAATTAATAAATAATAATACAAGAATAAACTGTTCCATGAACCCATAACTGTAAACCTACTTTTGCCCATTTCTGTATGTTAAAATTCCTGAGTTTATACTAATACTGAAAGAAAAACAACTTTAATGTTCCCTGTCTCAGGGAATCAACTCATTATTCTGCAAACATAAATATAGAGCAGGAATTAAGCATCCTACCTATCTTTCCTGAACAAACTTCTTTTTTATAAAAACAAACAAATGATAAGGAAAGTTTTTATTTACAATTTTTTAAATGCAGAAGTAGTGAAAGAATTAAAATACTATTTTATAACAACTAATGAATTAATGGATTACAGGAAATATTCATCAGTGACTCCTACAACCATGAAGTAAAGGCCAATGGGAAACTTCATAGTGAACAGGTCAAGCTGAAAACATCCCAATCCAGTGATAATTATTAACATTGCTAAAAGGCAATACATCTCCCAGCATAATGCAACAGGAAGCATACAATACCATTTATAAAAGAAGTTTGAAAAAACAAAAAGGAAGGGCATGAGCCACTTTTGATTCTTTTGTTCATTATTGTATCCCCACACCTAGTATAATATCTGACACATAGTAGACACTGAATAAGTATTTACTGAATGAATAAATGAATGGATGAATGAATGATTGAATGTAAACATAGGACAGTGTTAAATCTATAAAGACATTTACTTTCTGTCATGGGTGAATGTATGCAAGTCACAACATCATCATTGAACAAATAAAACACTTTAGAATAAATGTGTAAACAGGAGGTCTAAAAAGGGTTTTTATAATTGTTAAGATCTCCTGTACTTTGGTCTTTAGATGTAGTCCTAATTCTCTCAATGAAATGGATAAAGATTAAGTTTTTACTTATAATTTTTAATCATTAACACCACTTAACATATTGAAGCACGAGAGATATATTATTTACATCTTTCTTGGCCCCATTGGGGATGTCATATTGATGTCCTTGGAGAAAACTAATTGCCCCAAAGCATTCCTTTTTTTCAGTGTTTTGTTGAATTTGAATTAAGATTCCCTATAGTAAACTGAAAAGTTGTTCAAAATAGACTCCAGGCATCCTAAGAACTATAAAGCTTTCAAGGGACTTCATAAAATCCAAAAACTCAGTATCTCCTGAAGGAAAAACATGTCAGACATATTTGTCTGTTTTATTGTGGGGTCGGCTCTCATCCAATTTTAAATTAAAATGAAAGTATCATGTCCCATACAGTTGCTGTTATTTTTCCCTAGTATTAATTCTAAAAGCAATGCCACCAAAATTAGATAGACTAATAAAACACTATAAAATTTGGCATATTTTACTTATAATACATATTATTAGAGGGTTCTAGGTCACATGCTCATACAATAATAACTTCAATTTTGTTGTCAGAACACTGACACAGTAAAATAATTTTAGAATTACAGTGACTAAATTTTATCATACTATGTTTTAGGTGTATTCCTTCTTTTAATGATTCATATTTACTACCATGTTGTTTTGATAATGATATGTTTATATTTGCAACAATTAAAGTCAACATTTCAATTGTTTATGAACTACAAGTTGATTTCAGCCTCTTTCTTTTTTTTGGCTCTAAAATAGAAATAAAATTAAAAAAAACAAAATTTAATTATATAAGGAAAGGATATCAAAGTATATTTTATTTTAGTCCTTATTTATCAGAAGATTTACAGGTCCTAATATTATACATTATATTAAATGCAAGGAGAATATAAACCTAAGAGAGAATAAATATGTTCCCTTTGATATGAATTACTAACCAGAACCAGGAATTAAACTGAGGTATGTCTGTCTCTACATTCCTTAAAGGGTATTTCACACTGCACATTTCGCTGACAATTGGTAGCACCAGCTGGTCTTCTGTTAGTTCACAGTGGCTACCTTCCTGCTGTGCACCTGCGGGCCTCTGGGTCAGGAATGTGTGTTTCTGCTCATGCAGTCTGTAGCACATCTTCCCTCTCAGAGAGGCCTTCCCTGACCACATCACCACACCTTGGTCCTCTTACCCCAATACTGTTTATCAACTCTGTTTGTTTTGTTCATAGAGCTTTTCACCATTTGTAGCTTTATAATTTTTTAAAATGTATTGTCTGTCTACTCCACAGGACAAAAACATCCATTAGGGAAGGGCTTGTGTATATTTCTTTACAATTGTCAATGAATACCTTGCATGTAGCCATCCAAAGATTACCTGAAAAAAATTAATGAAAGGCTGGCATCTCTCCTGCATTTTGCATATTCTTTTAAAACTGAAGACCATGGAAATCATATAAATGACCCTATTTTCTCCAAAGTATCAATTATTAGAAAGTTTAGAGCCTGTTGTTTTGTTTTATTTTATTTTACTTTTTTAGGTCTGTTCTATACATGGCATGTAGATTCTCATAAATGCTAAAGCAATTATTTAATAAATTACTATAAATAAATGGATAAATAACTGAAAAGAGGCTGCCTGGGGCATGATAACAAGACAGAAACTCAGGAACTCAGGATAAATCTTCAATTAGAGCTGCAACATATTTACGAAAAACTACTGCTGTGGCAGTGGCTGCCAGTCTTGGTGGGGTTCGAATTCACTGTGCTTAAATAATTCAATAAGGCAGATAAAGTGTGCAGTGGCTCTACCTTACGTACTAATAACAGTTCCTTTTTCTACTGCTTCACGCTTAGACAGATACTCCTCAGGTATGTGTCTGAGTGGATCCACTTAGAGCTCACAGTACAAACTTCCATGGAGAGACAAACCGAAAGGAAGTCTATGGCATTTTTCATTAGGCTCCTTGCCTAATTTTCATTAGGCCTCTCGCCTCTCTCTCATTAGGCCCACTGCCTGGTTTTCATGAGTCTCACTGCCTAAGATTCATTAGGCCTGTTGCCTGACTTTTATTAGGTACATTACCTGATTCTTATTAGGCCTACTGCCTGATTTCTTTTGGACCCTCAGCACTTGAGGCCAGCACTTATTGTCGTGAGTGGTCCATTGACTGTTGACCGTCTTTTTCCAAACAAGTAATAACCCAAACTCACAAGTTTCTTACGCCTGATGAGACGTACAGGTGGAGAGATTTTTACAACAAAAGTGGTTTTGAAACCTAGGCTTCTCCCCAGACCCTGCCCTCTTCCATTCAAATTCATTAGCTTTTTTAGTATGTAGTTGATGTAACATTACCTTTTCCAAAAAAAGTACTTTAGACATAAAATATCTTTTCAGTAGAATGAGTAAATAAAAAATTGCCATTAATTTGACTTCATTTGAATTGGAACAAAAATAATTTAAATGATACTATTAGGTTAATTAAATAGTTTGTTTTCTATTACATTTATGTATTATACATTGTGAAATCAGTGACCTTTTTTACTCTCTCTTTTATAATTATAAAGGAGAATAGAGTTTAATGTCATTAATTTATTCACATTCAAACTAGATTGATAGAATTAAGCCATTTTAATCCAGACTCAATATATTTATAAACAGAAAATAGTATATTAAACACATAAACTTTGCTGCTCTTCTTGAGGTGTCATTCTACATAACTTACATAATAGCAGCCAGCAACAAAAAAGTTTTCTATTTCATTTAAGACAACTCTTTATACATATTTTAGATTATTTTAAGTAGAATTTAGCATACTTAAACACTTAAAATTCTCTATCTTTTTGAATATAAAGAAAATTATACTTTGTACAACTGGCATATTCCATATATTAATAAATAAAGTTGACATTTTTATCATAATAGTACACATATCTTTTGTAAATAAATAGATTTAGGTTGTTAACTTCCAGATGTCACTAATGTCACAACTTACATAAATATTGACACACTTAGCAAAGGCTTTGAATACAGTCACATTTTCAAATTATTTAAAGTTAGTGACTATTTAACGTCAAATGATAATATTCAAAATTTGAAAGTTGTCCACTTGAATATCTGGAAAAAATATTGTTATTCATTCTTATCAAGAGAATGTTATTTCTTTGACAGTCTCTAAGATTTTGCATGTTGTGGAATCACATATACTCAAAGAATAAAAATGTTTCTATTTACTTTGACAGCATCAAGTACAATAAATAGGACAAATAAAAATATTTTATTTATAAATTAAAAATAATACATTGCCATAACTTTTGATTCAGTATCAGAAATTATCCCCAAATTCCTAGTTAATGTACATTTGAATTAATTTTCTATTTTAGGTAAGGCAATATGGTGAGATACCATATTCTAATTTTCAACTCTTATCCTCAAATATTTTAGGCAATGTGTGGACAGAATAGAGGGAACATATTAAATATTAGATAGAATATTCACCTGATCAGATCTGGAAGTAAACAATTCGTATTCAAACCCATATCTTACACACTCATTTCTAAATCTGTCCTAGACCTTGAGAGCTCTGATCTTGAATTTGTCGCTTTATTAATCACTTACATGTGGGAAGCTGACAGCCAATAACATTCTCTCTTGACAGTCATGTTTAGATGAACTGCTCATTAAACATTTGGTGCAGGAATTATGACAGCCACATTGGTTTGAAAGACATATTTTGAGGAAATGTTTTATTGGAGAGACTCATGCATCACCCGTGTCCACATGCATTGATTTATTTCTTGTCAAAACATTCGCTTGCCAACACATAGTCACAGGCTTCTCTGGATTAAGTCGTATTTAAGCACTCTATAAAAATAAGCACTCCCCTTCAAATTCTTCTGGGAAGGAAATGCTAAAAATGGGGTAATAGCCTACTGATGTTGATTTTGACACCCACATCGAACTGCATATTGTACACTTCATGGTTGTGTTGATTTAAAGAGGACATTCTGAAATAATTAGACCCCTTTATTTATTTGTAGAGAGCTTAAAGAGACCAAACCACATTCCTTAAAAACACCTTCACTCTAAATAGACAACTGTGTTAGTTTCACTGGCTTTTAGGAAATTTGTCTCCTGCAGTACCTGTCAGTGTTTCAGTTTAATTTCTTATTGTTTCTATAATATTATAGCCAATCAAATTTTATTTTTGTTTAATTTAGCTCTAACTCTAGAGCTAAAATAATTTGAGATATGGGGAAAAATCTGAAAATCAGTATATTAAGAGGTAAAGTGCCTCTCATTCTGCAGTTCAATTCTCATAGACAAGTATAGTACCTGTTAACATCAAAGCCCCATAGTTTCTAGAAAGGCTTTCCTTTTCTTTAATTTATTAATTAGTTTTTAAATATTGATCACAGCACCATATTCAGGAACATTGGCTGGTGGGCCAGAAAATTCTTTGTGCCAGTCGGTCATCAAAATCAAAGGTCAAATCAATTGATTGAAATGCCAACTAGCAGAGATTAGATGATGTGGTTACAAGGGGGCCGCATCGTGTCCAGGTGTACTTTGTTAGGACTAATTGCATTGAAAGGCAGGTGATTCATAGTTGATACAAAGCAGCTGAGCCCATCGGTCATCCCACAAAAGACTTTTTACCTTTTTCTGACTCTGGGAATTATTTCAGGATGTAGACATAAAGGTACACAACATTTTTAAAAGTAAGATGAGGAGAAAAAGAAAAAAAAATAATCAAGATTGATACATCTGCTTAGGCTTCCAGAGGTTGGAGATGGACTAGAGCTCTAATAAGATTGAAATAATTCCTGTTTTCAACAGTCCATGCTCTCATGATTATCCATTTACTCTTCACTTAGCTTCCATTTGCTTATAATTTCTCAAAAATCTATTGGCGATTTCATATCAGTTTGTAGATATCATTCAGTATCTGATTCATACTGGCTCGTTCTAACTTTCTAAATAATGCTCAAATACTCTTTTCAATTTTGACCAGAGTTGTTTGGAAATGTTAACAGAAGATTTGGTAAGTAAAATAGTCATTCAACTATAACCCAAAATTCAGCAAATATTAGCTGTTCACTGTGCCAGGCACTTATGATAGATGGTGAGTAAATGATAAATAACATAGAAGATGGTATCTTTGTAGTGAAGAAACTGATAATTTCTACTAAAAATAAGACAAGTCTGTGGGAATCTTTGAAAATTATAAACACCTTATATGTATTTTCATGTTCAAAGGCAATACTTATAGATACATATCAGTTCTTTAATACTTCATAAAGTGAAATTGCACCTAGTTGGATAATCTGATATGAAAAATGTATTATATAAAACTTATATTTTACATGGATGAGTCAGCGTTACATCCATGGGATATTCTAGCGCATGTCCCTTCCAGAGGAACATCTTTTACACTGGTACATCCTAAGGGATGTTAGTAATTTGGAAAAATTTCTCTTAATTTTCTCAATTCTAGAATATTAGGTTACCTTCAGAAATCCAGAGTTAGACATTCTGACGAGTTAAAATTCAGCCTTTTAAAAACTAGGTGCCATGGTCTCAATAGTGTTTCTATCAATGTGTGACTTAAACATGGTTCTGTAAAGACTTGACTCATGGTGCACAGGACATTCAGTGAAAGCTCTTCACTGTAGTTGGCTTAAGTTACAACTTTAATATAGTCTTTGGAGTGTGCTTTTTTTTGTTTTTTATTAAAAGAAAAAGTGCAAGAAAAATGTCATTGAGATTGATTATAATGGCCAGCTGTTATGATCTCAATGGAAGTATTAGAGACCCTGCCTAAGGTGCATTGAAGAATGCCAAGCCTCAGAGCAACTCTGCTCATCCTAAAAAGCACCATGGCCTGGAGTGAAAGCTACAATTTAAAAATCTCCTAGAGACCCATTATTTGCAAATCATTGACACAACAAACTGTAACAACCTGGGTCCTCCTTGTCAATGCCTGCTTAGGGAGCTTTTCATCCGCAGAACCTTGCATGCTCAATAACTTTCCATACTAAAAATCCTTATGAAATTACTGAAGAAATGAGCAACTGCGCATGGGCCAGAATCCCCTTTAAATGCTAAAAGAGAAAATTACAATCTAGCAGTCTGGCTGGTAGCATCATATATGGAAGAGAAACCTCCCAAGTCAAAAGTAAGGTTTCATGTTACCATATTGCTTAAAATAAAGCCAACTGGTTATTCAATTTTCTAGCAATAAAAATCATCTGAAACATCGTGGTCGGCACTCCCTGTCTTTGTCTTCCTGTTAAGATCTTAAAAATAAACTAATTATTTTCCCTCTAAACTTGAGGAGAGGAAAATATCACTCTAGGTTGTCAACCTTTCTGCCAAGTTTAACCACAAAGAGAATTTCACAGCTGAGACATTGACTTTTAAAACAAAAGATTTATAGTATAAACAGAGAAACAGGTTTATCTCTTAGTAGCCCCTGCAGGGATATTATTCTTCAAAGAGAAGCATATTTGGGTTTGAGTCCTTAATATTTTAGTACATGGTACTAGCTATTTTAAAAATTTATTTGATGAATCTTAGTTTATTATTAGAGTTGATACTATTTCTAAGCGTGTCATCATTGAGAAGCTTCCCCAAAATTTGAAAATAGGAAAAACGTATCCTTTTGGATAACCAGGGAGTAGAAGGTATCATTGATAGAGAATAGAAATTTAGGACCACATTGGGGAAAGTAAGTGGTGTGTTAGGTTGCCAGTGATTAAAGAAAATAGAATAGACAAAGTCCAAGGAAAATAACCAAAATGACTAAAGAAAAACTCAGGCCTCCAAAAGATATGCCCCAGAATACTACAAAAAAGAGGTATTGATTTAGATTCTACAAATATTTCCTCTCATACCTACTATGGGCCAGTATTTTTATCCATATATGACAATGGATTTATTTCTCCCCACAGTTTTGCTAAGTGTCTTACTACTATTCCCATGTTAGCAATTAAGAACTGAAACCTGAAACTATGAAATGAGTGATTTGCCCACAGCTACGTTTATCACCAAGTAGCCATGTTATGATTTCAGATTGTCTCCTGACTTTTCTTCTTACTTTTGATAAGCCGTTTGAATGTACATATAATACCATTTTTTGTTAGTGCAATAATTACAGCACCAAATTATTATTTTATTATCATTATCTACTATTATTTTAATAGTTTTGTCTTATTAGCCCATACAGACTTTTCAAAGATTTTCATATCTACTATGTCTTTTTAGCACCTAAAAAAACTACACAGAAGATGAGGTAAGAAGTACTGCCTCCACTAAAAAAAAAATCCTAGTCATAAGTGGGGTAAGTCATTAATCAAATGCCATATAAAGACTCTGGTTTCTTAACTCTAAGCTCTTTTATTGGGACAGTAAAAGATAAAGATACAGCTTACACATCTATAACTATAGATAATAGAGACAACAGTGTTTCTCACCGGGGATTATGTTGCCTTCCAGGGAGCATTTGGTAATGTCTTAAGAAATGATTGTCTCTTCTGGAAAGAAGGGGATGCCACTGGCATCTGGAGGGTAGAGACCAATGATGATGCTACACATCCTAAAATGCATAGTACAGCCTTTTATTAGCAACTATCTGGCTGAAAATTTTAAAAGTGCTAAGATTGAGAATGCTTGTTATAGAGAATATAGATAGAGATGCTTCAGACATAGTTAATAGAGCTTTAGATGATACTGATGTAGATGTAGATAGAGACAGACAGAGATAGAGATGAGAAAGAGATAGAGAGAGAGACAGGCATGGATTTAGACATAAATGGTATGTAGATCTATATCTTAGGTATTTGTTCTGGTTGCTCTGAACAGGTAGAATCACTTTACTAGAAGTGTATCTGTTTTACTGGTATTCTAGGATAACCAACTTTTCTCTTTATTCTTCCCCTCCCATACACACACATTTATTGAGATATATTTAAAATATGAGTATAACATTTTGTAAGTTTAACATAGATATGATGATTTGATATCTATATATATTGCAAAATGATTGCCACAATAAGGTTACTCAACACATCCAGATTTTTCTTTACCATTTTTTATGGTGGGAACTTTTAAGATCTACTCTTGTAGCAAATTTCAAGTACATGATGCACTGTTGTTAATTATACTGACTGTATGGTACATCGGATCCCGGAACTTCACATCTTACACCTAGAAATTTGTACCCATCGAACACCTTCACCCATCTCTCCTACCCCCATGCCCCTTCTCTCTCCACCCAGTCCTGCAGCCACCATCTGTCTACATCTGTTCCTATCATGTCAACTTCTTAAATTTTACATATAAATGAGATCATACGGTATTTGTCTTTCTCTGCCTAACTTACTTTACTTAACGTAATTCCTCAAGATCCATCCATGTATACACAAATGATAATATTTAATCTTTACTATGACAGTGTAGCATTATTGTGTATCTGTTTACATATATAGTATACAGAACCTTATTCATTTGTTAAAATTTCTTCTATTTTAATTGCCTTGATCCAATGTTCCTAAAGTTGTATGTTAAAAATCACAAAATAAGATTGTGAATTTGGTGATTTCTTTTTATATTTTTTTTTCTTTTTTGCTCAATAAAATTCAGATTATGTGATTAGGATGCATTATGATTTACATATATTCCAGCATATAGTTCCCTTAATTATTACAAAATGTCCCTCTTATTGCTTTAAATATGACTGTACTTGAAAGTAATATTTAGGCAGCTTTCTTTTTCTTAGTGTTTGACAGGTATTTTTATTTTCATTCCTTTATTTTTGCTCTTTCCAGGAGGAGGGTACTTTTAGGTGTGACTCAAATACATAGCATACAACTGGATCCTTTTTCTTTAAAATGATGAAATAATTTTGATATTTTAATAAGTAGGATTAATTGTTTACATTACTTTAGTTGAATACTTAGATGTTCTATAAGAACTATTTTGTGCTTTCAGTCTAGTAGCCTTTCTATTTCCCCCTCCTCTTCCTTCTTTTTCTTCTCCAACTCTTCCTCCTCCTGTTGCTTCATGTGTCTTCTTAGGGTTAATGAAGTTATCTTTATTAATCCCCTTGATTTTTTTTCTACTGCTTGGGAACTGAACATTGTATATCTGGTCTTTTAGTAAGTAACCTAACTTATTAACATGTTAAACATTTCTTACAGAATCTCAAATCGGAAATACCACACATATAGTCACTGGGCCAGTAGGTGGCTTAGCTCACTTCCTCCTTGTCCTCAAACTTTCCTTTTGTCCTCAGGTTTCCCAAGTCCCTTGGAGTCCCATTCAGCTGTAGTGCTGGGCCACATTCTAGTCCATAACTTCAAGCTTCAAGTTCCAGTCTTCAGTTAGGCATAGGGCTTCACTGGTTCTCTGCATTCAGTATATGCCAAATTTTCAGTACCACCATGCAATTCTGGTTTTAAAATAAGGACACATCAACCTTGTTTTCTGTGTTTCGTTTTTACTCTTTTTAAGATTAAGGAGAGTGCACCACAGTATGAATTTCTTGTTCCATCTTATTTAATATTTTCATCTCTTTTTTTGTTACTTACTTAAATAAGGTTTCTGTTCATCTTTTAGCAAAACTAGATTACACTTAGTTTAATACAGAGCATGATGAGAAACCAAGGTTGAGGCTGAAGTACACAACAAAATAACTGTTTGGGAGCCACTTAGATTCCTGACAGTAGTGGAGGAAGGGATAGGAACACTCAAGGAGCTATTATACACAGGTGTAGAATGATGAGCGATTGCCTTGGGAATGGTAAAGAAGAAGAAAAGATAATGGGGCAACAGTAACCCTCTACTGAATGGAGAAGTAAATCAACAGATTATTTAGAACAAAGGAGCGAATGCAGTAGTGCACAACAACAAATAATTTTCTGTCTTTTAGAAGTAATTCTACCTATAACACTTGTTACTATGGTGTACCTACTTTGAGAAAATAGATGACCTTTTTGAACTAGAAGGGTTTGTGAATTGTTTTGTTATATGTTTCTTTTTATTTGTTATGCTACTTTTAGATTTAGGTTAACTCTTTGTTAAATAAATGTGTGAACAGACTTTGGTTTACAAAATAAAAATGAGCACACATAAATATGAGGGCCCATATGTAAAGAAATATTTTTGCTTTAAAATTTGCATAAACCAAGTGGGGGTAAAAATTGGGAATGAGGAGACTTGAGAAAATTTTCCAGATGAAAAATCTGGATCTTATCAATTTCACAGCCTGGGAAAGTTCTTCACATTTGGGAGTTATATTTTATTATTGAGTTGAAACAAACAGTGAGAAGGTAGATCACATTACAGAACATATTTTTAAAACTTTTCCCCATGCTTAAGATCACATTTTCCTCCCTAAAATTATAAAATGAATTTCATGCTTACAGAAGATGGTGAACTGATTGCTCATGAGAAATCTGCTTTCTATTTGTTTAACAGGTCTAATATATCCAGCTAGGTCTACTCCCTTACTTAGAAACATTTTCCAGTGTTGGATTCAAGCACGTTCAGATGGTATGGTGAGCTCCAATAAAACATATGACTAATTATCAGAAACTGCTACTCATCCATTGTAGGATGTGTTCCGCGTGACAATAATGCAGCAGGTACAGCAGGGCTTGGTGACGATTTTTCTGGAAAGGGCAAGCTAACAAATAATTTTGGCTTTGTGGGCCACATGGTGTCTGATGCAACTGCTCAACGCTGCCTTTGTAGTGGGAAAGTACCATAAACAATACGTAAGAAGTGTCAGGCTGCGTTTTGACAAAATGTTATTTAAAAATTAAGTGTTGGACTGGATTTGTCATACAAGGTTTACTTTGCTGACCCTTGTCTCATAACTCCAAGGGATCACAAAATAAGGTAGTATGTGTCTTCAGGCAGATAGTCTATCTTTATACCATTCCACTGGTTAATAAACTGGCGAACATTTCCCACCTTCTAATACAAATATTAGTAGACTACCAAGTCATGATTTTCAGCTGCTACCACTTTGAGAAAAATCCAGAAGGTAATTATTTTTAAACCATTCATACCATGTCTCTTGTGACCTTCCAAATATTGTTTCTAACACTTTTTGTTTAAAATTTCCACTTTATCCATATTTATAAAGTCTGAAGTAATGTGGAAAACTGGCCATTTTATGGTACATTTAACTGGTGGGGGAAATCAATTCAGATAATATAGATTCAAAACTGACTATATTGTCCTTAAATTTCATGGTTTGACTACCTACATACCCCAAATGCACAGAATAATAGTCAGCTTTGTTTTGTGCTTACTACAACATGTATTTTATACTTATCAAAGAAAAGTAGAGAATCAACACAATTGTTTAAAGAATTTGTCTACTGAGTCATAGTCTAGTATATATTAAATAATTACACACATTTATCTCTTAACAATAAAGCATTGACACAAATTGTTGTGTCCAAATATTTGACCAAAAAACATCAGAATATATTAAAAATGCCAGCTTAACTATTTCAGCATCAAAGTCTCAGCCAAGTTAAGTGTATACAACAGAAAACAGCAGCTTAATACCAGGTGATATACACAATAATACTTACACTCATATAATTCTCCCCTGTATCCTAAACATCAAAGAAATAATGCCTATTTAGGATTCTAAAATATGATAGAATATAAAATGTGATTAAAATTATACATATTAATTTGTAAAATGCAATTTTATTTTTGTTTGATCCTTGCTATCATGCAATTTTATTGGTTTCTTTTTCTATTGATGTATAACTTACATAACATTGTATTAGTTTCAGGCATACAATATAATGGTTTGATATCTGCATATATTTTAACCTGATCACCATAGCAAGCGAAGTTAACATCATCATACATAGTTACAATTTTTTTCTTGTTATGAAAACTTTCAAGATCTACTTCTTTTCCTACTTTAAAATATGTAATACAGTATTATTAACCTGTATTACATATATATTAGATTCTTATTACATTCATATTACATATATTACATATTACATATATTACATTCATATTACATAGTATATGTTCTGTATATTACATTCTTGTGATTTATTCATTTCACAACTGAAAATGTGTATCTCTTGACCCCCTGCACCCATTGACCCAGCCCCACCTTTCACCTTAGGCAACCACCAATTTTTTTCCTGTATCAATGAACTGAGAATTTGGGATTTTCTTGTTTTGTTTGTTTGTTTTTTAATTTCACTTATTATAATGCCCTAAAAGTTTGTCTATGTGTCACACAGGGCAAGATTTAATTCTTTTTCATGGCTGCATAATATCCCAGTGTGTGTGTGTGTGTGTGTGTGTGTGTGTGTGTGTATGCCCTACCCATATATATATGATCCTCTACAATTTCTTTAATCAGTTACTCATTGATAGACACTTAGGTGGATTCCATGTCTTCTGTATTATAAATAATTCTTCAATAAATAGAAAGGTACATATGTATTTTTAAATTAATGTTTTATTGCCTTTGAATAAATTCCAGAAGGGCAACTGCTGAGTCATGTGGTAGTTCTATTTTTAATTTTTTGAGGAATCTCTATACTGATTTCCACAGTGGCTGCACCAACTTAAATTCCCACCAACAGTGCACAAGGGTTACCTTTTCTTCACATTCTCACTAGCATTTGTTTCTTCTTGTCTTTTTGATAATATTCTGACAGATGTGAGGAGGTATCTCATTGTGGTTTTGATTTGCATTTCCCCAATTACTAGTGATTCTGAACACCTTTTCATATGTAGGTAGGCAATCTGCATTTTGGGGGAGATATTCATATCCTCTGCCCATTTTCAATCAGATTTTTTTGCTATTGAGTTGTCTGAGTTTTTGAAACATATTTTGGATAACTCCTTATCAGATATATGGTTTTCAAATATTTTCTCCCATTCATTAGGTTGCCTTTTCATTTTGTTGATTATTTATTTTGCTGTTCAGAATCCAGTTGGATATAATGTCACTTGTTTATTTTTGCATATGCACGTTTTGAAAAGATCAAATCTATGGTTTGACATTCCTACATTCTTAGTCCAATCCAGTAAACATGCTTCTACTTGTGGATGTTGAAGAGAAAAGGTAGAGGGAATGAAACACTTTTTTTTATATGCTACCCATCCCTCTCTACCATGGTCTTCTGCCATAAAAAGAGAACTGTATCCTCTGAAAGAAAGAAAATAGGAAAAGAAAGAAAGAAAGAAAGAAAGAAAGAAAGAAAGAAAGAAAGAAAGAAAGAAAGAAAGAACCAAGATTAGTACAAATTTGCAGAGGGAAATAAAAAAAGAAAACTTTGCTTTAATAGAAGCAACAGCAAAAACTTTACTTTTAATCAAATCTGTTTAGAAAAGGTAAAAATGTCTCTCTTTTTTTATTTGACTGTTAACAGACAAGTCACCGTATATAATCATTGTGTTTCTATTTCCCTTAATCTTACATAGGTTTTGTTCCATTGTAATAACCCCACTTTAAAAATAAATATAAGTACAATTATTCAGATAATTTAGATCCAAAACTTATGAAAGCTATACAAGCCAAACTATTAAAAAATTACCTGGGTTCCCTGGATCCTTCCGCAATACCTTTGAGAGATGCCATTCCGTCTAATGAGAACATGAGCTATTCTTTTCCCCAAATACCTACATATATCATATAAAATATATAAAGCAGATTGTACCCTGGCAAAACACCTTAGGAAATAAGGTGATTATATGGCTGGTTAATACCCACCCAAACTTCTTAACATTAATCATTGATGTTCCAGGTAAATTAAATCCTCAATTTGCTGTAGCTAGGTAAGTAGCTCTGGGCTACTTTTCAAATAGATGGTAAAGAATGTGGCTTGCTGTGTTACGCAAATTTTATTAAGCTCCTTTTATTGGTTTAACAATTAAGTCAATTAAGACATTTGTGTGCAATATGGGGAAATCACCAACTTTGAGTTTATTAGCTTTTATATCTCATAGTTTATTTTTTATACCGCTAGACCTGCACACCTGTAAGCTTTGTTTTATATACACAGATATAACTATAGCTATATGAATGTTGTTTTAGAAACTGTGAGTTATCTATTAGAATCTGTTGTCCCCTTTTTATTTTATTTTTTTCAGGTTTTATTTTACTTTATTTTTTGTTTTATTGCTGTTCAAGTACAGTTGTCTGCATTTACGCCCCACCACTCATCAAAATGTCTGTACTACCCTTTTTAAATATTAACATTTTTTTATATTAGGGCTCATTGCCATCTTGAGTAAAGACTTTATTTCTCAGGCTCAACCCATAACTAGATACTGCCACATAACTGCATTCTGGACAATTAATAGGAGAAGCCCTCCTATAGTAACTTTTTCAAACAAAACGTGTGCCTTGGCTTCTCTTTCAGGATCTGGACTAGCCAACCATCTTACTAGGACTGAACACCAAGAACAGAAGCCACACAACAGAGAGTGCTGACAATGGGAAAGCCCCAGCAGCCTGGACTAGTGATGTCCAGAGCTTTATGTGAAACAGAAATCAGATTCTGCCCTCTTTTAGTCACTATGTTTAGGTCATACTTGTAGACACATACATACATGCAAACACACATAATTGAGAACATACTCTGAAGAATGTTTTGTAATCACTGTAGATTAAATGAGTGCAGTTTTACTCTCTGAATAATGCAATTACCATGAATAAGGAAATTACAGTTGACACTAGATGTGCAGTCTTGGCTCCTGAAGGGTAGGTTGACCTCAGTGCCTCTGAAGGGGTGCTGGCTAACACATTGGTTAACATGTTTATGTTCTCCAGGGTCTTGGTATCCACTTATAATTCAGAATCCTTCCCAATTCTTTATCTTTTCCTTGGCACCCTCTTCCCTTCCCCCCTCCTTAGAATAACTTCTTTTGTTGTCTTCCTTCTGGTCTTTACTATAATAAAATGCTTCCTTTTTTAAGACTGCCCTAAATTAATATCAAAAGTGCTTGCTGCCCTGGCTGGTATAGCTCAGTGGATTGAGCACGGGCTGCGAACCAAAGCATTGCAGGTTCGATCCCCAGTCAGGGCACATGCCTGGGTTGCGGGCCAGGTCCCCAGTGGGGACCACATGAGAGGCAACCACACATTGATGTTTCTCTCTCTCTCCTTCTCCCTCCCTTTCCCTCTCTAAACATAAATAAATAAAATCTTTAAAAAAAAAAAGTGCTTGCTGCCATGGCCAGTGTGGCTCAGTTGGTTGGAGCATCATCCCATTGCCAAGGGGTTTCAGGTTTGGTTCCTGGTCAGGGCACATACCTGGATTAAGGTTTTGGACCTGATCCCAGCACATTTGGGAGGCAGCCAATGGACGCTTTCTCTCTCTCTCTCTCTCTCCCTCACTCTCTCTCTTTAAAAAAAAATCCTAGGGTGAGGATTTTTAAAAAGGGGGGGTGGGGGCCGTGCTAATTTGGTTCTATGGCAGCCTGTATTTCCTCTAAAATAGCAAATGTGATAATATAGTTAAATTGCCTATTCACACTCATGACAGAAAACTCTCTAGGGCAAGAAATGTGTCATACTTACAGTAGAGCCTTGATAAATATTGTTGGATAAATTAATGGTTACATTGAACTAAGTTTTGTTATTTTAACTCCTGCCACCATACCATAAAACAAGGCATTTTAACAGAATACTCTGGTGTTGCTTTTAAAGCCTTCCTTATCTACCTCTTAGAATATCATTCCAAAGATTTTGAAGATCTTCATCTTACTTAAGCCTTAGGTAAGCATCTTTTTCTCACTCTCCCAAATAACAAAACATTAAAGTTAATTGTACTAATTTATGGATTCTTTTTCTGGTTTTGAAACATAGAGACAAAGATAAAAAAATTAAAGGACAAATCCAAATGTCCAACCATAGCTCAGGATGTTGAACTGCGTGCACGAGCATCTCTCCTGATTCTCAGCATCCTGACTGGTCAAGTAATGAGGGACCATAGTGTGAAAAGGCAGGAGGGATGAAATATAGAAAATATGGCATCCTCATTATTCAAAAGAAGAAAGCAAGCTTCTGAAGATAGTTTCCTGGTGTTAAATCCTGAGAGAGACTTCTCACAAGAAACACTTTATAGAGGACAATGTGCAATGCAGTGGCAATATCATCCAAATTATGTAGAAAGAGCAGAAATGAAATTTATACAGCCGTTCTTGTAGCTAGCTGCATTTGATAAACGTGAAAGGTGGAACAATGAAGTGAAATTTAGCGAAAGTGACTGGGTGATGGTGTCTAATTTGATCAAAGAAGAGCATTTGATTTTCCAAAGAACTGGATGGTGGCAGGCACCTTTGAGATCTCCCTTGAGCTTTGACCTTGAGGGGCTGTTGCTACAAGCCAAGTAACAATTAGTTCAAGGTTTTCCTGTAGGACAAACATTTCTGCTTTAGGGCACCTAGTTCACAGTGAGGAATTGATGTCGGCCCTTATGGGAACACATTTCTCTTTTTTTCACTCTGGTGGGTAAACAGTTACTGATAGCCTTCTCCAGATGAGGTGCCTTAGAGGGCAGTGTACCAGCACATTCTCTGAAGGCGGTCAGTTTTCATGAGCAGGAGAGTGTTGGTCATTCCACTGCAAGGATAATGACTCCAAACTTGAATGCTACTAATTATGTTCCTGATGCTCAAATGAAATCATTTGCTCTTTAAAACATGCAAAGATTTTCTGCCATTTTGTGACCATATGAGCTGCATTTTAGAAGTAAATCGACGTATTGCACTTTGCAAAGTATGCTTTAGTACTTAATGGATTTTATACAATATAGTTCACATTTCAACAGCCATAGAGAAGTAAAGTAAATATTAATCTCCCTAGTCAATTAATCTAAACAGAATTGTCATCCTGAAGTAAATGAATTTTTATGCAGCTGTGTTACCCTGTGTCAAAGGAACAGCATAAACAAAATCTGCAATTATGGATTTGGCAATGTGTCAAGCATCTCAGATACAGGAACTTTCTGACCTTTAAACTTTTTTTTTATCCAGATTCAAATTATTTTCAATTTGATACAAGTCAAAATACAAATCTAGTCACAGGGCAATGTGAGCAAATTTAGTGTCTCCTGCCCAAGAGAAAGACAGTGGGTAATGTGCCTAAAAACTCAGTAAGCACCTGTCTTTTTTATTAGCATGAGGCTAGGCTGTAATGGGCATTGGATTTATGCTGCTCTCCTGAAAGTAACTGGAAGCGGAAGATTGTGATTACAAATCTAAGTAATGTGGATTCAGTAGGAGGGAGCAGGCATATGTAAGAAAGGTATGCCAAGACCTATGAAAATTAAGAGAGGGTATAGAGATGGTAGAATATGATTATTAATTATTAAATTGGCTTTCAGTGATTTTATCATATAGCCCTGGCTGATGTGGCTCAGTAGATTGAGTGCTGGCCTGTGAGCCAAAAATTCAATTATTTTATTATATAATTATCAATTTAATATATTTTACTTGTTTCCTATGGTTGCCGAAACACCACAGCCCAAAGTTATTATTTACACAACTTAAACTTGAAGAATTGTTTGCCTTAAAACAACACAAATTTATCTATTTTTTGTTGGGGTATATTTGACATATATATAGGTGATCATTTCACCATTATATTAGTTTCAGGTCTACAGCACAATAATTTGATATTTGTATATATTGTGAAATGATCACCTCAATAATTCTACTTAACATCCAACACTATACACTGTTTATATTTTTCTCATTATGATGACTTTTAAGATATGCTCTCTTAGCGATTTTCAACCTAAAATACAGTACCATTAAGTATAGTCCCCATGCTGTGCATTATAGTCTCATGATGTGTAGTTTATACCTGGAAGTTTGTGACTCTCGATTTCCGTCACCCGTTTCGCCCACCCCACCCCCACCTACCTCTGGCAACCACCATGTGTTCTCAGTGTTTATGAGCTTTTCGTCTTTGTTTGGGGGGTTTTGTTTGGTTTTACTTTTTTAGATTCCATGTATAAGTGGAATTGATCATATGGTATTTGTCTCTCTCTATCTGATGTATTTCATTGAGCATAATGCCCTAAAGAGGTTCATCCGTGTTGTTGCAAATGACAAGATTTCAATCTCTTTTTGGCTGAGTAACATGGTTAAATTTGTTCTGCATCTTGGCTTTTGTAAATAATGTTTCACTGAATATGGGTGTGCACATACTTTTTTAAGTTACAGTTTTTGTTTTCTGCAGATAAATACCCAGGAGTGGAATTGCTGGATCACAGTCCTAGTTTTAACTTTTTGAGGAACCCCATACTGTTTTTTTCACAGTGACTATACCAATTTACACTCCCACCATAGTGCAAGATGGTAACCTTTCTTCCCATCCTCATCAACACTTACTGTATTACTTGTCTTTCTGACAATAGTCAATTTAACAGGTGTGAGGTGATATCTCACTGTGGTTTAGATGTACATTTCTCTGATGATTAGGGATGTTGAGCATCTCTTCGTGTGTTTGTTGACCATCTGCATGTCTTCTTGGATAATTGTCTATTCACATCCTCTCCCCAGTTTTTATTTGGATTGTCTGTTTTTTTTTATAATGAGTTGTATGATTTCTTCATATATTTTGGGTAATAACCCTTTATCAGATACATGATTTGCAAAGACTTTCTCCCATTTAGTAGGTTCTTTTACATTGTGTTGATGGTTTCCTTATTGTGCAGAAGCTTTTTAGTTTGATGTAGTTCCACTTGATTTTTACTTTTGTGTTAATATTTCTTTTGGTGTCAAATCCAGAAAATTATCACCAAAACTGATGTCAAGGAGTTTGCTGTCTGTGTTTCTTTCTAGGCATTTTATGGTTTCAGATCTTACATTCATGTTTGTAATCCATTTTGAGTTAATGTGTTGGGATAAGATAGTGATCCAGTTTCACCTTTTGCATGTGGCTGTCCAGTTTTCCCAATACCATTTATTAAAAAGGTTGTCCTTTCCCAAATGTATTATTGGTTCCTTTGTCATAAATTAATTGACTATGCAGTTGTGGGTTTATTTTTGGGCTCTTCATTCTGTTCCAATCATTCAAGTGTCTTTTTCTATACCAATACCATCCTGTTTTAATTACTATAGTTTTGTAATATAATTTGAAATTAGAGAGTATAATGTCTCCAGCTTTGATCTTCTTCAAGATCGCTTAGCTATTTGGGAATTATTTGGAGTTCTATACACATTTTGGAATTGTTTGCTCTAATTCTGTGGAAAATGTTATTGGAATTTTGATAAGAACTGCATTAAATCTGTGTTATGGAGTATTTTTAAAGATTTTATTTATTTATTTTTAGAAAAAGGGGAAGGGAGGGAGAAAGAGAGTGAGAGAAACATCAGTGTGTGTTGCCTCTCATACACCCCCAGCTGGGGACGTGGCACATCTGAGGCATGTGCCTTGATTGGGAATTGAACCAGCGACCTTTTGCTTCACAGTTGGCACTCAAACAACTGAGCCACACCAGTCAGGGTGCTATGGACATTTTAATGCTATTATTTCTACCAATCAATGATCACAGAATATGATTTCATTTATTTGTATCTTCTTTGATTTCTTTTTTATCAGTATCTTATAGTTTTAGTGCTTGGTTAAATGTATTTATTTATTAAATGATTATATGGTTTTTATCCTTTTCTTTATTAATGTTGTGAATGACATTGATTAATGGATGTTGAACCATTCTTGCATACATTGAATAAATCTTACTTATATATGGTGCATGGTATTTTTAATGTATTATGGAATTCACTTTGGTAATATTTTATTGGGAAATTTTGCTTCTATGTTTATCAGGGATATTGGTTTGATGACTTTCTTAGGTGGTGTGCTTGGAGTCCTTTCTCATTATCTTTTGTGTATATACTGTAGATTTTTGCTTTGTGATTACTTTGAGGCTTACATATAACAAATTATGTTTATAACAGCCTATTTCAAGTTGATAAGGACTTACTTAAGTTTGAATGCATTTTAAAGCTTTACACTTTTACTCTCCCCCAGATCCAGTGTTTTATATATTTGATGTCAAATTTTTCATCTTAAGTATCCTTTAACTGATTATTATAGTTATAATTATTTGTATCAATTTTATCTCTTAACCTTTATACTAACTTTATAAATAATTAACCCACTATCTTGACTATACCTTTACCTTTACCAGTGAGATTTATACTTTTATGTGTTTTATTAATAATAAACACCCATTTTTTCAGCTTAAAGAAGTCATTTTTACATTTTTTTTATGATTTGTTTTAGTGATGATGAATTCCTTTAGCTTTTGTTTTTTTCTAGGAAACTATCTCTTCTTCAGTTCTGACTAACTTTGCTGGGAAAAGTATTCTTGGTTGGAAGTGTTTCCTTTCAACATTTTGAATATATTGTGCTATTCCTTCTGGCCTGTAAAGTTTCTGCTGAAAAATCTAATAATATTATGGGGATTTCCTTTTATGTAATAAGTTGATTTTCTCTTGCGGGGTTTAAGATTCTTTTCTTGTCTTTAATTTTTAACATGTAATTATAATGTATCTTGTAAGGTTCTTTTCTTGTCTTTAATTTTTGACATTTAATTATAATGTGTCTTATTATGGGTCTCTTTGGGTTTATCATTTTTGGTACTTTCTGTGCTTTCTGTGTCTGGTTAGTAAAGTTTACAGTTATGATTTTTTTTCAAGAAAATTCTCTACCCCTTTCACTTTCTCTCCTCTTTCTGGGACTCCTATAATGGGAATGTTAGTTCACTTGTTGTTATTCCATAAGTTCTTTAAGGTTTTCGTTTTTTTTTCCCATTTTTTTAGCTTCTGTCTTTGGGTAAGTTCCTTTGCCCTGTCTCTGAATTCACTGATTCTTGCTTATGCTTCATTTAGTCTGCTGTTGACCCCTGTCATGTAATTTTCAACTCAGTTTTTGTATTCTTAAGTTCTGTGAACTCTGTTTGAAACTTCCTTATATACAGTGTATGTAAAAGTAAGTTTACACTTGTATGTGAAACAAGTTTCTCCTTGTATTGTTATTTATTATTCTATTATATTCCATACAAACAACTGTAAAGCTACTTTTGCCCTACTCTGTAACTTTCCCTTTGTTGAAGGTCTTGTGTTTATCCATTTTTCTTCCGAGTTCAGTGTGCATTTTTATCACTATTACTGCACTTGTTTTGAGGAAAATTATTTATCTTTGTTTTATTATCATTATTTTCTGTGGTTTCATCTTTGTTATTATTTGGATCATATATCTTTGTTTCTTAATTTTGCTTTACTCATTGAGTTGGTTTCTACACATCAGATGAAAGAGCCACCTCTACCAGTCTTGAAAGGTTTGCTTTGTGTGGGACATGAACCTTAGTGTTCAACCCTGCCCTAGCTTTTGATAGTCTTCCACAGCTTTCTGATAGTCTAGGCAGCATGTTTTATTTTTGATAGCTCCCAGTAGTCGAGGCAGCACTAAGACCAGACAGTGTCTCAAAGTGGCAGATCTCAGTCAGCACCTAGATTTGGGCTGATTGGAAGCCAGATCCTTAGACAGGAGCTTTTAAAAAAAATAAAAATATATATAATTCTGTGGGACCTGAAGCGTAAGACCTACTGGCCCCTAGATCCAGGTGATCTGGAAGTGTTCCCTTGTCAGTAAGTGAAAAATCAGGGCTCCAGACCCATGTTCAAGTTCCTTTTGGGAACGACTGGTGAGCTGCAAAGAGGGGGTGTGAGAGCACAAAGATGGCATCCCCCAGCCTATGTTTCCTGAGAGCACCTCCAAAGGTGCGCCAAACTTGTGGTCCGCCCCTACAGCCAAAGCTCCAAGACTAGTAAGCAGGCCTCTCTCACAGAAAGATTGAAAGTGTGTTTCAGTCTGCTGTCTGTGCTGTGCGCAGGGGATTGGTCATCTGCCAAACTCTTTCTTCAACTCTTGGCATCCTGTGGGGCCCAGGAATGCAAGCCCACCCTGGCCACCAGAGAGACATGATCAAGGTGTAGACCCTGAGTTGCAGCTGTAAAAAATGGACCCTAGACATGAAAACTGGAGTCCCAATGCATCTAAGAGGCCTCCTCTGAGGAATGCTGGTACTTGAGCTTAGCCCAGGGAATGTGAAGATAGCAGCCCTACTCCTAGGTCTCAGGAATGGTTCACAGTCAGCCCACAGACGTGTGTTTAATTAGAAGCCTGCCCCTTAGGCTGCCTCTGCAATGGTTAGCTAGTAAGCCTCTTTTACAGAAAGATTGAACTCCTGTGTCAGTTGCCTCTTGCTGTGCTCTTGAGATGCTAGCTGTTTAAGAACTTTTCTCCATTGCTTACAGTCCTGTAGGACCCACAGGCAGAAGCCCCACTGGTCACCAGAGTCAGGAGGTGTAAGGGCTGCCCTGGCAGCAGCCACAAATTTCAGGGCATCAAACAAGTTATAAGTTCCTTTCTGGAAGATACCAGCAAGCTGAACCAAGACAGAAGAAGAACACAAAGAGTGTGTCCAATGGCCTCTGTTCCCTGTGAGCATTGCCATGGGCTTGTGTAAGTAAGTGTGACAAACCAGAGGCCTGTCCTTCAGGCTGAACCTCCTAAATGAGCAAACTGACCTTTTTCTCAGAAAGCCTGGAGATGTGTTGCAGTCTGCTACTTGTTTAGCGCCTTGGGAGTGGTAGACTGTCAAAAACTGCCTCTGATTTTTACAGTTTCATGGCACCCAGAATGCAAGTGCCCTCACCCACTTCCCCGTGGCTTCCAGAGCCAAGAGATTAAGGGGCATCTACCAGAAAATACAGGCCCATCATCCCATTTCAAGATTAGCTGATTAGTAACTTTAATTCCATCTACAACCTTAATTCCCCTTTGCCTAACTGAATGAATATATTCACAGGTTCAAGGTATTAGGAAACGGATATCTCTGTGGGAGAAAGGGAAGAGTCATTATTCTGCCTCCCACACACATTATCTGTGTTAAACACGTATGTGTATTAAATATATTTATTCCTTAAAACCTATCATCATTTCATCCCTTTTAACAAAATATCATCCCACCTTTTGCATGGTACATGTATCCCCTCCCACACTCTCAACTCCATGCAGCTTAGGCCTAGTCACTCACTTCTACACACGGAAGCTGCAGTTTCATGGTTTAGTCTTTTGCCCTTGCAAAGCTGGTCCTTACCCACCCTCAGAGGAAGTCTGAATACTGTCCATTCCTCTCTCATTTATATGTGCCCCATTTCAATCATGTGTGTGTCAACATGTGACCACTAAGTGTATGACTATCTCCTCCTTACATGGAATCTGCCAGTGGACAGGAACCGTCTAGACTTCATATCATTTCTCTAGCATGCAGTGATCCAATCTGTGTTTCTCGTGCATGGACCAGGCCCATACTGCATAATGGAATTCACCCACGGGCCATCC
This sequence comes from Trachops cirrhosus, assembly GCA_028533065.1. Lineage (NCBI taxonomy): Eukaryota > Metazoa > Chordata > Mammalia > Chiroptera > Phyllostomidae > Trachops > Trachops cirrhosus. The sequence goes on from CM052542.1 coordinate 56,374,206, forward strand.
TTTAAATGCATTTTATACACCTTCTCACAAAAGGGAAACCAAACTACACAGTCAGGTGTCACCTCATCTCAGTGCTCCCCTCTCTCCACTTCAGTAAAGAAGTAAATAAAGACTGAACAGTTCATGAAATGAAAACACTGACATGAGGCCCACAAATAGCTTAGAGGCTGCGAGGGCTGGGGGAATGAGCTGGCCTAGAGGAGTGGGTAGAAGCATGAAAAGAGCACGAGGAAAGAGCAGCTCCAGAAATCACACAGTTGGAAGAAGGAAACATACTTATCCACATGCCTTGGTCCACGGGAAGCAGGGAAATTCTGAACTAAAGCAGAATGAAAAAAGTGAGGCAAATACAAGGGTATTTCATCTGTCTGCCATATGGACATATTAATATTAACATTTTATTCAGGAAACTCTGTTTGCTTTCATGTAAAAGAGATCTTCAGTTATTTTAAGATCATGATTCCATGCCTTTTGAGGCCTGTTTGAAAGAAAGGGAAGTGAGAGTGTAAGGAATAAACCTTTAATGTTTAGTTTAACATACTGAAAAAAAATATATTTGTCCCTAAAACATTGAATCCGGACCAGCTATATAATTTGTGGGGCCCAGTAAAAAAAGAAACTCTGGAGCACTTGTTCAAAAGTTGGTAAGAATCTCAGGATACACAAACCAAGCGTGGGGGCCTTTTAAACCTGTGTCCCCTGCAGCTGCACAGATCAGACACCCAGGAATCCCATCATGTAGCAGTCTTCAATTTTTAACTAAAATTACCCAGATGACAAAAGACTTTACTAAAGTTTAAGAATATTGCTTTACTTTTTTGTTTTTATCATACTGAAGGGCTGAAGCAAAAGATGATATCTATCAAATATTCATATTTTTTTAGATCGAAGTAAAAGGAATACTTATTTCTTCCAATAGTTCCTGACTATGACTGCATCAAATGCACACAGATTTTGGAACCAAAATGAGTGGGTTCAAATCTCATCTCTCCTCACCTATATCGATGTAAACTTTGGAAACTCAATTGGCTTCTATTTTGTAAAAGGGTTATAACAGGTATTGGTGAGGGTAAAAGGAAGTAATATACATAAAGTGTTACAATGGTTTCTGGCCAACAAGAAATATTTAAATGATCATTATTATTTATTGTTTCTAGTTATGAAAGGAATAGCAGAGAGTTAAGTGACTTACCCATTGTCTCACAACTAGAAGTAGCAGAGAATGTCTCACCGGGACAATAATATAATCAAGTGGTTCACTTCATAAAATTACTTAAAAAAAAAAAAACAACAGGAGATTAACTAGAAGAAGGAAGTCTTCCATAGGAATCAATAACTTAAACTTAAATGTAGGTGGCATAAAACTTACCTCTATTTCTTTCCTCATTCATTGTACATGTTTACTGAATGTCTCCTTTGTGCAATACATTGTGCTAGACTTTCTTTAGCACTAAATGCTAGAAAGCTTATGTGCAATCAGTGTATAATTTAGTAGGTAGAATTTGGTTACCTGCAGTACCAGACTATATGAGTGATTATATAACAGGTCTGCAGAGTTCAAGGACAAGAGGGAAGGAGTCTGACTTGATTGATTAGGAAATTCCTCTACCAGGAAATAACTTATGGGCTGGACCTCCATGAAGCAAGGATAGAATTTAAATAGCCAATGCCAGGTGGTAGAGTACTCCAGAGGGGACAGCATGAATGAAAATAAGGAGCTGAGAAATAAAATATTTCAAAGTTATGGTAGTTTTAATTTTTTATTTTACCTTGTTCTAGATGAGACAAAGTATCCCCTGAGGACATATAAATTACAACAAGGTATTATGGCTAACAATTATATTAAAAATTTACTTCAGGTATTTCTTGGTTGAGTTTAGATTGCTAACAGTAAGAGGCAAAGTCAGAAAAGTAAATTGGGATCAGAGTTTAGTGGGTTTGAAATGGTGAAATAGGAAAATTTTATTTTATTCATAAGCAGTCAGGAGTCACAGAAATTGTGTGAGCAAGAGTTAAGTGGATATTAATCAGGCACTTGAAAGAGCACCCAAGGCAGCAGGTGTGTTGAAATGCAGAGTGAAAATGTGAAGGAGAGGAATAATTGCAGGAAGGAAATCTAGACTGGGAGTGAAAACATTTTTGTGATAAGATTGTAGAAGTAGAAATGGGAAGGAAGAGAAAGATGTGATAGATAAGAATAGTAGCATTCAGGAGAAAATGTTTTTTAATTAAAGTACAAAAGAAAGGCAAGGTATGTAGGATAAGTGAGTTTCACTTCATTTTTGTTTGTTTGTTTTAAGATAGATTTAAATCCTCAGGGTTCTTGATTGTAGTTATAATCGCATCTCTCTAACATGGATCTAGGGAGCTGGGGGAGGCAGGCAAGCAATCAGACTCCCTCTTCGTTTTGCAGGAATGAAGGATTTTGGAGGGAATGCAGATGTGTACATGTAATAAATCTCAGAGGAGCGCTCCCAGTGAGATTCACAGTCCAGGATTTGGACTAGGGAGATGAAAATAATTCAGTTTGGCACTTTGTAGCTGTAAAGAACCTTTCAACTAAGAATGCTTGAATTCAGTCACCTTTCAACTAGCTATGCTAATCAGCCATCAACATTGTATAAAGAGGAAATAACATAAAATAGCAGAAAAATCACCTTACTTTCATATGTGATTTTGAAAGGTTTATGATTACCACCACACATATTTAAAGGTAGGGCAAGCCTCAATACATAGCAATGAGAGATTTGGGGGGATAATATATAAACTTTGAGGCATGTGCATTAAATAATCTGATGACTATGTATAATATTTAATGATTTAGTTATAGATATTTAAATTTAAATATTTTACAAAACAATGTGAATTTATAAAACGTTCTCACACTTGAATTTTAGGGAATTGTTTTATCAGACTGTTCCCGTGATCTTCAACACTGGTGACCTCCCTATCACCAGGGTCCCCTTTTGAGCATCTTCCTCAGTCTCTAGAGCACAGCTGCTGGCAAAGCTGTGTTAACTCATTTCGAGTCCATATATGATGCGGTCACTACAGAAATTATCTCCAGTTGCAAGCACCTATTCACAAATCATTCTACTGTATAGTCTTGTCAATTATCCTGAAGGTAAATTATCATCTTTATTTTTAAAATATTATTTTAGAAGCCTTTTTTATGGTGAGATTCACCATTTATAAATGTAAGGCAATTTGTACAAGAATAGTTAAATGAATTTGTCACTTTTATTTAACTGGTTCTGCCATGTGGTGTCTATAAACATCCCAAACTAGTATTTTGAAGTTATCCCAAAGTAATTTTCAAAATAAAATCATTGAGAGATCACTCCTTAATATAAAAGACTTTGCAAGAATTCAAAATTATGACAATTCTCCTTTTCAGGACATGGAATTTTCAGTAAGGAAAAAATGTCTTGTATTTGGTGGTAGATCATAAGTAAGTATCAATGTGTCTAACATTTTGCAAAGTTACACTTAAAGCTATAAATGAAACCAAAACATAACAACTCTGTTTACCCTAGCCTCTCTAAATTGCCTTTTCTCTTGATCCCTATTTGCTAGCTAACCTTCTACTGTGGAGCAGAGAAAGAAATCATCCTATCTACTATAGTAGGATAACTCATAGTACCAGTCACTGGGCCTAGTGCAAAGTGAAAATTAAAAAAAAATGTCATTACGAATTTCAAGACAATGAGAAGAGAGGTAAGCAAAGCGTTGAGCCCTGTTCAACTGCGAAGTTGCATGCTCACCTGCCCCTGAAGCGGTTGTAATAGCTGGTGCTGCTTATCCTGACTGTTTCAGAGCAGTTGTGGGGACTAAGTGCAGCAAGGAAGATTTAAGTGCACTGACAACTTTTAACTGTTGCGTATGTGTAAAGGAGCTGTACATCCGTAAAGGATTCAGAAAGCCTGCCTACAGTATCTAGTTGGAATGGATTGTGTTTCACATATTTTTTCTTTCATTTGGGTTCATAAGCTGCAGCTGGTGAGATAGAGAAAAAGAGACAGAAAGAGAAAGTAAATTAAAAAAAATTAAGTGTAGAAGGTGGTTTTACCACACATTTCAAATTTCAAAGATTATAGATAATTGGAAGTTTTCTGTGAAGAAAAAGAAAAAAACTCTTATTCTTCCTTTGTATAAAGTACAAGAAGTCTAGGAAGTCAATTCTCCTAAGGATGGTAACCAAATCAATTATGCCTAGGTAAATGGTCAGTTATTTGTCAGGGTTTTATTTTCATGAAATCACATATGTTTCTTTGTAAGAAACTTAAAATTTGATATGAAATAATTCCCATTGGAAATCTAGTCATTTAGGTTATAGAGGGTTTTCACAAATGGAAAAAAAAGTCATTGCTGTGACTTCAGGAAAAAGTCCCCTCCAGCTGAGGGAGAATCAAATGAACATTTCCTGTTACATGTAGAAGTAGCAAGGAGGCGTGGATTCAAATATGAAAGATCACAATGGGAATTGTGCATGGTGGTTGTAGCAAACTTAATTCCTCTGGTGGATTATCTTTGGGAAACTATCAGTTTACACTGCTTTAAAATTAAAAAAAGGCATTGGAACATGTAAACCTATTTATTTCATATAATTATTTGACTAGATGTTTTTACTAAAATCTAACAGCACCCCAGTATAAAAATAAAATACATCAAAGAGAACATGTCGCCAAAACGCAATACTTTTCTTATTGGCATAAGTGGGTTAGCAGTTAGTTTATCAGAAAAGACAGGGTGACCTTCTGGGAAAAAAGTTGGATTTAACCAACTATAACTAAAGGAAGGGTATGTCTGAGCTAACCACAAAAGCAAAAATGCGAGATCTTGTGAAACTCTAAAAATTGTATGTAGAGTGGTACAATATTAATTTCAAAATAGTTCAAAAGTTCAAACAGACAATAATTTGGATTAGCCCTGTGGTAAACCTCCCTTAGAGTAAATGCTTTCTAAAAACCTTGTATCTCCTCAATTTGCAGGAGCAGTGCCCAAATATGCAAAACAGTCTGGTGGAGCAGAAAACAATGACAGATGAGACAGGCCTCCTGAAGGGACAGGCTCCAGAGCCACCCAAGTCCAGGCTCTGAGCCCATGGGTGCTCAGCCTTTCTCTTTCAACCTTGTCTTCCTCTTCTGAAAAACAGAGACAATCATCATCATAGGTATTAGAGCTAATGTACTCTGTCTCATTGATTTCATGTCATGGATTGCTTTCACATTTTAACAAATCAAGTATCAGGATGTGTCTTGCAAATGATGGTAACCTAGACTGAATAAAATGCAGTATGTAAAATTCCTAGCACGGGGAGTTACTTGCTCTTTGATTAACTTCGTGTTTTCCCTTTCCATCCTCAGTGTCAGTATTCTCACGCACTTCCAATGTGTCACCTGTACAAGGAAGATTTTCAATGTTTTTATACCAGACTGAATTCCCAATCTGAATTTGAACACAGAGCATAAGCATCTCCAGGTAGGTAGCCATGGGAAATTTGCTTCATATGCCTATATATTGGTTATCTAACTTGCAATGTGAGGAGAATGCCTTCTACATAGGGTAGTAGTGATGATTATATGAGAAAAATTAGATGGTAAATGTACATAGCAGAGTGCTGAAAAGTGGGTGGGAAAATACAATGAAAATGCATGCTCTTTGGAAACTGACAGACTTGCCTTCAAAGCTAAGCAGTCTGATCACTAGGTTTGTAAATTTGGATGTTATTAACTTTCTCTTTCGGAATCTCTGTTTTATTTTTTCATTGATAAAATGGGAATACTAATAAAATTAACAAAGTAGATTTATTTACTAAATAAATTCAATAATATATTAATAACATATATTAGATTTATTAATTTTTAAATGTTTATATGCTTAGGTAAATATATATTATGAATAACATTTCATTTGAGTAATGTCATATAGTATATATGTCATATAATATATATATGTGTGTGTGTGTGTATATATATATAGCGAGAGAGAGTGTGTTATTGAACACCTACCACACACCACTTTTCTAGGCCCTAGAGATTCATATATAACCTAAGTCAAATTCTTATCTTTATATCATCCTGTGCTTCCTTCTGCCTCCATTTCCTCCTTTGTAAAGAGTACAATATTATTTACGTTAGAGGATTGTTCTAATGAGCTAGCAGGCAGAGAATAAGGTTTAGCTGTTCTCTTCATTATCAGTTCTGCATTGTGTAGTGGTTAGGCACAGCTCTGGAACCAGACTATTTGGACTAAAATTACAGGTTCACCATCTACCCGCTGTGTGGTCTTGGACTATGACTTAGCCTCTCTGTGTTTCTGCTTTACTATCTATAAAATGGAGATGATAATAATTCACTTCATGGTGGTGATGTGCATTAAATATTTTGAGATTTGTACAGCACTTAGTGTCTGGCACATAATAAGCTCTGTGTAAGTACTTGCCAATCAGATTAATAAATAAAATTGTTTCTCCATTTATATGAAGTTCTGGGATAGGCAAAACTCTATTGTGATACAAACCAGATCAGTGATTTTCAATGGTGCACGATGGGGGTGGATTTGTTACAAAAAGTTAGGAAGAAAGTTCTTGAAGTGAAGGCAATGTTCAATAGTTTGATTTCAATAGTGGTTACATGGGTATTTGTCAAAATTCATTAAACTATGCACTTAGAAATGGGTGTATTTTATTACATTTATATTCTACTTTGATAAAATTTTTAAAAAACCTTACTGACAAAAAACGCTTTATCCAGCAGTATGTAGGCTAAAATTAAAATGATCAGGAAAAGAAGAACATGGTCTTGTATGGGATCTGTAAGGCAGCCACATTTTGGATGAAGTCATTCAATGTGTGTGGTGAGAAGCAATGACTTTGAAATCTGATGGACCAGAGTATAGGTTAGGATACTTATTAGGTACATGATGAAAGAATAAACATCGCTCCTAATAATAGATGAGACCAATGAAAAATGTGCCTCAGGCCTGTCATATCACTCCTCTGAACATTAGTTTCCTCCTTGGTGAGACAGGGGAATTGGATCATTCCTGAGGACTTTCACTTCTAAAATTCTTTGTATCTATGACTTAGAAATACCATGGTAATTAGACAGCAATGGAACTGGAAATACTTTCTTTTCTTCTTTTTTTAAAACTTTCTTTCTTCAGGATCAGTACTAAGTAGGGGCAATTTAAATGAAGAAAAGAATGACTGATTTTTCTTTGCATGATCACTTGGTGAACTTAAAGCGTTAAAGGCTTTATTTGTAAATTGGTATATTTTAGTTATTTCTTAAAGCTGCTGTTTCCTGTGAATATGATGTCTGATTTACTAAGGTTTAATTTACGTTGGGGATCTTAAAAAATAAACCACACAGCAGTACCATTAGATTCTTCAAATTCCATTTGATGTAGCTCGCACTCATTATCAAAAGGTGAATGCCAGAAATAAAGCTAGCCTCACATGCCATTACTACATGTTTGAGTGATGGGAGATGAGCTAGTGTTTGTACTAAAGACTACTTATTTCTTCTTGGAAATGTTGGAGGAAGCACACTGCCCAAATATTCAGAAGCTATTTGATTATAGATTTTTTAACAGCTATTTAATTTTTATTTACACAGAAAAAAATAAGATTTTTAAAAAATCTGTGTATGGTGTACATAATGAAGTTGATTTGTGAAATATACATATGGTTGCTTTCCTGGACTTGCACAAAAGCTTTTGTTCCCCCTTATCTGCAGATGAGCTTTTCAGAATTGTGTAATACAGGTTTTTGCACAGATATTTAAGACAAGTTGAAAAGTGTGGTCCCTTGGTGTGTCGTGATAACTGTATCTTACTACTATGCAATATAAATGAGGAATTTTGAACTGTGTAGTCTTGTATATAAGACCGTAAATATATGCTAAGCACTCTCTTTTTCCTTAATAGTTCCAATTACCTCATTAATATTTGTTTAGATGCAGCAAGCAGAGAATATACTTTGTAACATCTGTTTGTTGAACAGGGTTTTCACTGAATCACAATTGGCCACTAATAGCTTCAACAAAGAAAATTATGAGAAGATTGTTTCTAAAGCACAAATGCTTTTTGGCTGTTGTTCTCCAGCAGTGAATATGCTGTTAGGAAAAAAGAAGAAGAAATAAACATTAAAGAGAGAAACACTGTAGTCTCCCCGGCTGTGTATGTCACATATTCTGTGAATGAGGGCATCATTTTGTTACTGGATAGCTAAACAACTGCTTACGTGATCGATAAAGAACATTATCTTAAATCATAGCATGAATTCCCAATATCATACATAAAATCAATAAAACACACAAAGAACAGGACTGAAATTTTCCACTAAAACACTGCCTGCTGCTTTGGAAAATAATATTTAGTAGGTTGGATTTTTTGCTGTTGTTGTTTTACTAATTATGAGCTCAGTGGCAGTTTATTCTGCAGTAAATCTGCTGGTGTGAGATTAAACCTGTTATTGAACAGAGTTTTGAATCTACTGCAAGGCACTCATCACTGCTGGAGAGTGAACATTGCTGTTATCTCATTTAAAAGTTGGCCAGCAAAGCAGCCCATTTGTTTAAAATGCAATTAAGCTGGTGTCTTGAAGAGAAATTAGCAAGGAGTACTTCATTTTGGAGGCATAAGAGGTCTGTTCGTAGACACATTAATCCTGTGATTTGGGACATGGTTGCAATGTGGGACTCTGTTCCGAAAGCCTGTTCGGGACCCACAGGCACAAAAGGGGAAAAAGTGGTTGGGGAGAAGGGTCAGCTCTGCTCTTGATCCAAAAGAATCACATACACGTGTTCATATTCTGAACCGCCAGCACAGCCTTGCATTCCACACCGACTGCAGAAATTAAAAAGCAAGTCTAACAAATGCCGCTGCTGAACTGAGTGAAAAAGGTCAGCCATTTTTCACAGAAATGTACTTAGGATACAACCTGTTTTTAGAAGAAAATATAGGGAGGGACAAAAGTAGGTTTACAATTGTTTGTCTGGAATACAATAACTAATAAGTACTACAAGGATAAACTCTGTTTCCTGTACTCACAACTGTAAACCTACATTTGCCTCACCCTGTATAATAATTTCACTGCTGGATAATTGTTTTTAAAATGCATGATATTGAGTCAGTTTTAATTTCACGATGCAATGATTAATACAAAAACAATGGCTGAAAATTTGTCATGAAATTTCTCAGAGAATCAGTTACATGAAGCAGAGAACTTTTTTTTTTAAATGAGCACACTTTCAGAATTCTTTCATGAATGCTATTCCTCATTCATGGAAAAAGTAATGTATTTGGTGGTATTACCAAATGTCGTAGTTTGCTGTACAAAGATTTTTAATTTGCAAAAAGTGAAGGAACTTTACAGTATTTTACTTATTTCTTCAGATAGAACAATAATAAATTATAACATGAGATAAAAAAATCAAGCAGAGGTTTGAGGTAATTACTTAGAGGAGACAAGCAAAAAACAATCTAAATTATGGTAATAATTCACAGAAACAACAGAATTCTGTGGCATCTGTAATATCAGGTGTTTATCGTTACTTCTGTATGACTTTTCTGAAAGCGACTGGTGTTAGGATATTTGTGTGCTGTCAAAATTAAATGAGTGCCTATTTTTTCCCCAGCTACTCTTCTTTATTTTGGATTATACTCCCAAGGGTAGAGTAATAAGCAGGTCATTTTAATACGTCCATCAATCCTATGTATTGCAGGAGTGCACGCAGAGAAACTGCAGCTCTGCTGAGTGCTCATTTGACTCAGAGATAGTTGCACATTAACTCCATCAGAGCCAGAATTGTTTTTAAAATCAGTTTTGCTGCAAATCTTTCTAAAATATACCTCTGTACTCCCTATTATCATTAACTAACTCAATTTCACCACTTCTTCTGAATCAGGATCCTCATTATAAATACCAGTCATTAGGATGAACTGAAACACACACACAGCAAAAATAGCTGTTTTTCAAGGGCACTCGGTGGAAGTGCCCCAGGCGAATTTAATAAAATCCCGTTCGAGGTGTTCCAGATGCCGACATTGTAACTGTTTCAACAATAGTTCAAATTACCAGCTAACCTGTCTAAGCGCCTTGAAGGCAGGGGTGGGCTGCATTCATCTTTGTCCACCCCGCACTAACCACAGCACATGTATCGTTCGGAACACAATAAATGACTTTTTTATGACTCCGTAAAAATGTGCCCTGTTCCCTATTATTCTTCTATTTCAATGCTAATTAATGACACCCATTTGGTCTTCTATAAACTCGTTGCTTTTTTCTCTTTTGTTGTTATTGTTGTTGTTTTATTTTTATTATTATTGTTTATGATACTACAGTTGCCCCAGGACCGCCCCCCTCGGCCCCCTGCACCCAGCACTGCTTTTGATGACATCCTCTGGGGGCTGCCATCAAGCCAATGGAGGATTCTCATTTTTTCTTCACTGGCTAACAAATGTATAATCATCTCTTTTCCCTTCTCACATCCTGCTACGTAGAAAATGAATATTCGTTTCTCCATGAAAGCGTTTCTTTCTTAATTCAAACTATATTTAGGTCTAAGTCTAATCTAAATTCTCCACAATACTGAAAATGTAATTTTTAAAAAAATCAACTTGTATTTCTTCAACCATGTGTGTTTAGATTTTTCTTTCCTTTTGAAAAAAATTTATTTTAACCAACTATTAATTTAAGAGCCAGCTGAATTTTACTTCTTGTAACTATATTTTTGTACACTTTCTACAAAGTCCTAATTGTTCATGATCTTTATATGTTAAGAGTTTGAGATTAAGTCTATGAACTCTGTCATAGTTTTTTAAAACATTTGGTTCAATTTGCTTTTTCCTGTTTAATTCCATTTGAATTTAGAAGTTCAAATTTCAAACTGTGGTGCAGTTATATCCATATATCTTTCTTTTTGCTATTTTCTTTCACATTAAGAAATCAGAAAAATATTCACAAATATTATTTTCTAGTTCTTAATGGTTGGAATTTTTATATTTAACTTTTTGTTCCACTTGGAAGGTATTTTCATAAATATCTCAAGTTTAGAAACTGAGTGGATTTTTATCCAAATACCCGACCACTTCCTCCAGGTTTGTTTATTAAATAATGTTTTCCTCTCCCCAGATTTGTTATGCTTCCTTTATCATCCATAGTCTATTACTGGGCTACTTGCCAGTCACCTAGGGACCATGCTTAAAAGAAGATGGAACAGTGATTCTGAGATACAGCAAAAAGTGAGGGCGCATGTGCTTAGAGCATCTGGAGTTTGCTGTGAGACACTGACCCGAGTATTCCACACAGCTCTGTGGTTTTATCAGCCTTTCCTCAGCGGTGTGAATAAGGCAGCAACGCTCTGCTACTCTATGCAATAATGTTTCATTGAGAAAGAGAGTTAGTAGACAGGCTATCAAAACATGAGAAGTGTGTTTAAAAATCTGTAAGTTACAAGGCAGGCTTTTAGTTCATCTTTACACTTTGGGAATGTTTATTATCAAAAATATAATTGCCTTACATCCCCCAAGCTGGAAAACATATTTGCAATACATTTATCTGACAGGCTTATACCTAAAAATCAATGAGATAAAAACAGACAACTTAATAGAAAAATGAGAAAAGATTGAATGTACACTTTAGTAAAGAATATATATAAGTGGCTAATGAGTATATGATGAGGTGCTCAATTTCACTAGTCATTAGAAAAATGCGTATTAAAACATCAATGAGATAGGCTATCACCTATCAGAATGGCTAAAACATAAAATAATTACCAAGCATATGTTTGGTGAAGATATTAAGAAACTGCAAATCTTGTGTATAACTGGGGAATGTAAATAACCATTTAATAATGGTTGAATATACACATAAGCTGAACAAAATCATATCATGTGAACCAGAAACTATACTCCTGGACATATACCACAATAAATGTATTTTTATGCTCGCCAAAAGACATGTACTAGAATATCTGTAGCTCTTCATACTAGCCTTACTGTAAAAATAGCCCAAATGTCCATCAGCAGTAGAATGATACGTACATCACAATATATTCAGAGAATGGAATACTATGTATCAGTATCTCTGAAAGTTAGAGCATGACATAATTACCTGAGGGTTTGTGAAAAGAGAGGTGCGCCACACCCCCAGAATTTTTGATTCAGCAAGTCAAGGTGGAGGCTCAAGAATTTTCTCATAAATTTGCATTTCTCCCAAGTTTCTACAGTGCAGATACTAATTATCTGAGGACACATTTTGAGAGTCACGGTGACAACGAGAATGAACAACCTACAGCTACCACAACAGTGTATGAGAATCTCACAAACCTGATACACAAGGAGCCAGCCAGGCATTGATATAAGGGCAAAAAGCAGGCAAAACAAATGTATGGTGTTACAAGTCAGGATGGGGATCCCTCTTGGAGGGGTAGGAAGGACTGCTAGACAGAGAGACAGACAGATTTCCACACACATAGTACCCAGATATGTCATGTCTATAGATCAGTACAAATTATAATGGAAATATAAAAAGTCCAAATAATACACACCTGTCTCCCAGGTTAAATCAAATGATTCTGATGTTGATGAATTCCAATCCAGAGTACCTGCTGATATAATTGTTAGAGTTTATACCTCAACCAAGGATTTCTAGCTATTGATGAGACAGTACGGAGTGCCACACTAACACCTCCCTGCCTGTGTGTCAGACCTGCTCAGGTGGAAGCCTTGCCAAGTGTTCCCAGAGCTCAGCAGACAGCCTGCCGTCTCCTCTTCAGACTTCACTTAGCTCACCTACAGCCTTTCTGAGCTGCTGCCACGTGGCAGTCTCTTATGGCAGCTTTAAAAGGGAATGAAGAATTGAGGGAAGGAAAGAAAGAAGCAAGAAGAGGAAGGGAAAAGAAGGGAATATTCCAAGAATGAAGAAAAAGAAAAATGCCTTCCAGCTGAGGCAGGTTGACAGAAAGGCCCCTCCTACAGGGGGAGTCCCCACAGCACAATCTTCAGGAGAGAAGGGACGCGTTTTATTGTTCTGTTGCCTCTTCCTTAGCGGGCGTGCGTGCTTTAATATCGCCTGAGCTAGACTCTAAAGACAGTAAGAGACTGCTAGGGGTTTATTACCCTTTATACTTCGTTGCTGCTATTGTTTCCCTCTCAGGGTCATTTCTCCTCAAAGCCAAGTTAACAAGACTAAAGTAGACCTTTTACAAGGTTAAAGTTGCTTTCACAGAAGAAAAAAAAAATACACACATCCTTAAAAGACCCTAAATTCTCTCCATCCACTTTCCCCTGGTGCTGGGTATTTTTCACTGGCCTGAAGGTGAGCACGGCCAGCTCCCGAGACAGAGAGCCATCAGCCCCGGCAGGGCTCCTTTCATCTGTTTTCAAAGATGGCCTTCTCGGACCTGGTAGTCATAATAGGCTAACTTATGAAAGGAACCTCGCCTATGCATTTGATAACATTTTATCCCAAAAACATTGGGATAAAATTTAAAACATTTATTAGAAAATAGAAAAGAAAGTAACACATATGTTCCTTTTTTCTGCTCATTTTCTTAGCTTTGTGTAAATTAGTGCTGGCGTTCATCAGCATTTTATGTAGGAACCTTCACTGTCTCACTGCCAAAATATACTGAAAGGGAGGACAGTGGAGGAAAAACAGAAGAAATAGCGATGGCGATTGTCAAGTTTACATATCAATGCTTGGAAATCCACAGACCAGACTTACCATTAACAAAAGTAGGCTATGAAAAAGAATAAATGCTTTTGAATGCATAGGCATAAATTATTTTGTAAACAGATGCATAGTATTGTACTGGATGCTATGTAGAGGTGGGGAGCAAGGAATCACAGTTAAAGAAAAACAAATAAATGAAAGACAAGGTCTCTTTCCTCCATAAATTTACTGCCTAATAGCAAGCAATTAGGAAAGTAAAAGAGCAGGAGTCCCAAGATTAAGGAAAACAAAGAGAAAGATAAGAGAGATAAAAACCTATCTATGTTGAAATAAACACTCAACAGGGCTTGCTTGAGATACCAAAGATACTATTTCAAATCTATCCTGTTTAAAAATGACATTCCCTTATCAGTAAAATAATCTATGAGCCTATTCTCTTATCTGTCTTTTGCACTGTTCAGAGTTATCTCTTTCACAATTTCTCTAATTATTAAAATATGTTGTAAACATTTTCAGAACAAGGACATATTCATTTATTTATTGTTAGTATCTTACCTCATCATCCCTCCTTCCCACAAAACAAACAAACAGCCAAAGCAGTCATATGGATTTCAAAGTCATATGCAGAAAAATGAAATAAAAATGGTTAAGCAAGAAAAATAAGGCAGTGAAAATTAAAGGAAGGAAGAGTAATAGAGATTAAGGATAAAATTAGTGACTGAAATCAGTGCCATCAGATGTTACAGAGTTTGGGAAAAAAGGGCTGAAAATTCGTTTGGAGCTTCCTATTGTTACCTTTGGCATTTAGCTAGAAAAGGGGAGCAAAAGGGAACTAGACATTGAGCTTCATAAAATGGAGGACATAAACCTGCCTGTTAGCCAGGGACCTGCAGCTTCACACCCCAGGGGACTACGGCATTGTTCTCTGCCAAGTGGATTAACACTCGCCCTTTCTAGTACCAGATTGCCTAGTGGGACCAGGGGAAGGCAGGCACATCTACAATAGAAGTCAAAATGGTGCAAGGTGAGGTGCTTGACTGAAGAGACCTGTCAGTCTAGCCTGGAGAAAGAAGGGATTGGTTGGGAAGTGGGCCCATCCAAAGCCTGCAGAAAGTTGGGCCGTTGTCTGGTCATTTTGAGAAAGCACCTAGTCCATGAAAACCCAAGTTGTATAATCCCAGGTGTACAAAGAAGCTCTCTCTTGTTAACCTGGTGATGCACTCGATCTTCAGTTCATACTCTCTCACCCGGAAGCATGCAACTGTGTGGGTCTAACAGCTCCTGGGCGCGCAGCAGATGGCATGGGCTCCAAAGGGCTAAGTTCTCTCTCACCCACTCAAGAATGCGCTTGCTCCGTGCATTTGCACAATCTCTCTCCACAGCCACATGGCTGTAGCAGGCGCATGGCTGGCAGCCATGGAACTGCTAAGCTACCTGGATGGGGACTGAAACCACTTAGCAGCTGCCTGAGGGGTCCAAAGTACTAAGCTTTAATATGAAGTGGAAACTCTGGATACTGGCTTTTGTCGTGGCCTTGCTGAGGACAAGGTTGGACTTTTTCTATGGCAGGATGGAGAGAGATGAGACATTGAAAACCCAGGTGGTCAGCATCTATTTTCACACGAGTAAACCATCTTGCCATCCCACGATACCTCGTGCATGGGTCCTTGGAATGTTTTCCTTGTGATCATGTAGGAGAGCCTAATTTCTACCTACAGCACTAGGAGACTGTTTGAAGAGGGAAACACAGCCTGCCTTTACACAGCAGCTGGGTGTTCTTTTCAGAGCACAGGTTCAATCATGTCAGACCTGCCCCACATGCTTACAACCTTCAGTGACTTCCCATCTCTACCGTTACTTCTTCTCTGACCTCACAGATGGTTCAAGTTCTTACTCTAGGTCTTAATGGCACAATGGAGCTCTTCTTCACAGCACATATTACAGGTTCTTTTCAAAATTTTTATATTTTATTTTATTCCTTTCTCTCTTATTTTACTCTATGTTTCAGAAGGTTTGGGACCACCACTCCTTATGTGTATGAGTATATGCCTTATGATTGTCACTGACTAATGTGCAGTGACATTCTGTTTTACAATGCTTTCAGGGTGCTTAAGCACCTTCAATCCTCAATACGCACTGACAGCATCATCAAGACTCAACTGGCAACATTTGTAGAAACCCTCTAAACACCTTGGACAAAGTATTGCCATTGGTCCTTTCAAATCTTAGATCTACCTCCTTGGAAATTCATACACTCTCATTCTTTGAGATGATCACGTGGCCTCCAGTGCACCTGAGCCCTGTCTCTTTTGCATCCCATCTGATCAAAGGAGATATGCACCACGTTGTAAAGCCCTAATTACTTTTATCAAAATTAACCTTGTTCTGGTAGAGCAATCTTTTCACAGTGCTCCAGTTTCACTGTTAAGCAGCACAGTTTGTGATCTGCAGATTTCATCTGTTAAAAACGATATTTCCAGAAACACTCTCTGTGACCTTACTGGAAAGGCCCCTTTCAGGCACTGCTATCCAAGACTGGTACTGCTGAGCTCTAGGGAACAAACTCCTGGATTCATGTGACACATCTAAAGAGAACACCTAATACTGACTGGACTTGCACACCTATAGTGCCCTAAAGGTAGAGATTTTCCAAAATTGAAGCAGATGGCAGCTAATGAGACAAATTTCCCGAGATCTTCAGGCCAGGCCAGTTAGGTTTATACTCCACAGAAGTCTCTTTCATCTGGACTAGTAACTGATTGTGGATTCTCATCCAAGTTTATGGTCCCTGATTTTGCAACCTGCAGACATCATTCATAGTACATTTTGTTACATTTCCTTTTGAGATAATGATACTGTGTAATTTCTTTGTTTTATTCCTGCATTGTGTTTTCCCAAAATGTGTGTTAAATTCCTTAGTTTTGAGTGTGTCTTTGCACTCACTCAAATACAGCCTCAGATTCACTACACTCAGATATAGCCCTTATATTTATATGGGAAATGCCTGCGAGATTTTCCTTCTACTGCTACTTGTGACTCAAATGTAACCAAAGTAGATTTCCACTTTCCTTCTGATGTAGGGAAGGTGTTTCCTGGCATCAAGAGACACAAAACCACTGAAACCAGGAAAACTTGACTCTTGATCAGTGATGCTTTGGGAGAAATATTTTGAACAAAAGGGGGAAATATGAACATTAATAAACAGAAACCTCATTTAAAATGGAGTTGGGAAGCTAGAAGAGTAGACTCTCATGCATCTTTCACTCAATGCACGGTACTGACCCCAACAGGAAGAGATGTACCTTGCATGTCCAACGGGAAGTGATACTAGTTTACCATCTTAGCAGGAGAAAGAAAAAATGCTCCCCTTGCTCAGTATCAGCTCCACCGATGGAATATGCCACAACTCAGCCCATGAACAGTCACCATAGTTCAAACTTTCAGTTTCTTCCAATGAAAACTAAAACTGTTTACAACAGCTCCTCCCAAGTCCATAAAAGAATGTTCCTCTACTTTTTTTCAATCTGGATTCATGCATGGTTCACCGTTAGACTGCAAGTCCCAGCTTGCAATTCTTCGTTGTCCCTGAATAAGCTCATTTTGCTAGAGAAATATTTATGGTTCTTTGTTTAAGGTCGACACAAGCAAGCCACTGTGAGTGATATGTGTATCACATATGGAAGGGGTGGGGGTGTCCACTACTGCTCATCCATATGTTTTACACAGCTTATTAGGTGGTTTAGTAGAAAAGTGAAATAAAATATATTTTTATGTAAATTCGGAGTCATTATTACACTTGTCTTTGAAACCAGACCAGGTGCTCTGGTCTGACTAGTTTAGGGGCATCTAAAGCGAGAAGTAGTCACACAACTTTCCAGATCTGTAGCTTCTGGAAATCTGACACCTGGAAAACTGTTTATTCTCTAAAAAAGAAGACTACTATTTTCCATGGCTAGAAGTTCTCATGAGCATAAAACAGTGAGCTAGCAGGATATCAGATACCAGCGTTGCAGCATGGATGCTAAGGACCAAAACTTCGATTGCTAAGCTGAAGTGGTATCGTGTCTGGGCTTGGCACTGAGACAGTGCATGCCACTGCTGACGTCCTCTTCACTCAAACCATCCCTGGGATCTCAGGAAGGATGGCATGTAACACGTGGCCAGGACAGAACAGAAATGTCTTTGTTCTATGGCAACACCATAATTCTGGAAATTTTGTAAAACCCGTGGGAGGGAACAGAAGTCCAAGAATGAGTGATATTAGAATTCTTGACAATAGTGATGAGCCAACTTTTTCTTGTGCTGCAGTGTTGTAACATTTTATACAAAGAAAGCTCAAGGATCCAGGGCATTTCCTGAAACTGGAAAAACACAGCCCATGTGTTTTCTTAGTAGCATAATTGGAGCTAGGATTAATATAGTTCATTCCAGCATTAGAAGAGAGTTGGAACAGGCACCCAGAAAAATGACTGCAAATTAGAGGAAATAAAGAACAAAAGTCAAAGTGAAATTTAGCTGTAATTGATTGATATAGTTGTTTGAGGTAGGAAAATACTTAATTTTACTAAAATGTCTGTATTTTTAATTAATTTTTAAACTGAGATTCATAAGTAGAATATATATTTTGGTCTTTCAATAAAGTATAACTTCCCAACTTAAACTCTTTCCTTGTTTTTGAATTCTGGATAAACGTAATAGCTTTCTAAGTGGTCCCCTTGCCTTGTTCCTTCCCCCACCTCCCACGGCTATCTTGCTTGATACAGAAGCCAGAGTGAGCTGCTTAAATGGGAATAAAATCATGAGGCTCCTCTGCTCAAAACCTGCTAACAATTCCTTATGCATTCAGAGCAGGAGCCTTTCAGTGGCCTAGGAGGCTTTACAATGGAACCCACATACACACGATTTCTCTGATTTCATCTCCTACTACTCCCTGCTTAATTACTTGGGTCCTATTGGCCACCTTGCTGTTCTTCACACATTTCAGTTATGATCTCACCTTAGGGCCTTTCTACTTCCTTTTCCCTCAGACTGCACTTCACACAGATGTCTCCTTGGCTTGCTCTCTCAAATTTAATTGGGGTCTCTGCTCAAACTCAACCTTATCGGTAAAGCCATACTTTAGTAACTAATGTAAATAGTAACCAAACTTCGACCCTCATGCTTCCTTGTTTCCTTGTCTGTTTTATCAATCTGCACAGTGTTAACCTCCTCTGACATCCTAGAAATGTGTTTGTTTGCCTCCCTCACGGCTGTATTATGCAGGATCAGATTACTGTCTAAGCCGCCTTCTCACCTCATAGTTCTTAGTTTCAGTTATTCTGCCCTTCTTCAAATTATTGCAAAATACCATTCTGTTTTTGAGCTCAAGATTTCCATCCATATTTCCATCTATATTTCTCCTTATGCTTGGGTGCTCTTCCTCAGGCTCTTTCCCTGATTGTCCCCTACTTATCCTTTACAGCTAAGCCTAAATGCTTCTTTGTCAGAGAGCCTTTTCCTGATCAGCCTCCCTGTGTGCAATATAGCATCTTGTTTGTGTTTTTCATGGAACTTAACACTGTTATAATTTCCATCAGTGGATTGATTATCTTAGGAATTTTTGCCTTACTGCTTACCTTTACTACTAGATCACAAATTCTATAAGGATTTGTTTTGTTCACAAATATGTCTCTAGAGACTAACAAATGCTGGCACATAGTAAGCATTTGAAAAAAATTGAATTAAATAATTGAAGGGAGTGTGTTTTGATATAAAAAAATATAGTGAATGAGTCCCCTCCTTATGTTCTAACCACTCCTACTTGGTTAAAGTAGACTAGGCGGTTTCTCATGTCCTTTAACTGTGGGAATGTCTATCATTCCCTGCATGGCTGAAAACCAGATTCCTAAAAGAAAATACGCCCCAGCTGGTGTGGCTCAGTGGATTGAGCACAGGCCTGTGAACCAAAGGGTCCCCGTTTGATTCCCAGTCAGGGCACATGCCTGGGTTGCAGGCCAGGTCCCCAGTGGGAGGCATGAAGAGGCAACCACACCTTGATGTTTCTCTCCCTTTCTTTCTCCTCTCTTCCCCTCTCTCTAAAAATAAATAAACAAAATCTTAAAAAAAGAAAATCGCACATTCCATTGGAAAAGACTCAACTTCATAAACAACAACAAATATCAGCTTCACATGTTAAGGGAACAGGAGGATTATTTTAATTTCTAGAGATTTTTCACCATACCTATAGAAACTAGAAGGTACTGAAGTTAAATTAGAAGAAAACATTAACGTGATTAGTTGGGATAGCTAAGAACAATCTCCAGAGTGCTGGTAGCTCATCCCTAAGATCCTTTCCTGGGTGGCATTACCTTAATGAGTTTACTGTAGCCATTTGTCTTAAAGGTATAGAGGCAGGATTTATGAGTAAGCACTGAAATAAGGACAGACTTATCATAACTACCTTCACTCGAAACTAGTAGGTGAACTAGAAAGCCAAATAATTACTTTATAAACATGGACTATTACTTTTTGGTGACTAAGGTGCTTACATCTCCTATTCAAGGTCTCAGTTTTTCTTATATGTAAATCTCTGGTAAGATGAATTATTAAATCAAAGGACTGCTCAGTAACTGCAGAATCAGAACAGAGAGTGGTGAAAAGTCTTGAGGTTCATTCAGTCCCTAAGAGTCCTGGTGACTAGGGTGCTCACAACCTCCCGGTCTGTCTCGCTGTCAGGCAGTTGGACCTCTGAAGCCAATTTGCTACATGGCTGGCTGCTCCCTTTAGATGATGTACGCTGACTGCAGATGTCACAATTTCACTAATTAAGTGATATCCTAATATGTTCCCATGGAACTAGAGAACATTTGCTAACTGTTGTTTTCAAGTCATTTCATTCTCCCAGGGCAACCTTATCTCCCTTTTCTCTAAGTACTTACAGAGAGAGATCTCATTGCTTAACTTTAACGGCTTTGGATTACATGGAAATAAATTACTCTTACCCACTCCTAAGATAATGGAAATACATATAACTCACTAGATACAGGGGTATTTCTAAAAATTATTGTTCTATAGCAACATTTTCCTACTCTAATGGGCAAAATTGCTCAGAAGCCTCCTTATTCATTCTGAATGAGGCCTGGCAGAGAATCCAGGCTATAGTCAGGTTGGCAGAGGTATGGACTAGAGCCAGAAGCACACGTTGACCCTCTGTAGGTACATTCAGCTTCTTCCATAGAAACCAGATTTTTCTCATTGTTTCCTTGAAATGAGAAAAGATGAGCTGGCAAAGCATGAGTGTGTGTGCATGTGATTGTGTATGTAAGTATTGTGTGATCACTTCCCTGCTGACATTTGGGTCACAAAACACCTTCTCCTCTTCTCCATGGTCAGGCAGCCATCCTGGGCGAAAATAAACCCCTGAGTAAGTATTATACCCATACACATTCCTAGCTGAGTCTGACTAGTACTAAATGTTAAGGCCTTTTTTAGTGGGTAGAAAAGGAAGCGGGGTGTCCCTGATCTGAGAGCAGATTTGGCCCAGGAAAGAGCCTCTCGATTCCTCCCAGGTTAGCTCTAGGCTATTCCTCTTTCAGATGAATGCTATCACAAATGGGCCGTGAAACACCATACAGAGCCTCTGTCTCTGCCCTTTATGTGGAGCCTCCTGAGTCAGAATGAATAGCTCTCAGCTGAAATTGCCAATGGATAAAAGCTCTCTTTATAAATGGTCCATCGATGAAAAGTTTTGGAATTCTTAGAATTATAACCCTTCAGCCAAATCCCATTATGTTCTATTCCTGCCTTTGAAATATAGGAAACTACAGAGGTAAAGCCATTCTAGAGAGAAGAGAGGAGAAGTTTGCTCTGGAGGGGAGAAAAATGACTTAGTGTTCTACCTTTGCAAAAAGAAAAGTCTAATTCTTTAACAGAGGCATGTAGGAAACAAAAGCAACTCTCGGGGGGAGAGTTCAGATGCTGCTGTGATTGGGGACTTGGCTATGACAGAAGTCTCTCCATGAAGCAGGTGAGGAAGACCCCGCTGTCAAGCTGCATAAAAGCTGAGGCCAAGCTCTGAGTTATAAGATCAGACAGTCAGCAATTAGACAGTGTTAGGAGCTGTCTCTCCCTGTTCCTCTCAAAGTGACCTTAATAATTTTTCCAGTTGTAGCTACAGGCAGTTTACTGTCCACTTTGTTCTTTGTTTACCATTTTATGAAGCATATCTTCAGATAGTTTAATAGACATTAATCGGGTAAGGAAATTCACTGCCAGTGTCAGGTGCCAGAAGAGGAAAGTGGGGGCATGGAAGGGTTCAGTGAATTGCCCAAATTCCCTCAAGTCGGCAACCAGAGCAGAAGGGTAAACATCCGACACATAGGATTCCTTGTCTGTGGTGAATCCTGGGAATGAGTGGCCACTTTCATCTACATTTTTTCTTTGAGTGACTTTTTTGGTCACTTTTGTTATCTTGTTTTTTCTCCATTTTCCAAATAAGTAAGGTTTTTTTTCAGAGGTTTATATATGATCTCCAGAACAGGTGTGTTCCCAGCCATCACATTCAGAGCACGGCACATTTTAGAAATTACTGCTGGAGAGTACAAATATTGTAGACAAAACAATGCCAATACACCCCTCAGCAGTAACCCTTTATACTTCTCTGTGTTCCCCAAAATGTGTACACATCTCAAACCCAGTATCACAAGAAAAATTCACACAGGAAACATTTGTGCACACACATTTGAAAAGCACACTCACACTTTCTTTGTCCTAGGCCACTGCTGTCTTGACTCTAGTTGCACTGAGTTAAAAGCTAATGGGAAGATTCAGATATTTGTCAAAATATAAAACTAAAGCTTAGTCCCCAACCCCAACAGTTTTTAATATTTTCAATAAACACACTACAAAGAAAATTCATCCTCCAGATTTTTTCTCAGCTTTCTTTGGGAAAAAATAACGAGTTCATGGAGTTGGAGGTGGCTAGTAAATGACAATTTCACAAGAGCTATAAACATTACTAGTCAACAAAATCTGCTAAAGGAATAGTAAGTTAAGCTTTCTCAAATGTTTTGCCTTTTATGCATTCAATGCTTATTTTTAGTTTGGACAGAATTAATGAACATGGAATTGTCACAGACAACACATCAAGGTTGGTGTGTATTGTCCCTGGCTCCCTAACTCTCCTGACTTGCTGGTTCTCAAAAGAGCTCCTATAAAGAATAAAATGGATTTAACATAAAATTTGGGATTAAATCTATTCAAGCAAGGAAAAATTAAAATGGAAATGTTTATTATCTTTTATCCAAAAATAATCATGAACAGAGCACACGAGCCTGATATAGAATAGTGGTTAAGACCTAAATTAATCTAATCTAGTCTGCGGACATGGCCTTTGAAATTGGTAACTAAAGAAGAGTGCTGGCCAACCAGTAAGTAGGAAGGAGAGGTACTACTCCAAAAGGAGGAAACAGCATGTCTGATGATCAAGAGAAAAAAGAAAGAAGGACACAAGGATAGAGTCTCTGTTGCGTGCATGCTGAGTGTGAGTAGATGGGCAAATACTCAGTGGATATAATGCAAGATTGGAAAAAGAGCTGAGAGCCAGAGCACGAAGCTATTTGCAGTCAGTAGTCCTAGACGTGGCTCAAGTGAATGGGGAGAGAGAAAGGGTGACATCACCTCTTTCTATTAATGTGTGAAATGAAATAAGATATCAAGAAGAAATTTATTTCTACCTAATAGTTAAGCAATATAAGGGATCAATTACAAAGTTTGCAAAATGATGGTGAGTCAAAAGTGGTTTTCTTTGTGTATTCAAAAGAAAATGTAAATTAATCTTGGCATGTGTCAGAAGCCACAATTTACAAATACAAGCAGCAGACTCCTTGGCCCATCACAACCACATTCTAGCATTTTATCAACCTCATTCACTGCCAGAGTTCTAAATCCAACATGTTAGGTCTCCAAATTAGTTAGTAGTCATGCGCAGCTTAGATTAAGGCTCTCAAGTCTTCACTTTAGGGGACGCAGCCTCTCCTGAAATTGAGTGCTCTTGGTCTGAGAACTGGCTCAATTTGGGTGAGAAATTATGGTTTTTTTCAATACATGGGTTAACATAAGTGTTTTTCTTATCTATTCTTGTTATATTTCTGGTTATAGAAGTCAAACCACATCTTTGTTGACTGCCTCTGTATGTATTTCCTAGACCTAAGGCTCTAGGAAACCGCAGTCTGTCATCATTGCCTGGATCCCTGTATCCGAGCGGATTCCGCGAGTGTGCAGTGGAAGAGGGCCCCGTACTCAGAAGGCTCCCATGGTGACGCAGTGCTCTGCTGTTGTCATCCTTGGTTTTTCGTAATTTTGAATGAGGGACTTGCATTTTTATTGTGTACTGGGCTCTGCAAATTTTCCCTGTGGGATTAGATAAGTCAATTTTCCCTTTAATTTAACCTATCGTGGCTCGGAATCCTATGATGTTTGTGGATTCCAGGGAGTGCACAGCAGCATCCCTGACAGCCCACACTGGCCTGTATCAGACAGCTACCACTGAGCTTCTCAGCCATATGAATGCCTCCTTGCTCACATATTTCTTATTTCTTTAGTGAAGGGTGTGCACTCTAAACCTTCCCAGAACATATAGTTATCTGGTAGGTTCTCCAGTCTAATACAGTAAATCCATGCTTGCATGTGGCATCCCTCAGAGCCTTTAAATCCTTCCTCAATACTCTGATAAGGCAGCTCAGGCATATCCACCCCTGTCACCTTAGTTCACCATTTTTATCCAAGCTTCATATTAGGACTTCTCCCAGATGTCCTTCCCAGGACATACTATCTTGAGTCACAGGACGGTGTCCTCATATTAAAAAATATCTCTTATCCAGCCTTAGATCCACTCCTGATCCTCAGTCCAGAACCCTCAAGATCCATTATTCAGGCATATTCCTGTGCCCTTTGCAACATATTAGCCAAATCCTTTAGCTGTTTTATTGAATAATCCTCTTCTTCCCATAACACAGATGGTACTTTCCCAGTGGAATTCTGCTGATACTTGTCTTAAGTTATTGCTCTACCGGCAAAGAAGACAGGAAACCCAGATCTGGAGAAAGCCAGGCATCATATGTGAAGCAGTCACCTCAAAGGCAACCTATCTGTGTCCTCTAGGTGAGGGAAAGCTGCTCCCTCCCAGTAAATGGGTCATGCATGTCAACCCAAGGGGCCCCTAAAAATAGAGGGGTTTGAGATTTTCAAGTGTCCCTTGTCCTCAAGATTGTCAAGTGAAGTAGATGTCTTCATCTGAGGTTTTAGAGTCCCTATGAGCATTGTAAGCAAGTATGGGAAATTTACTGGGGCTATGTTCGTTTGTTTGTTTGTTTGTTTGTTTGTTTTTTGTAAACCTACTATTCTCCTAATCAAACCTGGGTCATGTATTTTAAAACAGCAGCTCCTCCAAAAATAAGGATTTGGATCTCTTTAAATGTAGCCATATATTTCGAGCTTTCACATCACGATTTAGACTAATAGCTGGCCTGTTTAAATCCGCTATTTTCTTCCTTTAGAGCTTTGATGGCAATTGGCAAAAATTAAATCTTCCAGATGTTTTATAAGAATCATTTTCACCATAGCTCTGAAACGTAAAACAGGTCATTTTTCTTTATCTGTATCTCATCTCACTACAGGTGGGTGTCTTAATATTTTGTGCTGTAAGATGCCAGGCGTTATTGCAACCCCACTCATCAATGGCACTGATATCCTTATTGCATGCAGCCAACAAAAGATCTAAGTCCAGAAATCACATTCTAAGAATCTTTTTCCATAAGACTAGTTTCAGTATCAACTGTTTTCATTTTACCCTTCAGAAGCAGACTTTGAGACTAGGATTCAAGTTCAAGTAGTTTATTTGTAAGAGTGGTACCAGGACACACTACAGGGCAGTAAAGAAGTGGTTCAGAGAAGGGAGAGAATCTACTCAAAGAATTTATCTTGGGCAGTAAGATTAATCTAGCTTGGCAACTTTAGGAGACAGTATGGGACAGGTGTCTTAGACTTATCCCACCTGTAGGTTGAGGAAGCAGGAATATGCATTTACTCCCTCAGTGTCCACCAATCATTGGATGAGTGTGGCTCCTAGGCTAGTGCATTATTTCCCTGGCACTTGTGTCCTGTTTCCTTTCTGCCTCTCCACCACCCCCACCACAGACACATATACCACCAATGGTCCAAGAAAGCCCTCAGGTAAAGAACAGCAAGTTCTCACAATTGGAAGTGGGGCCCACCAGACAGAAATGGTAGCTTCCAGGAGTATATGAGGAGGGCACTGAACCTTTATACTTCAGTTTTATTCTACCAGTAATGTTGTCTTAAGACTTTATATTCATTCAAAAAGTCTTTCAAGCTTAATTGTTCCACTGCTTTTAATTCTACATCCAGACTTCTCACCACCCAGCACTCTTTTCGCCTGGTTCCCCTCCATTTCTGGTCCTTTATATTGTTTCAGCCACCTGTAGTAAATGTATTTTCTTCTCTTGGCATATGTTTAAGTCTCCTCTGTTATTTAAATACAGATCATATCCATAATTCTCCAGACTCCAAATTTAGAACTCAGTTCAAGAAGCAGCTATGGAGAACTTCCAGTGTGACGAATGCTTTTCTATGTGCAAGTGAGTGTAACTACTGAGCCACTAACAAGGATGGGAAAAGTTATAAATAGAAAAGAGCTAAAGGAATCACATTTTAAATGCATCTTAAAAGCTGGGTAAGTGTATAAAGTAGAAAGAGTGAGAAATTGTAGGCCACTGAGATGACACAGAATAACTAAGCTCATGGCTTCCTGAAAGGGCTGAGGTTCCAATGAGTCTAAATTATAGAGCAAGAAGGTGAGAATGATGGAGGATTCAGCTACGCAGGTTATGAGGCCTAGATTTTGTAGCACCTCATAGTAATATGAAACATTGGCTTTATTATATGAGGAAAAAGAAATGTTTTAATTAGTTGAAGAATAATCATATCCATATTTTAGAAATTATTTGAAATGAATGAACACTGGACAGAAATGAGATGCTATTGCAATACTTGTTAACATAAAGATGGGGTAAAAAGCAGGAGACTGGTATTAGAGATGATGTGTGAAAAACCACTTTTAGAAGGAATGTGTAAATACCATGTGGGTGGGCAGGCATCTAATTTTGGACACAGCTGTATCCTTAGCATGCATGATAATTTTAGGTGCATAGCAGTCAAATGAATAAATGAAATTGTCACTCTCTCCTCCAAACTTTCATATTAGCTATTATGCCACCTATTGATACTGAGTTTGTATTATAATAATTTTCTAAATTCTATACCCCGTACTATAGTGCTTGCCAACATATTGGCAACCAAAAAACAATCACATTTATTCAGCACACTGGGGAAACTAGAGGGGACTGAGACCATCTGGCAGGGCTCAGTGGAAGGATCATTACATATTTTTCTTTGTGATATACATACACACCAAGTTGGAGAAATATAAAATTGGTATGAAATTTCCAAATGAAATATTCTAAAAAATTTAACTTTATAATAGTATCAGCATATGCCTATCTCTCAGTCCTCAAAACAGAGGATGGGGTGCTCTGTCCTAATGCAGAAAAAAAGCAGGAGCTCATTGTGAGTGGCATCCCCAACAGTACTCCGCACAAGAAACTGTAACATAGTGGAAAAGTAAAGGGGTCAGAGGAGGACGGAACAGACTTGTCTCCTGAAATTATTACTTCTTACTAACTACTCCATTTTAGTTTAAATACTTAACTTGCTTTGTCTGTAACTTTTCTTTTAAAACAGAGAGACTACCATTTTATTAATAAGAAAATATTTGCATAAATTCTTTGTGAGTTGCAGCATTAGATATCATGAGAGTGTCTTCAGGTGTTTGCCAAATGCACACGTGAATGGGGTTTTGTAACTGGAGAGGGAGTTCACCTTGAAGCTACTGTGAACTTTGAGAGAATGATTGAATTGAAAGGCACAAAATGCTCTAGTCATTGAAAATTAGTTGACAAGGATTTTATCATGTCTTGTTTTACCTCATCAAACTGATTAAAAACATTTATTTTTTGAAATATAAAAAATTCCAATATTAATACATAAGTGATACTACATATGAATCAATAAGTTTGCAATTTTATTTGTTCAACAAATATGTTGGCTGTGTGCTGTGTGACACTGATTTAGACCCAAGAGATAAAACCATAAATAAGACACTAAAGATCTTTGTCTCATGAAGTGTGCATGGGTGTTGCACATGTGTGCATCTGTTTGGTGTGGATCCAGACCATAGAGATGAAAATGTTACACTGCTATAATTACTTGGAACCCAGCATTTAAATGAAATTACAAAAATATATTATTTACCCACCTCAATTATACTGTTTTTCAAAGGAAAAAAAACAAAAATAGCAAAACACTATAGTAATAATTATGTTCTATCAGCAAGTGATTAGGAGGAAAATGAACAAGATAGACAAAAGAGACGAAGCAAGCTGAGTGATGAATGAGATGATATTAAAATTTCTGGCAGAGAACATAGGTCATACTAAACACAAAGGGGAGATTCATTTCCGTACATAAAAATATGGCATCTCCATTCATAGGAACTACTCCTTGCATTTACTGTATTACAAAGCTATTAACTTCTACTAAAATAAAAATTAAATTTTCAAGCTGGAAGAAGCTTATGGAATTAATTATAATTATATATGAAGGGGGAAAAAAGAGGTGTTTCCATGGGGCTGCAAATGTATGAGGAAATGAATAAAATGGAAGAGACATCTCCAGTTGGGGTTTGTAAAAGAATTTCCAGGAGCATTCAGATGGTTTATAGATGGGAGTAAGTTTTGTTTTTGCACATAAAATAAATTTCCTCAGGTAATTTCATGTATATTAAAAAATAACTGCATATTTTTCTATACCTTCCCACAATTTTGGGGTATTTCCAACAGGACAACTTCCCCGTGGGGATTTGTGAATGGGGTGTGGAAATTTTTCTGATGGAATGATCCCAGAGGATCATGCTTCACAGTGAAATGAAAATGAACCTTCTAAGTGGCTTTCAATCAAACAAGGAAAAATGAAGCAAAAGTGTGTGACACAAAGTACTATAGATAGCACTCAGAGATTTCTAAAATGAACTCTAAAATCATCCGAATGCTGATTATAAAAATTTGTTTCCTTTATCCATATTCACATATTCACAGGCTTCTCCTTCACTCCTCTCCTTGTTTATTTGTTTGCCAGAAAGATCAACTGATCATAAACAATAGAAGAAATGACAGTTTAAAAGCAATAAAAAAAAAATCACGAAAAGAGGAACTGAAGTCAAAAGATGAATGTTTATAATATAGTGCAGGGCAGGGGGTAATCCAGGCAGACTCTATCAGACATAGGGCAATGAGAGTGACTTTATTAAAGTCTTCAAAAAGTCTTTGGGGCCTTAGACACAAAGTCACCAGAGGCCTAAATATGTTATATGTCATTACTCTAGAATTGAGTCTCACACCAATAGGCCGTGGCTTATTAAAAACACAGACAGTGGCCCAATTGTCATGCCATTTTGCTGAAAGGTGCATAAAACTCTTATGTTTTATGCACACACTATGACACACACTAGATGAAAACAGGACTACTGTGATGTTCAAATCATACCACGTACTCAATAATCTTAATTCCAGATAATGTTAATTCTGCAAGTACTTTCTAATGGTGAATTTAATTTTCATAATTTAACGAGGTGCACAAAACCTTAATAATGTGTAAGGAGGTTCAAGCTTCTCACAGTGCAGACTTCAAGTATGAGCAAAAATTACTCAAGGTTTTAGGAAGGTCTCCAAACCTTAGAACAAACACCCCATGAGATCTTTAATGTCATTACAAAGCAAAGGAGTCTAAGTTTATAAGTTCTCATCTGAAACACCCTAACACAGTGAAGTACGTGCTGATTGATTTATCCCTTCTGGAAGAATGAAAGGTTGCATTGGACCCAGGGAGATTTTAACCTGTGATCCTAGAGAATCTTCCAGAGCTTCAAACCTGAAGTTTGATGTGTAACCTACTGGTTTAAAAGGACCTACATATTAGTACTGGAGAGTTTGACATAGTGGGTGGGTACATCAGACATCAGAAAGAGCAATGTAGTCAGCAAGACACCTATATTCCCTGTTCTAATCATAAAAAAGATGATCTTTCCAAGAGCTACCATGAGGAGAATTTCGATATGCACTGAGTGTGAGCAAATTATGTTACTGGAATTTTTCTTTATGGAGCTTCCACTTGTGTTTAGAAAAGTGTCTCCATTTTTTTTCTAAGAATACAATGCCTTATTTTACTAATGAAATATTTGAGAAGAATGTTATGTTCAGACTTGTACAATGTTATTGTTGAATATACAGCATTCTTGAGGTCAAAGTCCAATGGTCTTATCTATCTTGAATTAATATTCCTCACTATCATAGTTCATTATCATGTGGACTCAGGCAGGTAAATTGTATTCCCTGAAACACAGCCCAGCATACTAAATGATGCTCGGTGAGCAGCTGTAGCTTTGGTTTTTATTAAGGAGAGCATTTACAAAGGATATTTCCATTCGTCATTACTGCCCATTACATGTTCCACCAAGAGGCCAAAGTCCTACACAGTAGAACAGAATTCCTTACTTATTTTTCCTTTCCTGGCTGCTGTTTTTGAGCCAAGCCTTTCTGGTTACAGTATGTTTCATACTTTATGCTGTGTTATTTTCTTTTGTGGAAGGGAAAAGTGAGAGAAAGAAAACATTTTCAGAGGGTAAAAGATATGATCAATGGAATATGATATAAATCTCTATAATCATCACTTTTTCTAATCAGAAGCAGTATTAATTTTTGTAACTAAATAATAGTTAAATTCTATTTTTTTTCAGTCAAATCATTATTACCAATTTCTGCCCAAATGATTAAATTTGTTTTGGACTTAATTACATTTGGACTTGCCAAAGGAACAATACAGCACCCCTATCGCCCCCCCAAATAGTTTTAAAAACTCTAAATAATAAATAAATTAAATCTGAATATTTTTTCTTTTCAAAATCACCTTATATTGTCTTTATGTTTTTACTTTTTTCCTTGCTATTTCTGTTCTTCTCTTTTATCATCCTACTCCCTTTCTCAAGAAAATGAGTCTACTTTTAAAATATTGGTTTTTGTATTATCAATACCAGAACTTTTTTAAAGCACTAAAATTTAGCAAGTATAATGTCCTTTCATTTCCCCAATACTCCCTACAAAAGAAATTGAGTGAGCCTCAGAAAAGACCAATCACATATCTGTGGTTAACACATCTACACAATTCATTCAAAGGACATTTTGATAGAAGTTTCCATTTTGCATCTTAGCTGATTCAATTGCCAAGTGACAAGTCTTACCACTACAAATGCATAATGGGAAAAGAAAATTCTTCTTCTTATGTCTGCCTTGAATGTCACTTACTGTACTTAGAGTTGCCAGATTAAATGCAGATGCCCAGTTAAATTTGAATTTTAGATAAAGAACAGATAACTTTTTAATATATATGTGTCTCAATATCACCAGGACATGTGTACACTAAAAATTGATATTTGTAATGTGAAATTCAAATTTAATTGACTGGCATGTTTTTATTTGCTAAATCTGGCAACCTTCAGTGTGCTGAAAGATAAATCAAAGGATTTGAATGACCTGATATGTGTTATTTTTGATAGTGCAAGATTTTTGTGCAGTTTGCATCTATAATTTGAATATACTGTTGCTTGAAATTTTAATTACACAAATTGATTTTTAATTATTGAAACATGTTGATGACTACCTATGCATGGGTATTAGTTCTGTAAATCTTAAATAACATTGATATAATGATAAAAATTGTTATTTTTATCCTATATCCATGTCTGTTGGCCCTTATGATAAAACTCAAGTATGCATTCTTATAGTATCAGGCCAGACATAACCATAGTCATAGAAAATGTTTTAGAAATACACTTAGCTGACTTTCTCAAAATTACTCCTTGGCTTTTTCATCACTAGTAAAATAGAAATTTTTTAAAAAAGAAGGGCTGTATCCCAGATCCCAAAGTCATGAATAGACACAAACCTGAGATAAGCTGAATGAAACTGGGAGTTAAAAACTTATTATTGCACTCTATGGTTTACATTGTGTACCCTCAAAACCTACCAAGAAGGGCCTCTGGTTGCTAACACTGCTTAAATTTTAAAAACCAACACCTAGCAGCCGTTTCTACACAGGGGCTTCTCATGCAAATTTCAATTCATGGAGAAACCTATACTAAACTGTCTACCTCCTGTCCTGATCTGTCTGCCTGCACTGTGTTTTTGCTTTCTTAACCATCCATATAGAGGTGTTCCTGGAACTGTGTTTCAACCAATAAGACTAAGACTTTCCCTGTCCAACTGGAGCTGTGCAGCTATATCCCCATCAGCATCTTCATTGACCAATCAGAGCAGGTCTATTCTGACCAGTCAGACTGTGCCTTTTTGACCAATCAAACTGCAAGGACCCAATCAGGGACTGGGGCAGGGACTTCTGTTTATATAAATCAGCTCCACTCTGGCTCAGAGAGCACACTTTCTCTTTACACCAAGGACTGAAGATTGCATTTCCCCATTTGGAGCTGTAACACTGAAGACATGTCACTGGAGCAGAGCAAAGCAGAGCAAGGGGAGTGGAGCTGGGCAAAACTGACCAGCCAGACCTAGCACTGCCTAGTCAGAGAAGTGCCTTGCCCCAGGACCACCTCACAGACTTGATGTTCCACAGCCACACACACTGTCTCATAATTGCGCTGCAACACTATTGAGAGCTGTTCCACAGTCATGCTGTTCTTACAGCCATGCTTTGTCACAATTGAGCTGTTTAAACTGAATAAAGTTTCCTTCTTCACTGCACCCCAAATTGGGGACTGCTGTTGGGATTGAACTGGAGCCAACAACCATCAGTTGACAGCAATATTACTGTTCCCAGACTGTTGGCTTTAGTTTTTTCCTTCGGCACTTCCCAGCAATTCACTCCACATGGTGAAACAGTGGCACCCCAAAATTCTAACTTCCAATGTAAGGTGAATTCACAATCAAAGCCCTCATTTCAGTTCCAATTCCTTAATAATAAAAAAAATCACTGTCCCAATGTGAAACAGATGGATATCGATATGCTAATAAGCTATGATCAGGGGTGGCATCATTGACCGTCTGTCTGACTGATGGTGGCTCACTCTTAGATGGAGAGTAGCACCTGTAGAAAAGTCTAGCCATGAGTATGTGGCTGGAAAGATCACCCAATAGGTACCCATTACAGTACTGAGGACGATAACTTTATAAGTAAAGGGAGATTCAAGATAAATTCTATGGCATTGCTTGAGGTCAGGCTTGGGCAGGTTATTGAGAATCTGGGAATAAGGTATACCAAGCAAAGTGAAGATAAAACCGAGGAAAACCTGGCCTTACACCCAAAATCTTAGAGACACTGAACATTTCAACCAACAGCAAAGGTGATATTTTAAACACTTGTTTTCCAGTGCTTTATTTTAATGTCAAACCAAAATTTCAACTTAACTAACATTCTATGATTTTGTACAAAAAAATCCCCAAGTAATATGGGGAAGAAACTATGCTAAGTGTTCTGAAGATTCTTTTGAAAATGGAGATGCATATTGTATAGATTTATATTTTTAGATTCAGGTATTTGTTCATGGTAGTATTAGTTGGGAAAGTTCTATTTGTCCAACACAATATTGACCTAAAGTTTCCTTTAATAATTTTTTAGGAGAAAAAGTAGTTATTACCTCATTAGTTTGTTTAGAAATAAAACATGGTGTTTTTATTTTATTAAACTTTCATGGAGATTTTGATACTTTTAGATCCAGCATTCATGTGAAAGTGGCAATTTAAAAACTTAAAGAGTCTGCTGTCTCCACTATCTTACTGATTCTTAGTGGAACTTTAATTAATAATAGCCAAAGGCACAGCGGCAGTCAAAGGAAAGAGACTGAATTGAAATTTTTAGGGTGAGACTAACTACTTTTGAAATAAAATTTAGGTTTGTGGAGGCAAACAAAATGTATGTAATAATAATCATATGCCAGGTATTGTTCTAGGAACTTCATGCCTAGAACAGGTAAGTGTTAAATATTAACTCACTTAAACCTCAATATAATGCTTTGGTGTAGACGCAACTATCATTCTAATTTTTTGGATGAAGAACATGAGGCACAGAGAAGTTGGGAGATTTTCCAGGGACTCATGTCCTGTGAGTGGTGAAGCAGGGGTCTAATCCCAAGCAGTCCAGCAGTGGCCCGTGCTCCTCATCACTACTGCACACTCTACCTTAACTAACGTGTCTGCACATTGATTAAATCATGAACACAGGCATTTTTAAAAGCGAAAGCTAAGTATAAGTGTACATGCTCCAAAATAGGCTCATTTGTTTTAAATGTCTGATGTATCCATGTTTTTTCACACACTTCCCTTTTCATGTTCTTTTACCTTTAAATAAGTATTTATTATATCAAAGTGTAGCACAAAAAAACCTATAAATGTACAATAATTCTGACTGAATGTATTCAAAATTTATTTTTAAGAAATCATGCAAGGAAAGAGGGGGAAACAATTTTAAAAGTCCTTTCACTAATTTACTGAAAATAAAAGTCAGAGAAATATGATATTATAGCAAGCTAATAGCACTCTTATAAAAGCTGTTTTCCCAATTTCATTTCTGCTTAATTAAGGGCTTGTGATTTTTATGTTAATAAAAGTATCTGGTATATGACAGGGAGATTCTTTTTAACATGAAAATTATACGGCCTGACACTGTTCCAAGAAATAATCACTTTAATAATGATAAAAAGAAATCCTGGTAATTAAAAATAATGTAAAATAAAACTGTTCTTTATTTTGGCAGCAGCCTCAAAATCATCAATTGTATTTTAAATTCACTCTAAGTTATAAAATTGTCTTGGAATAAGTTTGTTTGTATTATTACATAATTTCTATAAACTTAAAACTCCCCTCCATCTCCCCCTAGCTTTAATAAAACAGGCAAATATACATCTCAATGGCAGATTAAGGCTCTTTGGTAGCTAAGCCTAATTAAAATGGCAACATTCCAGTGGTTTCTTTACCAGGGAGCAAGGACATCTGTAAGGGATAAAAAGATACCAAGCATTTTGATGCATTTGCTTCCAGTGTTTAAATGTGGCAACAGAAAATATGGATTGATACTGGCTAAGCTACAAGCAACGTTTGAGTTAGATGTTTAAAAAGAGCACAGGAAATCAAAGCAGTTAAATGAATTTTTATTTTGAGTTGCTGTTTTGCCTGCTAATTCTGCCTATTTTCAGCAACATAGAATTTCCCAAAATGTGCTGCAGCATATTATAGTCCCTCTTGAAAATTTCTTAGGCAGGAAAGAAATTGGTTTAACTTTAATTAATCCGACATTTTCCAAGCTCACTGACCATGAAATGCTCTTCTCAGTTTCTCCTTCCCAGCATCAACTACTTTTGCCTTCAAGCACCTCTCAGGAAGAGTTGCTGTGGCATATTTTCCCATGGCATTTTAGCATGTCACTACCAAGTCTCAAGTGTCTCAAGTGATTCTCATGTCCTGAAATTATTTCACAGCTGCCATATATATTCTGTGTATTAAGATGTCAATCCAAGTTCCAAGATAGAGATGCAATATGAGGGAAAATACAACTCTCCATTCCACTGAAAGGAAATGTATTTATAAAAGCTGCTAGTTTGTGTTATGATCTGTGTAAATTCCCTTTCACCTCTCCAGTTATTGACTGAAAACATTTTGAAGCTCCAGATCACACTAATTTTAGATTTATGTCATAGCTATCTTAATACCTAGCAATGCACCAAGAATATCAGAATCTGCCAATGAATATTTACTGAATCAAAATAAATAACTCAGGTTTCCTCATGCTATTTAATATACTGACTCAAAATTGGCCTTGATATATTTTTCTTTTCTTTATTTTTAAATATGCTCATGATAGGATTTAGCAACAGGCAAAGTAACAAAGAATTCAAGTATACAAATCATATACTTATACACATATGTCAAACATTTTTTAAATTCTTAATTTGATTTATGTAGACATGTTGATGAAAGAACATCCAAACCTACAGAAAAGTTTTATAAGAGTTTATTTGAGCCCAGCTTTGGAAGACATGCCCAAAAGCAAGATCTCAATGGATTGAGAAAATGCTCTGGAGAATGCCAGTTTTGCATTTCACTTTATGCATTTACAATCAAAGAAGGACACGTAAAGAAGGTACCTGAAATTCATTGATCGTACATTAAGGAGGCAGGAAAAAGCAAAGCAGTCTCTAAGGTTAGATAGAAAGAAAAATGGAGAACACAATTCTTTCACCCTGGTAGGTACACAAGAGTTACTAGTTAACATTTACAGTGCACAGAGGCGGTAGGCAGGGAACAGGATAACAATGTGGGGTTCTGTGGCCTCTTCTTCTACTGGTCTTGTGCTCTCGCGCTGGCGGTTGTGCCTTCGAGGGGTCTAGAAAAAGAAATTGCTCTGGCATTTTAAAGATGTTATCCAAGATGCATGAAAAACATGAACAAGCCTCACTTAAGGTAGATTGACCTTTGCTAGGGAAGCTTTAGACCTGAGACAAGACTACCTGCTATGACCCGCCCAGTTAAGAATTTGTGACTGGATCATCCTGTGTGGTTACTTTCTGTCCCTGAGTTTGCCAGACCTGCCATGTGTCCCCCTGAGCTTGTCAAGTTTACTATAGAGCCCACTTTTCAATCAAATATGGTAGGATTGGGAAAACTAACAGTAGTTTTTATGATGCTTTTATTTAATTTTATATTTTATTTTACAAAGAATGAGACATTTTTCAAATGACTCTTCAGCTGAATACATAGGTTTTCTTCTAATGTTATCATTTTAAAACCTCAAGGATTAGTGCAGTGTGATATTCCAGCTTGAAGAATTTATGGAGATAAATTTTGAATATAGAAGCATAGTGGATAGAATTGATCTGACTGTGGGAGAGACTCGGGAGGGAGTAGACTCTTGAGGTAAGCCTTGCACCCAAAACCCCCAGCCTTAGGCCTTTCATTGATTTAAATAGATCCACACATGCCAGGCATCTTTGCATTTGGACCACACAGGTTCTAAACAACCTCTGCCCCATGGTAGCAGCCTGGGATTAGCTAAGTGCAGGATCTTATTTAACCTTCATCTGACACGGATATGGCCCCTGAAGACCACCATGAATCACTGGCTCTTCCATAGGCTGTAAACCCCTAGAAAGCAGAGACCATTGCTTCTCAACTGTGTACCCCCAGCATTTAGCTACCATAAATGGGACACTCTGTTGCTGTTTAATTTAAAAAAAAAGAGTAAAAAAATTAAAAACCAAAACCCCAAGGATTTCAAACCCACAAGCAAAAGATATGGAGGCACTGCTGGGGGCCTTATTCCTTAGGAGGAAATATTTCAGATGAACAAACTTTGCTTAGCAGAAATATTTCAAAACAGAAGTTTGTTTTTTCTCAGATTACATTTTTTCACCTGCCATGTGGCACAAGATCAACAGATAGAAGGTTATAAGTGCAGGACTGGGAAAAGGCTCTCTTTCACACAGTGTAAAGCTTGTGCTTCCAGCTAGTTAAATTCTGACACGTAGATAATGAATATGTTCTTTAATGTAGTCACATTTTTTTTCTGGCAGAAACTTTTATTCTAAACACCATTCTCTGAAAATAAAATAGCATTCAGCATTCATTCAATGCTAAAAGAAAAAGTTATTCAGTAAAACAATCTTCTAAAATTTGTCAGCTGATATTTCTTAGGTGTTGATATTTTTAATATGTCTCTAACAGTTAAAATAGTCTGACATTCTCTGTATAACTCTGACCCTAAATCAACTTAGCAAGAGAAAATTCTAAGCTCCAACTACTTGCTATAAGTGAAAAACACATAAAATGTTTGAGCATTTGCCAGGTTAGTAATAGCAACACTTATTTATAATCAGAGTTCTTCAAATATTTTAACTTTAAAATGCCAAAATTTCTAAAATTTTCCATTGTCAGATTAAAAATTTAATCAAGATTTTTCTTTTTATTTAGGCATGTGATTTTCCTTATATGAGCAGTGTTACCTATTTGGTAAGCAATATCACACAGCATTGGAAATTTCTATATATATGTTTGTAAACTTTAATGATTAGATTTGGTTAAGGAAACAAAAAACATTCTAGGTATATCAAGTAGAAAGTTATTTAATATAGGGAATTAGGTTTAAAAACATGCACTAAACCACTCAGGCTTCTTTCTCTCTCTTCTAAGGCCAGGGTTACCTGTGGGAGGGTAGTATGTTGGGACAGGGAATCAGGTAAAATTTTTATTTATTTACTTTTAGAGAGAAGGGAAGGGAGGGGGAAAGAGAGGGAGAGACAGGACAAGGGCCAGCTCACTGAGCCACTGGTCAGGGCAGTCTGCGGGCAGCCACTAATAACAGTTTGCACAAGGTTTACGTGAGGGCAGCATGCTGGAGCAGAATGGCAGGGACGTCCCAGTGATGGGAGCCTATGCGGAGTTGATGAGTTGGAGAAAGGCAGTTTCGCATGCCCAGTGATGAGCCACATTGAGAGAATTGAGCAACTAAGCAAATGTATTGAGAATAACAGGAGCAGGTTTCTCACTGAAGGAGAAGGAAGGTGCAAATGTGGAAATGAGGAAAGCTAAAATAAATTCTGTGGTGGTAGATTCAAATTGGAGGTATTGTTAACCTAATGGTTTTTTTTAACATAGCTACAATGGATAGATGATTGACTAATAGATAGATGGATGATCAGTAAATAGATGGTAGATAGATGTAAAAATAAAGACAAATGAGTGAGTGTGGGTGTTTGTGGTTTGTGTATATGTGGGTTGGTGTACATGTATATATAAATAGACTTTCTAGAGCTGTCCAATAAGAATTTCTGGATATGGCACCTTAGTAACAATGAACATTCCTAGCACACAGATCTTGGTTTCTAAATATTACTTCACTAAAATGAATGAGGGCTCCTGGATAAATAGAAGATTCTAGGAATGGATTTGGACAACTACAAAATGTGCCTGATAATAATGAAGTATGTAAATAAACAATGAAACAATCAAGGAATAAAAGAGTATTGAAGGCAAATCAAAAGGACAAAGAAATTAGATTGAAGAGGCTTCCACTAGCCCAATCTAAGAAGTATAATCCTCAAAATAAATAATGATAGTAGTTTGAATCCATTTGGGTAAATAATTGGGGAAGCAAAAAGTTGTTCCTTAGAGTAATGCCAACCAATAAATCTAGAAGAAATGATTAAATTAGAAAATCTCATTTTGTGATCATCGCAGCACTAATTTAGACATTAAATACCAATGGG
Source organism: Trachops cirrhosus (assembly GCA_028533065.1). Lineage (NCBI taxonomy): Eukaryota > Metazoa > Chordata > Mammalia > Chiroptera > Phyllostomidae > Trachops > Trachops cirrhosus. The sequence continues at coordinate 56,413,325 of CM052542.1, forward strand.
TTCTATGACAATTGGGGGACAGTGAAATGAGGAAAGAGATATTTGTTTAATTTCTAGTATTTACACAGGAAGCCATTTATTATTTACAAAGTAAAAAAGGAAATAAATGATTTTACATTACAGAATCCTGGTATTCACAATCTTAATCTAGTGATCAAAATTTAAGCCACTCATAATGGAACAAATCAACTTTGTATGCAGTCAGATAAGATGTTGTGCAAAGAACACTGCATCAGTTCTGTGCTATTCCTGCCAAAACTGTACAACCTGGGTCTAATCATGAAGAGACATCAGACAAATCTAATTGAGGAACATTCTACAAAACTGCTACCCTATAATCTTCAAAAACATCAAGGTCAAGAAAATGAAAGACTAAGGCCCCACTCTAGAAGGAAAAGGCTAGAAAGACAACCAGGTGCAGTGCATAACCATTTTGTCATAAAATACATCATTAAGAATATTGTTGAAGCTTGAATAGGAGGTTTAGATGAAGAGTGTGTAGGGGTTTGCTATACTATTTTTTACAATTTCCTTGAAGTTTGAAATTTTCAAAATAGAAATTTAAAACAAAAAGCACTAAATGAGTAAAGAGTACATGCCAAGTGAAGATGCTAATAATTCTCAACTTGCAACTAATCTTTCAGAGTTCAGAAGCTGAAGCAGTTTCATGAAATTGCCAGTGATGATCACAGTTGCTTCCAGAAGTGAAACAGATTTAAAACTAAACACATAGAGGCTGTTGCAAAATTCCACATGTGAAAATTCACACATGTCAACCACTGCCAGAGAAGCAATAAAATGGCTTCTGACTTTGCTTTGCCGTCCAAATCTCTTATGAGTGATCCCTTTTAGACTAACTAACCTGGAATATGCTGGCAATGGCCGTTGGAAAAGGTGGTTCCCAGACCCCCTCTGGTACACATAAACAGTGAGTAATGTCAACAATCTGGCCCACGAAGTCTAACAGGTCAATTCAGTTAACACAAGATCGATTGCTTTTCGTTATTTGTTAATAAGCACAGGTTTGAAATTCTAAGGTAAACTCTTATTTTTTAACTGAATTTGCACATTCATTTATTGTTCAATAAATTGATTTCTTTTTGTTTTGTTTTGCCTTTGATGTGTCCAGTAAATACCTAGTAAGTTTAATTATAGGGGATGGGGAATTAATGGTCAAAAAGCCAGATAATGTTTTAGACATCTTCCAGTTTTCAGTTTTTATGGAGCAAAGAAGACAATAAGCAAGTTAGTTAAAAAGAAAACATCAAATACACATATGTACAGTAGTCTCCCCTTATCTGTGGTTGTAACCACACAGAAACTGCTCTTCTTTAAAGTGACACTTTCTCCCTTCGGTCTATCCACTCGCTTCCTTAATTATTAAGCCCCTAGGACATCAGATTCTGGTCAGCATCAAACTGTCTTAAGAACAAAGCCTCAAGAGTGTTGACCACAGAAACAAGTTAAACATAACATTTTGGTTTCAGTTGTGTTTCAGCCCCAGGCCCAAGAAAGCAGGATGACCCAATCAACCACACCCTCACAAACCCAGGCAGAATAATTCCAAGGCTGACATCAGGACCTGATGCAGTGATTAACTAACCACTCCCTACCTTGGCCCCAGCCAATCAGTAGGGCCCGTGGCCCCAACTCCTTTAGCCCCCATGATTAATGATTCCCCCCCCCACCCCATATAACCCATCCCTTGGAAGCCATCTGGAGCCAGGTCTTTGAGCAACAGCTTACTTGTGACTCCACACCGGTCACCATTCCTTAATTAATAAACCTGTACTTTCTTGGTGCCAAACTTCTGTTTGCATTTGATTGGGCTTCGATGCATGCAGGCAAACAAACCCCTTTAGCCTGGTAATGCATCTTGTTTTCTGCAATTTCAGTTACCAAAGATCAACTGTGGTCTGTAAATATTAAACACAAAATTCCAGAAATAGTCAATTACTAAGTTTAAGTGATTAGTCAGAAAACATATATGTATAAACCATGGACACAGACAATAGTGTGGTGATGGCCAGAGGGAAGGGGAGTGGGGGCTGAGAGGAGGGGGAGCAAAGGGGAAGAAATGGGGACATCTGTCATAGTGTCAATAATAAAAATAAAGAAAAAAACAAGTTTAAAATTGCTTGCTATTTTGTGTAGCATCATGATATTTATGTACTTTTACATTTTTAAGATCAGTAATTTTTACATTTAATTCAGTAACTTTATTGTTATTGAATTGTGCCCATTAATTGAATTAAATATTGAAAGTCAATATATATTCATTATCATGGCCCTTGCTTCTCCCAGTCCCCTCCTTCTTCCCCCCCTCCCTGCCTCCTTCCCTCCTATCTTCCTTCCCTAAATTCTTAAATAGTGTTTTTCCTTTGTGCCAAAGCACTGTAGTAAGTGTTGAGGAACAGTGCTATATTATTTTTCATTATGTTGATAGGTGATATGCATTGTTTCTTATCTAATATTTTGATTTTCCTGAAGTTTCTGATACCTTTATTCACCCACACCAACACATATATTTTTAATTTTTTTAATTCTTTGTTTATTATGTCCTGAACTGTGCATGCTGTCAGTGTACTAATCTCCCTTTCGCTCCTGCCCTACTTTGTTCCTCCACAGAGTTTTCCCTTGAATCCCTCTGCCTTCTTCTGCTAATCTAGGACTGTTAGCTATCTACAGTCCCGGGAAATCCCTTCATAAATCTGATGATTTAGATCTGCCTATCATTGGATCCATGACTTCATTATTTATTTAATCCCATACTATGTTGTATGGGATTAAAAAGTTCTGTTTTTTGTCTTCATACATGATTTGATTTGCTATAGAATTTCTTGGTTTAAAATTATTTTTCTTCATTATTTTAAAGACATTTCTCCATTATTTTCTGCCATGCGGTGCTACTTATGTCTAATATGAATCTGAGTTTCGACCATTTTTTAACAAAATATTTTCCTCCCTCCCTTCCTTTATGCCTTCCCTTCTGGGAAATTTCAGAAGTGTCTATTTTTAGTGTCCTGAAATTTTACAATATATTTAGATTTAAAAATTTTAAATTTTATTATTTATTATTACAATTTTTCTCATGATCAATGGGCCGAAGTGTTCCTTTTTGGGATAGTTTCATTCAATATTTATGCAATAATTGAACATTTTTTCTTGCTTAATTTCTAGAACTCCTCATACTTGGATACTAAGACTTTTGGAAAGAATATTTGCATCTGTATATTTTCTACTGTCTTGTCATTTTATTCTAAATTTCAACTTACTTTCTTGACTTCATATTTTTACAACTTTATGGATTTATTTTGGAAGTCACAATTTTAATTTCTAAGAGGTCTTTTTTCATCTTGTATGTCCTTTTCTATAGTTTTATTTTTCTTTTATGGATATAATTATATAATTAACTTTCTCAGAGTATTTATTTTTTATGTTTCATTTCTGAGGTAGAGATTCTTAGCAGAAGAAAATTGTGTTTTCTTTGGGGTATGTATTTCTATTTTGATCTTGGGCTCTCTCAATGCTACCAGTTTTCTTCCAATGGCTGGTAGTTCTGGTTAAACAAGCACTTATTAAGAACGAAGCAAGTGTGAGACTGTTTGGAAACACCGTGCACACGGCTGGGCTTTTCCACTGGCACGATGCACTCACTGCAAAGGCTGCGATGCAACCCTGAGACTGCAGTACTCGAAGTGCTTTCCTTCCTGGACGATCAGCTATGGTAAGTGAGTCATCTTCCCCTGACAAACTGTGTGATTGTGTGTATGTGTGTGTGAAAGAGAGTAGGGGACAGAGAAACAGACTAAGCTGTGGGGTAAAGAAGTAAAGACTCACTTGTTCTATAAACTGATCTTTAATTAAACCCCATCTCAGTCCCAACTCCTACTCCTGCTGTCTCTCCTTGTGTCTGAGGCCTGACAGGAGTTCTGGGGTTCTGCTAGGTGCAGGGCTGCATGCCCCCACGACCTCTCTGAACATCCAGACACAATAAAGCTTCCGCTTCCCCTGTCTGCGTCATCAGCCATTCGCTTCCACCAGCCTCACGCCCTCCTGAATGATACTGGAAATTTCCCTCAGTTGTTGGTTGCCTTTGTGTTCTTTGGTTGTGGTGGAAGAGTATCTTTTAAAATTCTTTTCCTAGCATTATAACAGACACTAGGGTAAAAGAAAAAAAACTATAGTTATGTTACATTCACCTTCCTGAACTGAAAGGTAAGTTCTAGTATTTTTTAATTGTGTTGTAAAGTATAATTTTCTTCAGTTCTATAGGAAAAAAAGACATTTATTAATATTAATTATATCAATAGTTTATATTTCAGACTTTCTATATGTAATTTGGAAAATTCTTTAATGATTTACTATTCAAAAATCATATAAAGTGATATAAAAATCGTATAAAAATCTTTAAAAATAACATCTAATGTTTATTATTCTGCATTGTAGAACATTCCATGCTAACTTTTGAGCCATTTTGTAAATAAAGATACTAATTAGAATCAGAAGCACTAGGAACAGCAGAAAATCAGTCACTTTGGGGAACACTTTAAAAGATGTACGGAAAAAGAATCCCCCCAACAAATCTCCTCTCATATTTCATTGGCTCACCAAATCTCTTGTCACATCTCAGGTCCACGCCTAAACTGAGAGGGGTGGCACTGCTCTAATTTGCATAGAGTGCCTACCTCTGCAACCAGGTGTGAACTTCCATGGCATCATAAAGGCTGCATGGGAGAGAGAAAGTGCCTGAACAAATTTGAAAGTCTTTAAAAAAGGAGAAATTGAATTATGAATATTAACAAGGCAGTAGAAACACCCATTATAACTGCAATCTATTTACATCAACCAATCAGTTAATAATAATATATTCTAGTCACTGTACCTTACAGGCATTTGACAAACTTTAGTCAGTAAACTACGATAATGGAGATATTTATATTGAGATGATGAAAACAGAGAGGCAGGCATGAACAAGATAAAGAAGATTCTTACATGCTACTGTGAGAAATGTGGATGTTAGTTTTACATACCAGAAATTGTGGAAGCATTTTAGATAGGGGAAGCATCTAATGTCTCTTGCCTTTTAGAATATCACTTGGAGATACCTGTTTGGAGTCTAGACTTGTGGGGAAGAAGGCTAGAGACTCAGAGACCATTTAGGATGCTCTTTCTATTTTCTGCCTTCAAAGTCTTGTAACTATAAATCCTTTTCATTTATTGTCCTATTTGGAGTGTTAATTGCCAAAATATAAGCCTAGGTAATGTGAATTATATGAAGCCTGCTGTTAGAAGCAATCATCCTACTTACAACTTAAGTTTTTTCAGACCAAAAATAATATCACTGCCATTTAATTTACTTACAAGAATGTATTAGAAATTGTATCCCATTTCTCTGTTTCTATTTTCTTGAACATTGGCTGTTATTTAAATATTTAAACCTACAATATAATTAATTCACACACAATGTAAAATATACATACATTCTATTTTCTATTAAATTTTTGTCAAATTTATTCACAAATTTATTTACACTTCTCAATTTAGGCATTTTTTTAAAAAAATTGTGTCAAGTTTCTAGGCAAAGTATAGTTAAATATAATTCTGAACTAATAAAAAATTTAATTTATAAACAAATCTAAACTATATCTGCCTAAAGTTATAAAAGATTTTTGTTAACTTCCATAAGAACTTCATCCATTTTTAACTAATCCTAATTATTTTTCAAAGTACATCTGCTTGAACTTCTATAGTATTGCTATAAGCTGGCATTTTGATTTCTGAAAGGATTATTTAAAATTTAGATTTGGCATCTGTCAAAAAAAAACCCCAAAACAAACATGCTTATTCTATTGGATATTGTAATACAGCATCTAATGACTGCTGAAACTAAACCAATCACACAGGATGACAGGGTAAAAACACATAGACAGAAATTTTATGTCAAAACCATTGAGAAAAAAATAAGTACTGCAAATTAAGGTCTTCTTTGTATAAATTTTATTCTGATTAGTCCATGTAAAATTTATATAGCCATATAACCAGAAAACAGAAACAATATGAGAGTGTTTTTTTTTTGTTTCTTTTTTTGAAAATTACTGTCAGAAACTTTTGCAATAGGTCCAATAATATGATCCTGGGCCTGTCTGACAGTCTGGGACACAGAGAGCTGTCAACCCAGGAGCAGGCCAAGGATGATTGTTAAGAAGCTTTGGTGCTCCCTTCTATTTGCCTAATAGAGAGCCTTGTGCTCAGCATTTCCTGAAGCAAAAGAAGACAGATGAAATCTCTGGGCACTTCACTGCCGCTGCCTCTCAAAGATTTCCTGTCAAAATGGGCCTATAAGGGGAGAAAGGTTTTCAATAACATTTTTTTTTCACCTGGCAGGATTTCCAGCCTTGCTATGAAAAGAGTTTGAAGGTGCTGTCTTTGTTAAAGGGAAAAAAAAGAAGAAGAAAAGGCTGCCAAACTACCATATCTAGTTGTGTTTAAAAATAAAAAGCAATAGAGATTATGGCTCATATTACCACAGCATATACCAAAAAAAATAGTTTTGATTGACATTGTATTCATATTTTCATTTTTTCCCTCCCGTCAAATGGAGGAAGTGACCTTCATGTTCTTACTTCTCAGCTGAAATACAGAAAGCATGTTTGTTGCCAACCACTTTCATAACTCTTTTAGTAGCATGGGTAGCAATTGAGGAACTAAGGTCTCATTTTTGCCAGAGGGATGTTTGCTAATCTGCCTATCTCCTTGTTAATATTGACTCCTTCCCTCCTGCCATCTTGTCAGTCAGTCGGCCAATCAGCCCACCAGTTCCTAACAGCCTGTGAAAAGATAGAGCTGCTATCCTCAGAGGCCTTATATTTCATGGGGAGAGACCATTACAATGATAGTTTTCTAAGTTTCTAGGAAAATACATTTGCACTTGTCTTTCCCAGTAGCATCAGAGAAGTCAGGAACCACCTCCTTTAGCTAGCCAAGAGCTGTTTTGTCATTGTTAAGGACAGTTTGGTTAAAAATCACAATTTTTCTGTTTCTTCCCTCATACTGTATTCCTCTGAATGGATCAAAGTAAAAAGAATCTGAATAAAATAAACAAAAAAGCTGATGAAGTAGGGATAAGAAATGTTCTCAAAATGTTTCTTAAATTGGAATTCGCAGCATGGGTTTTGGTGCTAATGTGTGCACACATCTTTGGTGTTTTGTTAATTGCCATGATGTCTGCAAAGTGAGAACAGATAGCTAACGTAGAAGAACAATGCAAAACCAAAACAAAGTAACAATAAAACCTCAACTGTCTGTAGGCATTTAATACAAGGGCACACAGGGCAGGAACCCCAACGAGAATACAGAACAGAACAATTGATTGTTATAACAAAGACCCTCAAGGCATTTAAAAAGAATGTTGAATCATGTTGACCATATTTAATTTTCCAAGATACAAAAACATGCTGTATATTTAGTGGCATCAAATTTATATATTAAAAATGTGTACATAAATCGTGCCTTTTTATCTGGAAAATGTATTTATAAGAGACACTTTATTCCACCAAATAAATTGGATAAGTGAGGTGTTACCATATGTTGTAATAAACCATATTCCATTCAAGTAGACTTATTTGATAATATGACATATTTCTTTTTCTTTAGTGAAGTGTTAGAAATTTTTTGTGTCAAAGCCCAGTAACTTTAAAAGGTTAGTTAACCCAACAGATAACAACAACAAAAGTTTCTCTAAAAAAGCAGCCGCAGTTACGAAGGAGACTAATTGGCAGCCTGTAGGCAACATAAAGGCTTTTTAAATGGGGAGTTCCCAGGTGGAGGGAGCTGACTCTTAGAACAGTAGCAGCTTTCAACAAAATAATTCCTTTTTTTCTTAAGAATGAGATGAGGATGTGAAGCAAGGAAGGTCATAAAGTACATGGTCATGAGTTAAGGAAAAAAGAATATCATGTAATGTTTTTGGCAGTACAGGGACATGAGCAAAATTATGAGATGATTCAATTATGTACAGATGTGTGAGTAAACATGTATGATTTTTTTGTTTAGAAAAGACTAGGGTCAAGATGAAATAATTTACATAATCTCAAAACCAATTCCTTTTTTAACACATCACTGTAGTAGTGTCTGTAGATAACAAAATTTTGTCAAGCACTAGCAGTGAAATGTCTTTTATTATTATTTATTAAAGCCAAATAAAATTAAAACAAAAGTAACCAAAATGGTCAGTTTCTGGACAGTCTCTGGAAGTTATAACCAAGTCTGTCTTGGTCTGAAACCAAGACAGTCTCTGGAAGTTGTAACAGTGTTCAAGACCTGAGCAAAAGAGATGCCATGAAAGAGTGAACAGTTAACGAAATTCAATGAGCTGAGTTTGCAGACAATTGCGTACTCAGACAATGTTCCAAGGACTGGCCTTAAATTCTGTTCAGAGGCAGAACAGCGAGGAAATAAGTTAGAGTATTAGGAATCAAGAGACATAAAGCCACTGAAGATAATCACAGAAGAGATTTTTAATGAACTGAGATCATGATGAATATCTTCTTGGTCTTCAATTTTTTCCTTTTTATAAGAAAGATAGTTGAATGGACACACATTTGCTTCAATTCTGATTACTGTTGTGAGCTACCTTTGACATTCTTCATGAATCATTGTCAAACCAGTCAGATTGAAGAGGCTAAGATGCGTACATGAAACAACACAAAATTTAGTGTGGTATCCATGTTAAATCAAAAGATCAGAAAGGCAGAACATCAATTTTTCGATTTATTTGGATCCCTTAATTCTGAGTATAAAAATAATTCTTGGAAGTTTGTGATATATCTAACCTTTGTCCATTTGTCTGTTGGAACTATAATCTGCTGCAGTGAATCAATAAAGACTTTGTAAATGGGATGGGATAAATAGAGAGGTGAAAAAAAATCTCCTGTTTCATTTAGTGGAGACTTTTCCTTCCACAGCTAATGGCTCAAATGTTGAGAACAAAAGTGGGACACATATTTGGCTTTGTTTCCTGCATTTCGGTGCCACATTTTGCTACCCACTGCTATTCCTAGAATTAATGAAATATCAAAACCAAGCTGGTGGAAGTGTTGCAAATTTGGTGTGTAATGAAACAAAAGACTAAAACGCATATGCTTCTACTTTCATGCAATGAGAAGACAATAAAAAATAAAAGAACAAATTACACTTTGTATCATGGGATATGAAACAATTACATGAGAATGAAGGTGGAGAATGTAAGATTCAATGGACCCTTTAATGAATGGTAGCAAAATATCCACCCAAACAAATGGCATTCTTCACACCTTAATGATAGAAAATAGCCTGCTTCCATTCAAACTTTTGTAAAAGCATCTTTATAGATTTTTTCCCCTACTGACTTAATGTCAACTTTTGGAATTAATCGGCTTTCATCAGGGGACAAGTACATGCATCACAACAGCTTTTGTATTTTTCCAGTTGGCACTTCATCGGGGACTGAGTTCATCCTAGGGAGTTTCCACATTCATCTGACATCAATTATCCCAGCTCCTGCTGATACCCAATTCATGTCATAATAATTAACTTGTGCTATTACAACCAAGTTTCATAATTAATATTTCATTCATCAAAATTTTTCTCATGGACACATTTTAAGATATAGTGGTCTTCTACCTTTCAAGAGATACATACTTACTACTAAGTAGACATGGAAAGAAATGCTTGGATACAAAATTTGAACAAAATGAAATCTGTATAAGATCCCACCACCTATGGAAGGAGATATATATATTTATATAAACATGTTAAAACAAACAAATATCATTCATACAATCCTCTCATTGATCTCTTAAGATGTACAATACATTTTAAAGCAAAATATTGGGAAAATAACAATCCTTCTGAGCTGAATCAGGTGGACGATTGATAATAAATTTGACAATAGCCTATGAGCTGACTACTTGAAAGAATTTTCCAGTACACACTGATAACTTTATTTGATCTAAGGGTAACTGGAAATTGTAATTTTACCTGTTTGAAAATATAATTTTGAGAGAACAGTATCCTTTGAATCCTAAATATATCTTTTAAATATCCACTGAAGTCGCACATGAGCTAAAATGGTTATTCTCCATGAAAGATTAGGAAGGTTTCTTCTCTTATCTGTTTTAAAAGATATAATTAAGCTGATATGTTTTATTAGCCAAATAATTTATTTAATTTACCTAACTCTAAAATCCCTCAATTATATTGTTCATGTGTCAAGAAGTTATCTGATTGGTGATTAATATCTTGTACTTTTTATAGTTGATATTTCCAATAGACACATGTAGAAAATTATAGAGGCAATTAAAATGTATCAGAAAATAAAAAATAATAATAACCCTCTAGTCTATCTTCCCAGACTGGGCAATGACATATTAATTCTGATCACTTATATTTATGTAGCATTTTATCATTTAGAATAGTATTATTTTATATCATAGAAAAACAGCATGTATTACACACAGAAATAAGTAAGAATGGGATTAAAATAAGGAAAGTGACCTGTCAGGTATTTTCTTGCTCCAAATAGGGTATCAGGGAATTAAATACAGACCTCACTCTAAACTTACATCGTCATAGTGCTTTAGGGAACACAGTCTGTACACACACTGCCTAGTGACAAGTGGTATGGAAACAGAAACCTTGATATTCTTGAGTACACTTGCTTATCCTTTTCAGTTTCTGATAATAAATTATTCTGATAAGCTCTTTGAATATCTGAATAAAGTCTTAGAGTCTATGTCATGATTTTTTTGTTTTAGTCTCCTTGTTGCATTGCTCTTCTACTGATTCTTCACTCCCACTCCCATCCACAAGGGATTCTTGGAAGTACAATCCTGGGGGGAAAAACACACACAAAAAAATCCTTTAGTATCCTCTTTTTCTCCACTTAGATGAGAATACTAGGGAAGCTCTTAGAACAGAACCAATCACTTAGGCAATATCAAACTATGAAGCCCACAGTGAAGATCTGACACTGGTATGTATGAGTCTGCTCCAGCTGCAAATCAGGCCTCGAAACTGTAACTTGAGACTCTAGGCACATAATGACACCCATTGGTATTCACACAGGAGCTCAGACTGTTACATATGCTCACTGCAAATTTTGCTTCAGGGGAAAATGGAGGATCATTTAAGTCACTCCTTCTGTGCATTGAACTGTCAACTTACAGAAATACCATATTAATCTTAGGGAAACACTCTGCGAAGCTCACTTGAGTGGTGAAAGAATGTAAATGTCCCAAATTATTAAATATTTATTTCATCAAACCTGGCAACAAGGATGTGATCGACTTTGCACTCAGCTCATCCACACACTCTCATGTATTATATACGATTTCTGATGGTCTTAATCCTTTCCTCTAGAAGTGAAGTATTTTCTTCTTGAACAGATACTGAAATATACTATTTTTGAACATATATAAGATTTGTCATAAGTAATAAAATTTTGCTGCACAAATCATCTTTTTAAAAACATCTGAATTTCACACTTAAATTTATGTGATATATTAGATATATTTATATTTAGCTAATATTTTCAACCACTGTCTCCAGCAAACATTATGCAGCTGAACCCCAGCACAGAGCGAAGTGGAGCAGCGATCAAAAGACAGCCTTGGAAGTCGTAAACACGGCCCCGAACACTGAGCGACTGTCTTCAATGCTGGAAGTAGGACACTTAATATAAGATCAATGGTGTTCAGGGAAAATGCAAGACCAAACAAAGCTAAAGAACAACAGAGACAACATTTAAACCTGTCCTTGATAATACATTTGTAAAATCTGCTTTTAACATAATTGTTTTTAAAGAAAGTCTATATTTTAAGTTTGAGAAACTTGACTTATTTTCCTCTACCTTAAAAATAAGTGGGGCAAAATGACAGAAAGAAAGTATCTGCCAGGTAGGTTTTCCAAATCCTGATAATTAAACAGTTATTTTCATCAGATTTTAAATGCACCCATCAATAGCAAGATTGTAGACGGATGATACAGCTAAATCACTGCTGATAGACAATTAGTTGAGTCTGCTGTCTCAAGCCAACATTGGCAGGATCTACTACTCTCACAATCAAATTCCCCAGTATTCAATATAGCAGGCCTGAGTTTTCTAGCTAATGCTGTAAAGCCACATTGAATAAATACAAATGGCATAATCTTCTTTTGCAGTCATATCCTCCCACACTGGTCTATGTAATTAGGAAAACACCACATCTCATGTACTGAATAGTGAATACAGGAGATTGTTAATCATTATATTTATGGAGCTTAGGTAAAAATATTTAAAATCAGAAGTACTGTAAGATTCCTCTCAAAGGGTATTAATACACGGACAATACCTGAATATATGTCATTCTATCTGAAGCTTACTGATGTGCTTATAGTGTTTTCTTAGAGAGCTGTTATGAAACAAAAATTCAGGTGTATGTAACAAATGTGGAAAAAAATGTTTGAAAACAGCACATGTATTTTATATCCATATATGCACAAATATATGTACATAAAACAAACAACTTTAATGGAGTTTGCACATTCCAAGGAAAAGACACATTCACATATAGATGAAAATATCATCCTACATTCAAATAATAATGGCATATCAAAATGTACATGAAAAGTAATTCTAGTAAAGCCTATTTTATAAAATGTATTGTGAACTATATTTTATCTGTATTTCACACCAATGTATTATTGATTTCCTACAAAAACACATTAAATAAAAGATTTATGAAGAATGTAGCAAATCTCATTTGGCCAACAAACCGTAACTCTTTTTGTGTCTGCTTTATGAACAGGATCAAAAATGTTAATGCTCCACGTATTGCAATAATTTATCAAAAATTTACAAATGGTCATCATTTAAAAATAATTAAGAGAATGAAAATAACAGTGAGTGCTTAATAACAAAATAATAAAGATTTATTTAACTCCCTAACACTCTTACATGCAACAAAAATTTATGTGTATATATTTATTTACACACCTCTCTACATATATAAAAGGATGTGTGTTTGCACTTTCAAAAATGAGTTTACAGATAATAATGGAGGAAATTAATAGGCAAAGAATATGGCTTTTGAAATAAAATAGGTTTTTGAGACATATCAAGCAACAGCAATTACTTAAAAAACACCAAACAGAGCAGCTTGAATCTGATTGAAGTGGTTACACACTGTGCTGGCAAAGGGTACACGAGTCTGGAGTAAGTGCAGGCAGAACACAGGGAAAGCATGGCTGCAAAGCGCAGACGGACCGTTCTCCTTTTATCTCTACAACCTCCACCCTTCCTCTTTCACCTTCCCAAATTGCAACCCTGAACTTGGGCCAACAATCCGGAGATTTCTGTTGAAGCTGTTCTTCCTTCCCCTGATCTATTCTTTCACATAATTAACTGCGTGACTTATTTGTCCTCTGATTTTATCTGAGGGCTGGCAAATTTCACTAATTCCTTGCAGCTACCCCATATCAGTGTTAAAGAAGTATTTAATTCCCCAGATGAAAAGCAAACATTCAGAGTATGTATAAGTAAGACCGAAATACTGGGAAGTTAATAACACTTGTCACTCTTGTAGCACCTGTTAGCCGATGATTTTGATGCCCTTAAAAAGCAAAAGCTTATCACTCTCATTTTGCTAGAACTGAAATACAGAAAGGTTAAGTGATTTGTTTATTTATTTATTTATTTAGGATTTATTTATTCACGATTTATTTATTCTGCTCTAGCAAGACAGTCATGGAGCTGGAAATAAGAAACAAAGCTTTTGATTTTTTTATCCTCTTTTAGGCCACTCACTTTGCTTAAATGCTCACAGTGGAGGCTGTGACATTTATTTTATAAGCCAGACATCATCATCTGTATGGAACTGACATGCCTGCTCCATGCTTAGAAATAGTCAAAAAAGTGAAGGGCCATTGCTTCAGACCATAGAGTTCAGAGCAAAGTGACTTTAAACAATTATAACTTCAAAAATTATGGAGTTAACTGAGACATCTATTCAATGGGTTCCCAGTATGATGTCACAAAGCCTGCTAACATTTTTGTACACTATGTGACAGGCAGAGTGCTAAGTGCATGGAGTTTATTAAATCAATTAAGCCACAATAATAGTCTTATCCATGGGTACTACTATTACTCATATCTCCAGAAAAAAAACAAAACAAAACAAAACAAAATCCTGAGAAGTAGAAAAGTAATTTGTCCAAAACACAAGTTGAGCAGGTGTTGGGTCCAGGGACATATGATGCATACTTTCTGACTTCAGAGCCTATGGCCTTTACCACTCAGCAATGCTGCCTCTCTTTATTTCATCCTTGAGTCATGTCAAAAAGTTAATAGTAAAAAATGTGTTTAGTAAGTAAAATAACCCCACTAAACTAAATGTGGTTCTGCCCATTAAGTTGTTTACAACATTCTTTATTTCTAAGTATAAATGTAGTATGACCACGTAACAACACCAATTAAAAATACAAAATCCAGTATTTCTAATGCTCATTGGAAGAAGTTAAAAAAAAAGAGGAGTGAAAAAGAAACTCTGGTTTTAGCTTCTGATTCACTGCAACATGGCTCTATCCCTTCTCTTTGGGAAAGGATGGTATAGGGGACATTTTGACAAGATATTTCAAATAAGGCATATTTTTTACTAAAAATGTTAGTTAACTGCTGAAGAGTTCATGTAAAATCAATCTTGTTAGATATATCCAAATGCCAGATATATACAAGGAGGATCTACAAAATGTAAGCTTAAAATAATATATTTATTCAAATGTAAATAAGGAAATAAAATTTCAAATAAAGTAGTATGCAGTATGTTACAAAGAACCCTGACTTAGTCAGTTAGGGTGTGGTTTTAAATCCTAGCCCAACCACAGATTGCTATGACCTTGGGTAAATTACTTAATTTTGCTGACCACCAATTTTCTCAGTTCTAAAGTAGTGATATTCCTGTTTTGCAGCCATGTGGTGGGAATTAAATGGACCATCAGTTCCATGAGGAAAAGTCTCATATTTGTTTTGTTCACCACTTTTTAACATCCAACCTAGCATAATTCTTGGCTTGTAGAAACTAAATAAATATTAACTGAATGAATTCAAATGGAGTTTCAACACAGTATCTGGCATACACAGTACATGCTCTCAAATTTTTAAGTTTTAGTTTTAATATTATTAGTATCGATAATGTATATGTAAAAACTAGAAATGGTCTGAGATGTACCTTGTTAGGCAGCTAACAAGTTAGTCTACCACACTTCATGAATTCGAGTGGAAGATATGAAACTCCCAGATTAGAGACAAAGTGAAGTTTATTAATTATAGCAACAGTCATAGTCCCATAGTCCCAGTATCACTGAGACCCACTCCCCTCAGGCTAACATCTAGAAAGCTAAATAATACCTGTATTGCCAATGGTGGGCACTAAAGGAGAATAATCAGTGAGCATAATTGCTCTTTCCTCCAGCAGGAGACACTATTTCTATCTTCCAAGGCTTAAAGCTTTGATTTGTAGAGGGATATTATCTCTGTCATCTAAGGCTGTTCTACAAACATTCAGCGCCTTATTCACAAGATGTGCAGAAAAATGAAAGACCCATGGAGAACTGACACCCAACAGTATAAAAACATACAACACATTGAAATGCAATTGGAATGTGATTTTCAGTTATAAAACAATACTCTAGAAAATTACATAAAGTTAGCATTCTCTTCAGAGGGTTTAATAGTAGATTCAATTTGCAGATGCCATAGTATCAAGACTAATCTATTTTTTGAATTTTACCATTTTGTAAGTACATAAAAATTGGTTACAGAGTCAGAACTATGGTTCCTTTGAACACTATTTTATTCTGAACAAGGACAACAGAGAGTTTATGAGAGTTTTTATCTATCAAAAACATAGAAATCATGAACTTGAGGTTATTATTACAGGAGTCCATGGAGTCAGACAAAGCAGCCATATGTTTCTGTATTGGAAATAGATAAACACAATTGTGGAACATTGCAGGCAGCAACACTAACAGTGATATGCTTGTAGTAGTCTCTTCCAACTGCCTTTTCAAAGGATTTTTCTTTTTTTTTTACACTTGTCACTGCTAACCATTGAAAGAAGTGCTTTACAATTTTTGCATTCACCTCTTCAGTACTCATTCTTTCACTTTTTAATCAAGTAATGTCAGATGTCAGTACCAATGGCTCAAAAGAAACCCTTAAATATCAGCCAATGAACTTCTTTCAAATTCAATGACTTTTTCTAAGTCTTCATATCTGTGCTTTGGGTAGCAGCCTGTCTGTTTTGAAAGTTGCTACCTTTTGAATTCTATGCTCCTGAATCTTTCTAGGAGATTTGTTTTCTCTTCTTACCTGGTTTTTAAATGTCAGTTTTCCTTTGGTTCTTTGTCCTTTTCTCTTGCCATGTTCTCTCTCTTAATGACCCTATGATTTTTAAGCCTTGGCTTTACACATTTGTTTTTGGAAATCATACCTCTATTTCTAAATTTTCTCATGATTTAGTCTCCCATTTTCAGATATCTGCCAGACACTCCCACCTGAATGCCCTAATGATATCTCATACTCACCATACTTAAAACTGCAGTTATCCGACCAAATCAGTTCCTGCCCATGAATACTTAATTGTTTCTAAGTGCTCTGTTAAGGGCCATGACACCACTGCTTCTCCCTTGGCATGCTACCTCTTTTCCATCATGTGACTGCCATCCTGGTTTAGAGTCCTGTGACCCGTCCTTTGACAAATACAAAAACCTCCTGACAGGTTTTCTTACCTTGAGGCTCTGCTTACTCACTACATCCCATTTCTGTTCTTTCTTTCCAGGAGGAGGTACTGCCAGTCACTTTATACTGCTCACTGGACAAATCCAGACCCCTTTGTCTGGCATCAAGTCACTTTATATCCTGGTCCTTGCCTGCTTTTATTCAATAATGTTTAATGAACTAGCAATAATGTAGTAAATGGTACCTCTCTGGAGTGGGCACAAGGGAGGAGGAATGAAATGACATCAGTCAATTAATAAATTGATGTATTATTATAAACCATGAAATATGAAACAAGTGTAGTATTCATGAGAAGTGATACTACAGAATATAAGTGCCCTTATCTCCGTCTGCTCTCCTCTGTGTACTTGATGCTGTCACCGGGTTGGATTGCTTGAGAGCTATTGAACTATCATTCTTTTCTTCTCAAAATATAGTAATTATATATTTCTTATATGACCTGATTCTTTCTTCTTTCTTCTATCTTTTGAAAGTCTTCTTATTCCATGAGGTCCAGTGGAAATGTCATTGCCTCTGGAATCCATTTTGATTATCCTCAGCATTCTCAAAACAATTAGAGCCCTTTGTACAATGTTCATGGTACTCACACTTACCACACTGTACTGTAGTCACGTGTACAGGTGGTAACTGCCCCTGCTGGACTGAGAACGAGCTGAGGGACAGTACCACAGTTTAGTACACTGCAATTCTGACATGCCTAAAATATTAGCTAGTTCATAGCAGACTTTCGATATTTGTTTAATGAGTGACTAAATTATAAAACACCTATAAGGTCCAGGGTGTTTCCTTTGGCAATGTCTAGAAAACTCATGCAAGCTGCTCCTTTATAGAAAAACAGTCATGGCTGATGTGATGGGAGACTGACCCTCTGCTGGCAAAGAAGTTAATGAGGTATTATGGTAGGCAGCAGCTCCATATGGAAACTCTCCATCAGGCAGGACCCATACATCCCACAGAGCAGTTAGAAAGGAAGTCAATTTCCCAATAAATTCAGGAGAATAATCTACAGACAAGTTTCTTCTAGAACAGAGGTGCCCAGAGCATGATGTTACACCTCCTCAGGAATTCAGTATTTTTTAGAAAGGATATAATCAAAAATCAATCGCTCAAGAGTTCTGGTATTGCTCTGTCTGGTATTGCTCTATCTGGTAAGTGCTATTTGCAGAAACAACAAAATAGTTTTGCTAAGTATCCTGATATTCTTCTCCTAAATCAGGGGCCTCTAATTCTCTAAGCCCATTAAACTACTCTCTCATTTTATGCCTATAACATACTGCTCTCTATGTGCTTTAAAACAATCACAAAGTGTAGCATGTTATATTCAAAGCTCTTTGCACACTCAAGTAATTATTCACATAACATTGTGATGCAGATGTTATTGCTCCCATTTTATAGATAAGGATATTGAGACACTAGATATCTAATAATTTGCCTAAAGCAGTATAGTAGGTCAGCTGCAGAAATATAAATAGAAGATAATTTTTTGACTCCTTGTGCTGATTGCAGGCTGTAAAATTGTACTTGATATCAGGCTTTTCTCTATATGCATGCTTTATAATATCTAAATGGGTATGTATTGAATTATGTAAGGGTCTTACAAAATAAGCATCACTATTATTCAATAGTAATCTAGATACTTCCATATTATGATGCTTTCTGCATGTGAGATAAGAGAGATAAACAGCATTCCAGTATGCTTGGAAAATACGTATCAACTATATAATTCTATTTAATAATCTGTTCCTCTTAAAGATACAAAAAACATTCCATACTGTTAGCAATTTTAGTATTCCCACAATGAGATGATTAGAAACAAAATGGCTGGTTTGAAAAAAATATTCTGAGTACATTTCATTTTGTGCTATAATACCTCACCGAAATGGGGAGGACATGATAATCCTGTACCTCATGCAAAATCAATTACATTTTAGTTCGAGATTCTCAGTGGCTGAAACAGGATATTATTTTATGTCTTGAACAATATGTTGTTCCAGTTACTAAGGAAACCAGTAGCAAAAAATAACTTTACAATGATGCATTCTCAAGAAATTGACTAGAATGTCAGTCTCTGGAGTATCATTACAAAGTGCTATTTGCATTTAAATTTCTTATAACCCTTAAGCAACTGATTTGTTTGTTTATAATCATGAGTATGCATTTTTAGCTTTTGAAAAAAATTTAAACATCCAACTAATATATTAGTATTTAACCATTTAGAAAGCTACCCTTTAAACATCGATGTCTGTTGCTGAATTATTTTGTGTGGATTGCGCTTCCATGGGTTTCTAATGAGACCTCCATGAAAGTCTCAGCACTTAATATGCCCCTCACTAATGAAAGCTGCACATTCTGTTTCACACATGGCAACAAACAGGCTAAGTCATGTTAACTTTTGCTGTTGCATGTCACAAATAACAAGGTTCTACAGGAATCAATGCACCTATTTTGCACACGAGGTTTCTGGAGTCTACAGCTATTCAAGGCAAGCCCCAAGTTCCTCAGGGAAGGCATGGGAAACCCTGGGTTCTTCTTGACAGACATTTTCTTCTTTTGCCAAAAAGAAACAACAAATATTCTGATGTGTTACTGATGCTTTTATAGTTGCAAACTCTCCTGACAAACTGCTCTGCTGACCAGACATGACAATCTTGATGTGCTGCCTTTGCCTTAGAATATATAGAACTGCTGACCAGACCAAGTGTGGCTACAGAGAGAGGGAGCGATGGAGACAGAACAGCCTCAGTCAGGGACCCGGACTCTGGCTGTTTTCCCTTAGTGAAATCAGCATCCACTCATTGTCTCTCCAGAGGTCTTCTCCAGCAGTATCCTTTGTCTTAAGGATTTGCACTTGGAACATTATAATTGTTTTTGATAAAAAGCATTTCTTGAGCTCCAAATTTATTCTATATTTAGAGAAATAAAACACACAAAAGGTAAAATATGAGCCTTTGCTACACAAGTCACTTTTACGACTAAGCAATCATATGCACTTACCCCAAAGAAGACAAAAAACTAAATAGAAGGAGCAAGATTTCTATACGAAACTGCAGGCAATTGCAAACAGAGCACTCAACAATAAAACAAATTTAACAAAGTAACATTTTAATTTTAGAAAGTATGACCACTGATTTAGATTAGGTTTTCGTTGTTGTTATTGTTTATTTGTTTTCTTGCTTTGCAAAAAATTATTTTACCATAGTATTGTAAACCACTCTTTTGCATTACTTGTTTTTTCCCTTATCTCATACTTAGCATCAGTGTGCATGGTAAATATATTCTTCCTGAATAGTAAGAAACTGTGAAAGGTAGGAACAGAGATCAAGCTTTTCTGGGTGTCTGGGTAACCAGCACACTGGAGGCTAATTTTGTGTAAGGTTTCATTTGCTTCCCATCAATATGCCATAAGCCTGACCTAGAGGACCCCCTTCAATTGATGCTAGAAAGTAATTAAGTCTCCAGGCTCATCACAACCTGTGCAATTTCATGTGCAAAGATTGTGCTTTTGAGTCAAACAGCTTTTGGTTTTATGACAAAGTCTCCTGTAATGTAGGGTTAACAATTAAAGGCAAGCAGTATGTTTCTCTCATGGGGCTTGACGCTCACTCAAGTGCTACAATCACCGATCTCATTTGAAAAGAGACGGATTTAAAGCCAGATCTATTTTTTCTTCTATTTTTTCTTGTCTTATGTTTTTTCCTTTTCTTTCTTTTTTTAAGGTGTCCCTCTCTTTGCTTCATTTGTCTAGTTATCTCTCATTCCTTGTGCCCTTTTTCTTGTTATACTTGGTTTCCACCCTTAGAATATGTTAGGGATGTTTCCTTCTTGGTATGAGTCATATAATACAAATCAAATCCTGGGACAGTGTGTGGATTGTTTAGTGGTTAAGCTTCAAAATCTTGAAAACAAAATGTATCATTTGCAGGTTTAAGGAGATCTCCTTGAGTATATGTAGGGTACAAATTCAGCCGAGCTCCCAGCCAGAGTAAATAACACACACCCGTTTGCATATGTCCTAGGTCTCCTTAGTGAATTTCTCACTGGCTTGCCTTCATGTGCTGGAGAGGCAAATATGCATCCTCCCTAATAAACACAAACCAGAAAGAAAAGCTTATCTTACTTCCTTCTAATACAGGTTGACTTTTACTTCTCTTTTCATGTTAGACATCTGCTTGCTCTCTATGCTGAACCCACATTATAATAGGTCAGTGCATTTTTTTAAATTAGATTTTAAAATGCATGTCATTTGTTGTTGGATAATATAAGGAGTGATTTAATTAATCAGCTGAAAGAATTGTGTAAACCATCTCATGGGGTGGGAGCAGGGGCAAGCAGTGGATTCAGGCAGAATTCTTCTAGGAGTCCACACAGCGGCCTTCTGGCAAGTCTCATACAGAAGACTAAAAAGAGCATCACATAATCTACAAAAGCAAATTTTTTAAAACTGAATTTGGGACAATTATCTCATTTTGCTTTTTAAAGAAAGACTTTTGGAATCTAAAAGAATATATAAATCTTCTCACTGATTTTGATTATTAAACTTGCCTTTAGTAAACTTAAAAAAATGTGTTACTGTTATATTTTTACTGTCAGAAGAACAGGTTTAAAACAGCTGAGAAGGGGTGAAAAGGTGACAAGCACTGTTCAGCATCTGATTAAGGATGTGCCCTTTCACTGGCATTTTGTTGTTGAATATAACACCCCGACTGAAGAGGAGGCGTGTCCGTGCCTGCGGTGGTGCACAGGCAGCCCCACAGCAGATGTCACCAAATAGTCTTTAGCCTCGACTGGAAATTAGCTGCAATGTTTCTGTTCTCCACAAATCTCTGCTCCATTTTTCTGGCACTTATTTTGGACAAGGGCAGAGGACAGTGTTGCTTTGAAAAAGAGATGGCTGTAAAAGGAACATGAGCAGCTCCACGCAGTGCCTGCTCTCATATTTCCCCCCTTTCCCTCCCAGTCCGAATTGGGCGATTTGCATACATAATTGCAGGAGCTAAAGGTGCTGGTACTATAATCACAACACACACTCGAGATGCAGATGGGAGAACACTGGGGTGGCAGAAGTTGGCCTCTTGACTCAGATGCTTCCCCTGAGTAATGGAAAGGGTCCTCGCTTCTCATCTGTTTTCATCAAATTCTTTCACCTTAACTCATTTTCAAAGTCATAAAAAAATCTTCTAGCTTAACCTTGGCATGAGGTCAGGAGAAAAGACTTTAGAGGGTGCATTTATGGGCTTTTATCCTCAGTCTCAGGGGACTGGTACATTCTCCAGCCAGCTGTACCTTTTGAAGTTTCACAGAAGTTCTATATTCTTTCTAATTACAATTTCCTTTTTTTTTTCAAAAGAATCCAAGCTGATTAGTTAGCAACTTTTTTTTTAACTATTTCATCTGGTGCAAGTAGCTTAGGCTATATTATTGTTCTGCACAATAACAGCATTACCTTTCCTACAAATCCACCTCTGCCATCCTTAGTATTAGTATGTTTTGTATTTCTAGTGAACTTGAATATAGTGGAGGACAGCCAGAGAAAATATGCATAGGTAAGTCAATTCAGTCTTATTTATAAGAAATGTGTCAGAGGAGACACAGTGTTTTCATTTGCAGATGTAAAAGGGTTATAGCCATTTAATTCTGTTTGAAGCAAGATATTATTTAAAGAAACATATTACTACCCTACAAGGAATATGGCCATATTTCAAAAGTGACTGTTTTGCATGAGATCTAGTATTTATATCACATATTTTTATTTGGGCATTCTTTTTGTTTCATCACGCTTGAAATGTGAGAAAATACGAAGTGACACGCCTAAGAATCAATCCTGAACACCACAGGGTTGTACTCCACTGCCCCACATTCAAGACAGCCCATGTAATTCTTGAATGAAAAGAGTGAAGTTAGGGTGTTACCTCTCTGTACAATCTGCCACTGCTCACAGTCCCACCCAGCCTCACTCTGACACACACAAGACAACAACTTGCCCTCTGTGGTGATAAATTATGACCAGGAGCCAAGTTTCTATATGACTTCACAAAATAATTGAATGGGAGAAGAATAGAAAATTAACTTTTAATGGCTATGAAAACATTAATAGCCTAAACAATCTATTTATGAACAGTACTAAAAGTGGACTATAACCAAACAAAAATATGTACAACTCAATGTTTATTTTCTTTGCTTAATTTGAATATTACAAAGCAACAAAATAGAAGAATCATTTGTTGCCTCAAAATAACAGAAAAGAAGATTCCCATACCAATTATGGTTTCAAAGTTAATTTTGGGTAATTGTCCAAAAAGAACAAGAAAGCTCCACAGGAATTGTGCCAACAAGAAACATAAAGAAAAAAAACAGTTCTAAAGACTTTTTGGTTTATGAAATAAAACCACGTGGCCCTTCACTGAGGGAAATAGAGAAAGGAAGAACATTTTAATCTTGTCAGCTAACCCCACTGTGGGACATCCTCGATTATCCCTCCTGACACAAATTCTGGGCAAAATTTAAGTGTACCATCTTAGCCAAGAACTAATAAATGCTGCCAAGTAGAAAGAGACAAATAGCTTCACCCCTGTTGCTGGCATGATTAGGCACCAGGCAACGTCACTGGAGTCCACGCTAGCCCGCAACTCTCCCCTTCCCCCGGTTCTGTCAGCACACTTGGAAATGGAGCAAGTTATATTGTGGGACTCTCTTTCAACTAACAATGGGGTTTTCTCAAGGAAGTGGGTATTTATTTTGAGCTTTAAAAATTCTTCCCTCTCCTATGGCTAAAAGAAAACAAAACCCACAAAAATATCTCTTTCCTTTAACTTCCTATAATTTCTTGAGATCTCCATTACAGAACTGAATCATTTTACATTAGATAGCTGGGAGTGTCGTATCTACTTTAGCAAATGCAGACGCTATAAAAATGTATGAGGTTGTGATAGAGGCAGGTGATTCAGAGCGCAAGCCATGAATGGCGTTCTGGGCACCCCGCTTATTTGCGTGACCCTGGATAGGTAATTTAACTTTTTGCATTTCAGGTAACTCATCTGCATAATAGAATATTAGTAATACTTCATGAGGTTGTTTTGTGAATTAAATAAATAATGCATGTAAATGGTTTGAGATACAATAAATATGAACTATTTATATTACCAGTTTCTAACAGGGCGCCTAATAGTAATTCTTCAATAATAAATATTGTTCCATCAAGAGTGAATTTTTTTATTTCTCTGGTTTGTTTTGACTTATTTCACTTCTTTTTCATGTTAAACCAACTTACATATAAATATAAAGTAAAATATATAACTAGATAATAAATAATAATTTCAAATATATAACAAAAATTCTTACTAGGGAAATATAGGAGGCTTGAGTGAAAATTTACAATAACTTTTAATTAAAATATACAACTTAAATGTCACAAAGCATTACTTGAGTAATGATTTAGCATATTTTGAAATAGATATGATGGTATAAAATTATATTAATGGTAATCCTTAAAACATACACAAAAAATATCAATGTCTCTTTCTTTTTTCCGATACTGAAAGTAATCAGTATAAAACTTTTCTGTTTAGATCAATTTGAGATGATCTCGCAACACTGTGATGTCTTTTTTATTAGGTGAATAAGAGACTAAAAATACCAGTAATATTTGCAGAATCTCTTATAGTAGGATTTAAAGTGACATCACCCTATCCAAAAGATGGCCTGGAACTGACAAAGAATAAAATTAGAGAATAAAGTCATAGACTATAGGAATGGAAAACAGGTTAGAAAATCTAACTTAATCTTAATGTTGAAGAATAGAAACCTAGGTCCAGAGAGGTTAGTAGTTAGCTTTAGTACTTAGCAAACTAGGAACAAAGCAAGATGAGACCCTGATCTCAGATTTCAGACCTCAATTTCAGAAAAAGTTTTAAATGTAATTTCTGTTAATTAAAAACCATTGAAACATGAATGAAGTTAAGAGCAGAAAGGTGATAGAACATACTAAAATTTATCAGAAAATGTTGGTATAATAATAAGCCTTAAATTGACCTTTATCCCAATAGATATTTTTATTTATTAGTAGAACATTTATACTAGAATGTTCATGTGCTTATCATCAATGTTTTGATATAGTTTTATTGTTATTACAAAATAAAAAGTTCCATTGTTTTATATAAGTTTATAGTTTTCTATTTAATTTTTCATTTAACATTGATCAGTTTTTTTATGTGAATTATGTGTAAATCAAAATTCTGCCTCTTCAGGAAATAATTGCACTATGTTAACTTTGTATTTAAAAAACCCCTGCTCCTATAAAATATATCCAATATAAACAGTATATCCATAGCACTTATCAATATTGGCTATTGGAATTATAAGAATCTTGAAATTATAATAAATAAGATTCAAATCATGTTTATGTAGAAAAACAAACGTATTTACAGGAAGGGAAGAAATAATAAACCACAACTTTCTAAACAGGTCTAGAAGATAAATTATATTACTTAACAGATTCTTCTTCTATAAACCTATAAGCATAAAAGTAGGTAAAGCAGATACTAATAAGTACTACTTTCTAAGAGTAAGATGTAAATGCTTTTATTATAACTTTGCTTTGTTCCTGCATTTTAGTATTTAACACATTCTGCACAGCAACGACATTTCATTTGGACTTCAGATATCTTAAAACTGAGACTTAAAAATATAGCAGTCTTATTTGAATTAAATAAATTTTTTTTAAAAGTCAGACACAAATATCATCTCTCTTCTTCACAGAAAGCCCTTACAGCTGCTGCTGTGTTAACCATATTAAATAGAATGAAATAATTATTATATAGTAGATAGCAAGAAACTTAACCTTCATTTCATTCCTCTGTCTAGCGTCCTATAAGTTGGCATCCACTTTATTTCTCTATCACACCAAGTTCAAAACAGACAGTGTCTATTAATCGACATTAAGATGAGATAAGGCCTGGATACAATATGTACCTATTATACAATCATATTGCACCTCCACTCTAGGAACACATAATATAGATTCACTTGAGTAAATAGCAACAAGCCAGCGAGTACCTTACTTCCTATGTCTGAACATTTGACCGAACTTAAGAAACAACACCCCAGCAACCTTGTCATTCCAATTTTTCACACTTTTGTCTGTATGTGTTTTATGTCCCAACAAAGACTTATCTCCCAAACCCACTGCCACAGGATAATTCCCTATAACAAAGCTCAGTCTCAGTCTCCAACCAAATGAAAAAGGGCAAATCCGCAAAGAGAAAAGTAACGGTCACAGCCATTTCTACGGGGCCCAATCTCACAGACCAAGGAGGAACCGATGACAGTTCATCGCTCCCATAAATTCAGCAGACTCTGCCCCACAGGGATTGGAGGTTCTGTAAGGGGATTTTGTATGAAGAATATCTGTCTGAGCCCTCCAACAGAGAGAAGGATTTTTTACAAGTAAGGAAGCTGTGTTGGCACAACGGACAACATTTTCAAGCTGGGCAGAGATGCAAATAGCCACCAGTATAAGAATGTGGGTGTCTGTCATACATAGGGCTTCCTAACCATTCTTCTTCCCTCTGTCTTTTGTATAATAATGCCTGTGGGGAGAAAGAATACAGCATTGTGGAAACAGGTTTGCTATAAATCACTAAAGCACCCAAAACAACCGAAGACCTGGGGAAAAATATGGTTGTTGGCCATAATGCAGAGCTGTACTTAAAACTGCACCTGGAACATCATGACCCATTTCTCCCATGTGATTCTCTTAATAAAATAAAACTTTACTTTATGTAGTATCGTTATGCCAAAATGCATCCCCAAATACTTTACAGACTTAAATAATGTATTTAATACAACTGCTGCATGGTGTTACGGTGCCCCAGATCACTAGGAGTCTTGAATTAATACACTGTA
The DNA here is from genome assembly GCA_028533065.1 of Trachops cirrhosus. Classification (NCBI taxonomy): domain Eukaryota; kingdom Metazoa; phylum Chordata; class Mammalia; order Chiroptera; family Phyllostomidae; genus Trachops; species Trachops cirrhosus. Next base: position 56,440,041 of record CM052542.1, read on the forward strand.
ATGATCCCTCCCCAGAGGTAGATGGAAGTATCTAGTTGCTGGGCAGATTATGATTGGGGTTTGGGGTAGCATAATTAAGGGGAGGTGCTTGATAGTTGGCATTTCTCAGAGATTCCAATTTTCTTTTCTTTATTTTAAAAATCTGTAAGAGTATATTCTGTGGACAAATGACAAACCAGATAAAATTTTCCAATGTGCACAAACATCCAGATATTTTTCTTTAAGAGGTGGAGAGACACCAGATGACTAATGATGATGATGATGATGATGATATGAATACAAACACTGACTCTGAGTTAACTCCTTATAACATCTTACAGTAAAAAGACAAAAGCTTGACTCATCCACCTAAATGTCTTCAACGTAAATGAACACAACTCTGACCCCAATATGGAACTATTCCAGGCAGTTTCTATTACACCTAGCATGTGACCTTCTAAACCTGCCAGTCCCTCGTGTATGGCACACTCTAACTAATATATGGGCTTTCGTCTCTTCCCATATGCTTCACTCTTTTTCTAAGAGAAAAGCCAACTTTTGAAGTGCAAAATAAATGTGTTAAAGGGCTTTTAAACTAAACTCACAATGATATAATCATTTAAAGGAGTTGATGTAATCATTACGAGCAATTTGTCCTTGCCAAAGATTGAAAAATGAGTCCTAAAAGGGAGAGGTAGCTCTCTAAAGCCTGCATCTTGCTTCACATAGAAGGACAGAAAATTCCTCCTACATATTTTTGTTTAAGTTGTTCTACTGCCTAATTGGGCATGAGAGCAGGACAGAATTTATGGCTCAGATTTCTCCTCGGCCACAGGTGTAGGGTGGGATTGGGATTGTTAACAAGTTAATTTTGGTCTGGAACCCAGTTTAAGCATTTCATTTCTAGCAGTTGGAGAGACGTCACACATTCCCGGGCAGCAGAATGTGCTCCTCTCCCTGCCACAGAGATTAGCAACAGCCTGTGATGCTGGTGCTTTGCTGGAAGGAATACGACAGAAGCTCCACTGCTGTGTTATTATCTGGGATCTATTATGTTTTTACATTTTTCAAAAATCTTTAAGCTAGATCTTTGACATTCAACTGCCTATAAAGACATGTGCCACCTGATGAGAAGCTTTGATGTGCATTTTGAGGATTAAATAATCTAGATAGAAGGCAATGTGTTTCCAGCCAAGAAGAAAACTATGGAGAAAATTTTGCCTCCTGCAGCTAAGCTCTGTTGGCGGTCAATACCTTTTAGCTTACCCTCTATATTTGATTTCATACATATTTACAGACTATTTTTCCTCTTACTACTAATTCTTTTGAGACCAAATTAAGAACAAAGATAGCAGGAGCAGGCTTCATCAAATAAAAATGTAAATATGCTGCATCTCATTTGTGCTTGAAGAAACTTAAATATTTTTCTGTGAAGTGGAATCGTCTGGCTACATCATTATTATCAGCCACTGGGAAAGTAATAGCGTAACAAGTCAATGTAACCCATCGATGGGAACTAAGCTTATACATTCTGGAAATATGGCCTACTTATAGAATGAGATTTTTCTGCAACTTCCAAAAAGAAAGTGATAGAAGTGTGAATATACAAAGTCAATCACAATTATCAGGACTGATTTTATTTCGCCATATAGCAAATGAAGAATTATTGACTTAGACTAATAGGATTTTAGAAAGTAGTGTTGACATATTATTTTTAATTGAGTGAATGGAATTTCTGAGTTTTTACCAATTTATTTATTTATTATACTTTAGTTTTGTTGAATAGTAAGAGAAAGCTCCAGATAGTCACAAACTAAGTAGAATCTTCAAAATTTTATTCCTAATTTCTACTGATTTGGTCAAAAGTATTATATTGCATCAGCAGCAGTAGCCAGAATTAAAGCAAAGAATCATGCTAGCTGCATCAACCATGCTATTAATTACGTAATACAGTAAGAGAGAAATATTTTGTAAGACTTTCAAAGAAAAGAATTATAAATCTCAGTCAGAAATTAGTTTGTATTGCTTTAGGTGTCAAAATATTATTTATACTTTTCTTAATTGCTATCATCAGTCTTTCTTCAAAAAGAAACACAGTCAATTTCAAAATGGGAATTTTTTTTCCTGGTTGTAGGCTGAAATGTTGTATTTAAATGAAAGGGTTTTTTAAAAGCAGCATTTTGAGCAGGTCAGTATAATGTGTCCACTGCCAATGTTATGAACAGAACCTTGTCGTCCCAGCCCCACAACTTATTTATTTGCCAAAGTTATTCTTAATCGAGAGTTGGGGAGGGGAATAGTAAAAAACCACAAGCCTTCTTCTGTAACTGGGTGTTTTACATATTCTTTTTGTATGGACACTTGCCCAAAATACGAACTCTTCAACTCATTCAAAATTTTATCCTTACTGACTCTAACATGAAGGGGATCACTAGTCAACCTTCAAAAATTAAGAAGAAAGCCTAAAATACATGATTGACTGCTATATTCAAAACCTGAATGATTCCATGGACTCTATGGCTATTGGAGGGCCTATAGTCCACACACAATGAACTCTTGCTATACAGCAAGGAAGAAAGACTGTTTTATGGGGAAGAAAAGAAAAAGAGAGTAGAGTGACCTCTAAGAGAAAATGTTCCTCACTAAATACTTTCTTTTTATGCGTGCTAGAATGAGTCTCCTCCATAGCTCAGCAGAGGAAATCTGCTCCTGTTAATAGACAGAAGAACTTTAAACATCTCATCTCAAAGTATGAGAATAATGAAACTAACATTTCTCATCTACGACATTAAAATCAAAAGAGTTTGAAAATATTTTCCATAACTATGAAAGTGATTTATACAAATAAATGTCTCAAAATCTCAAAGGTTCCACCACAGTAATTAAAGGTGTAACTTTTACATTTATTTTGCAATTCATGTCTCTGGAGGCTAATTTAGGGTACTTTTTCCACAACAATATTAATTTATTTCTTTGTGCTACATCTTACATGATTTAAAGTTAACATCCACGGTGTCCTTGCTTTCAAATGTAGATTTTGCCTTTCTAACTCTTGCTAGCTAAAAGAGCAGTAGATAAAAATGCATTCACACTCCAATACACACTATTTCACACATGCCCATTCAGGCCTACACACTGACAATTACAACGCACACAGACACTATCTTTTCATTGTAAAATAGGCAGCATCTCTAGATTTTCAGGCTAGCCCAGATGTGAAATGAATATTCCCCTCAGAAACTTTAAAAATCTTGGATTTATAATCTTGAATTCAAGTATATTGAATGTTATTTACCTATCTGAAATTAGTTGATAGGATTACTCACATATCTGGCTTTTTGGAATATCTAATTAAATCATATTATAGCTATGTTTACTGGATATAAACTCAACATTAAGAGGTTACAAAAGGAAAACAGAGGTCAATAATAATACAGGACCCTTCTGTGTGCTAGATAACTCATTCCAGCCAACACTCTCTTACCGATTGCTTCCGGAGTTGCTGAGAAGTGCCCGTTCTTCCTGGACTTTTGTTGTCTTCTGGAAGCCTCCCTCTTGGCCCCCAGATTCCAAGTAACCTACTTAGCATATCCCCTTTGCATGTAAAAAGGGATGTACACTGTAACCTGAGGCCAGGCCCACCTTAATTAACATTTCAAATCGGAGACTCTAAGCAGATATTTTACAGAAGTACAAAAAGGAAAAGAAACAGGCAGGGTAGGATAAAGCCAAGCCTATGGAGGCCTAATTTACTGAGCATTATTAAACAAAGATTTCCTAAAGAGACACTAAAGAGAGAAATGGATTTCTACATAGAGTAATGAGAATTAAGAAACTTAGCTCAAGTCTTTTAAAATGGGAATAGCTGTGCCTGATTTTATTCTTCTAAATAGGTTAAATCATAATAAGAAAGTAGACAAGTACTCAAATGTAGGCTACTTCTGATGCTTTGGATACATACTCACCTCTCCTTCCCCCTAAAAATCCTATTTTAATCCTTTGAGTTGTTAAGGTATTTGTCTACAGATGGTTTTTACTACTTACAAATAGGATACTTGGAATTATTGAGTGGATTGAATCAGTGTAGACATGTTAATTGGACCAATTAGGTCCCCAAGATTGTTTGTTTGTTTGTTTAACTTTAACCATTTTATTCTGTAATTTTATTTGTCTGGGGATATTCTAGGATCCTTTAATTGTGTTAGTCATAGAAAAACTAAATACTATGGAAATACTGAGTTTAATTAATTAATACAGGTTGTTACAGTGCAACCAAAACCAATCAAATGTATATTACTATTATTTTTCTTTGGTGTAACATATGTTTGGAAGGCAGGTGGAGTATAAATTATACATAAATAAGTAAATAAAATACTTCTCTCTGCAGAATTGGACCTACTTAATGTTTCAACCCCAATATGGTGTGCCTACAGTCATAAACCCAGTCATTACCCAGGACAATAGCCATGGAAATAGGTTTTAATTATTCAGTTCCTATAAAAAATTTAGTTGCCCCAAGGTATCTCTCATTCCATAATCCTATAATCATGATTCTAACAATCTATATAGATTTTTAACCAGTATCAAAATTATGAACATACAATGTCTTCAGTTGTCTACTATAAAGATGGAAATGATACCTTTTCTGCTCACAAAATTACAATGATAACACCATAACTCATTCATGATCTTTGTTATTCTGCTAGGATATAATGACTTAGAGAATCCTTGTGCCAAATGGAACAGCTGAATGAGCTACAGCTCAATTTCTGTAGTAGTAGGAACAGGTAGATTCCTGTCAAAAGCAAAAATATATATTCTTCCACCCATGTGCCTGGCAGCAATACCTTAGGATATCCAGCTCCAGTAGAACATGTGAGGCAAGATACTAGAACCAGAAAATCTCTTCCCCATCTCGCCAAGGTAAGAGATGAGCAAAACTCCGGGCATGAGGCACACCTGGAACACTCACTTTTTCTTTTCCAGTGTCTGTGGTGGACACCATCGATTGATCACAACCTTTTCTGCATGAGTAAGATGCAGCCTCAAAATTCCTTATGCCAGTCAGCATTTTCCAAATTCCACACAGTCACAAAACATGTCCATAATTGGGTCACATCTATTTTTCCCAGTACTAAGTATAAGTGATTCACTTGGTATTTTTCTTTTAATTGACAATGTTTTCAATTAATTGTGTTCTACTAGAAAAAATATGTATTGCTCTATAATATCCATAAAAGTATTAATTCAATATGCTAGTTAAGTTCCTCTCCTCTATGTTAAATAAGAGATTATTGAAATATAAAATGTTAATCTATGTGCCATCTAAATACCAAGAGTGGAATGATAGGTATTGCTCTAGATAGTCATCAATTAATGGAACTGGGTATGAGAAAACTCATATGTTTTCTTTACTCTGGTAAACATATCCACTGTTGGAGCAAGTATTTAACACTTAAATTTAAATTAATTAAATATTTATTGTTCATCATCTCTAGATCTGAAGAAGACATGAGCAGGAATGATTGTCAGAACCTAGAAAGACTTGAGATAAGCTATGGTCACTACTGGAGAGAAAAAAACGGATCCAAGGTAACCCAGCAGAGGGAATCAAGCCTCAAAACACCATCTCATTCTCATTCTGATTATGCTAGGGTCTTCCTGTAGCAGAAGGCAAGTGAAAGCCAGACAGGAAAGCCCATTGGTATGGTCCATATGTATCAGCCTCCAGGAGATAAGAAATGGTTTTAAGGTTCTGAGGGGAAGCCTCTTTGTGAATGGTAGATATGTAACACTACTGAGCTTTATTCTAGGGGCTAGAGTTAGAATGTGGGCTATACATAGAGCCTATAATTTTGTGGGTAGACAGAGAAATAAATGAATACCATGTAGTGGGTATGCATGTGGTTCATGAAGATGAGCACCTAACTAGCCTATGAAACTCAGGAAATCTTCCCCAGGAGGACAGATCTAAAAGAAATAATCCTCAAGACATATAGGTGTTACACAGCTCAATGGGACAGATAGGTATGAGATATTTTCCAGAAGAATGAAGACCACATTATGGTAGCGAAACTGAATAATATTTAGCATCACTGGGCAGGCTGTGAAAGAAAAGAGAGAGGCTGAGGTTATAAAGAAAGCTGGAGAGAAAAATTAGGGCATATCGAGAAGTTTAAATCTCATTCTTAGGCATATTTAATCCTTAGGGTAAAGGGGAGCAACTGAAATAGGATAGTGAAATTATCATATTTATGTTTTGGAATAGTGTCTTAGTTAAACAGAAGCACAACTGGAACCAGGAACAATGAAGAGCTTCATGTTTTAATAAAATAAGTGGCAAGAGTGTGTGGCAATAAATTCGTTCCAATGGAATGGATTTACAGACCTATCGAAGAGGTGCTAACAACAGGTTTAGACGACTTGTGGAAAATGAGAGAGCAAGAGTGACTTCTCACCCCTGTCAGCCCACATCTCACCAAATCAATTAGGCTTTGAGATAGATAAAAGTATTCATCTAAAAATTTAATTACATATAGTTTCCGCATATGGAATCTTTTTTCCAATTTACCTTTAATGAGAAAATTGGGGATGTAGTCTTAGGTGGGTTGCAGGGAGAACTGCTTTGAAAGTATAATAAAAAGTCAATCTTGAATTTTTTTATTAAAATATTAAAAATTATTTAAGAGAGGATGTACCTGAAAAAAATTAAAATATTCTGATTCAATACTATAAATATATATCAATTTGTTGGGTCATATAAGAAATATAATTAAAACGAGTTCTTTTTATAGGGCTAGTAACAATTCTTGCCAATCAGGCTGAATATAGAACCATTCACATTCATCATAATGATACTTAAAAGTAGTCACTAAATAACAAGGCAAATTAAAAATGATTTTAATGTTTGGTAGTAAAAAATAGAGGAAAACATGCACCATTCATAAAACTCTTTCTCATTCTCTTTTACGGAATAAGACAACCTTGTTAGATATGTTGATTCTACAACTTCAAGGGAGAAAGTTGCTATCTTTAAGAAGTAAACAAGCCACTCTTTCTAGACAAGAGGACTAGACATAGAAACAAAACAGAAATTGATTTAAAATATATCAAAGAGTAAAAAAAATAATGTTACTTTCATAGTATTGCTGTGTACTAGTGTAATGCATTATGGCAATGTTAACTTCATTTTACAAATGAGAGAACTGATATTCTGAGAGATTAAACAACTTGCTCAAAATTAGTTGGTAATTAAATTGGTAGAACTGAGACTTGAATCCAGGAAATCAGAACTTTATAGGGCTCATTTAGGAATATCACATTGCCTTTCACACTCAAGAGTATCTTAAACTGTTGTTAAAAATGTGTTTATTAACATAATTGTTTATTAACAAGAAGATAATGGTTATTAGGTCATATTTTAAAATTCTTCTTTAGAATTTTAAACTTCAAAATCCCACGCATTCCAGCTATGATCTTTATGTTGTTCCTAATAATATAGATCTGATGTATAAAAATTTTCAAGTGGCAGTTAAGTTGCAGGTGGAAGTGAGTTTCTTGCATGTGGCAAGCATTCCAGGAGACCCACAAGGAAGAATGAGGTCTGGTGATAACATTTGTTTGTGGCACCAGATTCAACACCAAAGAAGTTCCCCTGGGTTTCCAATGACTCATCTCCATCCATCTTACCTTGGAAAAAGTGAAACCTTGCCTTTATCAGGCCCAGAAATAGGGCCAGTGTCCACACATTTTGCACTATGATAAAGCTAGTCCAGTCCAGCCTTTTTATTTTCCAGGTAGCCTAACTTGTTTTCCCACCAGTGCTCCCCACACTGCTGTATCCAGTACCCAGGCTTAGTTTGGAGCCTGCCTGAAGTCCACCTGGCTTGCTAAGAAAAGAATGTAGTAACCAATGGAGTGAGTGTATGTTACTGGAAGGGATAGAAAGATAGAGGCTTTGTTAGCTATGATTATATTAATTATATTAATTATTATATTATATTATATTATATTATATTATATTATATTATATTATATTATTATGAAGGACCAGGGGCTTTTGCAAATGAACTAATAAACTTCCCAAGCATTTGAGGGCCCGTACTGGGTCTACCTTCTAACCAATTCATTCTTCGCCCAAGCTAGACTGACAGGACTGTATGGTTATCATGTTGGCCTCCATTGCCATGTGCTTACCTCTTCCTTTATTGTTTTGTATTTTCCCCTAGTGATCTGGGGGAAACAGACTGGTGGTTTCCTGGGGAGTGTGTGAAGCTGAAACTTCCTAGGGAAACTAGCAGACTTCTAAATATCTGATTACCTTTGCTCCTTCCCTTTATTAATAACTAGCTAACTATCTACACTAGCAATATCAGAATAGGGGCCTATCCAGAAACTCACCAGCTAAACCCTCTTTTGTAGCCTTTGGATCTTAGTAGAGACATGACCAAGACTTCTCGGCAGTGCAGACCACTCTAAAAAGCCAATAGGCACAATCATAAGAGTTCTTTGCAAACATGCACAACAAAGAAATAGCCCTGTGGCAGCTTTTTAGTTATTACTATTCTTCTTATTATTTATTTCTTTCTATCACCACTTTTCCCCCATACCCTCTTCTACCTCCATCCACTGCCCTGCCTCCTGCAATTACCACACTGTTGTTCACATCCCTCAGTTCTTTTTTCCTTTTTATTATTTTTTCTTTTTTTGCTTGACATCCCCATTCCATTGTGTGTGAGACAGAGTTAGGTTCTATGCTAAACTAAAGAAAATAAGAGATATACATATACAGTGATCACAATATGCCAGGAACTTAATGCAATGATTTATTTAATCATAGCAAACCATTAAATAAATACTATTAATATATCCCTTTTATGGATGCATAAACTGAGACAGAGGCCCCAAATAATTTACCTAAACTCCACAAAATGAGTTAAGAAGCAGTGTTTTCTATCATTTAAATTTGAGAAGCCTAGTTCTATAATCCTTACAGATGCATTTAAAAGAAGTCAAAAATAACAATGGCTTAAACAAAAAGAATAAATTTATTTCAACTTATATAACATTCAGAAACAAGCAGTTCCCAGCTAGCAGGGTAACTTCTGTCTACCAAATCTTTAGAGGTTTAGGTTCCTTAGATCCCACTGTTCTACCTGGCCTAAACCAAATCCCAACATTACTTCATGAACCAACATGGAGTTTTAGCCATTAGATAAAAGTTTCATGCAGCAGAATGAAAAAGTAGACATTTTCAGGCTTCATATTTTAATACATCATCATATATTCTTATATATGTCTAAATGTCATTTTAAACAATTAATCTGGAACTTTGCAACAAATTCAAAACCAGCAGACAAAAAAATGCCATCAGAAAAGATTGTATTGTGGTGATTAACAGCATTGTTTTCTGGCACATTGTAAGGACTTGGGAAAAAATTTTGAGTAGAATTTATGAAAAATTTTCAGAAGCCAAGGGAAATAACCAGATAAGGGGAAAAATGAAAGGAAAATGATAGAAAAAAATGGGGTGGCAACTCTACCATTTGAAAGGAAAATATTTTGACCCAAGATTTATATTTCTACCCAATCTGTCTTTTATATATGAAGACAGAGGAGAAAGCAATTCCTTGACACACAAGAGCTCACTCTTGCTGCCCACTGTGCGTTCTTTTCAGGACAGACAGTTCAACAGCCAGAAAATCTATTCCAAAATGATGAAACATGAATCCAATTATAATGGGAACCTCGTGGCTGAAGTTAACTAACAGGTTGATCCATGAAATCTATTAAGCATATTGAGATAAACTTTAATACTATTTTGAATATGGTTCAAATTTTACTAAGAGCTTTTTTTTGAAATTTGTAAAAAGTTCACATCATAGAGTTTATAATTTCAAATGAGAAACAAGTACTAGGGAGGTATATATATGGGGGAGGTAGGCAACATTTCAAAAACTTCACATTTACAAGAGAAAGTGGAAAATTTTAAACTTTAGACTTTAATAATAAATTTAACATAAGTTTAAGCATGTGTTTGTAAAGTTTTAAGGTAAACATTAGTAGAATTCAAAACAAAAATCACTGTAGAAAAAGCAGATCAAAAGAACTCAGCAGTTTGTGACCTGCCTATGGTGGCTTGCTTCATACCCTCTAACTGATCCTGATCTATTTGCTTTTCTTCTTGGAATCCACTCTAATTCCAACAGACAGAATTCAGGTGGGGCTTCATTTCTTTTGGAGTTGGTTAGAACCTGTAGATCCAAATCAGAGAGACCCACAAAGAAAGTTACAAATCACTGCATATTTGGGACACCCTGGTCCTTAGACGAGTATACCTCTGTCAAAACTACAAAATTGGTCTCCCTTTAGTGTACATGACCCCCACTTTCAAGTGGTGAAGAAGCGGCTGAATGGACTGCATCTCCTTGCACCTGAGGCCTGTCTGATGCTACACAGCTGGCCTATATTAGGATACTTCTTTTCTCTCACTTTCGGAAGTGCTGCTAATTCAGATCCCATAACAACCAGACAGATTATTAATAAGCCTGGAAAGAAAAATAACATGTACCTTTAGTTGCTCAGCAATCTGAATAATATCAGAACAATTAAACCACAATGCCTTTTGATTCTGAACTATTACAGAAATAGGTATAAAGTGAGGAAGAAAAACTGTAAAACATCTTAGAAAATGCAAATGTATTACTCAGGTGTACATATGCTACATACATGCACATGCATGGGATTGCTGGGCATAAAATCACCATTTCTAACCTGAATGATTTATACAAAAAGGGTATGGATATGGTTGAAATGTGAATGTTTGGCTTGGAAAAACAAACAGAATATATTTTAATTTTGAAAGTCAAAGAATAAAAAAGGAACAACAACAACATAAAGGAATGATGTCAGGTGGGATATGAGAGTTGCAGGACATATCCAGGACATTTCACATGACATTATTCAAAGTTCCAAAATGGTGAATTAAAAAGGGGCAAATGGATGATGACCAATAATTAAACAAATAATTGAAAAAAATTTCCTAATATGGGTAGAGACCTGATTTGTGAATTGAAAGGCCTCAATGTGTTCCAGGAAAGAATGATTAGAGGAAAAACATGAACAGACATACACAAGTAAATTTTTTAATCCAAAAATATATTCCATGAGAATGTGTTACTTCTGGAGTTTCTGAAAAGGCAAAAAAAAATCACTAACATCAGACTTGTATTGCAAATATGCAAGTAAGCAAGAACATTATCAACAGATATCTTACAGGTTTTTGAGAGCCAGGAATACATTTCAATAGTTCTATAAACAGACAAATTATTATTCATCTATTTAGGTAAAAATGTTTTTGTGCATATGCAATAATTTTTTAAATTTTAGCCAAGTATCCCAACCTAAGAAAATAATTGAGCACAGGTGTCAACTAAACAACTAGTAAATTGAACTAGATGCCTTAGCATGGGAGAAGATTTATTCAGATTCATATGATGTAGGTATACGAAGAGACAAAGAAGTCAGTAGAAATGATAGAAAATGGAGGATTAGAATTTAGTACATATGAAAATTTAACATGATTAACATGGCATTTGTATTCAGTGGGGGAAATACTTAATAAATTATGTTATTTAAAAAGATTGTTAAATGGCCAGTCATTCAAAAGGTAATAAAGTTAAACCCTATGTTGTACATAATAAATTAAATTATAGTACATAAAATCTTAAAAATATAAAATAATGAGTGTTCTGCAAAATAATCTAGGAGATTACATATAAAATTCATGAATGGAAGCCGTGAAACAAAAGAAAGACATATTTGACTATATAAAATTACTTTTTAGATCTTTGAATGGCAAGTTACCCAAAATAAAATCAGTAGATGAAAACATACATTTAAAACAAATCATAACAGAGAAAATACAGAGGATAGTATCTGTAATATGCAGAGATCTTTTACAAATTCACTACATAACGATAAAAGTTATTTAAAAAAATAAGCCTATGATGTGAAGAGTTAAATCAGGAGAGCAAATCAAAATAGCTGATAAATATATAAAGCTGCCCAAGCACATTAGTACAAAAAAGGCAGTAACAACTGATGAAATAGCATCACGTTACATCTGAGTAAAAAATACTAAAACAACCAATAATACATTTTTGTGAGTATGTGAAAAATGCCCTATTATAGCCTTTAAAACAATCAAGCAACTTTTATCCATGCATATACTCTTTGACATAGTACTCTCTCTCCTAGGAATTTGTCCCAGTGAAAGAAAAGAATATTAAATCTAATTGTGAAGAAACAGTTGAGGAATATTCTGTATCATAATTCAATTGACATAAACTATTCAAAAGATTCAATGTTATAAAAGACAAAATTGAATAGAGAAATATTCAGAATTCAAGGAGAACATAGATATAGGACAGCTAAATGTAATTCATGATCCTTGATTGGATCGTAGATGGAAAACAAAGCTTGAAAGGATGTAAGTGGGACACTGAGGGCAGTGGCAGATAATTGTAGTAATGCTAAACGTCCTGGGCGTGGTCATGGTTTTGCGGTTGCATAGGAGGTTGTCCTTGTCCTTATGTGCTTACTGAAATGTTTAGGCTTGAAGTACAATAATGTTAACAACTCTCACTCAATGGTTTGGTTAAATGTTAACAATTGGTTAATGTAGGAGGTACGTGGATATTTATTCTATTATTCTTGTAACTTTTCTATGAGTTTAAAATTCTTCAAAATAAAAACATAAGTAATTGAAAAATTTATTAAGAAATTACCTTAAACAAAACAAAACAAAATCCCTTGTACAAAACAAAACAGAACATTGACTATGGTGTTGCCCAAGTCTAAGACCATGCAGAAGGACAGAGTGGGTTTCCCATCCTTGGGAAACTGCAGCGCTCTCCCTTGGGATCATGGGAAATGTGGTCCCATTATGCATGAGAGAAGAGGGCTATGGTGGATTTAGCTACTTTTCCATCACCCTGACTCCTACCTTCACAGCCAGTGAGATTCCTTTTTATATTCCCTATACTCTGATAAAAGTGAAATACAAACTCTAGATTCACGCAGTGTCTACTTCTAACTGCCTTTGTTTAGGTGAATTTAAAACTGATCTCAGCCAGCCAAGTGATTAATATTTGACATTCATCATTGCAACCATGCGAACCAGTGAGGCGAAAGGCAAGAAAGAAACAGCAACATTAAATCTCACAAGTGTTCACTTGAATTGCCATAAAAATCTTTTTAAAGATAATCAAGTTAACACTAAATTTAATGACTTTGTACCCCATGAAAAATGAGATAATGGGTTCAGAAATTCACCAGATTTTTTTTTTGAGAAAGCGGGTAGTATATATGTATATACTGATTGACACTTGGCATGTCTGAGATCATGTATACCAAATTTTAGCCTGCAGGAAACTTTTACCAATAAGTTTTAAACCTCTGAAAATAGAGGTTAATAGGAAATGTTGAAACATCCTTAATGACAAGGTTGCTACGGCAACAATGTAAGCTTACCACAAGCATCAACTATCTGCTGCTTTTAAGGCTCCTTGTCTCCTTTGCTAAGTTTTCCCTGAGTGAAATCAAAGCATCAATTGACTAGCTCGGTAAAACTTTTCTCCCCGAATCACAGAATTGGTGACTTACTGTGTAATTAGATGAGCTAATCAGATGGGAAGAATAAGATGGAAAGAACCAGAGTATACTCAAAGCACCATTTTCCAATGTAACTGGGTCGCTCTAACCTAGGGCGTTGTGAGTCACACTTTCAAGAAGCAAGACCAAAGCAAGAGAAAAATAAAACAGCTAAATTAGCATACAAAACATAATCATTCACAATGATTATTTTTCCTTGGAAAGGGCCCAAACAATATGCTACACACACATCTAAGAGATTTTAAAAAATCATTTTTAGTAATTCTAAGGCACTGGTTCACAAAGTGTTGGCCACAACACTTTTCCAGGTGGTCAGAAGCCTAGTTCCTTGTGGGGTTGGTGTTTCTCATGTGAATATGTGGTCCTTCTGTTTCTGGCAACTACTAATAATGTACTTATTTTGTGTTATCAAAATCAGCCTTTACTTTATTGGCATCCCATTCAAAACCTCATCATTCCTCTTCCTAATTCCAGAGAGGGTTTCTGGGCAATGCAATCAGAAAGGGCATGGACTAACTAACTGGTCTAAAGTGTTTTTTCCTTTTATACATATTTTTATCTGATTGGAATGGGTCATTTTAGAGTAATATGAACACATGGCCATAGATTTTTAACTGTCTACATTTAATCATTTAAAAGGCATTAGAAAAAGTGAAGTGATTCTTATTTTATAGGTGATGAAACTGAAAGAGCAAAAATCAAATTGCTTCCTTCAGGCCCAGAGAAATGGAGCTTAAAATACACAACCCAAATTGTTGAGGCTTTTTCTTCAATAGCAGACAAACTACACTGAGTCCAATTCTGAGGCCTACCTCTCTTACTTTTAGGGACTTTCAAGCAAATACTAAGTTATAAAATGATTAACTTGAGAAGAGAGGGAAGCATGTGTGGTTCTACTTATGATGCTACAGAACTAACATGGAAGACCATGGCTAACAGTATGTGCAGGGGGAGATTTGGCCTTTATGGGAAAGCACTTTTAAATGAAGCTTATGATCAGCCTCATGAACAATGCTGGTAAATACTTTTGGAGAGAAGGGTTATTTTTCATGACCACTGGCAGGGTCCATGGTGGGCATAAGAGACCATGCAATTTAAATTCATCTAGATGTTTGGTGGCAGAAACTGCAGTGGTCCACCAAAATCCATTCTTTCATCTTCTAATAAAGCTAATGTACCATCCAACTTTCCTTCCAGATCACTAGATTCCAGCAGTTGGAACATGAATGCAAGTGGCACGTGCCATGTCTAGGTCTGGGCTTTAGGACACTTGTGCACACACCTTCACACAGTTTTCCTCTTGAACCATGGAGATAAGGGCAATACTCCAGGGGATGGTGAAGCAACAGCATGGAAGAAATCTGTGTCTCTGAATGAACACGTGTGATCCAGTCCTTCACCTCTAACCTGCCTGTTTATCTGAGGTCTGTCATGAGAAAGAGGATTAACTACTATTTTCTATCAGCAACTGTATTTTTTGGTCTTTTTTTAAATAGCAGCTTAGTCCTACTTTAACACTCTTTCCAGTAGTAGTATTTCTACTATATAATAGAACTGGGATTTGCTTATTTCTATTTTTAGTGGGATATGGGCACCTGTATACTTCTGAGTAGTGAAATGTAGGAAGGAGGTGACTTTGAGAAGTACATTTTAGCTACTGCATTTCCCTGCCTCAGTAACCACAAAATGATGTCCCCAAAATCAAGTGATATTTTTTTTAATGTTGTCTAGAATGATAGAATTGTGAGCAGGTGAGAATGACATTAAGTGGTTGTTATTGCTTATATCTTGGAGGCCAGGAAAAGTTCAGTGTGAGCTTGATCAATTAGGGAAATTGGCAGGAAGGCCTAAGGGAAAGAAAAAAGGCCAGGGCAAGATGTAACAACCAGAAGCCAGAAACAAAAGGCAGGGATTAAAGATAGGTGCTGTCTGCATAGGCACCGCTACAAGATAAAGTCGCAGTAATTGCAGACCTAAGAGCGAATACCAGTCAGCCGAGCAGTGCTGTTATTGAAAAGGCTAACACGGGTAACATTAACAGGAGTACGACTTGCCAAGTCTGGGAAGTAACGTTTGGTCTGTACGGGCACTGGTAAAGACTTTATTAAAGGAGGGTGTCTAGTTTTGTTCTCCATACTTTAAGAGGAATGTAGCAAAACTGGAGAGAGTCCAGCAAAGAGTAACAAAAATGATAAAAGCATGAGAAAATAGAACCTGAGAGGAAAGGTTAACCTGTCCTGAGAACTAGGACAGGTTAGGCTGAAGGAACAAGAAGGGTGTAAAGGGTGATTTACTATCTGTTTAAAATATCTGCCTCGCTCTTACACTGAGCTTGCTGAGTAGCCAGTCCACAAGAATCTAATGGGTGAGTACGGGGAATATTCATACTCCAGACTTAGACCTGTGTTAGATATAAAGAAACATTTTGGGGGAGAAAAAGAGTTGTTCTTCGCAGAGTGCCTCTGTGAAGAAATCTGGTGCAAATACTTTTCCTGTAAGGTGTGTAAGACATCAGTGCGCTGGGAATCTACCTGATGTCAGAGGCAGGGAGCTGACAAGAAGGGGCCAGCTTTGGAGGTGGGGCCTTTTTACCTTCAGACGGGACACATGAAAAAAAGCTTAATGGGTATTTTTTTATAAAGCTGCTGACACAGGGGAAAATTTGTTTAGATCTATCAAGCTCATTTCCACTTTCAACCATAGTTTTGGGTGTGTGATTTGGTGGAAATAAGAACAGAGGAAGGTAATTTCAAAACATGATCCATAGACCCCCGGGGTGTAGCCGAGACATTCTTAGAAGTCTGCAGCGTCATAACGGTTTTAATGTAAATACTAAGATGTTACTTGTCTTTCCCACTGCAATAATTTTGCACTGTTAATGTTAAAAAAAAATGGTGGATGAAAGTGCTGGTGCCCTGGCGGGGATAAAGGCAGTGGCACCAGACTATACCAGTGGTCATCCTATTCTTCACTGACAGGTACTTGGCATAAAAATAAAATGTCAAGTTCACTAACAATGTTGATGTAGCAGTAAGAATTATTAATTTCATTAAGTCTTTCCCTTTAGTGTACCTCCTTTTAATATTTAGTGTGACAAAATGGGTGTAAGCAAAAAGAAATTCGGCTGCACACAGAAGCCTGACGGTTGTCTCAGAGGAAAGCTCTCATGTGACTGTGTGAATTGTGAGCTGAACGAGCTGCATTATTCTCTATAAACATCGTTTTTACTCGGAAGAACAATTGGCAGACAAACTTGGTTATTCACGCCTGGGTATTTGGCAGACATTTTATCAAAAATGAACCAAATAAACTTGTCACTTCAAGGGAAATATACAATATTTGTTGGCAATGATAAGATCTGAGTTTTCAAGTCAAAAAGAAATTTAGAATTCTAATCTCAAAAATTAGAGTTTGGGGACAATTTTAATTTGAATAGCTTCTCAATACTTAAACATTTTTCTCATGAGATGAGTGGGGTATTCACAAATGTGATTTTTATTGAATAAGGAAACATGTCAACATTTGGAAAATCTACATTACTCTATGAATCAATATTTTACAAACCTCCAATGTAAAATGTTGCAAAATCTTGCATGGGTAAAAGATCTATTCAAAGTGCAAGTTAATCTAGTAATTTTAATATAATAGAATATGAATAGTTTTTGATATGGTTGAAGATTCTACATTGCAACTAACCTTAAGAAGTTAAACATATGTCAAGCTATGGTATAATATCAAAGAAGAATATCTATAGTCGTTTATCAAAATATCCCTTCCTTTTGAACTACATATTTACATCAGGCCAGATTTTCTTTACACACTTTTAAAGAATATGTTGCAAAGATTGAATGTAACAGTAGATATGACACTCTTCTCACTAAATATCTTGTCTTGGAAAATATTTTTAATAAAACATACTGATATTGTCAGGTTTATTATGATAATTTAAAATAAATAAATATTTCATAATTTCTTAGTTTTAATCTCTACTGTGGTAAATATTGTTACATACAACTTGTACAAAAGCTCTTTCTACTTGAATAATTTTGTTAATATAAAGGGTACTTGAGTCCAAAAGATTTGAGAATAGCTAGTTGAGACATTTACTTATCTCTCATGCTTTTCTAAGTTGTATTATGAGACTATTATTCTCAAGTACTTTTTGTTGAGCTAGGTTCTCACCTGGGTACTTATGTTTAGGTAAGAGTTGTGCTAACTGGTTGGGTCATTCTTTAGCTGATACTTTATGATATAAGCATCAAACCTTTGCTTGGCCCCCGTTTGAGGGAATTATCTGACAAATAAGAAGGTAGTCATTTTACCAGCTGAGATTAGATAAAGAATAGCCCAAAGGGAGAATAAACACTAATTCATTTATCAAATACACTGGTTTACCCCTGATATCCAGTTGGCTGCAGGCACTTTCCTTTGGGCCTCGTGAGAGTCTGGGGCACGTCACATTCCTGAGAGCACAACAGCACGTCCTGGAGTTTGCAAGGTTATCCTGCCTTCTCAGTATGATTCGCATTCCACACACAGGCAAATTATACAAAATGAACCACTTTACAAATGAGAGGGTCACATTCCTTAGTTATTCATAGACATTCTAGGTAATATTAAGTGCTGTATAATAACTAGATAGGATCTTTGTTTCAAAGTTGCTGTGGATTCTACATATTTCTCCTCTTGTAGCTGTAGAAGTTGACTGAGTTAACATAAATCTGGTCATATGGACGAGGGTGAATCAAAACATTTGGGAGACTGATTTTGGACTTCAAGCTTAGGTAGAGAGTTTCTGATGTTAAAGCTCCATGGTGAAAATGTCTTCCCAATTACTATCCAGTATTTGATAATAATGGATGTGGTAGAACAGGTTTCCAAGGAAACAGACTGAAATGGAAAGTTGCATGCAAATGCTTTATTTATAGGGAACAATACAGATTAGGTGAAGGAAGCAAGAAAGGGCAGGGGGAGAAATTACAAGAGTAGCCTCAGGCAATTCAATGGGAATGTCTGGAGTTGAGAATTGCCTTGAATTAAGGAAAGAGAGCCAGGCCTCTGAACTTTGAGTCTATCAGTAGGCTGCCTTGGGGGAAGAGGCTGTAAATTTTTGTGAGGCCAGAAATGAACTCAGCCATGAGGGGTCAGCAGCTAACAATATTCCTGATATGTGGGAGAATGAGTGCCTCAGTCCTGAAGGATCTGGCTGACACATCCCAGCATCCATTACAATGGGCATTCTGTACTCTTTTTCACTGTGTATTTTCTTATAGATTAAGTAGGCTAATACTGGAAACCTAAACTTCAAATTCCCTTAGAATTTTTTCTATCTAATGTAATAATCCATTGTTGTCTATACTAAGAATAAGGAGAGAAATAAATATCATAAGTTATAGTGAAAACAGGAGAAATTAAGAAACGTCCCCTAGAAAAAGATCTCTGAAATTGAAGCAAAGATCAACTTCACATGCTGATTTGCAGAAGGAAAATGGAGAATAATTTATTTTTTGAGATAAGCTAATTGTCAAACTGTCTACTCCCGAAATGTCTACTGAAACTAAGACATCACTATAATTCCACAAATCAGACTGGCTTTCTCACCTTTTAATATTTTCTCAGAACATGTAAGGGCTGCTATGATGGAAAAAGGACCTTGGTAATGGAAAAATAGGAAGAATAGAAAGTTAAAACTTGAGGAGACTTTAAAGCTTAGCCATTATAGCTTCCTGACATTATAGATAAGAGGTAATAACAGCTATTTTTTGAGTGTGTGCATTGTTTCCATTGCTGTATTATTCAAATTACATATATATTTTCTTCACCACATTTCTGCAAAGTAGTTGTTGTTATGTTCATTTTGCAAATGAAGAAACTGAAATTCATAGAGTGCAGGCTATATTCCCAGGTCACGTAGGGAGTAAACCGCTAAGCTGGAATCAATACTCGGGTCTGTTTGATTTGACCCTCAAACCTGCACTTAATGCGCTACTTACACAGATAATCCTAAGGCTTTTTTGTTCTTTTCTTATTTTATTAATTAAATGTATTGGGGTAGCATTAGTTAATGTAATTATGTAGGTTTCAAACATACAGTACAGTTCTATTATACATAATCTGTATATTGCATTGTCTGCTTTTTTCTCTTAAAAATTTAATTTAATTAATTAAAAATTTTTTATTCAGGAGTGGTGCTGATATTCCATCCATAAATGAAGAAAATTAATTTATTAGCCACCTGACTTTTGATTTTTGGAATCATAAAATATTATACATTCAGATATGCTTATAATTCCAAATGTCCCTCTTAATTATTCTATCTAAAGTGCAGCCATAAGTAATGACCAAATAGGTCTTTTTCTTAGCATGTGGGCAAAGTTGGTTTCCTAGATATTTCCAATACCTCTGTGAGCACCAGATATTTGGAAGGATTCAGGGAGACAGAGCATTATAAAAAGAAATTAGTGAATCCTGATAACATTTTTTTGCTTAGTTGCTTTTATCCTGCTAAATCCATTGCTCAGACCGTATGTTGCCATCTTTTCCTTTTTTTTGCATTTAACACTGTCTTTGCTGCTCTCTTTTTAAATTTATTGAAGTATACTATACACACAGAAAAGTACATTATACATATATTATTATTAAAGTATATTATACATACAGAAAATATAGTATAGTATATACACAGAAAAGTACATATGCCACCCATGAATAGCTTAATGAATTTCTTTAATCTGAAAATATTCGTGTATCCAAGCCCTTTGTATTTTTTAAATCAGATGTCATATGCATCAGTATTATTTGGTTTGAAGGGGTGAAAGCCCCATAATGTGATTTATCCTGGCCATCTCTCCTACTTCTCACCTCTGGGTAGAGGCAATTGACCGATAATCTCAGGTTCTATGAGGAGAAGAGCGAGAAACTCCCTTTGACAGGATAAAGGAAAGAAGAGTAAGAATAAAAAATGGACAGATTGAAGAAGAACTTGGCAATCCTAGGATGCAAATATATTGTCATGGGAAAGATTTAAAAGAGAAGGAGTTAAGAGATATTTGTATTCAATTGTTTCAGTAGTCCTATAAAGAATAATTTTGGATAATTATGTAGAGTATAAGTATGAGAAATATTATAGAAATGAAAGCAATAGAACATGTCAACTACAGGCTATAAGGTACAGAGGAGAGTAGGAGACAAGGGTTTGAGCTCTTGGTGTCTGGGAAGCTATGAGCACCATTGAACTGAAATGTGATTGAGAAGAGAATGGGTTTGGGGGGAATGTAGTGGATAATTTCTAGACAGTGCACTGCCAATAACAGTAATTGCTTTACAAAGAACAGAAAGGAGAACAGACCAAAAGCTATCCTTGGACTTACTCATTGGATCAGAAAGTAGATTACAAGGGATGAGATAGTGGCAAGAAGGTGGAAACAGTAAGTGTAAACTACTCTCTCCATTCGGGGAATTTTTTACAAAAGGAAGCAAAATAATAAATCCAGGAAGTGCCTAAACCAGGAAAAGAAAAAAAATCTTGTTACTAGGAAATGTAGATAGAGGATGTGATCAAGTCTTAGTGAGAGAGGGGTTGGTCCTGTGCAAGGCTTTGAGTGGGAGAGGGAAGCTCTTTCCTCAGAGATCGGAATGGGAGAGTGGAGTCGTTAGATGGAGAGAATAAAAAGAACATCAAGCACTGGCCTTGACTTTTTCTAGGAACTGGGATATCATATTAGAGAAGAAACTGAGAGTGAGAAGAAATCTTGGAACTGACACCATGGGGAATAGGAGGAACTGTTAATCATGGCTGAGAACAAGTACTGTCAAGCAGCGATGAGAGCCCAGCTGACTTCAGATAGCTTGGAACTGTAGTGGAAACAGTCAACCTGGCTTTGCGACTTTCTTAGGCAATGTGTGGCAGCCTGGGACTGGTTGCTGAGAAGGCAGATGATGGTATTTACCCATTCTTGGGGATTGGAATGGCAGCTCTGGGGCGAGTAAGTGTGAAAATCTAATAAAACGACTGACCCTAGTGTCAAGGCTGGTTAGGCAAGCAAATGAGGCCAGAAAAGAGACTGATGAACTGAGACAATAGCAAGCTATCAAGGGATGGGGAGGGGAGGGGGAATAACAAGACTGAGAAACAGAGTTGGTTAGAAATGAGGAGATGAGCGATTTCTAATGATGGGAGCTTGTAGTCAGAGCTCATTGTAGCTTTGATTCAGATCGTGTTAGAACAGGAACAAAGGGGACAAGTATGACAATGCTAAGGCCTGAGATTTGGGTTGCCTGAGATTTTGTGTGGGGTTAGCCTTAACTAAGTTTGTGATTGTTATAGTTGTTTGTTTGTTTTAAAGCCAACTTTGTATGAGTTTTTGCAAATGCCTTCCCTAGGATTATATGTCTGATAGCTCTGACAATTCTTGTTTGCAACGGCCTTTCAAATTTGTAAACCCATTTACACTTTCAGAACCAAGGCCACATTTATAAACAAGAATCCCCTTAATTCTCACAACAAACCAGGTTTACTTTCCTCTTAACAATAATGAACCTGTGGGTCAGAGTAGTTTAGTAATTTACCTGAGGTCACAAAGAGACTAAATGTCTGGTGCTCTGGGTCATAGAGTTGTGTTATCTGCCTTTGGTTAATAATGCTTCAACGGTTTCTTTAATCTTTGAGACCTGCGGGCATGTGCTAATTTTCACTTATTCCTAGTTCAAAAATGACTACATGTTTAATTACACTCTCACATTTTGCAAATATAATAGTCAATTTGTATTTGATAAACAGAAGCAATATCAGTTTTCAGACATGGTTGAGTGCATAAACTTTTATCTTAACAATTACTTGAAAGCAGAGAAAATAAGAATTTACAGAAGGTATTTATGTGTAATGTATTGACTTGACTGATGTTAATATTGTGGATACAATATTGACACCACTCTTAACAGGTTTCTCATTTGGAGGCGGGGCAGAAATGCACAGGAGAAATGAGGTCTGCCTGTCTTTATGTGTCAAAGTTGTGGCAGATTGCAGAGGAGGTTGCAAATTCCCACCTATGCTGTGCTGGACTGCAAACTTTATTTTCAGCCAAACTAATTGTGCTACCTGTCTATAAAATGGGGGTTAGATTAAGAAATAGGGATGGATGCAATAGGCTGATGGTGAGAGACGTACTGACTGGTATTCTAAGGTTCAAATCTGCAGAGTTTTAAAACTTCCCTCAGCCACCTTTTAAAACACGGTATCACACCTAAGTCATATAAGTTGGGTTTGTATGTTAGTACCGTAAAGCTGAAGAAGACTGCTGTCCTAGCTTGGGCACCAAGTGACTGTCAGATGTTTCAGCTCTGGTATGGTGTGTGACACTAATGGCTGAACATTTTTAAAGAATAACTAAAGACAGATGACTTTTCAAATGTCCCCGTAGCCTTGGCAAACAGAAAGATTCAGACTAAGAAGCAGAAAATGGGGGTCAATGAGTAGCATTTTTCAGGTTATGCTGAGATCTGATAAATTATGCTTAGTGACCAGAATATTAATGTTAGCTCTTGCCTTTGCCTCCTCTTACACATTCTGCTCGCCAATTAATACTTTTTTCTCTCTGACAGATAGCTGAAAAATTTCTTCACTAAATCTTGTTTTTTCAACTGTTGACTGATTTTTTATTTTGTGGACATGTCAATATTGTGGATCAAAAACAAGTTGAAGAACTGCTTAACTGAACTCTCAGAAAAACATTCCAAGTTCTCGGCATTATACTCTCACTGTGGACCCCTACCAATATCTGGAACATTTATTATAATAAAAGAAAGTGTCATAGAGTAGTTAACATGAATAAAATGTGATGGAAAGCCAGAGGAAACAAGGAGAGCAAAATATATATACTAATGTGAAGCATGAGATTAGGAAGAATCAATAATATGTGAGGAATGAGTGTCGTACAACTACTAAACCAAAGGAGTAACTAGTCGGATAATTGATGATACATTTTATGGAAAAGCAAATGGCTCATTTATTCATCAGCAGTTTGGGAAATCCTATACACTTAAAGAAACTTGTCATTATTACTTATTCACACTCATAGAAGTAAAGAGTGGTAAATTTGCTTTTCAGTAAAGTTCCAACTTCTTCTTCTGTTCTTGTACTCTCTATTTGCCTGGTTGACAAAACCTGGACTGGGTAAATTACCCCATTGAAGTGGAACATATAATTTAAAAGTACATCAGCTTAATTGGAAATTGGTGTTACTTCGCTGGGCTTCACTTATTGATAGCATTGGACTTGTTAATTTTTTGCCCTTCCAACATATAAGTTCCATTACTTTTTTATTCCAATTGTCCTCACTTAACCTGTATGACAAGAGAATGGAGCAACTTCTTAGGAGCAAAGATACATAGGCTTTGGTCATTAGTAATTTAGTTGTTCAGGGCACCTGTCTGGATAAAACAATTTCCATGATTTAAATTTATTCCATGGTCTTTTACTGGTCCTTACAGCTCTCAAAATCTGTGTTTTATCATTTCTGGGCTTATTCATCTCATATGAAAAATTGGGGGTTTAGGTTAGATAATGTCCAAATGCCCTCAAGTTTTAATGTATCTGTGACTCTAGAAAAGAGCTTTTTAAAAAAGATTTTGTTTATTTTTAGAGAGAGGGGAAGGGAGGGAGAAAAAGAGGGAGAGAAACATCGATGTGTGAGAGATACATTGATGGGTTGCCTCTCGCATGCCCCCAACCGGGGATCTGGCCTGCGACCCAGACATGTGCCCCGACTGGGGATCAAACTGGCGAGTTTTCAGTTTGCAGGTCAGCACTCAATCCACTGAGCCGCACCAGCCA
The DNA here is from genome assembly GCA_028533065.1 of Trachops cirrhosus. Classification (NCBI taxonomy): domain Eukaryota; kingdom Metazoa; phylum Chordata; class Mammalia; order Chiroptera; family Phyllostomidae; genus Trachops; species Trachops cirrhosus. The sequence continues at coordinate 56,464,525 of CM052542.1, forward strand.
GGGCTAGAAAAGAACTTTTTTAAAAAAAGCTGGTTTCAACCATACTCAGTTTTATAGTTTTTTATCCTTCCTTTAAACAAGAGAATTCATGTAAGTTAAAATTTAGTTTTTGCAACATGATAATTTCAGCCAACCATCAATTGCTTTTGATTATTTAATCATGGAACAGTAAATACTAAATAACTTAATATGTTTATGCCACTTTTCTTCTGAATAGTTTGAAAACCTATAATTAGTTTTAGCACCAAACAAAATACCAAAAACTGAAAGGACAAATTCATGTTAGTGCAGTCATGATATACATTATGGTGGGGGTCCAATACATTTCCTTTTTTATTTAAAATTGAAGAAAACAATTTTTAAAAGTCAACACTTGAGGAAGTAAATAAATATGACCTAGTGGTATGTTTATATTCTGTTAATAATAAAGCATGTTGCATGCACACATTATCTCAGTTTTGATTTAGGTAACTATCTGCTTAATGACATACACAAAATGATAGTTAAATGGCATTCAGAACTGTATTCTCTTTCTTTGGCAATGTTATAGGGAACTTGTCTTTTAAAAATAATTCTAATGTTTACGATAACTAAAATTAGGGACATAATCCTTTGAAAGGTAGAATACAAATGGAAAAAAATAATACTTTCTCAGAATTTCTAGGAAATTCTGTATTAATTTACAAAATCATTTAGCAAAATAGTGATAAAATGAGGTTGGTGGCAATATCACAATGAACAAAAGATGAAATTAAAATAATTTAAATGAAGGTATTCTGTCTAAAAAACATTGGTAATTTTAAAATGTTTATTGATTCTTAAGTATTAAGAAGTTAGAAAAATAAGAATTTTAAAAGGTTTGACATTTCATTTATGTTGAATAACTTATTTAATTCTATAATTGACTGTTTTTAAATGCATAGCTATTGTTATAATTTGTTCTTCCCTTTTAGCGTGTTATGACTTACTTTTTGTTCAAAGACTCAAATAATGATTAAGGTTTTCAAAGACTGCTGTTAAATTATAATTACAATAACCTTTTGAGTTGTTTTTATTATAACAAAAGAGCTGTAGGTTAGTATATATGTAATTTTTCTGATAAATTTTGTCTAAACTCATTATACATGTGACAGGCATTGATTTGTCCATAGAAATACATATATAAAAATGTGTATAAAAACATATAGAACATATACTCGTACGTATTTAACTTGAGTTTTCAGAAATTAGTTCATGTATTAAGAAACTGTAAAATATACTAGAAAACATCCAGTATTCATGACTATAGAATAATTAATTTTATAAGTGCTAAAATATTATTAAAATGCTATAAAATGTTAAAGACAAGTATACATATATACACACACACACACACATGACTTAAGAATCAGTCCACAATTATTTATACTTAATCATTTGAAGTATAACTTTTAAAATGTCAGTTTTCAGATATTGTCCTTTAATGTGTTTGCTGCCTCAGACTGAATGACATTTCAACATAGCTCATTGCATTGACAATAAAAACTAGTTGGTGCCATTAATTTCAATTTAGCAATCATGGTGTTGTTTCAGCTAGCAGCAAACTTCTAATGGTCAAAGCATCAATGTCTCCCCGCTAATTTATTAAAATGAAATGCTTCAAAAAGACATTAAATAAGGATGTGCCCTCTGGTGTATATTCAGCACTCTGTGGAGTCTTATAAACTATACATAAGATAGTCAATGATTTTTACTTGGCAATGCTTCACTTTTGTACAATAGCTAATCACCATTAAAAAAGTTTCCACAAATTTGACTTCTCTGATTCTTTTGTATTCAGTTTGTTGTGGTGCCTGGTTCCTGTATGAAATGATTTTCAAGTTTTCAAATGAAAGCAGTTAAGAAACAAAATATTTACACCATTCTAACTTGCAATTTCTTTATAGCTAGATACAATACAGATGCTAAGTCACTGGTCTGAAAGAGCTCCCACAAATCTATAATAAAATAATTAAATTAGTGAGCTGTGTTTAGATCAGGGACCCTTGGTTGCCAACTCCTAAGAACTTGGGGAATTCAGAACCACAGAAGGATCATTTGGACTCCATTTGGCAGAGATGTCAGAAACTCGTGGCTCTTGGGAACATCCTTTTCCAATAACATTTATAGCTCTAGATGGAAGCGAAAAGCACCATATGTTAAGAGTTTCCTGCAAAGCTTCCTGGTAAGAGAGGAAATAAATTCAACTTGTCACATCTGCTCATGGGCCAGTCAAGTAGGATTTTATCACAGCCTTAAGTGGTTTACAAAACCGTCCTGTTATTGACTGAAGGGGCTTTACGTTTCAGGTTTTTTCACACTGATATTCATAATCTAAATCATTAAACTATTTTTTCTTCTTTGAACTGTAGCAGCATGCATCATCATTTGCTTCTAAGCACGGAGAATTATTCAAGTAATTCAACTAAGAATCACATTCCCATAGCACAGGCTCCATAGCTCTCCATGGCTTAACTGCTAGAATGCCTACGGGCCTCCATTCTACCTTTGTTTCAACCCGTGGGTCCTTACATTTTGCATAATTTAGGATGGGAACTGCATTTAATCAGGCTAAATTGATTATCTACTATTCTGAAAAGTCCCAACTGGCTTAAACCATAGCAAAGACCCATAGGGTCAGAGAAGATTTTTCTGCCAGAGGCATCAGTATTCACAGGAAAGGTGTTAAAACTTGCATTGTGAGCCACAATTTTCCTCCAAAGTGATCCATCTTTTTACCCTCATGATTAAAAACAAAAGTTACAGCCACTATGGGCATTTCAGTTTTCTATCATAATCAAAATCCTTTTAGTTTGCAAGTCTACTGAAGAGACAGCACCATAATGTAAGCATTCCCTTTTCCTAATTAAGCATAAGTAAAATTGATAGCACTTGTTCCTAACTAAAAGTAAGTTCTCAATTTACCAACTCATGGTTTTACATTCACATCTTTTGTAAGGAATTGTCAAACTTATTAATAAATTTCCTGTCATTTTAAAATTCAAAGATGCTTTAAGTTAAAGGCAAAATTATGATCTCCAGATATATCTAATTATGTGAGTAATCATAGCCAAAAAATGTAGCAGAATTTCAGAGTTTCATATGAAATTTTCAGCATTTGTTTATTTGTAAATGTACATCATTTCTACAGGTGAATTAGGAAAACATAAAAGTAAATAAATTAGTGTGAAGGAAAATAGTGCAGAATAATAACAAGAGAACAATTTAACATACAAACCTTATAAATTTATGAATGCAGGCTGTGGATTCTGCTGAGTTTCCTAGTAACCAAACCAAAATAATTTAATGATTCACATTCCTTTCTATAAGAGGAAAAAAATGCCAAAAAGAAGATTTTACCACCAATGAGGGCTAGGAGAAATATCTCCTGAGAATCTTCATTGAATCCTTGGTGACTGAGTCAATTACATCTCAATACCCTCTTCCCAAAATGCATAAAGGCACGGACATATTTCATCAAGCTGGTTCCTGTAATATCAGTGTAACTGGTGGGTATTAAAGTGCAATTTATACAGAACAATCCTACCAGTGTTGCTGCATTACACAGTACAGGGGCACTGTTTGCATAGGTGGTACTGAAATAGGAAGCAAAAGCATCCATTGTTATAATAGAAGAAAGATGGTAGTTTCATAAATGTGGCAATGATCAATAACAAATTCTGTGATAGGTCCTTCTCACAATGGCTGTTGAGCTTTCTACTGTCATCAGTCATTAGACACAAATATGCTTCATAATAGAAACTCTGAGACATTTATAATCATGTACTCATGCTCAGTACACTCCTATGGGTGAGCCTGAAACTGTCCCTCTACATCTGTTCTCCCCTTTATTATTTAGTAATAGAAGTTGTACACTATATTGCCCATTTTCTTTTTTAGCCAGGTGTGGCCACTCTGATCAATATGATGAGTACAGAATTGATATGTGCAACTTCTTAATAATCTTTCCCTCTTTTCCTGCTGTCTGGGAAACTGTCAAGGCAGGATCGACTTCAGATGCCAGCTGTTGAGGAGGGTAGAGTAGTCCCGTCTATTTTGTATTGCCTACCTGTGGACTGTTATGGGAAAGAGAAATAAAATTCTGTCTTATTTAACACTATCTTTTGGGTATTTTTAAAATTAAACAGCTCAACCTAATATAATATCAATGGTATTATTATCTGTGTTTATATTCCTGTGACTTTGGACTAGCTAATTTAAAAGAAGAAAAACTGCAAAAGAAGGAAGGAAGAAAGGGAGGGAGAGAGGAAGAAGGGAGGAAGGGCAAAGGCTCATGATTCTATTTCAATGCGTCAATCAGATAGCCAAAAAATCACTCACTCAAGCATACCATGAATCTTCAAGTATTGCTCTTATTAACAATAAAAAATTGTAGGCAGAACATTGTATTTGGTGTCAGCCATATTCATATTCAAATATATTTTTAAAGATTTTTGTTTTTAGAGAGAGGGGAAGGGAGGGAGAAAGAGAGGGAGAGAAACATCAATCTGTGGTTTCCTCTCACGCCCCCAACTGGGGACCTGCCTCGCAACCCAGGCATGTGCCCTGACTGGGAATTGAACCAGCAACCCTTTGGTTCACAGGTCTGCACTCAATCCACTGAGTCACATCAACCAGAGCCATATTCAAATCTTGATTCCAACATTTCCCTGACTTTTGGTCACAGACAAGTGACTAAATCTGCTAAGACTTATTATCCTCTTTAATGTGAATGTGAAAATTTAAAAGAATATATAGCTAACATTTACTGCATGATGGGTCCTAGACTAAATGCTTTTCCTATGCTATTTCACTTAATCCTTTTGAATTCTATATAAATTCATATCATTCCTGTACTACACCTGAAGAAACTGAGGCAAGAAGAGTTGAAACAACTTGCCTAAGGTCAAGAGCTGGCAAGTGGTGGGACAGGCTCTGGCACCAATGTCCTTGGGCTCTCAGAGACAGAGATGTGCCTTTCTAAGTGAAATTATCTTTAAAGTAGTAGTGCCATGCTTGGCTATCTGTGATTACGTATCTATAATTCCTTTTTAATAGCAGCTCTATAATGTAAAAAGTAGTATTTATAAATCATAATGATATTAAGAAATATACAATAGCACAAAAAGCAATTAAAAGTCACTCATACTTCTTTCACTTATAATTGCTGCTAACATATGCATGCCAACTTCTTTCAGTATCAGATGTTCTCTTACTTGCTTTTGTCACTTGACAACACATAACCTAAGTGCCAGCCTTTCCCTCCCCTTCTCTGCCTCCTTCAACAAAAATCACTTCTAATTTATAATCCATACCATGAGGAAGAATATTTCTTTTTTTGGTGAGTTGATCCAAGCAGTCCTTTGGAGCCACATTCTGCCGCCTACTTCTCCAAATGTTAATAGGTTTGCCCCTCACCTTTTTTTTTTGGTCTCTACAGGAGCTTAGGTACATAGTCTTCCTCTAGAATGTTGCTCCCACCCCCAAAGTTGGTGGCTAGAGTTATGTAAATTAGGAAAAAAATGTATGTGTAAACGCTAAGGTCATTTCAATTCAACAATCTATCAAAAATATCTTGAGGACCTACTTAGTGAGTGCACATTAGGTTTTTTGTAACAGAATATACAAATATGAAAAAGATTTCATCCCTGCTCTTAGGATGTATCTGGTGGAGTGCAAAGAAAGGACTCAAATCAGAAAAATAATGAGTTTTACATGGATATTGACCAAGTCATTCTGGTTAAACTTTATCGCCAATTTTGATGTTGCTGAACACAAGAAAAGCTAAAGGAAATGCTCAGATTGTCATGAGAAAATCTGTTCCATTTACCAAGTGCTTAAAAACAAGAGTAGAAGACAGAAGGGTTCCAGGAAACTAAGTGATAAATCATTTCAAGGGAACAGTCAAATTCATATAACCTGTGAAATAAAGCAGGTGAGGAAAAGATAGATCCTTTAAGGTTGGCTCTAGGCCCTTTCTCAAGGTAAGAAAGTTTAAACTGTTTTTAATGAGAACAATTCTATGAGTGATTCATTAATTAGACATGTCAGTAACACCACGAATATAGTAGCACCATCTACTGTATTGTTTTTGGATGTGTGTGAATAAACATGTACCTATTTCTATGCTCCAAGGTTATGCAAATTTGCTATAAGAAAATTCTACCTCGTTTAAACTTGTCCATAAAGCACTTAATAAAATTTAATAAAAATTAAAAAGTTTACAGTATAATTGAAAACTCACACTGATCCAGTGGCAAGCTCTAGTTCAAAGAAGCAGAATATGTCTAGTTCATGAATACATTTCAGTATTTGTGAGTTACTTTCTGCTCCTTTCTCTCTTGGTTTTCATTGGTTTATCTTAATATCATTTCTAGAAATCAATGATTTAAACAAAGCCTAGGAATCTTTTAGAAAGCAGAAAATACAGCCATCAAGCACAAAACTTTCAATAAGAATGAATGGAGTCATTAAGTAGAATTTTTTTTGTCAATTGTAAAGCTGTGAGAGCTAATACAAAAGGGGCAGAACTATTTCTATTAATTTTATTTTTGCAAAAGATGGGTGGCCTATTATCCAGGAGGATATGTGAATATACAGAAAGTACTTAGCTCTCTATGTTTTTGTATTTGTCTGTAGGTATGTTTAGATTTTCCCCACTCCTGGATCCTATCAGCCTTAAAACTGGTAATTACATATGTTCCTTTCAATACCTCAAAAAACTAACAACATAAATTCTAAAAGCAACAAGCATTCCAAACTGACAAATAATGTTTAACTATAATGCCATAAAATCTAAAGAGACAATAGTTAATATTATTAGTTTACATATGTATGCTAATATGCTTATGATATGCCAGGTACTGTTTAACTGCTTTGTATATGTTAACTTACTCCATACTCCTAAGAACTCTATGAGCAAGTCACATTAGTGCCACTATTTCACAGGTGAAAAAAACTTAGACATAAAGAATAGTGGTTCAGCTGGTTGGCCATTATCCCCCAAAGCAAAAGTTTCCAGTTTGGGTCCCGTAGGGGCACAAGCCTGGATTGCAGCTCAATCCCCAGATGGAGCACCTGCGAGAGGCAGCTGACCAATGTTCCTTCCCTCTCTTTATCCCTCCCTCCCCCACCCCCCATCAAAAAATAAAATAAAATAGAAGTAACTCCCAAAGGCTAAATAGCTATTAAATCCACAGATCTCTCTCTTGAAACATCTATTCTTCTGAGATCAGAGGAGATTGGGCGCATTCAGGCTGGGATGGTCATAGATGGATTTGTCCTCAATACTATGTTAATGTATGCTCTTACATCTGGCCAATGTAAGATCAATATGATGCTGATCTAGGGGCAGGAGGAAAAGGTAGAAAGGGAAAAGGTAGCTTTTAATTGGCTAAGCTGGTGTTCCATAACTCCCTCTTTGTCTTTCTTTTTCAGATACTAGGTTGACATTATAGGTCTTTGGATAGGAGACCTACCAACCTTGGCCTTGTCTTTCACACTTCCTTTCTGGTATAAAAAGACAGCTGGAGTGATTGCCTGACTGACAGAACAGAAAGGTTATTTTCTTTTTTGTCAAAATTTTAAAGCTGAGCTAAACATTAGAGTATATATCACCGTTCACTCACTGCCTCCAGAGGTAGAAGTATCACTTGTATGTTGGTTTGTTGGCATTTATGTTTCTTCTTTGAACCATTTGTAATGTCAGGCCCATTAAGAAACAATGTGTTCATTCTGGAAACACAATCAACATAATTGAACATTGTCCCCAGGTAAGAGTATATTGCTTTTTTTCTTTTTTGAAGAAATGTGGTTGGAAATCACACCCATTCTGCTAAAGAGTAAAAAGAAATCAGTTCAAACCTATCACAAAATAACCATTTCGAAAATAAAAAGTTGGGAAATCACAGGGTTTATCACCTATCATTTGTCTAATTCTTTTCTTCTCCTGCATTGTATTAATATAAAAGAAAAAACATTCAGGTTGAACCCTACTACAATGAGTATCATTATCCCTAAACATGTAGTTAACCAGGAGACAGAAAAAAATTATAAGCAGGACCTATTTCAGAATTTCAGGTTCAATGACAGTAAATAAACAGTATGGAAAATGCCCTAAACCCTGTGGCAAATGTACTTTAATTAAACATGAACCAGGGGCTCACTGCACTCTACAAGTTGGCCGTGGTGGTCAAATACAAGAACGTACGACTTGATAGGTACATTGAGTGCTGATACACACACCTAACAATTATGTACTCCATTACATGTCTGTGCCTAAAATCTTATTTAATTTTCACAACAGCACTGTGCCTGTCCAATCGTAGGTACATGAAGTTTAAAAAACTTGTTTGAGTCTCTAGACCTCGAAAGTTGCTGTCCTAAATTCGAGGTCCACATATACTGGTGTGCCTGACTGTTCATGATGCCACACGGGCCCTGGGGCTCACTGGGCTGAGAGAAAGTTATGTGCGTAACAATAACTCAGTTTCGACCATATGTGTGAGATCAGCAATATATAGGCCCATTCAATTATGGTCATGCTTTGAGTAAAGTACAGAGCCACATGCCTGAGAGCAGACTTGAGAAAAAATGATGCCTTATCATGTTCTCTGCCCATCATTCTTGACCTTTGAGGTTCTCCATTAGACAGTTCAAAGGCAAGGACCCAGAAGCCATAGAGCCACTTCCTTCAGGAGAAATATGTCTATGCTGCTCATTCATTTACTTACTTTATTGTCTCCACTTTTTATCCACTGGATTTCATAAGTCTCTTATCCCTTTTAAGCATACTATTGTATTATATAGTGTATTTAAAAATTTCTGTTGGTATGTACTTTTCAAAAATGAATTGGGTTTGAAACCCAGCTCGTCATTTACTGGCCGTATGATCTTGGGAAAATCACCTGTGTGCATGCACATGCTCACACACACACACACCCTTTGTAGGTCTGTTTCTTCAGCAGTTAAATGAGCATAATAATCTAATCTCTCATTGAACTGTGAGGATTAAATGATAAAATGAAGGTAAGACCTGGCATATAGTAAATGCTGAACAAACTCTAGCTATTTTTTCTAAATTTCTTTTTATTCAACTTTGATGGAAAGAAAATTAAGATGAAAATTATAATGAATACCCAGATGTTTTCAAAGAAGAAAGGGGCAGTTTATTTCAAGAGTGTACTATGACATTGAAAAGCAGGGGTACATACTTTTCAGCAATGTTGTCACTTGAAGGTGTCCCAGTGCCATCAATGAAGGAATGCTCACCAGCTTTATTTGTAGCATAACCTGAGCTTGAGTGACTTGCCTTCTTCCAGTAACTTTTTTTTTTTTTTTTTTTTGCAAAAAGAACCTTCTCTTTAGCTAGTTTGCCACCATCCATTACTGGGTGGAGGATTAAGCTAACATGCTTCGGTGAAAGTGGTTCAGCATGTATATAAATGGTTGACTTTGACTGTTGCAATGATCTTTTGTCCAATCAAATATTCCCAGGTCAATAGAATAGGTTTAACCTGCCATAAGGAAAAAGCGACAATGAATACACTTTTTTAAAAAGCACACACAGACATGACCCACTTTCTTCATTAGGGAGCTGTGCAACTGGCAGGAATGTTGAGGTTTGTAGTTATTTAAGAAGGGAGTGAGATCAAAGCTCGGTGTACAGGTAGCATTTCAGCAGGTGGATATGGCAGGGGCAAGTGTTCCAATAAGCCCTGTGGGTGTGCACACAGGAGACATCTAGTGTCAGTCTACATAAATATATCTAAGCACATTTTACCTCTCATGTTTTCATCTAACTTAATAAACACTATTAAAAACATTTGATTATTGCAGCAGAAAAACTATCTCCAACATGTAACATGGAAGCAATATCCTGAGGTCAAGAAAAACCGTTTAGTAGATTATTGATGACTGGCTTGAAAACATTAATATAGCTTCTTATATATGCTTAATATATTGAAAGAGTAGTGTATTCACTGGGACAGCTAGCTGATCTGATAAAAAAATAAATTTAGTCTTCATTTTCTCAGTTGCAAGATCATTTTGACTATCACCTCTATCAGGCAACCACTGAACCTCCAGTCCAGTAGTCTCTTAGGAGCTCCTGACCATTAAAGAAATCCTTGAGCAGGGGGAAGAGATGGGCCTGGAGTGGCCAGCAGCCTGTGGAAACATTTACAAAAGCATTCAGCATTCCCTAATGGACTGAAAGCAAATGGTTATTTCACTGCAACAATGAAAAGAAGCATTTCAATTTAGATGTGTTTGCTTGTGAAACAAATGTTTACAACAGAAACCTCCATTTGGGTTGTTAGAACGCGGTCAAACAAAGTATGTATTTACTGAAGAATCAAGTACAGCTCCTCCTTGTAAGTATTGCCTCTTTGGGGAGAGGCTATATCATAAGGATAATGTGCTGGATAACAAAAAGGAAGCAGAGCTACAAGATTTTAAGGTAATAGGCAATATGTTTAACACGTACCAACCCTGCCAAAATAGCTTTCCCAAGAAGTATGTATTAGTAGCATAAAAATCCAAAGAAACCCACAATATGGTGGTTTAAACAAAACAGAAGTTTATCTCTATCTCTTGTAACAATTTAGATTAAGCATTCTAACCCATGGCATCAAGAACCAGGCATCAAGAATCCCTCAGATTCGGCTTCGTCACCCATAGCATTTAATTTCAAGAGCCTGGTCCATGATGGCTGCTCTGGCTACAGACTCCTATCAGCCTTCCAGCCAGTGGGAAAAGTAGAGTTGAGGGAAGGCTTGCATCTTCCCCTTAGAGCAGTGGTTCTCAACTGAGGGTGATTTTGGTTCTCCCCCAGGAGGAACTTTTGTTTGTCTCACCTTGGCAGTGGGAGAGGGGGAGAGAACATGGCACGACTGACATCAGGTGGACATCCAAACCTCCTACCGTGAACAGGACAGCTCTTCTACCCGCATAAGGATGGCCTGAATATCAATCAGTATTGCTAAATCTGAGAAAGCCTGCATCAGACTGAAAGCTTCTCATTGACACATATTTGTAGGATGTGGAAGCTGGCTGAGGACTGTTTCCACTACACTCCAGCTGCATTCTCAAAGAATTGTCTGGTATACATGAGCACAGTTTTTGGCAGAGACTGCCACCAGTCCCCAGTGTCTGTTCTCTTCTTCTTGTATATTAATAGAATTTTAACCTGGCCGTTAAAAATATTTCAGAGTTTCCCTTTTGTGACAACCAAAAATGCTTCCAAATATGGAACCAATGGTTCCATTGGCAAATATCCCCTGGGGCTATTCTATTTAGAAATATTTCTCAGCTGGAGGTCTTTGGACAAGTCAACTGAACCTTTGGAATTTCAGTTTCCTCAAAAAGTAATACTATGGATAACACTTGTTTCTCAAAGTTACTGTGGTCAGCAGAATTTTAAGATATCCTTCAAGATTGATGCCCCCTGGTGTATACACACCTTCTCCCAGATGTTCAGTGAAGCACTAATCTACTTTTACGCACTGCTGTAAAGGGATTGTTAAGATGTGATTAAGGTCCCAAATCGGCTGACTGCATAAAGGAAATTGTGCTCCCCGGGCCTAATCTAGTCAGGTGAGCCTATAAATAGGATGGGGCTCATCCTGGCCAAACAGAGTCATTTAAAGTGTGAGAAGGACTCACTGCAAATGAGATTCTCCATTGTTGGCTTTGAAGATCAAGGGGACGGTGTACCAAGGAACAAGGGTGCCTTCAGGAGCTAATGGGTGTTAGATGACAGCCAGTTAGGAAATGGAGACTTTAGTCCTGTAGCAGGGAATTCTGCCATAGTCACATAATCTGGGAAGAGAAGCATGAATTCCAAATGAGAACACAGCCCATCTGACACCTTTATTTTAGTTTATTAAGGCTCAAGCAGAGAACCCAGCCACTCCATGCCTGGACTTCTGACCTATAGAATTGTGAGCTAATAAGTCAGCATTGTTCTAACCTGCTAGGTCCGTGGTAATTTGTTACACAGCTATTGAAATCCAGCAGAGTTATTACAAAGATTAATTGTGGTAACAACAGTTATTACTACAAACATTTTAAAATAATCATTTACATTTTCAATAACTATTGCAAAATGGACATTATTTCCTATTTTACAGATGCAGAAACTAAGGCCTAAGAAAGTCACACAATTTGCTTAATATCTCACAGTAAATAACAGTTAAACTGGAATCAAAACCTCCCCTCTATATCCTTTCTTTGTTGTCTAACTTTGTGAAATACAAAGCGAGTGGGGAAAAAAGGCATCCTAATTTAATTTACTTTGCCGTGTGTGCACCATGACTGAATCACAGGTTAGTGAACTTTTTGAGAGACAGTAGGCACACACACATCGAAAACTATGCAACTCTTCACATGCTGCGGCTGAGTTTTGGAGTTCACGATGGTGGCTAATCCAGGGCAAGTTTTACTTTCCAGCTTAATGGCAACTTTCCTTACGTATTTAGTTGGTTGACTTTATTTTTTCTTTTATGCTGTATTCAGCTGGCAATGCATCCTTTTGAAATCCAAATATTTCTTGCCTTTGGTTTTCAAAGAATATTTGAGAGATGTTTTCTGGTCTTGCAATACTTGTATATCAAGGAAAGTAATGCCAGAGACCACCTATCTAAATGTTTACCTAAAATAATAGTGATTTGATAACTGTCACTTATGAGCATTTATCATGTGCCAGGCACAGCACTAAGTTACATAGGATGTTACATAATGCTTACAGAAACCTCTGACTTAAACATTATTAACTATCTTAGTCTTATGGATGAGGAAATGCAAACTTGTAAGTAGGTAGCAGAGACAAAATTAAATCCATAATCTGTTAGACTCTGTGCTCCTTACCCATAGTATATATTGTTCTTAATTGTAGAATCTCACAAGTATTCCCCAAATCTGCCCTTGAAATGAATGGCTTCCTTTGGTTGACTCCAGATGAGTCCAGAACCTCAAAACCTGGTACCTGCTATTTACCATGTATGGAGTCTGTTTTTGGATACCATCGACATACTACCTTTCGATCTGTGCACCTAGTTGTTCAATGGGATTCCTTTGGAGTGCTGCTTGTGGTTTACCCCATGCCACAAGAGAGCCTTATGTCTGGTATGTGTCTGATGGTGATGACTTTTGTTGTTTAATGCATGTTCTTTCATCCAAATCCTTAAAGGCTAAGGCACTTCAATGCAGCTGGTAAAGATTAGGTATATTGTAAGGCAGAAGGCTGAAAGCAGATTTCTTCATGCCATCTGTCAGGGCTATGCAGCTGTAGTCCCCATACACATCTGGAAAGCTGCTATAAAATAACGGCCTACTATTTGGCAAAGGTAGTAGATGGCCTTGGGCCTTGCTATACACTGTGAATGGAAGCAGAGTCAAGTTTAAGACTCAGAAGAGGACAGCCAAAACAACAAAATGCATAGAAAGGAAGAAGAGCAACTGAAAGGTAACAACACATCACCAAATGAGGAAAGTGTGTAAAGAAGATGGTGAGATGGCAGGATAAGAGTTTTTGAAAATGTTAAATAAAGACAGACATTTAAAAATACCCTGATTGTCATAGTAATTAAAAATGATCAGAATTGTGCTCAGTTGAACCTAGTTAATTTGCTAGACTTGGTAGTGGAACTGGTTCTAAATGTTGCCAGTCAACATTTGGTGTGGTCTGTCATGGGGGCATTCCATCATTGCTAATTGAGTAAATGACATTAACAGAAGGGACAGACAAGCTTGTCTCTACTCATTTCAGGGAGTCCCACTGTCTTGTAAAGGATCCTGCCAACCTCAGGTTTACTTCAATTAAAAAAAAATGTGCTGGAAGTAGCTTTTAAGAATTGGGTCAATGTGATGGTGCAAACAGATTCCTTTTTCTAAAGCGTAGCTATCCTGTGGTCAAGTCTCCTTTGGTGCTCTGTAGTAGATTCTCTCAACACTTTTGACTCTTCCAAGAAGTTTTCAACAAATGATTGATAATAGGATCTGCCTCTGTAAAAGAGACAGATTTCAGAACTTGGAGAGAGAGCGTCCGTTAAATGGCAGGATAAATGGAAGAGGCAAGCAGAAAGGCCGTACCACAGTGGGAAGCTTGGTTTTGCTCTAAGTCATTGGCAGAGAGCCCTTCTTCTGGGTCTTGACATTCTTCTTAGTCTTAAAGTAGGAACCTCACAGTCATTCCTTTTTACAGGTTGAGTTGACATCAAGGAAACAAACTGTTCTATTTGGAGCCAAACCAGACAACCTGCCCATTCTGTTAATTAGATTTTGGGATCTGTGTTGAGATAGTCTGAGCTGAAAGTTTATTCATATCTGCTCAGATGCCAAATCCATTGGCCTACATAGATGTACACAAAACCTAATAAAATAAATTAGTAAAATGGCTATGTCATGGACATTTCCAAATTATATATTTTGTGGTTACTCTCAGTTGGGGACTCTTTTATTTTTAACTGATCAATTAAACTTGTCTAGCTACATGAATTGTTCTAATTACTGAGTTTTCCCAGAATTAAATAGCCTAAGTTAAATCAACTAACATTTAGCAAACGGGAGCTTCTTCTTTTGCTTCTCTCCCTAAGAGCCCTCCATAGAATTAACAGTTAGGTGCTAATTACAAATGATTAAGTACTACCAGACTTGGAGTCCCTTCTTTAATATTAATGAGATAGATTAGCATGGAACACGTCTTCTATTAATATTATAAATGGAAGCCTACATGGATCACCGAGTGCTGTTTTGTATTATAAGGAATATTTAGTTTAAAGGAATAAAAATGTATATTCCTAAAATATATCTCCCTTTCACTTGTAAAATAAAGTTACTGAGGGAAATGTTTAAATATCATTAATTTAGAGCAGCCATGTAGTATTTTAGCAATAACTACAGTAGCAAACTTTTACGTAAAACTTCTTTCAGTAGTGTCTGGGAGTAGGCATAGCACATTAAACCAGAGTAGAATTTAAAATATTCCATAAAGAATAGACACACACAGAAACATCCACCATTTCATACTACTAAAAGAAATTACTTGGCAGTTGAGCACTATTTTTAGATGCCTAAATTCCCTTCCAAGACCATTACTTTCCTATTTAAAAAATCCTAATTGATTTTCTTTACCCATTTAAAAATAACCAACTCACTGCTTTTTCTTTCTTTGAAGAAGAGACAAGTAATAATCACTTCTTCCTTCTTGTTTTGCCTTAGAAGATGCTTATGGAAGATTAAAGCTTCTACTTCATATGTTGCTCTTTTAGAATCTACCACAACAAGCTAGATCAACATTGTAGGATGGGCACCATTCCATTTTATTCCATAAGGCGTATTAGTTAACAATTGCTCACTTTGATAAGTGTTATTTGAGAAGCACAGGGAGGAGGAACCCCAAAATGCCAAACATTTCTTTTAGATCATGGTTTAATCTGAAAAATTATCATTTTAGCTTTTGTCACTTGCAAGAATTTGCAAATGAGGGAACAAAAACTTATGCATTCAAACCAAATCAGGGCCCGAGTTGCTGCAGAATGCACCACACCTTGATTAAGGACTTGACCCTCTGAGTCCGACTTTTAGTTTTGCTATTACTCTTTGATCTTAAAACTATGTATGCATTTACCATTTGCCCTAAACACACTTGTAACCAAATAATACCATGCAGTGACTACTTATATACTCATAGTAATGAAGCTAATACTTGCATTTAAGATTTTATATGTTAAAAGTCATGAATAATATAGGATTTCTTGGATCATAGAAAAAATAAAAACATATAGCCAATATCTTGCATTTGACCTTGCATACTGGTTTAAATACATTATATATTGGTCATTTATATTTTTACATATTCAGATGTTGTGATTGTTTTTAATTATCTCAAACTTTATGTAAAGGTATAATTTGTGGTAGCTATTATTCATTTCCTAGCAAAAAATTTTTACTTGAAATGCCTTGTTTCTAAGATATTTACAAATATTACAAATTCAGAAGTATAAATTCTGCAAAATAAGTTCATGAAAATTGTGATAGGTAGAATTCTAAGATTCTCCAAGATAGATGCTCCTTGACGTATGCGCTCTCTGTAATTTTCTCCTCTTTGCTGTGAGCAAAATCAGTGAATATGGTGCAATACCATTTTCCAGTTTAGGTAATATATCAGTAGATTTGGAGTTGAATCAAGAAGATCGTCCTGGGTGGGCTTCATCTAATTGGATGAGCCCTTTAATAGAAGGTGAAGTGTCCAGAGATTCTCTTCTTCTGCCAACTCAGAAGAAAGCACAGCTGTGTTGTGAAGGAGGGCACTATAGGCAAGAATTTAAGGGCAGCCTCTAGGAGTGAAAATGAAAGTGAAACTTGACTTTAAGGGTATCAATACACAGCTCACAAAGAAACAAGAGCCTTATTCATGAGATCACAGAAAAATGAATTCTTCCAGCAACCTGTGAGTTTGGAAGAGGGCACCAAGCCTTAGATGAGATGCCAGCCTGGTTAACACCTTGAATCTGAACTGTGAGCTCCTTTGGACAGGGCCCAGCTAACCCATGCATGGACTGACCCACAGAAACTCTGATATAATAAGTTCATGCTTTTTTTTTGAGCCACTGAAGTTTATGATAATTTGTTAGCAGCAGTAGAAAACTAATACCAAAAGGAATCTGGTTTGATCTATGCAGAATAAATTTAACTGAGAAAAGCCACTCTTTTCATTTCATGAAATCTGGCTACAGACTTATAATAACCCACAAAACATTGTATCATTCATAGAAAATGAAAAAAATATGGAGCCTCAAGTAATATTGCTAATTAAAAAGGAAAGCAATAGTTTCATAATTTTGTTTCCTTCTGTTCTTCAGATAGATGCTATTATCATTGACAATGACACTACAATCATTCTGGGATGACTTTGCAAGAAATCAACTAAGCATATCTCAGAATTCTCTTCACTGCTCACAGGTTTCAGACTCTCAAGAGATGCCAGACTTCCTCCAGATTGCAAAACCACTGTGTTGCTTCCCATAAGCATTGGGAAAATGTTATATTATTATTGGATAAATGTTAGAAAAATGTCTTCTATGAGTCCTCAGGCTCTTCCGACAATGGATTCTGTTCTCAGAGTCCTGGACCGGGGATAAGAATTAATATGGCAATGTTTATGCTAACCTCCCAGAAACTCACTCCCCTGGGGTCACCTCCTGAGCATTAATAGCACACAGCATTGAATGTGTTTCAGACAAAGATTCTGGACATCAGTGACATTTCTCCCTGCAACCCCTGGTTTAGAGGAGTTCTGCTTGGCAAGATACTAAGTCATATGGATATCTGCCTTTAACAATTCTTGAAAGTCCAGAGTGAAGAATCGTTTCATGTAGTATAAAATCGCTGGGTCTGTAACGTGGCAAGCCAATATTTGGAGGGAATGGCTAAGGAATATCTACTGATTTCTTTTTTCTCTCCTTCTCTGTAGGATGAATCAGAATTTCCAAGTTCAAGTCAAAATAAAATGTGTGATAAAAGCAAGAGTTATGCGGTGTAAAATCTTTACTGTGCATACTAATAATGCAACAGTTATTGCAGTGTAACAATCAAAACACAGACACAACATACTCACCCACACTCAATTTCAGAGGCATGGAGGCTCCTGTTTAAGAATTCTTATAGCTGATATTTTTTCTTCTCTTCTAGACTTTCCTATTACCCAGCAAAGAGCTACAGCAGAAGCTGTAAGAGAAACTGTTCCCAGTCTACCTCCATAGTAAATCATATTTCAGAGAATACCCATGAGAATATGCTTCTGTGAGTCTAGGATCATTAAAGTCTGGGGCAGCATTAAGTCATTAATGAACCTAGATTTTTCTTTCTCTGCTGAGAAGACAAACAATAGTTATGGCCAGGGGTTAATATTATAAATGTTTATCAAACACTTACTAATTCTTTTGTTAGGCTATTGATTTGCAAGCAGCATGAATAATCTCAATACAGTAAACTTACCATCACTAGTTTCATTTTGTTCACCTTTCCCTATTTTAAACCCAAAGGTGCACAAGCATATTTTCCATCATAAACATAAACCTGAAAGATTAAAATGGTATGTTAAATTCTGTGTTGAACTTGAAAGGTCCTTGGAATACAAAACCCAATTTAAGGATCAGATCCAACTCTTCTTGGCAGCTTAAACTTTGTAAACCCAGTCACCTTAGTTAAAACACAAATAAGTAAATGAATAAAAATAAAGGGACAAAATGATGCTCACAGTCTGCTCTCTATCTCATGAAATGATTGTAAGAATTCAATGATGGACACTGTGTCTGCTGGTTACCTGTTTGCTTTCTGATCCAGTCTCTGCTCTTTATTTGCCCTTCTGTATTGGAGAAAACAGCAAATTTTATGCTCCCTTGCTTTTGGACTCCTGCATAGTTTTGGCCAATGAGAAGCAGTTTTAGAAAAGTCAATAATGTGAATTATGCAAAGGCTTGAATATTGTTCCTCTGTTCTCATTCTCTCTTCTTTAGGCAGCACATCCGGCTGGGCTCCACTTGGGTTAGAACCTGCACCAGTCAGCCATTTCCTCCATGGTCCCAACTCCAGTAGGACATTTCCTGCAGGGTTTGTGTTCTTACCAGATGGGCCCTCTTCTGGGCTCGGGGAATACCACCTCTGCTGTCTGTCCCACTAGCCCTAGGGGTAGCAGCTTCTAGAGTTTGTCCTCTTCTTAATAGCTTCACCATCTCTTACATGGCTTCACAGATATCCTATTAGCTGTGCACCTATTTCGCTTAAATTGCTCACTGTGAAAGACCAAAAGAAGTTTGTTTCTTGGCTGGACCTGAATTGATACTGTGGAAACACACTTTAAAGATGATAAGTATTCTGTAAATGTAGAGTATTAGTACTATAGTCACTTTAATTATTAAGTCATAATTCCAAAGGTGACATATTTAATTAATCTGCCATTTTGGCACTCTCCCATTATTACCTCACTTTATGGACATAGGTGATCAATAATCTGTGCTATAAAGTATCTCTAAAATTGAATATATAGAAATGGAATATTTAATTTCTGTCTTATATATTGTTATTAATGGAAAATATAGAATCAGAATTGGAATATTGTGGAATGTGTTTGGATGTCTTAATTCAAATTTATTTTAGTGTGGAGCAGTGGGAATGGTAGTAAGTTCCTTTTAACCACCTATTCTATTTCATCTCCTGCCTTTTGTTAAAGAATGGATCAGTTCTCAGGGAGAGACTAGTGAAAGCAAGCAGAGCAAAGCATTAGAAAGAAATATTGAAGTGCTTTGTTTTTCAATCCAAATACAAACTTAACATCAAGTCCTATGACTTATCTTTGCATCATCTTCTATGTCATCTACTTACCTACTTACTTTGAAAATTCTGAAGTTAGTTTCTTGTTGTGGACATGAATTTTAACATATTTATTTGGACTGAAAAATAAAGTCATTTTTCGTATTGGAAATTAAATCTGATTTGGCTGCTTGTTTTGAAAATGAATACTGGATCTAATTCATACCAATAATGTCAGGTGATAGGCACTTTCCATAAACTGAATGAACTAAATCTGCAACTCTGATCTTTTATAAAATTGTTCTTAAAACACTTATAACATAAAAGCATTTTAAAAGTTTCTCTGACTTGGTACATATCAAGTCAAACAAGTTGCCTCTAAGTGAAAAACGAACAGGTTTAATTAAGTTTTTTGATAAGTGTTGGTAAACCCTATCTTGAAATAAAGAAAGTAAAAGATTCCAATGACTGAAGAACATAAGTTAATTGAATCATTTGGTATATTGAAAAATATTGAAGAAAGGCCTAATTTAGTAATGAGCTGATAGATTATTAAAAATGATGATAGATCACATGGTAATTTTTGATATATATTTCAGAAAATGTTCAAAGAATTGAGGAGTGTTGACATGGCAAAAGTCCCTTTATTCAAATCTTATTTATGAGAACAAATTTTCTCAGCAGATACATTTTTAAAGCAAATAACAAAAAAGTAGGAATAGAATTGTTACTGATTCCACCAATGTTTACCAATAAATTATATTCTTTTGTGATACATGAACTAATTAAAAATGATAATCTACCATTTCATTAAAAATTATTTCTAATAAAGTTTACTTCTTATGCCTAAATAAATAAATATATGGTTTTGATCAATTCTATAATATTAAGTCAAAGACATTGTGTAATATTAAGTCAAAGTTAACATCAAAGTAAATTTAGTAAAAATAAAATTTTAATTTACATTCATATTTTTGAGACAGGAAAGATAAGCATAAAATATGTTACATTAAAACATGATTTTATATGGTAATTAAATAAAAATATGAATCCAAGAGGTAAAAGAAATCATATAAAATTTGTAACTTAGAGGAAAACTTGCTTATGTAACTTTTAAAATGGATTTGTTTGGTATCAGTGTTAAGATATTTAAGTACTTTTGGATACTTTGTACAAAATGGCCTAGCTATTTTATTTAATAGATGTCAATTCTTACAGCATACTAAGAGTTGTATTCTAGGCAACCAATTACATCAATGAAAATCTTTTAGTTAATATGTAAGCCAAAAATTTTTGAAGACTTATCCACACTATGCTCTTTCTTGTCTGAACTGTGATTATACTCATGCTGTTTATGTACATCTGAGCATGTTAACAAATCTTATCTGCATTTAACTGATTTTTTTCCTCTTCCTCAGTCTTATCTCCATCTGAATCAGCTATAGTGTCCAGCACTGTGCTGGCCTCATATCATAATGTGGCCTCGATATATCTTTAATATGTGAGCTATCTAAAAAACAGATATTAAACTCATATACAGAAATATTTTCTGATTTCTCATTATCTTTCTAGCCTTCAGAGTGCCCTATTTGGGGCTATGTATGCCCTTTTTGCTGCTGACTTAAATTTTGATAACCTTCACATCCATCCCCTTTCATACTCTCATAATCCCTCCTTGTTCAAAGCATTTGAATTTAGGATTGAAATTGGATGACTACCAAGTGAATCATTTGGATTATGAGAAAATCCCCTAGGTAGATTTCTTTTATTTCTCCACTACATT
Source organism: Trachops cirrhosus (assembly GCA_028533065.1). Lineage (NCBI taxonomy): Eukaryota > Metazoa > Chordata > Mammalia > Chiroptera > Phyllostomidae > Trachops > Trachops cirrhosus. The sequence goes on from CM052542.1 coordinate 56,485,637, forward strand.
GTTTCAAGCCCGTTAACTTCTCTTTTTTAATGAAGGTATTACTCTGGCACACTTCCCAATTGATGGGAGATCTCTAGATAAGAGTGTTAAATTAAAAATATCAGTTACTGACTTCAGGTCAAGATAGAGGCCTAGGTAGACCTGCTTCATCTCCTCATGCAGCCACAGACAGAAGTATAACTAAACCTCAAAACAAATAACAGCCAGAACTGTCAGAAAATCAAATTGTATGGAAGTCTGATAATCAAGGATTAAAAGGAGTCACATTTATCCAGATGGGTAGGAGGCATGGAGACGTAGAGTTGGGTGGAGAAGTGAGCAGATGAGGTGTTGTACAGAGAGGCTGTGGCAGTGAAACAGTCAGTCTCACATTCACATGTGGTGGATAGAAAACAGGAGGGACACCTTGGGAGGGACCAATCCCAGACCTAGGCCAGACTGCATAGCCCAGGGATCCAGTGCCAGGAAGATAAATCCTTATAACTTCTGGTTATAAAAACCAGTGGGGGTTAATATGGTGGAAGAAACTGCCGGATTTTCAGGCGACTCTGCTTACAGGGCCCTCATGGTCTCAGAACATATGCAAACCTACCCACTCTGGAAGTCAGCTCCAGGGCAACAGCTGGAAGGGTGCCAGTCATGTACAAGGAGTGGGTGAAGTGACTGGAAACAGGACCATTGCCAGACAAATTTCCAGAAGCCAGGCAGTGGCACTGTCCCTTTTCCAAGCCCTCCCCCCAGTAAGAAGCCTCTGGGACATCTCCAAACATACCAACATCTGAATTGTAGGGATGCCAGAAGGAGAAAAGGAAGAGCAAGAAATTAAAAACTTATTTGAAAAAATAATGAAAGACAACTTCCTAATTTGGTGAAGGAAATAAACATGCAAGTCCAGGAAGCACAGAGAGTCCCAGACAAGATGGACACAATGAGGACCATACCAAGCCACATCATAATTAAAATGCAAAAGCTTAAAGATTAAGAGAGAATCTTAAAAGCAGCAAGAAGAAAGCAGAGAGAGTTAACTACAAAGGAGTTCCCATAAGACTATCAGCTGATTTCTGAAAAGAAACTTTGCAGGCAAGAAGGAACTGGCAAGAAGTATTCAAAGTGATATAAAGCAAAGACCTATAACCTAAATTACTTTATCCAGCAAAGCTATCATTTAGAATGAAAGGGCAGATAAAATGCTTCTGAAACAAGGTAAAGCTAAAGGAGTTCATTATCACCAAGCCATTATTACATGAAATGTTAAATGGACTTATTTATGAAAAAGAAGATCAAAACTATGAACATTAAAATGTCAACAAATTCACAACTATCAACAACTTAGTCTAAAAATGACAACAACAATAAACTAAGCAAAGAACCAGAATAGGAACAGAGATATGGCGATCATCTGGAAGGTTATCAGCTGGGAGAAGGGAAGCGGGGAAATAGAGGGAAAAGCACAGGAATTAAGAAGCATAAATGGTAGGTACAAAATAGACAGGGGGAATGTTAAGAATAGTATAGGAAACGGAGAAGCCAAAGAACTTATATGCATGACCCATCGACATGAACTAACAGGGGACTTCTAGGGGGAAGACAGTTACCAGACGGAGCAAAGGGGGATAATTGGTACAACTGTAATGGCATAATCAATAAAATATACTTTTAAAGTCCTAGAGGAGAACATAGACAGGAGAATTTCAGATATTCCACACAATATTATTTCCCATATGTCCCCTAGAGCAGGGATATAAAGGAAAGACTAAACAAATGGGAATACATCAAATTAAAAAGCTTCTGCACGGCTAAAGAAAACATCAGCACAATGAAAAGGGAACCAACCATATGGGAAAATATATTTGCCAATGACACCTTGGACAATGGTTTGATCTCCAAAATATATAAAGAACTCACAAGGTTCCACTCCAGGAAGAAAAACAATCCAATTAAAACAATGGCCAAAGGACCTGAACAGACACTTCTCCAAGGAGGACATACAGAGGGGCCCAGAGACAAGTGAAAGGATGCTCAGCATCACTGGCCATCAGAGAGATGCAAATTTAAACCATAGTGATATACCACTTCACACAGGTCAGCATGGCCATCATAAACAAATCAACAAACAACAAGTGCTGGTGAAGTTGTGGAGTAAAGGGAACCCTGGTGCACTGTTGGTGGGAATGCAGACTGATGCAGCCACTATGGAAAACAGTGTGAAATTTTCTCAGAAAACTAAAAATGGAACTGCCTTTCGACCTGGCAGTTCCACTGCTGGGATTATACCCTAAGAATCCTGAAACACCAATTCAAAAGAACCTGATGCGGACCCCAGCTTGTGGGGTCCACAACAATGTGGATGAGATACGAGACATTCACACAGAGTCCTGTGGAGGAAAAGGGTGGGCGGCTTTACTCTCAAGAGGAGCCAAAAGCCACAGCCTCTGCCATGATAGGCCTATTTCTTTTTTGGGGCACATTACATGATGGCCCTCATTTACTATGCACAGGTTGGCTTTAGGTGGTTACCTTTTACAGAAAACAAAGGATCCGATGCTGCTAATCACGTCACAGAAGAAGGGTATTTGCAAATGAAAAGGGAAAAGAAGTTGAACCTATTACCTCCATACTGGGGAGTTTTAGCATGGATTTTAGGAAGTTACTTTTCAGTAAATGTTTGCTGCAAATCAGTGTGAGGGAGTTTTAGCAAAAGTAAGACTCAAAGTGGCCTAGGCACACTGCAGGCCTGATTCCCCACAGGAGAACCTATCCATGGGCGTGGGTCCTGTGCATCTCCAAATGGGAGCTGGGCCCACGCCACGCAGAACAGTCTCCTACAGAACCTATGCACCCCAATGTTCATAGCAGCATTATTTATAATAGTCAAGTGCTGGAAGCAACCTAAATGCCCATCAGTAAATGAGTGGACCAAAAGTGTGGCAAATTTACACAATGGAATACTACACAGCAGAAAGAAAGAAGAAGCTCCTAACCTTCAGGATAGCATGGATAGATCTGAAGAAGATTATGCTAAGTGAAATAAGCCAGATGGTGAAAGACAAATGCCATATGATCTCACCTTTAACAGGAACCTAATCAACAAAATGAACAAGTGAGCAAAAAAGAACCAGAGACATGGAAATAAAGACCAAACTGACAGGACCAGAGGGGGTGGGGGAGGAGAATACGAAGGGAAAGAAGGGGAAGGGTCAAGTCAAGGAACATGTATAAAGGACCCATGGACTAGGACAACAGGGGAAAGATCCAATGTGAGAGAAGGTGGGTGGAAAGGCTAAGGGAGAGTAATGGGGGGAAAATGGGGACAACTGCAACTGAACAATAAGGAAAAGAAAAAAAAATACAGAAAAATAAATATGAGTTACTGGCTTACCTCTTAATGAAGCAGCTGGCTTAAGAAGCTTTAGACATAAATTATCTGCCCTGGGACTATTATGCTGTCTTAATTGGGGCAGTACACTGACTTCTCTATAAGTAATTGGCTGAAACTAAAAATCTGAGGCGCCATCATTAACAGCTTGATTACAGACATTTTTGGTACTAGAAGGGGCAGTTCTTTTAGGCAAAGTCAGGTTCAGTGCTTTGAACAGTACTAAGCCTGAAATTTATAAAATGAGTGTTGAATTAATTTATACTAGAGCTCCTTAGTGATCACAGAATCAGTGGGCAACCAGATTTGATGGATGGTCTCGTTATGATCTTCTGTAGCTCAAAGAGATTTCTATTATGTGACCAATTTCTGCGGTGCCTGCTTATTCTTCTTCTACAAGTCATGCTAGTGCCATCATTTCTTTCATTTTTTAAAAGAGCGATTTATTTTATAGATAGAAATCATTATAGATCAATACAATATCATTTTGTTGTTCTCATGGCTTAGAGAACATGAGCAATCACTCCATCCTCTCCTGTGTCATCACTAGTGGATCCAGAATTCTGGACGTCTCTGGAAGACAATGGTACGTTGTCAGCCAATATAGTAACATATACGTTTTAGTTTGACTCTTGATATATTACATGTATCAATCCACAAGTCTCTTCCCCTGGAAAAATTTGAGGATTAGATTAGTTAATCCCCATAGTCCTTCCCCATTTGAATAGTCTATATTGTCAAATTCTCATATGTACCTAGAGCTCGAAAATGAGGACTACAAAATAATAATGGATGTTTTATTTGAAAAGAAATTTAGAGTTAACAATATTTCACCAACATTATCACATGTGGTCATCATACTAGACAGAGAAATATCTCTATTTTCCAGACTTAAAAGTAAAATCCTAATCTCAGAAAATGTAAATGCCTCATTTAAAGTTACGGGCTACCCATTAGGGTATTTACTGGTCAGGTCACACTGATACTAGCTTTTCTGCTATTTCTTCAATGCTTGGTTCACTATATTAGATAACTTAATTCCTACTTTTAAATATCCTAGGATTTGGCTGGAGAAGCAAGATTGACACAAATGAAAGCAAAATGAGAGAATGATGGAGTGCTCAGACTAATAAAAATATTGAAAATTTCATAGACTAGTTTTTACATTATAAATTTGCCATTATATTTTTCAGCTTTGATGTAGTAAATTTGCAAGTATATTTTGATGCACAGAACTCAGTAAAATAGATATTATTATTGTTTTCCCATTTTATAGAAGAGAAAACTGAGGTACGGACAGAGACTACCCAGTGAGTTTCCTCTAGATCACACTAAGTGTGTACTTGGGTCAAAGTGAAACTGGGAAGTTTAATACAGAAGATTAAAGGAATTGGCCCAGTAGGCCATTACCTCATGAATAGCATTACCAATGGCAACACCATGTTCTTAACATTCAATAGGATATCTCAGATAAAAACCAGAAGACCACAGAGCTCCTGAGTATGAAATCATGTCAGAAATATCTTCTTTGTCATGTTTCTCCTCACCTCTTAAGCCTTGTTACCTGTCCATTCCTAGGACTTCCAATTTAGTTTATCTGGAAGTCTAAGGTTGACCTGAATTGAAAGCCATAGTCTATTAGGATATGACAGTAAGGTCTCTCCAGAGTTATAATGAAAAAAGATCATGAGGTCCTATAGATTTTAGAGTTAATGATTTAAAGTGAAATTCAGTATATCAAACACATATATTTTAAATCTCAATTGCTACAAAGCACACCTACTTCCTGGTTATAGAGCCTAGGATCTTTAGAACTAAAAGAGGCCTTAGAGATAAATCATCTAATCTAATCTTTTCATTTTTATAGAGATATAAATAGAAACCCAGAGAGACTGTGAGTTGTCCAAGGTCACACAGATGGTTCACAGTAAACTTAAGACTCCAACCTGATATTTAAAATGTAAGTGATTTTTACTCAAGTCAGCAAAGATATTAGTTTTTGCAGATGACAAAGCACTGTGCTCTGTGCTGTGATGACGGAGCATCACCAGGCCTTCCTGTGTGCTGCAAGCACAGAGCACTTTGGGCCTCAGTGTCTGGGAAAACGTAACAGCCACTTCACCACTGGGGACCATAGAGGGAAAGGCAGAGTTCAAAAATATCTTAGGAATAAATTGTTAAAATATTGCCCTTATTGAAAATTTTCTAAAAAACCATAGTTTAACTTACTAGACACAGTACAGATTTCAGATCTAGTGTACATTTATTCTACAAATATTTATCAAATACCTACTATGTGTCTGACATTGTTTTAGAAATTGGGTTTACAGCATTGAACAAAACTATGCCTTGCTCTAAATGAAGGGCTCTTGGAAGAGAACAATGGATTTGGAAAAAAGAGGAAGTGGGGAAGTTTTAGAGAAAAGATAAAAGAACAAGAAAAGAAGACAGCACCATCTAAGTACTGACCATCCATTTGATTTGTCTGACATTCCTTTAATAATGGCATAAAATTCATTGAGCACTTACCATGTTCCAGTTTACTGTAAGTGCTTTACATTTATTAAATCCTCATACCAAGCTATTGGCCCAGAGAAGTAGATAACAGGCCCAATTTTATAGATGAGGAAAGAGGTACAGGGGGATTAAGTAACTTGCCTTGTCAGAAAGTCTTAGTAAATACTGGATCCAGTGTTCAAATTTAGTTAACCTGAATCCAGAGCTCATGTTTTTCATTGACAAGTCTCAAAATACCTACTTGTTTATGACGTTATCTTTTGTGGAGAACATTGTAGGACTATTGTAATTATAATCACTGAGTTCAGAAAAGCTCTTAAATTCTCAAATGTAAAGCAAAAGTGGTTAGCTGGATAATCTCTAAGGTCCTTGAGAATTCTAACATCCTTTGACCTTGTGATCAACTGTAGGTCAAGTGAACTCTACAGGATACAGGGTTGCTGACTACTAGAGAGTAATGTTTAAGGAATGTACAATATCCCATTTTCAAGCTATCTCTGCTCCATACTCCAGAAGCTGTCATGAAGCCTGAAGTTGCTCTGGTTGATTCGCTTCTTCTAATCAAGGCATTTCCTTTAAGAAGAACTCAAAATTAATTATCAAGGTATTAAGCCAACTGGCTCCTAGGAGGAGGAGGAGTGCATTCATATGGAACAGAGACAAAGAAAGATCTAGATTTGGCAAGCTATAGTATATGGTTTAGCTGGCCATATCACTGAAACTTGGGAACAGGAAATAACGAATTTAAAGGAGTAGTAGTTATCAGACACTATTTTTTCCTTTATGATTTTGTCTAGAGAGAGCCTTCGTATATGCACAACTTCCTCCCCACACTCAATTTTCTTTTCTTCTTCTTCCACCCTCCCTGCCCCCATTCCAATGTAGAACACAAGGCCGACAATCAGTATACCAAAGAAGCAGTCCATGAGTTAAGCACAGTCAGAACACAGTAGAAATTAAGACTTGCTGACAGGAGAATCCATGTTTGTAAGATTATAAAAATAGGGGCTATCCTTTACCTTCTATAAGCAGGACATGTGAAATGTGGCAGCAGTGGAAAGAGTTACAGGGTGATTTAAGTTGAAAAGCAAGGACAAATGAAGCAGAAACTGCAGCGTCCTTTTCCCTTCCTCCTATGCATCCTATCAGGTCATTAAGTGGTTAGGCCTTTCCCTAAGGTATAGTCATCATGAACACCTTTGCTTACCTTAGTCAGCTTGGTGCCCCTGCTGCTAAGGATATTAATGATGTTGTGAACTTATTTAGTATAAGTGTGGCTTAATGTGCATTATTACATTATCCATCAGTTGTACGTTGCCCTTAGCAACTGGCATAAAGTTATCTCTAGTCCACTGCTAATTTTATATCTGTCTTTGTTGGGTCAGCTTTGCTTGTTTCTTTGCCTCATATTACTTTCAGGGTTATAACTCGTGACAGTGTTACAGAAGTCACCACCTTGTAACTGTAACAATGAGCACTGATTGCACTAGAACAATGACCCTTGGGTGCATGGGGTCATAACAAAGGCCTTTTGTATTCTGTTGTTTTTTTTTTCTCAAGGTATTCACTTGGTAACGGTCTAGTGTGGATAAAAGAACATGGATCTACCCCATATAAAATTCCTCATTTAGAAAACAAATCTGTGCATGGATGCAAATATATAATTATATATTTGAGGTCTTTCTTTATGGGTGGAAAACTGATTTGGGAAATGTGTCTGAAACAGGATGGAATGCTTTACCATTTTTCCTGGCTGAGAAAAAACAAAACAAAACCATAAAATAACTTGCAGACTCAATTAACGTGCAAAATGACAGAAATTTTGTAGTCTGATTATCTTGAAAAAATATTATTCTTCTTCTGCAGGTTTGAAATCTGTGATTTATTGGTAAAGCTTAGAGCAAATAATTATATTATAGTCAGCTCTATTTTAAAAATAATTTTTAAAATTATTATTTATTTATTTGTTTGACTAGACTTGGAGCTGAACGTGTAGATAAGGATGAAGCCACTAAATCTGTGTGAGAGAAAATCATCTCAATTTCACATTTTACTATTTAACCTCTCTGCATCTCTTTCCATCTGTGAAATGAGAAGATTAGACAGTTGATCTCTTGGGTCTTGCTTGGACTTATATACCAATGAATGCAATTTCTTCATGTTCTCCTTCTCAGAGATTTGCATTGGGTGAAACGTTATTTACTCTGGCACACAAGGAAAATTAGTTTTATAATAAAATGATGAGAGCTATTTAATGATGGTGATGGTATTATAAGATTAAAAATAATACATGCTTATACAATTTTTATAAATAACTCTGCTTCAATAATAATTTTAACATGATAGTAATTACATTTCTATCTGTTTTTTCTTTGAGATAATATTGGTTCATAACATTATATAAGTTTCAGGTACACAACTGTAATTTGTTATTTGTACAGTTTCCATCCCTCACCACACATGTGCCCCCACTTACCCATTTTTCCCCCCACAACCCCTCTCTTCTGGTAACCACCACTGTGTTATCCATCTCTATGAGTTTTGTTTTGTTTGTTATTTTTTTCTTTTTTGTTTTATATTACACATATGAATAAAATTGTGATTTTTGTATTTTTCTGTTAGATTTATTTCACTTACCATAACCCCTCAAGACCCATCCATGTTGTTACAAATGACAATATTCCATGTTTTTAAATGGTGAATTGTATTCCAGTGCATGTGTGTGTGGGGGGAAAATGTATACACACATTCTCATCCATTCATCAGTTGCTGAACACTTAGGATTTTTTTCCATATCTTGGCTATTGTAAATAATGTTACAAGAAATCTTAGAGAGGCATATCGTTTTAAATTTATGTTTTCATATTCTTTCAATGAATATTCAGACATGGAGTAGTTGGATCATATGGTACTTGTTAATTTTTTTGAGGAACGTCCACATTGTTTTCCACAGTAGCTGCACCAATGTACAATTCCACCAACAATATAAGACTGTTTCCATTTTCTCCACAGCTTCATCAACATTTGTTATTTCTTTTTTTTGATACCAGCCATTGTAACAGGTATGAGGTAATTTCTCGTTGTGGTTTAGATTTACATTTTCCTAACAATTAGTGATGTTGAACATTTTTCAAGTGCCTGTTGGCCATCTGTATGTCTTCACTGAAAAAACATCTATTGAGATCCTCTGCTCATTTTTTAACAGGGTTCTTTTTTCTTGTTATTGAGTTGCATGAGCTGTTTATACAAGGTCTGTCCAGAAGGTATCCAGCCATGTACTATGAAAAATAGAGATATTCACTGAAGAAGATACAAGATAAAGAAACATTGTACATAGGACAATGACTCCTCAGTCCCCTTCAAAATAGGCACCTTGGGACCTCACACAGTTATCCCAATTTCCATCAGCTATTCCATCATATTTTCCTACATCTCACCTATAGTCTGAAAGTTCTTCCCTTTCAAAGGTGATTTTAGTTTTGGGAAATGCCAGAAGTCACAGGGCACCAAATCTGGGCTGTAGTGGGGCTGAGTCAACTGGGTGATTTGATGTTTTGCCAAAACACCCTGCATGAGACATAATGCATGAGTGGGTGCATTGTTGTGATGAAGCTGCCAATCACCAGTTACCCATAGCTGTGGTCTTCTGAATCATCCCAATAGTTTCTGCAGAGGAATGTTCAAGCTTAATGCAAAATTTGATACAGATTCATTGCTCTGCTCACTCAGTCATTTTGAATGTGACAGCCACACAGTACACATGCTCATGCTCACTCAATGGCATTTACTGCCCCCACTGACTAGGACAGTGAAGTTGTCATTGTTCAGCATGCACATTCCAGTCCACTCTCCTTGGCTGCCAGGTTAGATCAATGTCATGCAAACTGTTCTTGTTATATTAACAATGGCTGGACTTCTTCCATACAGACTTTGTATATTTTGGATAATAACCCGCACCATAAGTATCATTTGCAGATATCTTCTCCCACTCAGGTGATTACCTTTTCATTTTGTTGATGGTTTCCTTTGCTGTGCAGAAGCTTTTAAGTTTGATGTAACCCAACTGGTTTATTTTTTTGTTTCCCTTGCCATTGTAGTCAAAAGCATCCTTAAGACTGATGCCTAGGAGCTAACAGCCTAGGTTTCTTCAATGTGTTTTATGATTTCAGGTCTTAATTCAAGGTTTGAGTTAAATATTGGGTGTTCTGTCAGATGGCAATCTACTTGCATTCTTTTGAATGTGGCTGTCCAGTTTTCCCAACATCACTTAGTGAACAGATTGTTCTTTTTCCATTTTAGTTATTGGCTCCTTTGTTATAAACATATGTGTGCATTCATTTCTGGGCTCTCAATTTTGTTCCACTGTTCTATGCGACTGTTTTTCTGTCAATACCATAATGCTTTGATTACTATAGCCTTTTAATGTAGTTCGAAACCAGGGAGTGTGGTACATCTAGCCAGAAGTATTTTTTTAAGATTTTATTTATTTTTAGAGAGGAAGGGAGGGAGAAAGACAGGGAAACATCAATGTGTGAGAGAAACATCGATCAGTTTCCTCTTGCATGCACCCCACTGTGACCTGGCCCACAATCCAGACATATACCCTGACTGGGAATTGAACTGGTGACCTTTTGGTTCATAGTCCAGCACTCAATCCTCTGAGCCACACCAGCCAGGGCATGGCTTTATTCATTTTTTTTTTCTGTCAGGATGGCTTTGACTATTTGGTGTCTTTTTGGTTCTATACAAATTTAGTGGATTTTTTGGTGTATTTCTGTGACAAATGCCATTGGGACTTTGACAGAGATTGCAGTGAATCTATAGATTGCTTTGGGTAACATGGTCATTTTAGCAATATTAATTTTTCCAATCCATGACCACAGACTATCTTTCCATTCCTTTATTGCTTCTTTGCATTTATTTTTTCTTAATGACATTAGACAAAGATCAAATTAATGTTTTGGATTTGTGTGTTTGTTTTATTTTTACTAGGTGGGCTACTTTTTGGCTAAATGGAAGGATAGTCTGCCAAAAGTTCCTGGCACATATGTGATAAATAATTCATCTTAAGTGGCGATTAGACAGTTTTGTACATTATATATTAAACCATTATTATACTTTATAAGCATGTAGTAATAATTTCTGTAATAAGTTGAACAGTATCTCATCCCATTTTTGGCTAAAACTAGTATTTTACCAGTATACATTCTCTCTCTCCATATATGTGTGTGTGTGTATATATACACACACACACATATATATACACACACATATATGCATACATACACACGTATATATGTATGTATACACACATACACATACACAGATATATATGTTCATATATATATATGGCATACTAGTTTCACAAAAACTGTTCTTAAAGAATTGATGTTCCCTGCCTCCCATCTGCATTCTTTGACCCCTATAGTAAAGCCTAAAGATATGTTTCAGTTACTTTATGAATCTTGTTTTGCATGATTCTGCATAGATTTGCATGTTAAATTAAAGGGACTTTAATTCTAAGGTTTGTGATGTAGAATTCAATTAATAAATTCAGGCAAATTATTCCAATTATATTCAAAACCAGTATTCAAAGCTAATGTTTGAGATTCAACTTGGGTATCTTCATAGCTTTTGTCTCTTGCTATTTCAGTCCTGAATAAAAATCCAAAAGTAATGTGAAGAAAAAGTCTATGGCCTAATAGAATTCAGAATCATAAAATTTTGTTGTATAGAGAATCCCAGAGATAATCAGTCCAAGTCTTTACAATGGCCTACAAGGCCCTATGTAATCTGCCCTCAAATTTCACCTTGTTGATCTCTGTTGTGGACTGAATTATGCCCCTCCACCCTGCCCAATTCATATGCTGAAGCCCTAACCTTCAATGTGACCGTATTTGAAGATACGGCTTTAGGAGATAATTAAGATAAAATAAGGTCATAAGGGTGGGGTCCTAGGATTGGTGGGCATGTAAAACAAGGAAGAGAAAAAAAGTGATATTTTTCTCTGTCTGTGCATGCATGCAGCAAGGAAAGGTTGTATGAACATGCAGTGAGAAGTCAGCTGTCTGTAAGTCAAGACGAGAGAGCTCTTATCAGCAACCACCTCTGCTGGCTCAATTGGGACTTCTAGTTTCCAGAACTGTAAGAAAGTACATTTTGTTGTTTAAGCCACCTAGTCTATGACACTTTCTTATGGCATCCTAAGTAGACCAAGAGAATCTCATCTTCTCACCCCATGCTTGCTCAACCCAATCTAGTAACACTGTGCTCTCTCCAGTTCTTCGCATGCAATGTATTCTTCTGTCTTAGAGATGTTACACCAGCTATTTCTTCTTCCTAGAAGTATTTTCTGCCAGGTATTTTGCATGACTAATTTGGTCACTATTTTCAAAATGTTTATCATATGCCACTTTCTCAAAAAGGCCTTCTGAGACCAACCTACTTATTTCTATAACCTGCCCTCACTGTTTCACATTTTACCTTTAAATTTCTATACTAGTCATCACCTTCTACCAAGCATTTATGTTTGTCATTTGTTGTCTGAACTTTTCAGTTTTGTTCTCTGATATATTTCAACTATGTAGAGTAGTACCTGAACAGAATAAATGCTCAATAAACTTTGGACAATGAATAAACATATGTTTACAAAGAATCATTTAGAAGATAGTTTTGGTAATACTCCTTATAGCCCTTATGGCACTTAACTATAGCACTATGAGTTATATCTATTCACCTTCTATTTATTCATTCATCTGCACAGCAATCTTTCCCAAACACTGCCAGGCACTGCTGAGAATGAGGAATAGAAGGTGAGAAAGACAGGCATAGTTTATATTCTCACATAATTTAGAGCATTATAAGGTCATAAAAATCATCTTGTCCAATTTTTTAAAGTTAAATTTTAGGAGGAGACACTTTACTCAAAAAAATTTATGTAAAATTATAGATAAAATTTAAATCAACATTGCCTAAATTAAAGAAAGAAGTAGGAAATACACCACTTGGCATGAATATTATATATAATTCTTTTCATTTTAAAGCTTGAACTCATGCAGGACAAGAATGAGTTGAATGATTATTGGTTCCTGTAAAAGAAAGCAAAAATATATCTGGCTTTAGGGCAGCTGGGTTTTAAGGTCTTGATCTTTTTGCTCTAATGTGATAAATTTGCACACTGTTTCAGGCAGGCACTGACTTTTTGAATTATTTTAAGTCATCTAGAGACTCAGGGGAATTGATTTTTTAAAACACAGTTTGTTGTTAAGGACTTAACATCACAACTATCACTTGTAGGTTTCTGTCAACTGATACACGTAAACCTGGTGTTTTCTCTAATAATCACAAATAAACTGCATACAAAATTTATATGTATAGTGTTTTTCCTTTAATTTTCTAGAATCCTGAGCAGCAGGGTTTGCAAGTCCTTATTGTGCAGTCTCACAATGTGGTAAATTTACTGCTGGGTCTAGGGAAGAAGGCCAGGACTGACCTTGACTGTCTTTCCCCTTCTGGTAGCAAGGACACAAATTATTCCTGGTCCTTCATAGAAATTAAGTTCTAAACAACTTGTTGTTAAGAGTATCTCAAAAGTTCTTTTATGTCTTATTACATTTTGCTATTCAAATTATAAACTTCCTGTGAGTTGAGATAACCTGTGTTCACTTTAATTTCTATGTATACAAAAATTCTATAAATAACAGTTTATTTCAGTAATTGGATTATTTAAATTCTCTATTATGCAATATTCTATTATAAATAGATATTATAAAATATGGAAAAACACATAAAAACATTGCTAAAATATACCTTTGGTGTGTGGGTTTGTGTATATTCATTAGATTTGATATTATGGTTATAACACCTCTGCCTATTAGCTATATAGTTCCTACTAAGATAATCCTGGCGATGGAGACCTCACCACCAAGAAAATTCATTTGCTATTTAGGCTATTCTGATGGTCAGGAAATATTACTCCAAAATTTACCTCACTGTAACTATCCAACACTGACTGATTGAAGACCAATTTTCTTAACATTTGAGTCTCTTCTTATCCAGGTTAAACATTTATCACATCTTTTGGCTTTAATTTTTGTAAGCTAGGCCCTCCCATTTTAGGGTGTTCAACATTTTAATCACCACTGCTTGAATTGGGTATGTTAAGGTTTATTGGTTTCTCTTAAAATGTGAGTGCTAAAAGACCAGTACATTGCACAACTAACTTCCTGCTTTTCTCATTAATCTAGTTCTGAGTCATATTGGCCTTCTCTGAACCTTCTAACTTCTGTTTTCCTTTTGTATAACTTTTTGTATTTTAGTAACTCCTTCTCTGATAACATAGTAGTAAAAGAGAATTTTTGAAGTTCTTTTATCTTTTCAAGGCATTTAAGAAGTTTTAATTTAAAACATAAATTTCCTGACTAATCAACTTTATGGTTGCTAGAGCCACTCCCTTGGTATAACATAAATCTAAAAAATTAATTATAAAAATATGATTCCTTTTGGTAGTTTCCTGATTAACTGTTTGGTCAGCAGGAATATAACATGCCTGAAGAGGGCTAGATTCTCTAAGCGTCTCTCTCTCTTTCTCTCTCCCCCCCTCCCTCCCAGCTCTCCTTAAAAAGCCTGTTTTCTGTAGGATGTGTCGGCCTCTGCACATACTTCTGATTGTTCCTGGAAGTCATGTCTTGGAACTTTTCTCTTGGCTAATAAACTCTCATGCATGTTTCAATGCTCAACTCAGCTTTTGAATTTATAAGAAGTCTTCTTTGAACTAACCAAACGTCCACCCCCAGAACAGTTTAACTGTCTTCACCTAGTGCAAAGATCTATCATGGATTATGTGATAATACTGCACAGTTGTTTTTCTGGTATGCTTCTCTATAACCGATGCTTGGTATTTACCTTTTTGAAAAGATAGAACTCATTTATTTAATTTAACATCTATACAATGCCAGATTAAAGGCATTCAATGATTTTCTGTTAAATTGATACAGGAGCAAACTCATGAATGAGTGATATCTTATTATTCTTTTTTATGAAATATATCACACATATGACAGTATATGAAACATACATCTATAACAGTTAAAAGAATACTAAAATGGATTTCCATTTAGCCACCACATATCTAAAGAAGCAGTATAACTAGTCATTGGAACTTCTCAATGAATTCTTCTTTGCCCAGCAAATACATTCTTTTCTGAACATTATTTTAATCATCCTCTTGTTTTTCCTTTGATTTTTAGGGCATATGATGTAAACACTAAATAATATAGGGTTTAATTTTTCTGGGTTGAAAGGTATATAAATAAAACAATATTACCTATATTTTTCTGTGACTTACTTGGTTCATATCTTTTTTAAATCTATGTTGATACATGTAGCAGAAATATAATTTTGTACTAGTATATAATATTCCATTTTATAACTACTAAATGTGTGTATATAATATACAATATATTATATATGATATATATATTACTGCTGCTGGATACTTTGACTATTTCTACAATTTTTATTATATTGAACAAAGCCACTATGAACGTAGAGAAAAATCACGATGAACTCATACAAGAATTTTTCTAGGGCACATAACAAAGTATATATACTGATACATAGGATATACAAATATCCAACTTTAGTAGGTGATGCCAAACTGTTTCCAAATGTTTGCACAATTATACACATCCCCTGGATAGGTGAGACTTCCTGTTAAACTACATTCTAGCCTATATCATCATGATCCAGCTTTCAATTGTTCCCTCCCTTAGTCTTTTACATGTAAAAAAAATATCGGGAGGCTTTTACTTTGAATTTCTGTGATTACTAACCAGGTAGGAATACCTTTTTCTATGTGATTACAAATCTGTTGTGTTACTCTTCTGTGAAATGTCTATTCATTCTTTTGCCCATTTTTCTACTGTGTTGTTTGTCTTTTTCATGTACATATTAATCCTCTGTATACTATATGTATAATAAATGTCTCCTCAACTTGTATTTTAATATTTTTATAGTTTGCTATTCACATTTAAGTCTTTAATCTACCTGGAATTGATTTTTGTGCATATATGAGTTATGATCCAATTTCATTTTTTATGTGCAACCAATTATCTCAGGATAAATTATTTAAAATAAAATTTAAAAATATACTCTTTCCAATGTTATCTACAAGGCATACATTGTCATAAATCAAGTTTTCATATATGCACAAATCTCTTCTGAGCTCACTTCTGCTCTAACATTTGTTTAACAATTTGTCAGTACTGACTGCCTTAGCTTTATAATAAATCTTAATGTTGGTATTTCTTCTTTACATCTTCATTCTATCTTCTTTGCTCTCCTTTTTCAGAATTACCTAAACTATTCTTGGTCATGTCTCAGACTTCCATATAAATTTTAGACTCAGCTCATTAAATTCCATACAAATTTATGTTGAGTTTTGGTTGGAATTGCATTTGAACTTGGGGAAAGCTTATATGTTAATGGCATTGAGTTTTCCAAAAATAAACATTGAATATACTTCAATTTAATTAGATTTTTAAAATGTGCTTCAATAAGATTTTATACTTACATTAAAAGTTTGCACTTTTTGTTGGATTTATTGTTAGGTACTTTAACAGTTTGATGTTATTTAAATGGAATGTTTTATATTTGAATTATGTTGTCGAATATATTGTTGCTGATGAATGTAGTTTAATGTATTTATATATTAATTTTGGATTGAACAACCTTGCCAGACTCTCTTATTAATTCTAATAATTGACATATAGATTCTTATGGAATTTGTGTGTTGACTATTATATTATCTATGAACATCTTTTTTTTGTAATACGTACCTATTTTATTTCTTCCTTTTTTCTTTTAATTATTGTTCAAGTACAATTTTCTATCTTTTACTCCCATCCCAACCCCCAACCCAAC
>CM052542.1:56502952-56524882 GCA_028533065.1 Trachops cirrhosus
CTCTTCTGGCTTGGAGCGTTTCCATTGAGAAGTCAGCTGCTAACCTTATTGGGGCTCCCTTGTATGTTACTTCCTGTTTCTCCCTTGCTGCTTTTAAGATTCTCTCTTTGTCTTGGTATTTTGCCATTTTAATTATGATGTGTCTTGAAGTGGGCCTGTTTGGGTTCCTCTTGATTGGGACTCTCTGTGTTTCCTGGATTCCTGTGACTTTTTCTCTCATCAAATTAAGGAAGTTTTCCATCATTACTTTTTCAAATAAGTTTTCTATCCCTTGTTCTTCTTCTTCTCCTTCAGGAATTCCTATTATACGGATATTATTTCGTTTCATATTGTCTTGCATTTCTCTTAACCCCTCTTCATTCTTTCTGAGCCTCTTTTCCTTTTCTTGCTCTTTTGGGGTGTTTTTTTCTACTTTGCCCTCTAGCTCGCTGATCCGATCTTCTTCTTCATCAATCCTGCTTTTCATTCCTTTTACTGTGTTCTTCAGTTCAGAAATTGTATTCTTCATTTCCTCTTGGCCCTTATTGATAGTTTCTATTTCCTTTCTCATCCTGATATAGCTCACAGTGAGTTCATTGTAGCTTCCCTGTAGTTTCTGGTAGCTCATTGTGAGCTCATTGAGCTTCCTGATAATCATTGCTTTGAACTCAACATCTAATAGTTGAGTTGCCTCTATTTCATTTAGCATTCTTTCTGGGGCTTCCTCCTTTCCTTTCATTTGGGGATTGTTTCTTTGTCTTCCCATTGTTTGTGAGACTCTTTCTGTTAGCCTGTTTCTTAAATTGGTCTGTTCTGGTTCCCTGGGTTTATGATGTGAACTCCTGTGGTAGAATACCTGTGAGATTCAGTGGTGCAGTCTCCTTGATCACCTGAGCTCACTGGTCTTGGGCTGCCATTTAAATTGGCTCTGTGTTTGTCTTTGGGTTTTGATTGCTGTTGGGTCTTTCTTTGGTGGGTCTTTCCCACCAGCTGGTTAAACAAGAGTCACTCTGTCCACCACCTCTTGTATTTTGTTGTGCTGGTGGGGGCAGGTTGTGTTGAAGCTGGTTCTTCCACATGTATAAGGTTTTAAGGATTCTCTTGCTCTTGTTCAGTTGTTTGTATTGGGTAATTTCTCCACTATTTAGTTGTATTTCCAGATAGGTCCTGGATTGAGGTTTGTGTGGTTTCCACTCCCTCCTTCACCTTCTTTTGTTGATATCTGTTAGTGGTTCCGTTGTTGTTGGGTTTCCTCTTCCAGAGGGTGTCCTTGTGTTCACAGCTTCCACCTACTCTTTTTTGTGATCAGTTGGAGGGGAAGGCAAAATGGTTTAAGACAACAGGAGAGTATTCTATGATATTTACAGTAGCAGCTGGTAGAGAAGAGATAAGAGATCCTTTGACTATGTATAGTGTTAACTGTGATCTTCCACACAATTGGCCAATTTTTACAAAGGATGGAAAGAAGATAAGACTCTTGTTGGGGAAGGAAGGATTGTGAGTTGGGTCTAGAAAGCAGTGAGGTTGTGGGAGGTCAGATTCTGAGGTAAGGTGAGAGTAAAGGATAGTAAGTAGGTGTAGTGTGTGAGAGAATAGAGTTAACCACTACAGTAATAGAGTTCAGGAAACCAAGAAGTGGGCTAAGATCTGGGAGGGGTGTTGTGAAGTATTTACAATTGTATGGAACAGCTATTATTTACAATAATATTAGAGCAACAATCATATGACAGAATCTATGTGATCTAGATAATAAGAATAGGGAGTACAGGACCTTGAGGAGTGTGCTAATGGGACACAAGTGAAGTGAAGGACAGTAAATTAGCAATACACTATAAAAGAGATATCAGAGGAAACCTGTCAAATGATATAATATAACCAGCCTAGCAAAGTAGACTATATAGAAAGAAGAGGAATACAAAAATACTATTAAAATAAAAGATGTAAGAATAATGGAAAAAATAATAATACAAATATGCAATAACTTGCAGGTTCTCTGTAATAGCAGAGTGAAATTTGTCTCACTGTCACAGCTGTTGTGATGCCCCATCTTTAGGTCAACTCTTGTCTTTCCACAGTTCCAGGGTTTGTTTTTATTTTTGGTCTCACTTGTAGATATTTTTTAAAAAAGGGCAAACAAATGAAGGAAAAATAAATAAAACTGGAGGAAATAAAGGAAGAAGGAATAAAACAAGAAAGATGGAAAGAGAGGAAAAGGGAATCAAAAGAGAAAAAATAATAAAAATTAAAAATTATTAAAAAAATAAAAATAGAATAAAATTAAAAAGCCTCTTGGTTTCAAAGTGGCCAAACCAGTTTTTATGGTCTTGCTGGCTGCAGCAGGCTGAAGGGTGATTGGTATGGCTTTTCTTCCTTCCCCATCTGCACTCAGCTGCACGCACTGTCTGGGGAGCTAACCTGGCACCTCTCCCCTGCACCTTGGGTGTGGGATCCATGCCTTTCCCCAGGGTTACCGCTATGGGCTGGGGTGTGGGGGTGCACTGGTGTGTGCACACTTGGCCAGGCTGCCTCACCCTTCCCAATGCTATGGGGGTGCACAGGGTCTTCTGCACAAGCACAACCTTCCACGCAACCTCGGGATCACTGCCCGGCTGGGTGGCAGGGAGGCCAGAGCGATTGCTGTAGGAGAATTCCCCAAACAGTGTCTGTTTTTTCACTTTTTGTTTTTGAGAAATTCGTCCTACTCAAGCCTGCCACTCCATACAGTGGCCTCCCACAGCCCAATCCTTACGCCAGACTGGTGACTATGGGGGCCAGGGTGGCACGACTTTGAACTCTGCCAGTATCCACAGACTCTGAGGGTGCTCACAGCCCCTGTGTGTTTGCTAGTAACCGGGTTTCTCCCGGGGCCGCTCAGACCTTGCTTGGCTGGGGAGGGAGCAGATGCCCCGGCTCTCTCCCAAGGTTTCTGTGGCAAACCTGGCAGTGGGCACCAGACCTGGGGCTGCAGCCCCCCTGGACCCTGCACTCGTCCCTGGGACCTTATTGTCCTGAAGCACTCTCCTTACTGTCTGGTTTTTTGGTTCTGCTACAATTTTTGGTCTCTTATTTTTGTATGTTGGTTGTTTGCTTTTTTACTCTGCAGATCTAGGATTTTCTCCTGTGTGTAGGGGGAAGTGAAATCTGCTCCCTCCTACCCTGACCCATCTTCCTAATTATGGTTCTTATTTCTTTCTTAATATCATATTGTGCTTTCTAGGACTTCCAATTGAAGGCATTCAATGGTTTTCTGTTAAACTGATGTAGGAGCATTCAATAGATTTACAAATATCCAACTTTAGTAGGTGATGCCAAACTGTTTCCAAATGGTTGCACAATTATACACATTCCCTGGATAGGTGAGAATTCCTGCAAACCTACATTCCAGCCTATATCAGCATGATCCAGCTTTCAATTGTTCCCTCCCCTAGTACCACCTCTCTATGTGCAGATCTATATATGTGAATATAATATACACACATTGCATACATAACACATGCATTATACATAATTCATATATATTTTTGATTACACATATAGTTAAAGATTTTGTACAGACACACAGGGTGGGGCAAAAAAGTGGGTTTACAGTTTTTCAATGGAAAATAATACAATGATTAATAAATAATAATACAAGAACAAACTCTGGCATAATCACAAAACTACTTTTGTCCCACCCTATATATATTTACTTACATGAAAATATATTATTTTGATCTTCAATTATGATTATTTCAGTCAGACGCATTTAGAATATCTGCCATACTGTTGAGTACATAAGTCAGCTTACATTTATAAAATGGCACATCCATATGTCATAATCTCAAAGGTCAAAGTTACTAACTGAGTAACATTGACTACTTGACCATAAAATAAGAATATAGTTTAGTTGCCATTAGTACTTTTTCATCAATTTAAAGCCAAGCAAGGCAAATTCTTTCCAAAGGTTGACCTTACCAAGTAATATCTTTTCATAGTACTCAATAAGAATGATTATTTGAATTTGTATTGAAACCGTATCTGCATTTGCTACCTTGATACCCTTGCCTATTCTTTGTAACAATTAGGTCAGCTCTATCCTCATTGTACAGCTAAGACAAAGTCACTAAATGACTTGCAGGCCAGAGAGCAAAAGAGGGGTAAACCTCGGCCAGCCTTCCTGGTACTTTAAGTGCAGGCCATTTCCCACTTCAGCGGTGCTTACTCTTTGAGCGTAAGAGTTTTCTAACTTCTCTGCTACTTTTTTTTGTATAAGCAATTAATTGCTATGTATAGTAGTCCTTTCATCATATTATAAGAAAATAAATCTCTACTACAAGTTCTAATTGCAAAGTGGGCTTGTAAAGTGTGAAATGTTTTCAGCATAGAACCTAATCCAAATGCTTCAATTTCCAACTCATCAACTTCTTTTAACCCCGTGTACAATGTTGAGCCACCCTTTATTTCCCTGTACGCTGTGTAGCTTCAAAGAGGGCAATTTGATCACCGGTCTATTAGACACATATGCACATCACAAATAGGCAAGAATTTCAGAAAAGAAAAAAATGTCCTTATGCTTCAAGAGCAAAGGTCATTCACTCAAAGACAATATACTGTACATGTGTTATTTATATGCCACCATTTTTTTTACTGCCCTTCAATGAAAAACATCTTGTTACCATAGCAACTTCCATATTGCATGCTATCTTTGAGACTACTACATCATTGTGCTAGACACACAGAAGGACATTCATATCCTTAAGTCATTTCCAAGTCTGTCATTTTCATAAAGTTTAAAGAAAAATAATGAATATGTGTTATTCTTTTTTTTGCTTTACAACCACTTGATTTTGCAAGAACTCATTTTTTCATTAATTTTTAAATTCCAAAGAGAATATGGCATTTATATTTCACTGTGTGTTAGAGGGAGAAGCAGACAACTAAGCAGTTTAATAGAAAAAGAATTGAGATCTGGCCTTTATGACCATATCGCATCTATTCGTTTTTACATTGAGTTCATATCCTGTCACAGCAGTGATATGTCGCTGGGCTGTAATGTGCTGTTGAACATATGTGTTCCCATTCTTTAATGCAGACTTTAGACATGTGCCTCCTATCTTCTGCTTAATCCCCATTTTGCAATAATTGCCATCACGTCCCACTGATAGGACATATCTTGACCTGAAAAAGTACAGTAGAACTGTATTGCCTACAAAATTCTATTTGGGTCAGAATGAACTGTATGTATAGCTAATAGTGGAAAACTAGTAGTGGAAATTTCTACTAATAAAATTAAACTAATAGTAATTCTTTCTGATATGCTAAGCACTGTGCTAGAACTTTATTCATTATCTATTTCAATCCTCAGCTGATTTAGTAAAATTGATAGTATTATTATGTTCTGCTCTAGTCGGTAAAACTGAGGTTTACAAGGTTAAATAATTTCCCCAGGATCTGATGCCTAGCCAGAATCTTGGCAGGCGTGGGTCTCTTTACACATGTCACTCTGGCCCCCAAGCACAAGTCGTGTTATGTTGAGTTCTCACTATCTAGGCAGGTAGAAGTTCTTTTTTAAAAAAGAAAAAGGGAACTTTTAATTTTTATTACATTTTAATAATAATTTCTTAGTTTATTTTAAAAGTTCTGATACTTTTAGGAGAAAAATCCTGTGAAATCACAACAATGAAATGTCAAAATTAAGTATTTTAAATATAAACTATACTCAAATCAGATAAAACACCCCTGATTCGATTCCACATATCCCCTTGTAATTCTAAGAGTGTTTTCTGTAATCTTTGCATTATTAATTTCAAAACTATAATGATCATGATAATAAACTCATGGTACCTAGTACAATTGTTATCTGGTCTTGGATTTTTTAAAAAGTATTTGCTACAACCACTCAAACAACAAATTTCTGACATGATGTGGAAATGAGTTTAGGCCAGTTAACATAATAGGGCCCAAGGATCTCCTATATTACCTCACCAGAGCTCCAGGGACACCAACTCAGAGATGACATTTTGGTTCAGAACACACTGTAAAACTAACTCATAATCTCTGACAGTGGAACATCTGTGTGCATGTGCTATCTTCTATAAATTGCCATTGCAAACTCTATTAATGTCACTTGATTATAAATGCAGATATAAGGGAATCAGGAAATGAGACAGTTGAGATTCACTAAGGCATAACCACAGGGTATAAGCACCCTTGACTACAAGTAGACGATTAAAACCTTTGAGCTGAAAATGATGTGGAGCAAAAAGGTAGCACTTCATGTATTTCAAATTCTTCTTTGTTTACGTACATGTGTGACCCTAACAATCAACTGATGGAATTATTTTGATTTAATAAGTAAATAATTTTGATTTCATATTCAAAGCCTTAGTTGAGCCTGTTAAAATTTATATAAATTACTTAACAATAACAATATTTTAAAAAATATTTTTAAAATAATAAAAATATTTTTGGAAAGATTTTATCTATTTATCTTTTTTGAGAGAGAAGGGAAAGGAGAGAGACAGAGAGTGAGAAAAATATCAGTGTATGAGAAACACAGAGATCAGTTGCCTCTCACATGCCCCCAGCTGGGGACCTGGCCCACAACCCAGGCATGTGCCCTGACTGGGAATAGAACTGGCCACTGTTCAGTTTGTAAGGCAGCGCTCATTCCAATGAGCCACACAAGCCAAGGCAAAATATTCTGAGTTCCTACTTGGGTATGGGATACTGTACTATGCCTGTCACATAAATTATTCCTATTTCTCATAGTAATGTTACTAAAACAGATACAGAGAGATGAGTAGATTTGCTGACAGTCACCCAGCCAGAAAGATATTAGGTGGAACATCTTCCACCTAATATCGAGTGGAATTGGAGTCAAGTACTGGAAATTCCAATGTGCTTTCTCTTTTTGATAATAAACTATTTTTTATATGGATACAACCTGGACTAAGATTTTTGTTTCTTTTTAAAAAAACTTTATGGGCAGGACCATGACTGTCCCTGCATCTGTCTCTTGCTTCAACAGGGTTTGGACAGAACAGACCCAGGGACACCCCTCTTCCAGCCTCTACCACCCTCCAACGTCTTTTCTAGTCCCACCTTCAGAACCAATTCAGCCATCCTAAGCCTTGAGACCAGCCAACACTCTTTTTGACCTTAGCTCCTCATTGCCAACAACCATAAGCTCCCAGATTTGTCAGAATTATTCCTCCCAGGAGGAGGCTCCTGTCAACCCCCTGGTCAACCTGCATCTGCGGCCTCCCTACACCTACTTCCCTGGTCCTCTATTTACACCGTCATGATGTGGTCCTGGAGGGCAGGTGCCACCTCTTCCAGGAGTTGGCTTAGAAGAAGTGCGAGGAAGCCCAGGGTCTCTTGGAGTTGCAAAAGCAGCCAGCAGATGGAACATGCAGGAGCTGTGCTATGATGACTGGTGTGGGACTCAGGGTGCCATGGAAGACCACTTGGTCCTGGAGAGGAACATGAACGAAGCCCTTTGGGATCTGCACGCCCTGGGTTTTACCCGCATAAACCCTCATCTCTGTGACTTCCTGGGGAACCAGTTCCTGGATGAGAAAGTGAAACTCATCAAGAAGATGGGTGACCACCAGACTAACCTCTGCAGGCTGGCCTGGCCACAGGCTGCGCTGGGCGAGTGTCTCTTCCAAAGGCTCACCCTTTAGCACCAAGAAGTGTCTTGGAGCACAGAGGCTTTGGTGCCCTTCTGCATTTCCCTGGTGTCTGACTTTTGCATGAGGCTCTCCCCCAAAAACATCTAGGCAACAATTTAACCACCCGAGAGCCAGCTCCTATGCATTGGATCAAATGGAAACAATAAAGCTTTTTGCAGAAAAAAATGCTTAAAAAAACAATAAAAATTTTACTTCATAAGTATTTGCCTAAGCAACTTCTGAACACTTTTACAAATCAGTTAAATGATTATAACTGAGTCTATTTGTTTCCAAAAGGTTAATCTTTCAAGAATCATTAAGTGACTCAGAGATACTAGAAACTGTGTTTTGATCACATCCTGAAGGAAATTTTCTTTTCTTCTAAATATCTAGAATGAAGTAGAATAATTATTCTAATAATTTAAGTTAAACATAAAATACATTTATGTTTTAGCACTCATTTTCTTCAGAAGAATATGTTCTTTTGGAATGAATTATGTAAATTATTGCTTCTACATTACTAGCAACCAAAGTTTCACTTTAAAAACTAGCTATGAAACTTCTGAATGAAGTAACGGTAAGTGCAAATGCACAGTTGAAGTCAGTCTGATTTATTTGAGCACGTGGGCAAGGTAGTTAGTGCAGGGAGGCCTTTGGTATTCCAATTGCATTTAGTTTATCTTTGGAAGGTGTTCTCAGGGGGCTGGCACATAGAGATACGTATACCCAAACACAATGTTCCATTGAAGTGTAGGCTACTCTCCTCTTGAATTTGTTTTTCTCTGAATGAGCAATTGAAGTAAATAGTGACTTGGCAAACTGGCACATTCATGAAATATTTATTTCATTAAATTTTAGCAAATAAGATGAAAACTGTCACATAATGTACTCAATGTAATGTATGCATATATACTTTAGTTTACCTCTGAAATCTTTCTACATAATTCATCTTTAGTCTGATACTACACTACAATACTATAATATTTGGGTAAATACCTGGGATTTATAACCATAAATAGAGGATAATTATAGATGTATGTAAATAGAGGGTAACGACAGATGAAGGTACTGTTTGTAAAAGTTTAATAATAAGAATATGTATCATTTGAGAGGTTAATGTGTGTTAACTTCTCCACAGACTATAATTAAGCAAAAGTTACCTTTCATTCTTTGTGAAATCCTCTTAATTATTCTGGGAAGTCATTGATTGCCTGTTTTTGAGTCAAAATATAAAAGACTAGACAGATGGCTTAATGTCACAAAGTTGTTGGCTCATATAACTAGATTTTTATTACTACGTTTCAGATGGAAAGAGAAGAGCTGTGAATAATAAATATAAAGCAAAACCATGTATATTAGATCAGGCTATTCTCCAATATTAAAAATATGGCACTGAAAGTTTTGAGTGAAAGATTTGTTAACATGGGTGGATCAGATCTGAATATGCCTGAATAAATCTAATCCCCAGTTATAAAGGGAGTGAGATACAAGGGTAGGTTGTGCATAGCCTTGAGAAAGTCACCAACTAACCCACTGCCCATGTTAAATAAAGTACAGAAGTATTCTGAACATTGAGTTACTGTGGAAAATATTCTCTAAGTTTGTTATAGGGAAATAATCGGAGTGATACAAACAAATATTTAGGTTTAAGATGGTCTTTATTTTTGTAAATTTACTAATATTTGTAGTGAAATAATAAACAATCATTAAAATTATATCAATGTGCATTCACTTCTGTGTATCCATTTCCAAAATATAAATAAAATGTTATAAAATCATCTTTATATCACTATGATTATTTTCCTGTTAACAAGCGTTGGAAAAGCACTTTTCATAATAATCCAATGCTTGAAATATTTCTATATAACCTTTAATGTTGTTAATTGGTTAAAAATGTCAACAGGTCATGCACAACAAAAAAACAAAACAAAAAAGACACTTTCCCCCTATAAAGGCATTTCTTTGATCCTCCGTCTGTCTTCTTACAACACATATTAAGGTACATGAGGTGGAAGGATGAGCACATTGGATTGGCTATATTACACATTATAGACAATTTTTTTCTCTAACTTAATTCACATTTTCCAGTCTTTATTTGGTGAATTATTGTTGCACTTTCTTAAATAAGAATAAAGCAAAAAGTAACAGCAAGGAAGAGAATGCCACTGTATGCATTTGTTTTTAGAAATTCTAAATTCTCCATCTTTGTTTTTTGCAAGGAAACTGATGTAGTCAATGTATGGTTTTTCCTTCTTTTTCATTACCCTATTTGAAGACATTTTGATCTGTCTCCTGAAATTTTCCAAAAATGTTAAATTTCTTATGCTTCATCTAGTATATTCTAATATAATTTTCTCAGCACCTGAGGATGATTGTTTTTTTCTTTCTTTAGCTCCCTCTTTAAAGACCATTCTGTTTAGCTTCCACATGAAATTATTTGACATCTTTTTTTTTAATCATGGCACTTCATACAATTTGTAACCCTTGATCTTTTCCCCTTGACTTCCTCGTAAGTTATTTCCCAGTTGAACTTGTGAGTCAGACACAAGTGTAAGGGAAGTAGAATGAATGCAGGGAAGAGAGTTGCTTTCCTGGTAAGGAGCAGGCCTGTGAAAGCTCTCAGGACTTCCTTCCCAACGCTTAGGCTTTTTCGATGACTAGAATTGCACGGGCAGTGGAAACAGATGCGTCAGATCTACATTTTTTTTTGGCTGAGGATAAAGTGAGCAAAGGCGAAGAGAGTCATGCTGTTTTGCCAACTCACATACGCACTTCATCTTTCTAAAATATATTTGGGTAAAAGAGCAAATTATCAAGCTTGGTGGTGCTATGGAGGCCACTGTTCCCTTTGGTTAGGGAGCAGAGAGAATGGAGAATGAAAAGCCAGCTAGGTTACCAGTTTACAGTTAGCAGTCAGCTAATTTTCACCGTGTCCTGCTGCTGCTTTTTAAATTCCATTTCTGTGAATTTTAAATCTGTATGCAAAACACATTTCCAAAGGGTCCTTTGTTGCTATTGCTGCCCCTCGTGGTAATGGAAGAGTTTCCTGAGAATCAGCACAGGTGGCAAGAAAATCCAAGTTTTATTCTGAGTTCTGTCTTTGATACTTCTGTGCTCTTGAATGAATCATTTTTAACTTCCGAGTCTCAGTTTCTCCACACACATAACCAGTATATTATTGTACTATGACTCATACTACTAATCTCATATCAGTGTGAACTGAATGTTTGTGTATTACTTTACAATGGAGAATACCTAATTAATTAAGGTTCCTCTGTGGCTGATAAGCTTTCCCATTAAATACACGATAGACATGATTGACTAATAGCTGTCAAATGTTGTATTAGTAACATGGTACTGTAACCTGGTAATGATAGCAATTAAAAGTTATTTGGTTTTGAAGGTGTTTCCAAATAAGCCTAGCAAAGGTCTTGAGACTATAGGATATAATCTGTTGAAAGATGTTGAGAGAATAAGAGACAGTGCCCCTCAGGATACAAGCTCTGACATCACTCTTCACCATGCCCTTGGTTCACCAAGCTACATACAGAATCAGGAGAGTGAAGACTTTTTTTTTTTTAATTTACAAGCCTCGCTCCAGCTCTTCAGCTCCATCTACTGCAGCACCTAAATAGTTAACAAGATTCTAGTTTGTTAGTTCATATTGTTCATTAGATTTCACATATAAGAGAAATCATATTGACTGGCTTATTTCACTTAGCATGATGTGTTATAGAATTGTACACCTGAAATCTATGTAATTTTATTAATCAATATCACCCCAATAAATTCAATAAACATTAAAAAACAAATAATTGAGATCTGAAAAAGTAGTATTTAGACCAGGGGTAACTAACTGGCTGGCTCCTCATGGGATGAAACAAGCTAAAAGGTACATGTTATTGTAAGAAGATTTGTTTCTGTTTTTCTTTTGCTTGGTTTTGTTATGAGATGTGAGAGCAAATTCTCAGAATATCTGATTCTATTTCCCTAGCTTTACTGACATCTTAGGGCAGGGGTGTCAAACTCATTTTCACCAGGGGTCACATCAGCCTCGCAGTTGCCTTCAAAGGGCTGAATGTAATTTTAGGACAGTATAAATGTATTGGTAACTGCTCCTTAACTAGGGGCAAGGAGCTCTACATTTTGCCCTTTGAAGGCAACCATGAGGCTGATGTGGCCCCCGGTGAAAATGAGTTTGACACCCCTGCCTTAGGGCCTTACCAGCTTTTCCTGTCAGTTTCAGGTCTGCAATTCCCAGCTTGGAGGAACTGCGAGCAAGCAGTGAGGAAAGCCATATCTGGAGCAAAGTTAAGGTGGCAAGGTTACCTGTGCTTCATTTGAGAAAAAAGAAATGAGAAGAGCAATAATGGGGATAGGAGTTTTAGTTAGGTGAGGTCAGAAAACGTATTTGCAAAAGAGTTTCTTAGGATGTTTAATCAACTGAAAAACTCTCAACCTCCATGAAAACATTATCATATTTAATTTTCTACTACCCTTTGAAATTAGATATGATTTGTGGTAAGAAGAAAGGGATTTGAATATAAAAACCCAATCCCTTCATCCTTTCTATCCTGTAGCATTGTTCCAGAAGACAATATCTATGTGATATTCCAAACAAATGGCCTTTGTTAAATTGAATGTGAAACTTATGGTGATTAGGGAATTCTAATAAAAAACAGGACTGATATTAATTTCTTTATTTTTTAACTTTTTGTTTTTCCTTGAAATGCCCTTGGAAATGTTATCTTTCATTGAATTGAAAACCAGAAACAGTCTGTTTATAGCTAAGTGACACAGATTGTCAAGATCTAGGATAAAAAAAACTTTCTTTATTAAATTATAATTTGTATTTATTTTTTAAAGATTTTATGTATTTATTTTTAGAGAGAAGGGAAGGGAGGGAGAAAGAGAGAGAGACAGAAACATCAATGTGTGGTTACCTCTTGTGGACCCCCAACTAGGGACCTGGCCTGCAACCCAGGCATGTGCCCTGACTGGGAATTGAAATAGCAACCCTTTGGTTTCCAAGCTGGCACTCAATCCACTGAGCCACACCAGTTAGGCAAAAGGACCTTTCTTACTAGACAAAGTTATCATGGTAACAAAGATATTATTAACAATCAACAGTTTTCAAGTCAATTTGTTATACTTCCCTAATAACAATCTTGTAAAATATAGTGTCACATAGAGCCAATTTAAGTGGGAGGTTTCCATTGTAGCTCTCTATTCTCAAGCTAAAAAAAAAACAAATTTATAGACAAAGCTCAACTTGGGTTAAAAATTAGTCACCAAGAAAAGTATTTGAATTAATTTTTCTTATAATTTATATTTTAAAATTTATTGTATTTTGTAATTATTATTCACAAGCAAGCTCAAGAAACTCACTAATAATACTAATAATATCCCACAGATGCAATTAAAATTGCTTAGGTAATAGGGTGACTATTAAAGTTTCCTTTGGAGGAATAGCAGGTGCCCAGAAGTGAGGGTGATTGTTGAGTATATGAAAAATTTAATTTGGCTAATTAGTGACCTGGATTTGACAGGCAGTTATTTAGGTTATGAGAGTCCTATAGTTTCTATATGAGTCTTTTTAAAAGGAAAAGCATATAATTTAAGACCTATTAAAAGAAGTTTCACTCAGACAGAAAAATATGAGGATATCGTTGTGCCTTTGATAGTGCCCTGGCTGAGGCTTCTCATTCCATCTGTATGCTTGAGGCAATAAGCTCTCCCAGCCAGCCTCTTACCTCTCACATTGTCCATTCAGTGACTTCCAGACACATGACAGTGAATGCCATCTTTACTGAATCAAGAACCTTAGTACTTTACCCAAACTGTGTAAGATTAATTGAAGTCCAGGATTTGAAGACAACAAATAAAATGTCAAATTGTGAGAGTTGGAGAAATCTACCTCCACAAGCAAACTCATTTTCCTGGGAATGAAGGTTGCTGTGAGCATGTGGAAGGGAGTTCTGTGAAAGAACCTGAATGATAATGAAAATCAATGATGACAACAACCACAAACAAAACTCATTATGTGTCCTATAAAGCTTTTGTGAGTATTCCAGAGCCTCTTGGCTCACTCCTTCAGAGAGTCTGAAGCCTCATGCTAAAGATGCTCTTTGTCAGGGAACCTTCTTTTTTATTTAATTGGTAGCATGGTGGCAGAACAACTGGAGTTTTTATCTGCTTAATTTGCCTAGCAGTTAGGGTGCTGACTGTGGATATCCAGGCTTGAGGGGAGAATAGGAGGTACCTGAGAGGACGGTATTACTACACACTAACTGGAAGCTTCTCAAACTTTTACAAACCAGCAGAACAGCCTGGTGTCCCTGAGGCAATGCATGGAATCAATGGAAAACAAGAGCCTTGCAGCATCTTAACAATGTGAAAAACAACAACAACCTGTTGAACATTTGGTTCTTCGCACAGTATTATTAGGCAGGCAATTCTGAAGCAGATAACATCGTGTAGTAATACTTGTCTGTTTACTGTCAATATCCAGTAGGTTTTTATAGGTTATTATCAGTGTGTAAGAAGGTGTGAAGATTCTCTGGGTGGTGGTCACACAGAATTCCTCTGAGTTCTTTAATAAGAAACACTCGTAAGTAGTCATTTCCATTTTTTAGAAAAATAATTTATCTTAATAGAACACATAAACTCTAACTGGAATGTATACAGCATCATAGCTACTTTATCTAACATGAAAAAGATGGCTTTCTCAAAGCCATCATACAATTCAAAAACATCTTTTTGAGCATTTATGCTCACAGCTGTCCATTTGTATTTAAAAACTGGCTTTTATCAGACAGCTATGGAGCTGGTTAGGGACCACTGCGTTTGCACTTACCTAGCAAATAGAAATAGAAATAAAACGCTTTGAAATCTATTTGGTTTCCCCCACAGAGTTTCACATGTTTGGCCACACATTTGACGTGTGAAACACAAGCATTGTACCTAAGAGGAAAGGCTTTTTTTTCTTTTGTACAGAATTTGTTCAAACTTGTCTCTGCACAGCTGTATGTATTGTAGATGAATACAGCTTCTTTCATGAAATCCCATAAGGTGTTTCTGCGATGAGCAACACTCATTTAACAAGTGCACTCTGCCATGCAGGCGGGACCTGCCAGGAGCAACAGCATGCCTGAAACGGAAATATTGTTTAATGAATATTTATTGATTATGAATATTCATTGAATTAACTTCTTTGTGGCCGGCCTCAGGCTTTGTAATGTATGTGGCAGTAAAGTGGTTAAGTAAAGTTTCCAATCCAGTCTTGAAGCCCTTTGAGGCTCAGATAACTACAAAAATTACCAAGACTATACAAGTTTTCTTCTGGAATGGAAACAACTCTTGAAATATTCAGATGTGCCTTCTATTTGGCATCAAAGCCTTTGGTTTTTGGATCATGGTAAGAAGTGACCTGACTCTTTATTTCAGATTTTTCAGTACAATCTCCCCAGCAGAATGCTTCAGTCATTAGCTCACTGTGTTATTTCATTTTCTCAATCCTCATGCTTAACTCTACTAAACCTGGGTACCTTCCTGTTTGGCATGGATTACTGAACCAGCTCACTTCTTCAGGTCTATCTGGAAGCAAGCTTGACATCCTCCAACATATTTATGGAGGATGTAAGAGCATGATCTTTTAAAAAACACTTTTGATTATGCAATCCCCCTGCTTAACATCCATCAGAGAGTTTTCATTGCCTTTAGTATCAAATCCCTGTCCTCACATTGGATCTGTGAGGACCTTGTTCTTTTTAGTATTATTTCTCACCAGTTCCTACTCTGAATTTAGCTGCCAGGTATAGTGAAAAGTTACTCATGCTAACCCTTTCCTGTAAACCAATTTATTTTTTGGCCTAAGATTTATTTTTGGCCTAGGAATCTGGTTCCCTTATCCCTAACTTTTTAATCTGGTTTAACTCCTGCTTATCTTTTGGATATTGCATGCTTCATTTCCCTTGGAAACCCTTTCTGGATCTTTAAAGACTGGCATAGATGTCCATTCTCTGTGCTCTCATGTCATCCAGGTTTACTCCTATTTTAGGACTCACCACACTGCACTGAAATTGTCTCCTTAGCTTTCTCCACACATTTTATAGTCTCCTTGTAAATTAGAATGCCGTCATGTCCACCAATACAACTCCAGCACCCAGATCAGTATCTAAACAGATAATTTGCATCTCATGCATGGGTACATTGGCTAAAGTAAATTGAAACAGCATGCGTGGTTTTGCCAGAAGCCTTCGCTGGAGGGCTTGCCCTACCTAGGGTTATGCTAGACTGTTCAGATTGACTACAGGAAGCATTGATCAAAACATGATTTTGTATCTAAGGTGAGGTCTGTGCAAAATCAAAAGCAGGAACACAGCTCTATTCCACAGTAAGTAGACCTTTAGTTATCAATGACAACAACAACAACAACAACAACAACAACAACACACCTAGATTAGTTATAGCAAAAGAGACATGCTTATTAAAAGAATATAGAGGTAGCTCATCAAAAATACTAGAAGGCATATGTTGGCCCTCAGTCTGGAAAAAATTTGGAACTATAATGTAAAATTGAAACCATAAACTAGAAAGGACTCTGTGCATCTCATATTTGCCTCTCTTTGTATTTCTGTTGCAGGCTGCTCCCTCTGCTTCTCAGACCACCTGGCAGATGCCTGAGTTAATATCATCCCATTCAAAACTCAAGTCCAGACTGCATGAACATTTCTTATACTCAGTTTCTATGGAAAATATAATTGCTCTAATTCAGGGACAAATATAAGCAAGGTTATCAGGGCCTTATTTCAGAAGGTAGATGGATCATCAAGAGAGTTTGTTGTGAGTTGAGAAATCAGTCCAAAGATGTCATTTCTAAGAATAATATTGCCCAATTTAGTAACATAAAAACAACTTACCACCTTTTTCTCCAAGATTAGCATTATGAATACAAAGAATATTTTTTCTTGTTTGGTTCTACTTGGAAAATTCTCTACACTAATTCTAATAACATCTCACTTGTAATTTTAAAACTACAGAAAATATCATTAGCTTTCCCTACCATCTCGGTTTGATATTTGGACCCACACAGTCCCTACCTACTGCTTTCACTAGGGACTTGGCCATCAGGATTTGTTTTCGTAGTCAGGAGACCCACAACCTGGTGGCTCTTTTCCATAAAATGTAAGTTGCCTCTTGACATCGTCATAATCCTATTTGACTGGTTATCTGGTTGGATTTGATTTTTTATTTAGGGTTGATTTCTTTGGTATTGTGTTCCTTTCAGTAAATTTAAATGTGGACAATTTTTCTAATCATATAAGCAAAGAAATTATTCTAAACCTATTAGTTGCCACATTTCAAAACTGCTCTCTGTGTCTTGTTTGCTGGGTCACAACTTCAGCTGTAGCTGCAGATAATCAGTAATTGAAATTTTAAAGAAAAAAAATAATACTTTTTCTATAAGAAATGTGCCATCTTCAGCCTTGGTTTCTTTCCTGTGATTGATCTCTGAATTTACTAAGATCCCCATGATCCCTACCCCTACACAGGGCTCATCTATCATCTTAAGGGCCTGGAAAGGAGCTACAGTGGAACTTTCTGTCAGTCTGCCCAGAACTGGAGGCTCCACTGTGTTCACCACAGTGAATTCCTTCATGAATTCTTTAGTTCCCCACCTCCCTGTGTGAGACAGAACAATGCCTTTGTGAACAGACTTTCTGATTTAGTAGAATCAAATCATTCCTGTGTTACTGAACCAAATAGCAAATGTAAGAACTGCCTTACTAACTGCATTAGAGACACCGATCCTTTCCGTTCCTGTCTGAAAACTTCTGCCGCAGGCTCCCTTGTGCAAGGCTGACCCCATTTTCAGTTGTTTATAGTTCCCCTGCGGAGATGGGCCTCAGTGTTTAATGTTTAACAAATGTCTACAACGAGGGAGTCCAGCTACAACATTTACTCTAATCACAATGATGTAATAGCCTACTCCTAAAGTGGCATTTCCTTTCCAGGATGGTCTGCTTCTGCTTGCTGTGATTCTGCTAAGACTGGGCATCTTCAAGGATCAGGGCCTTTCATGAGTGTCTGAGACTATAGGGCTTTATGTACTGAAGGGCTTTCATAAGAAAAAGGAAGGGGACGTTACTTGGTAAGTCTAGAGTTTAGAACTAGAGCCAATGAGTAAAAGTTATTAGATGGCAAGTTAAAAGTCATAAAAGAAAAATTGAATAATAAATTAGGTGTGTCTAACAAGAGAATGGACCTGGCTTCTTTTTTCTGTGCCTGATCAAGATGGATGAAGAATAGTTAGAGGGCAAGTGGGGATTACCAAATTCATCACTAGATTGGGCTAGGATGCTTTTAAAGCTCCTTGTTGTTTTAAGATATTAATAAATTTATCTTAAGACTTTTCTTTTTCTTTGTCTTCTTCCCTTCCCTCTTTTTGCTTTCCTCCTTCCCTCCTTCCTTTCTCCCCTTTCCTCTTTTCTTCCTTCTTTCCTTTCTTATTTTTAAATGAATTTAATTGTTTGAAATTAAATTATACTCAAAGGTAGTATAGTTGCCCTCAAGATTAGCAGACAGAGTTATGGTTGAAGCCCTCTTCCTTTTTCCTCCTTTGCTTTCTCAAAAAGTCAAAATAAGCTTAGAAAAAAGGATGCTCCTATTCTCAGAATATTTCAGTTTCAAGATTTTACTTGGTTTGAACACGGCCAATGGAACAAAGCACATCAGTCTTTGAACTCCTGGGCTGTCAAAACATCTTTCACAACACCCTTGCTGAGGTTGACGTCAGTTTTCACCACCTCATCGCAGCTGAAAGTGTGAGCAATTACCTTTAAGGTCTTTCATGGTCTAGGAAGCACGTGCCCACAAGTGTAGCCATGCTTTTCCTTATGGAAATTCAGATGAGCAAATGATTTTCTAAGTTTCCTACTAAGTGCTAGTAACAAACCTGCTACTATTTTAGAAGTTGGCCTTCTACCAAATTAGTGCAAATCCAGAAAATACTCTAATTTCTGCTTTTTCTGCCAGTGTGTTTTGCTTTTTGCTGCTCAGCCTCCACTCATAGTTCAGGCCACTTAATCAAAGTGCTTATTGTGAATTCCCCAGGACAGCATGCCAGTGCCCCAGCATTGGAAAGTTGACCTTTTTGTACCAAGACTCCTGGGTAATTTATCTGAGAGAAATCTATGACTTCAGGGGTAATTCTTTATTTGTAGGATAGTAGAGTAGTAGTGATCAAACAGTGTTAAACAAATATCCCTTGATATTTACTTATGTTTGTGTTTTTCTCCCTGAAAAAGAGTAAATACATTTTGTTTGCCAAACACTATGCTGATCTGTAGAACCAAACAACTTGGAAGAAACAGTCCTTTTATAGTGCACTTTGCCAACCTGGAATGTGTAGAGCAGAGTTATGGCCATCTATTTTGTTTATATTCCACCATTTCTAGCTCCAAGTTAAAATTATCCAACAACTATTTCATCAATATTTTCATGTTCCTTTTTATGACATTAATAATCACTTTGTAGTTGCTGTAATATATCTATATTATCTTTGGGGAAAACAAACAAACAAACAAATAAGCCCACAACTTATGATCTAGATCTGCAAGTTTCAACTTACCAATCTCTGTTGCAAGTCTCACAGGCATCTTTATCCTTAACATATGTGAAACTGAACTCCTGACCTCCTCAAATCTACCACTTTTCTACATTTCTCCATCCCAGTAAATGGCACTTGTTATCTTTTTACATTTTTGGCATAACCCTGAACTTTTATGCACAACATTTTATATCATTTATAAGTGTATGTATATTTATAGGGCTAGTTTTTAGTCCTAGCTTAGGTTATAAATTCTATGAGGGCACTAACCTGGAACCAGTAGGCTGTCAATGAAAGTTTGCTTAATAAACAGTATAAATAGGAAGTCACTCCATAATTTATTTACTATTTATTAATTAACAGTCATTATCTATGACTTATCCATCTTTTGAACTTGTAAAATTGTAATTTAACAAAAAGGAACTAATATCTAACACATCCTTAATAAACACAGAAACTCATTGCAAGATATTACAGCCTTTCTTTAAAAAAAATTAACAACCAGAGGAATTCCAATAACTTCCACTTGTTCTGTCCAAATAAAATAGGCAATAATCTCTAGGGTTATGTGGTAATTCTTTGAGATACCAAGCCTATCCATTCTGTTTTTGATTGGAATTCATGGAATTCTGGCTTTAAATCAAAAAGAAAACATATGGATGACATAATTACCTTCATCTGACCACAAGAATGTGGTTATAGAGGTTCCACCAGATCAGCCAAATAATGATA
The DNA here is from genome assembly GCA_028533065.1 of Trachops cirrhosus. Taxonomy (NCBI): domain Eukaryota; kingdom Metazoa; phylum Chordata; class Mammalia; order Chiroptera; family Phyllostomidae; genus Trachops; species Trachops cirrhosus. Next base: position 56,522,930 of record CM052542.1, read on the forward strand.
ATAGTAGAATTAAAAATAGCAACTAATATTTATCGAGTATTTTCTGTGTGAGGCATTATAGTAAATTATTTGGACTTTATTTAGGCTCTTCATACAAACTCTCCATAGTAAGAGTGATATGGGTCACATGAGCCCTGTTCCATGTAGAAGGACACTGAGGCCGGATATTGAAGTAATTGTTGCAGAGTTACAGGGCTAATAAATGACAGAGGCTTAATTTAAAACTAGAGGATCTTCCTCCTGAGTTAGGTCATACTGGTACACTCCCTCTCAGTTTATGGAATACAATGTCTGTCCAGAAAAAGTCCAGCCACTGTTGATATAATGAGAATGGTTTGCGTGACATCAATGTAATCTGGCAGCCAGGGAGAGTGGACTGGAATATGCATGTGTGAACAATGACAATGTCACTGTACTAGTCACTATGGGCAGTAGATGCCCTCGAGTGAGCATGTGTACTGTGTGGCCATTTCATTCAAAACGACTGAGCAAGTAGAGGAACAAATCTGCATCAAATTTTGCGTTAAACTCACACATTCCTCTGCAGAACCTATTTGGATGATTCAGAAGCCTTTCGGGGACAATACAATAAGTGCAGCACAAATTAAAGGGTGGTACAAATGCTTCAAAGTCACAGCAAAATCAAGACCATGTTAACTGTGTTTTTCGATTGGGAAGGTGTTGTCCATCATGAGTACACCCTTCCGGGCCAAACAATTAATAAGGAGGACTACCTCAATGTTCTTCATCAGTTTAGAGATGCAGTATGATGAAAACAGCCACAGCTATGGGTAACTGTGATTGGCAGCTTCATCATGACAACACACTCATTCATGCATCACATCTGGTGCAGAGATTTTTTGCAAAACATCAAATCACTCAGGTGGCTCAGCCCCTCTACAATCCAGATAGTGTGCCCTGCAACTTCTGGCTTTTCCCAAAACTAAAATCACCTTAGAGAGGGAAGAGATTTCAAACCATCAGTAATGATCAGGAAAATATAATCAGGCAGCTGATGGTGATTCCAACAAAGGATTTCGCAGTGTTTTGAACAGTGAAAGAGATGCTGGGAGAACTATTTAAGGTCCCAAGGTGCCTACTTTGAAGGGGACTGAGGTTGTTTTCCTATGTACAATGTTTCGTGTATCTGTTATCTTTTCAAATAAATGTCTCTATTTTTCATAGTATGTGGCTGGATACTTTCAGGACAAATCCGGTATTACCCACTCGCCTCTATTTGCACATTGATAACTAAAAATGCTAGATTTTCTCCAAGGAACAGTTTGCAGCCCTGTTAGGAGGCCCAATGCCCAGCCTTGCCATTCCTGGTTAAACCTTGCTTCTTACTATAGATCTCTTCACTTTGAAAACCACTGAGATGTGACCTGGGCAATGTCCTCCTCATAGTTGAAAAGGAAGGACTTGCTACTAAAAACAGAAAATATTGGGAGAGGAATGATGAGGATATGGGAAATAAAAAGAAAGAGTACAGATCAAGAAAAAAAGTATTTTCTGAGAAAGATGAATATAGATGTAAATTTGAAAAGCAAGTCATCATTTTTCATATGTTTATTTTCAGTGTCTCAAAAGAAGAGGTAGAGTGTCTTGATGGTATGGTGGAAACACAAAGAGAGAGCTGAAGACATTAGTGAATAATCTGAAATTAATCACCTAGGGGACAAGTTTAGATAGGAAGGTAAGTGAAGGCTGGAGCTGCTAGATAATGGAATCATGGAGAAAATCAAATACTGAGGAAGTATATATACTTTTCTGAAGTTTGTACTTGGGTAAGAGACTATTTCATTTCTTTAGATCAAAAGGGACCTTACAGGCAAGAAGGGGCTGGAAAGAAGTATTCCAAGTCATGAAAGACAAGAACCTACATCCAAGATTGCTCTATCCAGCAAAGCTTTCATTTAGAATGGAAGGGCAGATAAAGTGCTTCTCAGATAA
>CM052542.1:56525382-56579737 GCA_028533065.1 Trachops cirrhosus
AGATGGTAGGTAGAAAATAGACAGGGGGAGGGCAAGAATAGTATGTGAAATGTAGAAGCCAAAGAACTTATGACACATGGACATGAACTAAAGGGGGGAATGTGAGTGGGAGAGGGTGTGCAGGGTGGAGGGGAATGAAGGGGGGATAATAGGACAACTGTATTAGCATAATCAATAAAATATATTAAAAAAAGAATTACTTTGATAGAGAAATAACTGTATACCAAGAATCCAATGCAAAAATCATAATCCCAGGAAATAAAACAAATATTTTTGTATTGTGGTTTGGCTCATTCATTGGCTTTTCATATATATATAACACATCCATATATATATATATATATGAAAATCCATTGTATACAATAAGAAAAATATTTCTTATATACTTCTTAAAATATGTCTTATATATTTCTTATAAAAATAAGGCAAATAAATTTAAAATGCTAACAGCATATATAACATAATATTTTTACTTATATATGAGTGTGTGTATATATATGTATGTTTGAATCCCTTTGGAATGTATAACATATGAGTGGGTGTCTATTCAATATATTTTAACTGCAAGTGTATCTTAAAATGTTTTCACTTTGAAGTAATCCTTATAGACAAGAAATGTAATGGCTGAATGGATATCTTGAAATAATCTCCTAATGTTGGTCATTTAGATTATTTACAATTTTTACCATAATAAGCAACACTGTGTTCAAGTATATAAATCTCAAGTACCTTGCCCATTATTCTCTCAGAACAGATTTCTAGAAGTGGAATCACTAGTTCAAAAGGTAGGACACTTTTAAGACTATATACTGCCAAATCACTTTCAGAAAAGCTGTATTAATTCTTATCTTCTCATTTGTGAATTCTCATACCAGCATACTCCTGGAAATAATCAATCTTATTATTTTAATTTTTGTAAGTTAAAAAGGCAACTACTTTTTGTTTTGTTATATACATAATGTTGGCTATTATAGAGGGTAAATCTATTTTTATGTTTATTGATCATTCATGATTCTTTGACTTGTCCATGTACTTTATCAATGTTTTCATAAGAAGGTTTGAAATTTTATTGACTGCAAAGGGTTATTTATACATTAAGAATATACATTCCTTGTCATGTTTGTTGCAAATAGGTTTTTTTTTAGTTGTCAATTGTTTCTACCTATATATATTATAGATTATAGATATAACTGCAAAAATTTTAGAGAATCACATTTATTGATCTCATTTTTGTGGTTTCTCTGCTTTTATGCCTACAATCTCAGTTAAATATTTATATGTCTTTTATTTTTACATTTTGTTTTTATCTTTTATAAATTAAAGTTATATTAAATTAATTTTTGTGGTGTAAAAATAAAATAATATCAACACAATGTAAAGTAATAATATAGTGACAAAGTAGGATATCTTCTCCATTTCCTTCCCATCTTCCAGATCCAAAAGTGGCTCCTTTTAGCTCTTTTTTCAAGTGATAGCTTTCCTGTCTCTGCATATGTATTTCTGTTTTTTATTGGTTTATTGATTTTATATTTTACCTATTAACTCTCTAATGACAGAGGAGAATTTATCATTTGAATATAATCTTAGCTCCCATAAATACCTTAGCTCTAATTTCCTCATCTTTCCAATATAATTCAATTGCTATTTTTAGTAAAATCAATAAAGAATATGTATACTGCAGTGTTGGAGGTGCTGTTCCATGCCAAAAAAAGTTGTGTTTATAAGTGCATTTCCTTTACTTGATATTTTTTGTAGGAGTCTATAATAATTTTTATTTATTCATGCTATGTCTTTTATATGTTAAATCTTGTGTCTCCCCCATAGAATAATGATATCAATTATCATCCCCCACCCTCCAGTTTCTCTCTCAGAGATCTTTGTGTCTTGGTTCTGGACTTTCTGCAAAGCTCTCATCTTGGACTTCTAATTACTTTCTGGGATGAGTTGTCTTTCTTCTTGGATTCCATATCTCTGGCACTCTGTTTTGCTATTATTAGTTTCCTATGGCTATTGTAACAAATTACTATAAAACTAGAGACTTAAAATAACACAACATATGATATTATAGTTTTGGAAGTTAGAACTGGGTCAGCAGGACTGTGTTCCTTCTGGAGGCTGTAGGGACAATCTGTTTCCTTGCCTTTTACAGCTTTTACTGGCCTTCTCTTTAATCTTCAAAACCCCTCCTCTCTCCTGCCTCCCTTCTTTAAGCTTGTAATTGCATTGGGCCCTCATGTGTAATCTCCCATCCCAAGGTCCTTAACTTAATCATACCTTCAAAAATCCCTCTTCATGTAAGGTAAGAGAGTTAGAGGTTTCTGGAATTAAGGCATAGACATCTTTGGGAGAGAGTTATTCTTTCTAGGATAGTTGTTTTATTTTATGTTAACCTCTATTTTTCTACATATCTTAAGAAAACTTCTTAAACAAATACGCATAGACCATAAATTTCCATACTGTGTATCTGAAAAATGTCTATAATCCACAGTGTTTGTATTGAGATGCAATGCATTTCAAAGAATTGGATTCCATTTCAATTTTATGGGGTTTGAATTCTGATTCTGCCATTTACTAGTTGTGTGCCTTTGAGCAAGATAATGAACCTTTTTTCCCCTTCATCTTCTTTTTCTGTAAACTGGGTATTAATAGCATTGACTCATAGACTTGTTAAAGATTAAATGAATCATTCAGATGGTGCCTGTGGCTTAATAAATGCTAGCTCTTAGCATCTTTAAACTTGTTAATGAGCAAGGCTGAACATTATTGTCTGTCAGAATTTTGAATCCATTTTTTTATACATAGTCTTTTAGGATCTACCACTTCTGTGGAGAACTCCATTGCCATTTTGACCCATGTTTAAGTTATATTTCATTACAAGTAAGGTTTAAACTTTTGCCTTTATATTTAGTGTTCTGAAACTTCAAAATGCCTGACTCTAAGTGGATCATTTTTTAATTAATTTAGTAGGAGATTATTCATGTAAGTTTTGGGTTTCTTATTAGTGCTCAGAAATTCTCTTCTTTTTCTCTGCCTTATGAACTTTCTAGATTCTTATTTGTTTAATGTCAGCCCTTTGGGATCAATCCTCTATGTCTCCTTTCTGTCAGATTTTTCAGCGTTAATTTTATTTCTAAGATTTAGACAAAAATCAACTTGAATTTTTCCAGAGAACATTTTAATGTTAATATCTCATTATTCTATGACCTTTTTTCCATTGAATTTGGAGGGTTTTTAATTTGGGTGCTCTGAGGAGCAGATGCCAGGGTAGGAACAGACATACAAGAGATTTTTTGGGAAACACCCATGAAGAAAAAAGGGGAAGAAGGTGCACAAAGTAGGACATGTCTTCAGACGATGAGGCAGGTCTGAACACTGATGAAGAAGGAGAAGGAAAGAGGGCAGGGGAAGCAGTCTTAGGTGGTCATGTAGTTCTAAGAAAGCTTTGGCCATGCCAGTGGGGAGTTCTTGAGCAAAATATACACTTTAAAAGACTTTGAATCTCATAGGATCATGTTTACATTCCCTCGGAACTCCACTGTATTTATTAGGGGGGAGTAGCCTGTGGATAGTGGGGCATTAGTGGGAACATGATGGATCTACCAGAGCAGCAGCTGAGGAGAGCAACTGGTTACGCTTCCTGCGACAGGTGATCTGAGCAGTACTTTTCATTGTCACCGTAGTCCTTTCTAGGTGTCTCACAGACTCATAGGATGGAAAGCAGGTCCTCCATTGCTCCTGTAGTACTTGCTTCCTGAGGAAAAACAGGAGACGGGGCTGTGGGACACACTGTAGCCTCCATGTATAGGTGGTCTCAAGGCCACAACTGTACTCATCCTCTTCCTCTTCCACTGTCCATTCTAAATGGCCCTTACTCTCATCTATCGTTCAAGAGATCTCAGTGGCTTACCTCATGGTGTGACCCAAACCTGTAGTTCTGTGAGTCTCAGGTGTAGATCACTGTTTTAGTTTGTGCTGCTGTAATATGATCCTAAACTGAGTGGCTTACACAACCAATATTTACTTCTCACAGTTCTGGAGGCTGGAGGTCAGAGATCAGGGTGTTAGCATGGCTGGGTTCTGGTGAGGGTCCTCTTCCAGGTTGCAGGTCGCTGACTTCTCCTTGTGTCTTCCCATAGTGGAAAGAAAGCTGGCTCTCCGGTCTCTTCTTACAAGGACACTCAAGCCCATTTATGAGGGTTCCACCCCCATGATATAATTACTTCCTAAAGGATCCACCTCCTGATGCCATCACATTAAGGATTAGATTTAAGTTTTAATATGCAGTATTTATCTTTTTTTATGGGCTAGGCAGTCCCTCTAATGTTGTCATTTTGATGTCCTGTTGAATCTTGTAGAAATTTAAGGAAGCATTTTATTGATAATCTTCTCTCAAAATCTCAGAATGGTTGTTGTGCATGTGTATGTTGCATGTGTATATAAGCTTTATATTACTTTTGAAAATGATTCATTTTATTGTATGTTGCTTCAAAAATGTGGCCTGAGAATTTACTCTTTGTGGGTTTTTCTGTGTTGTTATTTTTTAAATTTCAGTGGCTCAGTGTAGAGAATTTGAGTTTCTGAGTAAAATAGTGTGAAGGACTTTTTCAGTTATGAAAATTTGTACTAGAGTCCCTAACAGTTTGTGCGGATGCTTCTTTCAATATATGCCAGTCTACATTGATTATTATGACTTAGACAAAACTAAAACATATCAAAAAGTCAAAGATTAAGCCCTGGTTAGTGTGGCTCAGTGGATTGAGCACTGGCCTGCGAACCAAAGGATCACCAGTTCGATTCCCAGTCATGCCACACACCTGGGTTACAGGCCAGGTCCCCAGTAGGGGGTGAGCTACAGGCAACTGCACAATGATGTTCTTCTCCCTCTCCTCTCCCTCCCTTCTCCTCTGACTCAAAATAAAAATAAATAAAATACTTTTAAAAAGTTAGAGATTAAAACCACAGTTTACCATGTTTAGATGTGAAAAATAACATTATGTTTCTAGATAAGAACAACATCGAACTATCCTTTAAACTGTTTTTTGTGGCCATTCAAGGTATTTGTGTGTGTGTGTGTGTGTGTGTGTGTGTGTGGTGTTTATCTATCTGTAAATTTAATTCCAAGTGGGTATTTTTCCCTAAAGGAAACAACCTTTTACCTAAATTATTGTTATAATTATTTTTCAGCTTGACATTCTACTTTTAATTGACAGTTTATTATTTTTGACAATCAAGCAATTTAAACATATATGCCATCAAATATCAAATCAATCTGAATTTATAATTTAAAGTATTTCTTCTATTGTGATTAAGAACTAGAAAAACATTTAGAAAACTTTCCTTTCCTTCCTCCCTCCTTCCTCTCTTCTTCCCTCCCTTCCTTCCTTCCTTCCTTTTTCTTTTCTTCCACTACCTTCAGATCATTCAGTGAAGTAATTGTACTGCAAACATGTCAGAGACCACTATCTTTTATATAATATATGAGTTTTAGTGGAGTGTATTGGAAAAATAAAGCACGTTGAAAATGCTAGACTATCCCCAGAGGTTTGACTTCATTGTATAACCCAAAATGAGTCATTAAGGACTCCTGTTTATAGACGTTTAATGTTATTTGTTGCATGCATGACTGAGCAGAGGTTTAATGTAACAAAAATGGTATTCCAGGGAGGCTGTATGCTAGTAAGAAAAAGCCATGCCTAAAATCCATTGGCATCTTTTGATTCCTTTCCTAAAGTAAATGATAGAGCATAATATTTCATCATAGAACAAAAGAGTCTATTTTAAAACTAGTCAGAGATCTTCCCATTATTCACTCATTCCATAAGTATTTATTTTGCCTTTAAAATATGGTCAGTATATCTACTATGTATTAGTGTTACAAAGATGAATGCAACATTTCTTGCTCTTCAGGAGTGTAAAGTAAAGTCTGGTTAGAACAGCCACTATGTACACAGATAAATTGTAAGACATCAAGGTAACTATAATAGGAAAGTTACAAGCAATTTGTTAGGAGATTACAAAGGAGGAAGTAACTAAATCAGATTCCAGGATTGAGGTCTGCTTCAAAGAAAACATGATGTTTCAAATGTTAAGTGAGTCGTGGAAGCAGATCTTTCCATTGGCTGCTGACAGACCTCCAGGTAGATTTTGAAGTGAAAAATTTCCATGTAGAGTGAAGGCAAAAGCTACTCTGTGAGCAGATTATTTAATGCATGGAGTAGGAAAAGGAAGGTAGAGACACAGAGAAGAAGGGGACAGCCAAGTGCTGTTTCAAGAATTTTGTGCTGGAAAAGAGGAAGAGGGGTGACAGTCATGTGTCTCAGAGCCCCTCTCATATCCATGAACAGAGTCTGTATTGCTTGCTGTTCTTCCTAGGGCCAAATTCCCAGCAGAGTTGCTACCAGAGCAAAGGTTTTGTTAGACTAACCTTTATGGTTTGGACACAGAGCAAACAAGTAGGAGTACACACTGCTATTTTCTCAAAAACATGGAATACATTGAGTCCTTATAAACAGTCATATTCAAATCCATCTTCTGTTCATCAAGCCCTACTATGTGTCAAAACCTTTCCTGCATTCTTCCTCTTACATTTCATACTACTTAATACAGAATCATAGATTTTCACAAAAATCATGTTTTTAAGACAAAGAAATATGTCAAACATTGAATTTTCTTTCTGTTGCGTACCAACAACTTAGACATGGTACTTAAGACATTTGACTTCCAGATATTTTGTTCTCAACCTAATGTAGCATGCATTTTGTTGGCAAAGAGATGTATTTTGCCGCTCCCGTTGAAAAGTTAGTTTGCATAGCAAAATTAAGACTATGAGGAATCTCTCTCTCTCTTTCTCTCTCTGTCTCTCTGTCTCTCTCTGTCTCTCTCTCTCTCTCTCTCTCACACACACACACACACACACACACACACACACACCTTCAAACCAAAATCATCTGGCTTCCAAATAAATAACAGGAAATCTTGGAGGAGAGACCACATCTTCCTCCAGTAGCTGACTGCGAGGACTTTCTCCGAAGGTGGGTAGGACTGGTTTGTTGGCCAAGTGCAGCTGGGAAGAAATGAGAGAACAGCAAATGGAAGGCATTCACTAACTCCTCAAAGCTGAAATCACTTTATATCAACTTTAAATTAAATGTAAAAAAAGCAGTGCAATATATTTTCCTCTGCTTCATTTCTTTTACATTGCCTTCTTCTGGGCATTTTGTTATGTAGAAGGGTAATACGTTTACACATTCTTGATCTAAGCAGACATAAAACCATATAGGCACAGCTTGGAACCACCATCCACAAATTAGAAAGTTCCCCCAGACTTGCCCATTTTATAAACACTTTATGAAAAAAGAGAGAAAGAAAAACAAACAAAACCCCAGGAAGGTGGTTTAGATTTTTCCCCCACTCCCCCATATGACTCCTAAATACTTTATGTGATAATTATGCAACAGTGAAACATGATGCAAAGTACTGTAAATACCACTTTCATCATATAACGGAAAATCTTAAAGACTGCCTTCAGCAATGTCAGCTGGAATTCAATAGAATCTGTGTTTTTGAAATAAAACCCCCCAAAGCACTCTATTCTTTATACTTAAAAGAAAGACTAATTGAAAAAGGCATCAGTAAACATATTTTTGTTTTGTTTCTGAAATATTTTTCTTGCCATGAACTAAAAACTTCAGAAGTCATTAGTGGTCAGCAGTAAAATTTTCTTTCCCAAAATTTCTCTGATGCTATTCTGTACTTTCTAAACAATCATCTTGCTATTTGACTCATGTAATTTCAGAAAATACGCTGAGTGTTGGTAGCTTGGAGAAAGATTCTAATGCTCTGCTTTTGATGCATTCCCAGATTAAGACAGCAAGTCATTTGCATCAAAAAATGTAAAATAAACCAAGCATAAGGCACTGCTTCTTGGAAGTGTAACTCCTGCAACAAACAGTGGATAACATTTACTTGCAATAGCAGTTATTTCCTCCAGATTGCTGCTTCACCGCTGAAATGATTTTAAATGCAGCAATATTAACTACTGCTTTTGTTTTAGACTAGGTGGAAACTCAAAAATATAAAAATTTGAGATAAATACACGAGTAAAAGAGTTGAGTGTGTATTCAAGGGCTGTTGTTACAAGCTATGTTGAATAAATTTAAAGACCTAATATTCAACTAGTACACATGCTTCATGTAAGAGCTATTCCGTGTTTTGCATTTTGCCAAATTTTGTCATCTAGACCATCTATCAACAAATGACAAACTAAATTATGGTAAGAGGAGGGAATGATTGTGAATGCTGGTAAAAGAATAGATGATGATAAATAAGATTGATTTTAATTCACTACACTCTTGAGATCTAAACATTTTCTAAAATTAGACTATGGGCTCAGAACATTGTAGCTACTTAATACATATCTGTTGAATGAATGGATAAACTTTATTCATTGCAAAATATGCTTAAATGCTCTCCAAGGAAACAAAAGTACTGCCTAGTAAGCTTCTGACCTCAAGTTTCATTTCATAGGGAATTGAGCATGTTTTAACAGAAACTGAATGTTCTCTAGAAGTTTGGGGTATAGGTAGATTGATAACCACCTTTGATGCTCAGCAGGGAGCTCATAAATAGTTAAGCATATGCAAATTACTTGGGAGAAGTTGGTGTTCATTTGTGGTTTTAGGTCAGACTAATGATTTTCTCTTTCAAACAGAACCAAATGGATGTGTCAAAAGAGGTAAAATTCTTAATGGGAGTGGACATAAATAGTTTCTAACCTGCTGCTAAGGTTACGAATGTCACTAGTAGTTGTCATTATAATAGAGCAGAGGGTCCTTCATTATTTCAAATGCATTTCCATATCCACAGGTAGTCAGATAAGTGACCATTACCACATGTACCAAAAGGACAAACAGATGGTGTTCAGATCATTCATTTTTGTGTGTGTCTTACAGAATTCAAGCATTTTGGAAGTCATTCAGAGTCATGTGTTTTATATCAACTTATGCAGAAACATTTACATATATCGAACCCTTGCCCTTTCACTCCTGGCTTTGTTTGCTCATCTCCCCTTTCCTATATCCCAAGCGTGCAAGTGTGAAAGGAAAGTATAGACTCTTCCCAGGGAAGTCTTCTATTGAGATTGCAAGTGAGCATTTTCTATTAATCTTCTTGTCTTCCAGGAACCTCCAGGCATAATAAATAGCCCAATCTAAATCACATGAAAGACCCTTTCCCTCCTACTTGAGCTTTCCACATTCAACAGTTTTGCCACCGAATTTGAAGTGAGGGTGGTGGGCACTTTGACAGAACACAACCAGATCACCCTGGAGTAGCTGATTCAGAATGTCCCAGCAGAGTAAGCTTCCAGCATAGTTTTGAACAGATTGTATCCAAAATCCAAACAGGCAATGGTTATGGCCAAGGAAACAAACTGGCTGAGCAGAGTCCATTTTAGGGCTGTTTTGCTGTTGCCTGGTCATATAGATAAAGTCAGTGGGTCAGATAGATAAAGTCATTATACAAGTCTCTTCCCAGTCTGTTGCAATTACCTCATTACATCCCACTGTAGAGCAGGTGGTATATGCTTATTTAGCTCAGCCAAACCCAGCTAATACAACCTGTGATTTGGAATCATTCCTGATGTTGCTGAGAATTATAAACTTGACAGCTAGGCCATGATAGCTCTGGTAGAGAGGGATATCAGATTTTTTAGGATTGATACAGCATTTTTGTCTGCAACTCTCTCCCATTCAACCCTCAAACACATACCAAGTACAGTTACCCATACTGCCCTAAATTGACCTGTTAAGTACAGTGACATTAAACTATTAGCTTTCTTGGCCCAAATAGAATGTCTCACATTTTTTCCTAACTCATTCCTATCTCAATCTATGTCCTGCTCCATTCTTCCCTTTAAATTAGATTGTTTGACTAAGAATTTTGTAGACCTAGCACCTCTGAAATCAATCATCCCTTGCTCAATTCAGTTTCAGTATTCATCCATGTCAAAGCCCGCTCCCACCTGGACTTAGTAAGCTGAGAAAGGGTTTAGAGATAAACTGGTTCATTTTGTATTTGGATCCTACAGAACTTAAGCTGCATGAATGATGGGTTCAGTAGGGACTGAGCTGATCAGAGCTAGGTGTAGAACCAAGTTTTCTATGTTGATTTTTTTATGACAAAATTTAGCAAAAAAATAAATAAAGCCAATGCAGAAGTTTACTTAACTCAGTAACATGCGTTTCAGTAATCTGGGATGATTGAACTAATGCACCATATGAAAATCATTAAAGAAGCCCACAGCTATGACTAAATCAGAGCACGTGAAATCTCCATATACAGTTTCTGTTGCCATGGAATTTTGTTTTAGCTTTTCTGAACTTTTTGTAGTAATTAGTATTTTTTGATGTTGCATCTCTGTTTATCTCAACATATAATACAGTGACATTTAAAACAAAAGCTGGGTTGAATCATCGGTGCATTTCTGATGCCAAACCTTCCTGGTTAAAAGTCTGTATTTAGGCATTACCAAGTTACTGGGGCTTAGAAATGTGCTTTTCAGTGTAAAAGTCTTAGACACTCAAATTTCTTTGAGTCTTAACTAAAAGCTTTCTCTTGTGGTGTGATATAGATAACTTTTCTTGCACAAAATTCTCTTGTGAACAGTTATGCAGTCTTGCTTCAGAGAAAGTACTGAGATCTACATGATAGATGCATTAATGCATTTTTGTTTCCTTTTATTTAAAGTACTATATTATTATAGAGCACAGCAATTTTGAACCAATAGCAGTATGAACTCTCCCTCCTCGTAAATAAGCATACTTCCTTACCTTTCTATTTTTTTATAGGACTCAACAGGTCAAGAATAGAGTGAAACAGCAAGAACGTATTCAGTTTAACTGAATAGTAACCTTTTGTGTTTTGTGTACGATCTCTCTTCTCCCATCAGATACTGCTCTAAAATGTAAGTTGGAGCTCTCAGTTATGGAGAAGAAGCTGCTCATTCATACATTCACTAGGAATGAGAGTGAGAATGTTAACACTAGATGTTAAGGCACCTGGGATTATCTGGAGGTGGACAGACCTGCCATGGGATGAAGATGGGCGTAATCCATATATTTTACTGATTCCTCATTCATTCATTCATTTAACAATATCTATTAAGTACTTACAATATGCCAGTCATACTACCAATTGCTAAAATTAACTAGTACAATAAAACAAGAGAGATGTAGCCCATTCCTTCAAGTTACATGTGTCTTTTTTTCATTCTTGCTTATTATTGGGTTATCGCTCATGAATCCATTCAGGTTCTATCTGTGGCTTCTTTACCAGTCTTAGTTCTTGCCTTATCTACTGTTCTATCTTTGCTCTATTTTTCTTCAAAACACATATTTTCATCCAAAAAGGAAAAACAAAATAATCTAAGTCAAAACATACAAAAAATTCTAATCCACAAAACTCAAATTGAACCATTTTTCCAAAATAAGTCAATGCTCTTTTTCTCAGTCATATGATTTCCTAAAATACTGTGAAATACACTGCACATGAGAAGTACAAGTTTTACTTAGGAAGTGGTCAGCTATATATTCCTTCCACATACTAGTAATCATTATAGTACCTGTTACCATGTCATAAACTCTCCAACACCAACAACAGTAAATGTTTTTAAGAAATACATTTTTTGGGCCTTGGCTGGTATGGCTCATGGATTAACTGCCAACCTGTGACACAAAGGGTCACAGGTTCAATTGCCAGTCAGGGCAAATGCATGGGTTGCAGGCCAAGTTCCCATTTGGAGATGTGTGAGAGGCAACCACACACTGATGTTTCTCTCCCTCTCTTTCTCTTTCCCTTCCCCTCTCACTAAAAACAAACAAACAAACAAACAAATAAAATCTTTTACAAAGTTATTTATTTATTTATTTTTAGAGAGAGGGGAAGGGAAGTAGAGAGAGAGAGAGAAACATCATTGTGTGGTTGCTTCTCACCTACCCCTCACTGAGGACCTGGCCTGCAACCCAGGCATGTGCCCTGACTGGGAATTGAACCAGTGACCCTTTGTTTCCCAGCCCACACTCAATCCACTGAGCTACACCAGCCAGGGCAAATAAATAAAATTGTTAAAAAATACATTTTTATAAGGATCAATTAAAGGTTATTTAATATTCTTCAATAAGATCTACCTACTATAATAAAACACTGAAATAATAATAAATAAATAGAATTGCAATTGAACGATAGATCCAAAAAATTGTTATTTAATATAATAAAAATGTTTACCTAGAAAATGTATTAATGAACTGACAAGCTAAAAGAAATGTTAAGTTATTGAAGTGGTTCAATATTTGCTTAATGTAAAAATTTGATATTGTTAAAAAAGTTTGATAATGTAAAAAGTGATAGCTTTCTCATTACTATGAATAATAAGAGACAAAAGAAAACAGGAAAATAAAATAGAAAAAATTATTGAACCATAAAAATAAAACAACTATATAAAATAACTCCATAAAACTTAGAACTATAAAGGAATATTTATATAAATATAAAATAAAACAATTATAATATTGTTTTGGTGGAAAGATTCAATATTATAAAAAATTCAATTTTCCTAAGTTAATATATAAATTTAACTTAACAAAAGCAGTATGACAGTGTATAAGACAACTATAAATATTTTCTTCTGTATCATTTTGAAGAATGAATTTTCAAGAATAGCAAGAAATTTTGACAGTAATTCAGGAAGTTGTGTCACAGATATTAAAACACATTGTGTAGAGAAGTTAAAGCAGTTTATACCAGTGAAAGAAGACATAAAGCAATTGTGGTACAAAATAGAGTCAAAATATAGTGAATTTAATTTTCTAAATTGGTTGAGAAAGAATACATTATTAAAGAAATAACAGTTAATTAGATGGCTATTTTTTTAAAGATTTTATTTATTTACTTTTAGACAGAGGGGAAGGGAGAGAGAAAGAGAAGGAGAGAAACATCAATGTGTGGTTGCCTCTCATGTGACCGCCACTGGGGACCAGGCCCACAACCCAGGCGTGTGCCCTGACTGGGAATTGAATTGGTGACCCTTTTGGTTCGTAGGCTGGCAAACAATACACTGAGCCACCCAACCAGGGCATAGATGACTGATTTTTACTTTAGAAAAAATCTCCATCATAGCATACACAAAACTAAATTCCAGATAGATTGAACGCTTACATAAAGCATAAAACAACAAAAATACTAAAACAAAATATAGGTGAATATTTTTACAATATTGAAGAATAATATTATGTTATATTATAAGTTAAAACACTTTTGTGTGAGAAAATACATTATAAATAAAGTTAAAAGAGAATGTATTTGTAGAAATTACTTAGTATAGTTCTCAAACACTTAATATCTTTATTATATCCCACTGCTTAGAGATATAAAATAAAACATCCAAATAAAAATGGAAAATTGTGCAAAGAGAAAAATTCAGAGAAATAAACTATAAGCAATCATGAAACTTAAAAAAAGTATGCTCAGCCTCACTAATATTTAAATGAATGCAAATGAAAACAGTGATATAGGTTACTACCAGAATGGAAATGGAGAAGAGTCGCAAAATTTGCTCATCCTCCTAAGGCAGCCCTGTTAAATGGTTATTGGTTGATATATTCATTTGCACTAAAATTTATATGAATTTCTATTTTTAATCAGCAGTTCTCCCTGTAGAACTTTATACAATAAGAACCCAAAAGGAGTTAGCAAAAGGCATTAATTACAGCAATGTGATAATAGTGAAAAAATTAGAAACAATCTAAATGTTCATCAATAAGGCACAGGTTACATAGAATTATACCTCCATAAAAGATAATGTAATAAAAACCATTATAAAGAATGTACCCTTTATGTTCTAACATTGAAAGGTGACTTAATCAAATGATCCCTAATGAAGCCAGATAAAGCCAAAAACCTCCCAGCTGAATCCTTCCCAAATTCCTGATCTGCAGAATCTTGAGAATAAAAAATTAAGGTGTTTTAAGCCACTTAGTATTGGAATGGTTTGTCACACAGCCCTAGAAACCCGAAATAACCACCAGAACAGAATGAGAACAATCTGCCTATTGAACATATAGAATGGAGTGAGGAGATTAGCCTTAGTATACTGTGGGGAGAAATAAAATTAGAATATCATGTGGTGTAAAACATTAGGATCTGGAAAAGTAGGCCGAAAAAACACTCTTTTCTGAAAAGAGAGACATTTGTTATATAGCTAAATCTCAACATCACAGTTTTGGAGCATGAAAGAGGGAATTATGCTTTCCTATCTTTCTGTTTCAACTGCAGATCTTTTCTTCCCGGGGCGAGAAGGAAGCAGAATTTCATTGAGAGGGTTAGTCTCAGCAAGGACTGGGAAAACGTCTGTGTTGCATCTGCTGGAGGATCTGAACTCTCACATGGAGCAGTTGGATCAGATGACCTTTAGGAGTCTTTCCAATTCTTTGTTTCTCTAAAAAGGAGAGTTTTCTTTTCCTAAATTATTTCTCAGTTGGCCTGGCCAGAGCCCTCAATGTCTTGCTGACTCGCTGTGGATGCTTTTAGCATGTCACTAGCCCTTTTAAGGGAGACATCTGGAACTAGGCACCATCTATGCCTGACATGTGGCCGGCGACAGGTGGAGGGCACAGTCACTTCACCGGTTCCAATCATTTTGCATGACAGGTTCCCAAAAGGACAACATTAACAAAAATGTCTAAATATTAATTAAATTGATGATTATTGATAATAACAGGGAATTCGGAGTCTAAGAAAGCATTATATTCTAGACATGCATGAAAAATTACCTTATTATAAAGGTACATTATTCTGCTTCATATTAGCCTGTTGATAATCATCTCATTCTTCTTCAAACAGCATTCTTCCTAGCATTTTCATCCTTTCACTTGCAGCAGACTGTTTTATTTCTTCTTTCACAGAAAAGTTACTTTATGTACAGCACTAAATTTCCCTGTACTCCTCAGAGAAGTGATTTTGAGTTGGAGGCAGATCCTCTTCTAGTTCTCTCCTCCCCCTTATATGCTATCTACATTTGGCCCCATTGTGTGTCCTAAGGCTTGCTCTGCAATCACTCCTTTGCTTTCTGAATTTTACACTTTGCATTGACCTCCTTCATTATACCGATAAATACGTTCTCTAATTCTAACTCACTCATTAACTTGTTTCATCAGACATCTATGTTTTTTATCTTTCTTTCTCCTTGACTGAAATCTTTCCATTGGTTTACAAAGTATGTATTTTAGTCCTAACTAAGCAGTTCTTCAAAACACTAGATATCTGTTATCTATGCCCAGAAATCAATACTCTAAAAACTTTTAAAACACTTCTTTTGTTTGCTAGACCAAGAAGAATAAACAAAACCACACCTGGAATTTTGTTAGTGTTGGTGAAAGCATTCAGATAAATGCATTGTCTTTTGCAGAATTCTTTCATATAGAACATTAGTTAGGTAATTTTTTTATCTGGATTAAGAGAAATGAGACTTTTGAGTACTTTACTTTTACAGAATAATATCTTAGTAAGGTTATTACTATTTATTTACTTATATCTGAGCATAAAGTTATTGAAAAGTACCACTATAACCACTTTAAAAATAAATAAATGAAAGAAAAGAAAAAATGATATGAGAGTACCTCTTCAACAACAAAATAAGTCAACAAAAAAGTAAGGAATAGACTCATTTTATATTTGTTTTCTCAAGGCCACCAACACAAATTTGATAACATCAATCTACATTTCAAGAAGAGAGGGCAGCCTTTTCCTAATCTGCTGGGGCAAACTTCATCAAAAATATCATGTTCAGTCCTTTTCCTAATATTCCTATGCTATACAATGTATCATAGTTAATATAGAGTTGGTTAAGACAATATTATCAAAGTGGATTTGAGAGTCTAATTTAATCACTATTATCACTATCAAAATGTTTTGCATTTATTTACATAAAGATTGATATTACTCTATAAAATTACTTACATGTGCTCTTTCTTCCACTTATAAGAATGTATTGTGTTTATAAAACTAATGACATAGATTTGATATTGGAGACATGCTTTAAGTTAATATATAATTTAAATAAATCAGTTAAAGTTTTGAATAAGTGAAGGGCTATCACTTTAATTATTTTCTAGCATGAGTAATTTATGAAGTCTCTGGACCAGAAGATAGGATTATAGACAGAAACTGGGAAGAGGTAAATAATATGTGCTACAGAGGAAAATTTACTGGAAAATGGACAAAAAAAGTAACAGTTCTTGAGAAGTTGTGAACATAAGGAACTGCATCCTGTGGATATATGCATAAAAATATTAGAATCACTGCAGTGAAAAAGTTTCATATATTATTTCTACAATTGAAATCTCTTGAACTAAAGAGTTAAACTGGAACAAAATCAATATTCTATATAAAATGGTGTGCATTAACTGCATGTGGATATGAGAGCAGATCATGGTTTGAAAGTTATGAAAATACTGACTACTAAAATATTGAAAATAGGCAACTGTAAGAAAAAGAAACTCCTTTCCACCTTTGGAGTTATTGTATCAGCTGCCATTCATTTGATATTGTTCAAGGAAGAGAATTGCTTAGTAGTTAATTACACTTATTTATTCATTTATTTGAATTTATTTTAAGATTCTTTTCCCATTATTAATTGTTCTACAATGATCAATGTTCTGTCTAGATGAGAATCAGGATTCAGAACACAGAAAGCTGAAATGCTCTGCAATCTAGCTTGTTAGGCTCTTCGAGGATTCACTCTCGAAGCCTAGAACAACTTGAGCAAAACGCAGGGAGAATGTAAGTAACCTGAAAGAACCTGCAGTCGTACATGATAGATATAAAAAGAAGGGTAGAACAGCAGAGTTAAAAATGTGATTTTGCCAGAGTTAGCATGCTCTAATTCATTTTTTATTTGCTATATGAAGTCCCTCACCATCTCTGATTTCTTTGAATTTTCTCCATTATACAGAAATATGCATGTGCATACACACACAAGCGCCAAGCCAACTGCTATAGTGGTATGCTAGAAAAGCACCTTGGACCCTCAAATTAAATAGAATGAGAGAGAGCAATGGGAATGATGAGGCTTAAAACATGGGACTGTCCACACAGACCTGTGACGAGCAAGACAAACCATATGGAGCCTGTAGCATCAGGTGTCTGATCCTCATGGAGGCAAGCCAGTAGTAACAGGAACTTTTAATTACACTCTAAGTGGTAAATTCTCATGAAAATAACTTTCACCAGAAAGTAGAAATCCCACATTCTTCCAGTTGTGTTACTGACTCACTCTGTGACTCTTGAGTAAATCACTCAACTAGATTTCTGTCCTAGCTATCTCCCAGGGTTTTGACTCCTATTGGTCACTGCACACTCCCCACATCCAATGAGTCACTCGGTGTTGTCAGTCATTCCTACATTTTATATTCACTGAGGGCCTGGCCTCCCCATGAAATGCAAAGTGACAGTGATGATAAGCAATTAAATTATAAAATGAAGAAAAATGAGACAAGTGTGCCTTAATTCACATTAAAAAATTATTCTGATCTATAAGCTAACAGAAAAAGCATTAGTTAATTGTAACCCAAAAAACAATTCATAACACATATATAGTTATGGGGGAGGTGGTATATGTCCTTTCAAATAAATGAGAATAATGACTGCCCATTCATTCATTCAACACATAATTTATTTAGTATTTGTTATGTGTTAACCTCTGTTTATTCTTGGGACTATTTCATACAACAGAACAAGAATTTCTGACCTGATGGTTATTACTATCAAAAGAAGGGAAAGAGAAGATAAACAATGTAAATAAGTAAATTATTTAATGTGTTCATAGGCAATTAAGTACAGTTGAAGAAAAATACAGAATGAAAAGAGAATGGAAGAGGGCAATCAAGAGTATCTGGTTTTGGGGAAGGGAGTTAGACTGCCACATTAAATGTTGAGGTTATAGTAGCATCATTAAGCAAGTGACATTTGAGCAGAAATTCAAAGAAAGTAGAGAATCAGCTGTGTATATATTGACATATGGAGGGAGAATAATCTAAGCAGAGAATAGAGCTAAAGCAAATTTAAGGTGAGAGGTGTGTTCATCATGTGTAAAGAAAAGGAAGGGACCTTACTATACTGGGTGGAAGGAGGCAGTATTAAGGGATGAATTTAGAGACATAACTGGAATCAGGTATAGCGGCAAGGTTTATTTAATATTTTTAAAGAAATTTTGCTTCTAGTCTGCATGAAAATGGAGGCATTAAATAGAGGAATGATATGATTTATCTGAAATGCTAGAAGCATTTCTCTGGCTGCAATGTTAAGAGTAGACTGTCAGAAGACAAAAGTGGAAACTGATTAGGAAGGTATCACAGTAATTCAAATGATAGATAGTGGATGTCCATCCACCCTGGGATGGTAGCTGTGTGGAAGAAGAGAAGCGATGACATTCTGGACATATATCAGGATTTACTGGTAGGATGGATGTGGGATATGAAAAAAAGTAGTAAAAATTATTCATTTATTTATTTCTACCCATCCACCCCCTGCCCAGCAATTAGATAGATGGAGGGACTTTTCATCAATTGATATGTGGTGGCAGGCGGAATATCCTTGTATTTATTTTAGGGCATATTGATTTTGAGATGTTCATTAGACATTCAAATGGATAGTAAAGTAGACAGGGATACAACAATTTGGGATAGAGGACTGGGCTAGAGATGAAATTTTGTGAGCGGTTGCCATGTGGGCTATATATAAATGCATGTGCTTAAATGAGATCACTAAATACATAAATTGAGAAATGGAGAAAAGATCCAGGACAAGACTGTGGGACCCTTCAACATTAATAAGGTTGGAGAGAAGAGTATGCAATAAGCAGACCGAGGAAGAGAAGCCGATGAAGAATGGAACACAAGAGAATGGATGGTATAAAATCTAAGTGAGGAAAATGACTTAAAACCAGAAGGGGTGTGCTGCTGATAGTGGCCATTGGATTTACCAATGTGATCCCGGTAAACACGATGAAAATAATTTTGAAGGGGTGATGGGAGCAAAATATCAACTTAAATAGGTTTAAAACAGAAGAGAGAATTAGAAACTACAAAATAGATTACTCCCTCAAAATTTTTAAGTAAATACAACCAAGCAACAGAAAGACAAGTGACAGGAAGACAGAACAAGAGATTTTTTAAAGGAATTTAGACATAACTGTGTGTGTGTACATTGATTTCAGTTATAAAAGAGAAAGAAAAATATCAGTGTAGGAGGAAAAGGGTAGAATTGCTGGAATGATGCTTTTCAAGAAATACCTGTAATGATATCCTTAAGCAAGAAGAAATGGGGTTTATGCAAAAATGGAGGGGTCAATTCAAATAGGGGCAATAATAAAACACATTGCTCATCCTCCTAAACAGTTTCCATTCCCTTTATACTCATGAATGTTATGGAGTGATTAAACACTTATTAAGATGAGGATGAGCCTGAGAAAATTTTGTAAAATCAGAGAGAAGTTATCTGTTGACCAGAATAAGTTCTTAATCTCCAGAAAGTCTTTGCAAACAATAGGGGAGTGGACATTAAAACAAGCTCTATACCCCTTAAACTGTTTATATTTTTATATTAATTTCTTATCCATAACAACACTGAATAAAAAAAGGTCTTGGAACTAAGTTATCATGTTTCAAATCTATGGATGCCATTACATTTTCTCCATCCAGTTGAGGTTAGGCTGTTGAAAGGGCCTCTAATTAAACTACTAACATCTAGAAAGAACACCTTTTTAAGAGTGAGAACCTATTCTTGAATATAAGGCTCAGAATGGTTTCACTTTTTGAGGCTCTTCATTAAATATTGTTGTGAAGGGATACTTTCTTGTGATTTGATATTTTTTCTTTTCAATTTTTTGTTCTTGTATTCTGTGCCTCTAGTCCATTTCTGCTGTAATCCACTTAAGAAAGCATGGCCAATTTAAGTTTCTCAAATTAGTAGAACTTTGGTCATGTCACCATTTGTCTGCTTAAAAGCCTTTAGTAGTTCAGCATTTTCTAGAGAATTAAATCTAAATTGCCTTGATTCCGTCACCTTGTCCTCATTGTCCCTACACTTAGTTCAAGCTGCCAATGTCCCTTAGGGCTTATTTCAATAGACTGAATCATTCCACTCTTTTCCACACCATATATCATTACATATCAATTTTTCACATTTACCACTTCATCAGTTATACATAGCTCTATTTACGCTGCCTAACAATCACAAATCCTTGTGGTTTAGGACCTTAATTACATAGTTAAATCAGGAATCTGGGGATCTGATTGGGTGGTTCTTTTGAGCTCACCTGAGGAACTCTGCTGATGTGAGAAGGGTTTAGCAGGATTCATTCACTAGTTAAAAATCAGTTAATTTTCTCTAGTGATCTTGGTTGGACATTGCCAGGTGTCTGACTGGTGGTCAGGTGGCTGGGTGAGCCTCAGTAGAGACAACTGGGTAACTCATCTCTGCCCACATTTCTTCATTCAGTAGTGTAGCCCAAGCACCTCCCCACGATAGAGGGAAAGAAAGTAATAACAAGCCTTTTCACGTCTCTGCTTGGGTAGTTTGCTATTGTCTTGTTAACCAGAGCAAGCCATATGGCAATATCAGAGTTATTGCAAGCAGGTAGTAGAAGAAGGGCATGACTTTAGGGAGACATGGTTCATGGGGATCATTAATTCAATCAATCCACTTACTACAAAGGCCTAGATTCTTCATATGTGCTAATATGATCTTCGGCTCAAAGACCCATTTCACACAGTACTGCCCCCAAGTTGTCTAGATATCACTTCCTTTGCCTTATGTATTTAGCCTAGTTAATTCTCATTTATCTATTCTCCCAGCTCATATATCAATTTGGACAGCAAAATTTCTTTGACCTTCCAGGACAAGTAAAAATGCTTTGTCACAACCCTTCCTAGAACCATGTTTCTGTCACACAGTAATTGACTTGGGTTGAATTATTAATGTAATTATTCAATTAACTTCTGGGTCCCCATTTAACTAATACCTTTCTAAAAACAGGAACTTTGATATCTCTTCTACAACAGCTTAGTATTCAATATTGTGCATGGGACGTAATAAATGTTCAACAAACATTTCTTGAATGACATTACTTATGCTGATTGACTTTCCTAATTATATTTTCTTTCCTTTTCCTTTTCTTCAAGCAATCTTATCAATTTTTTTAGGAGTGAAGACATTTTAAAGATGCCTGAACTGTCATCTCTTATTCCATGAACTAAATACAATGGCTCTTGTTCTTTGTTGCCTATTCTCTTAGAATGTAGATAGTATTGGCCTGTAAGTTCTCTATGCAGTGATTCCTTTATG
Organism: Trachops cirrhosus; assembly: GCA_028533065.1. Lineage (NCBI taxonomy): Eukaryota > Metazoa > Chordata > Mammalia > Chiroptera > Phyllostomidae > Trachops > Trachops cirrhosus. Next base: position 56,546,779 of record CM052542.1, read on the forward strand.
AACTAGCACAACTGAAGGGAAAGTAAGAAATTAATTGTCATCCCTCAGGCCACACTCTCCCCCTTTATTGTAGTCTTTGAGAAGAGAGAAGTAATGTGTGAATTAGTGTTGTGAATTACAGATATACCACCATGTATCTTCCACAGTGGTATCTGCTGTAGTCAACGGAGCATTAGATCTGGTATGTGGAGATGTGAAGTAAATGAGCTGAGGACTTTGCAGGAGTCATTTACCTCTTTAGGTCTCAGTCCTATCCATAATGTTTAGAGAGGTTATCAAGTCCAGTGAAGTCTAATATCCTTTGTATCTCTAAAAAAATGTCCAAGGAATGTTTTGTTATGCACAAATGACATTTTTTGTGTTCTTCCTTAAATGGTTGTATATGTCTCTGATTGAACTATCTCACTATGTTGCTTAAACGCCCGGTTTCTATATCAGACTGTGATTTCTTACTAGCATAAGGACCATGTCTTCTTCCTGTCACTTGGCACAATTAGCTATCGAATTTTTTTTATTACCTCCTTTTTCATTTGTGCTTGTACTTTTAGGTCACATATTTTCAGAGGACTCCCTTGTGTGGAGTTATTGCCTCAGGTATAAGTTAGACACACTGGAGACTCCAACTGGGAGCTGTTAGCTCTCATTCATTAGTCCCTTCCTTGAGCATGATAAAGTTATGTTGAATGGGTGTCTTGACGTGCTCATTTGAGAAACAAATGTAAATCTAAAATGCAAAAATAGAAAGAGCATTTTGCCTTTACAGTGCTGCCTTTTGGAATCACACATGTTGGACAGGATGGCCTTAAAATAAAATTTTATAGTATTTAACATATACTAAAGTGACATGGAAAATGTTAATTTCAGATTGTGGGAGTTCCAATTATTGAAGCCATCCACCAATAACCACACTGAAGTAATGTCAAAGAATCCCAAGAGTGTGCCAGTGAAAAAAAAGTTTATTATGGAAAAACTAATGGACCATTTTCTGTAGCTGCTCCTGCTGGTGCTGCTATGATGGGTAACATACAGCAAGTAAAATATCCTTCTCATGTGTTAAAACATACATTTTACCCTAGGGGAATAGAATGGGCTTCCTCTCTGTTAAATACGTTTGATTGCTTTGGGATATTTTCTCTCCTTTTCTGTTTTTTTCTAGCACTGTTTTTATTTTAATAAAAACTTTTTATAGTATTTGGGCAAAATACAATTCAATTGTATCTCTTTTTCATAAATAACTTTTGGTTAAAGTTGAGTTAAATGGCTTTCCCGTGACCTGCCTCTTGTTATGATCCAGAGGTCCGTACAATTTTGCTGTGGGGGTGTTAGGCTAATGATTCCAATGCTTCAATGCTTACTCCAGTAAAGATGACCATGTCCTTATGTTATAAGCAGAGTGTGCACTATGTTTTAACATGTCAAAAAAAAAGGTGTTTGATGATGGCCAATCTTTGCTGCATGCATGGGAAGTTCTGTTGGTTTGCAAAAGTTTAAAGTTTTTCACGTATTGTCTATCCATCAGCTGTACATATATTTTAACAAAATAATTTCTCCAAGAGATATCTTAGCCTTAATTATTTCAAGATAATAAAGATGTAAAAAATCTGCAATCTCCTAGACCTGAAAATGTAATCATAATTAGTGTTATTTTTCTAAACTCCTTGAGATGTGCAGGAGGAAGTGTGTCAGGACCAAGAGTGCTGCCCTTGGTCACCCCACAGAGCATGGATTGGAACTGCAATGCTCTGTTGAAGCCATTTCTGTTCCATACTATGCCTGCTTCATGAACTCTTTCTTTTCTTTTATTATTGTTTTAATCTTTATTGTGTTTATTTCCATTACCACTTAATCCCCTTAGGTCCCCCTCCCCCAGTGATCACCACACTGTTGTCCGTGTCCATGAGTCCTTTTTCCTTTTTGCTCAATCCTTCCATCCTCACCACTCGCCCACTACTAGCTGTCATCCTGCTCTCCATCAATGAGTCTCACCCCATTCTGTTAGTTCAGTTTCTTCATTAGATTCCACATATGAGTGAAATCATGTAGTATTTGTCTTTCTCTGACTGGCTTATTTTGCCTAGCATAATATTCTTCAGGTCTATTCATACTGTTGCAAAGGGTAAAATTTTCTTCTTTTTAATGGCCATTGTATAAATGTCGCGTAGTTATTTTATCCATTCATCTACTGATGGACACTTGGGTTGCTTCCATATCTTGGTGATTGTAAATAATGCTGCAATAAACATGGAGGTGCTTATATTCTTTCAAATTAGCATTTAGGGTTCCTTCAGATATATTCCCAGAAGTGGGATCACTGGGTCAAAAAACAGATCCATTTTTAATTTTTTGATGTATCTCCATACTGGTTTCCACAGTGGTTGTACAAGTCTACATTCCCACCAACAGTGCAAAACTGTTCCCCTTTCTCCAGATGCTTGCCAACACATGTTGTTTGTTGATTTATTGATGATAACCAATCTGACAGGTGTGAAATGGTATCTCATTGTGGTTATGAGTCTACTTTAACATTAGATTTCGGATCCTGGCTCCCTTTTTGTAGAAAACAAAAAATTACTTTTTAAATATTTTTGTTTTTTTAGGATAGAATAAAGAATTGGCCATTTCAACTTCTAATTTACTTCATCTGACAACTCTAATTCCAGCAGTTTTCCCTGTAAGGTTATCAGCTGATTAAACTAATACAACATGTAAAACCCACAAAACTTATTGCTTATTAATACTAGCCCAGTCTCTACTGGAGAACATTGACAATTGCCTCAAATGTGTAAGAATTCAAATGTTGTTTCAGAATTTCATTTAAAATCAATATTGATGTGTGTGTTATTTGTAACTCATTATCCTTAAGAATTTTAATTTGTGGAAGTTGTTTCACTCTCAAGTTCAGCCAACACAGGATGCAGGCATCATTCGGTTTTGCAGTGTTGATTACCTATTTTTTTTCCTGTAGTTCTTTCATGATTGCTTCTGGGTTCAATTCCACAAAATTTTTACCTAGTTTGTGTTTCCTTGGCTTAATTCCCTGTTCTGTCTCCACAGATCACAGTATTTGACAGAACAGCAAAGGAGAGAAAGTCTTACTACCAGATTTTCCACTTGAACTATAAATTAAGTGAAGTTTAAATTGAAAATTCCTTAATCAAAGATGTCAGCTTACATATGGTCACCGGGTTTAATGTAGTCAAGTGTATCTATATGAACATAAAGGGAAAGTTGGGTTTAGTTACACACCTGGAAAACTCGTATCACAGACAATTCTCATTTCTTTCATGAAAGTAAAATTAATGATAATAATTACTACTACTTTTTTGAGTGTCAACTATAGCACCATTGTGCTAAGTGTTTTAGTTCAAAGTAGGACTTGAGCAACTAGTTATTTACATGTTTGGTAGTTCAAAGAGATAAAGTATCTTGTATCAGGTAATGTAGCCTTCAAATCATTTAAAGTGGAAGTTAATACCAGACCCATCTCCCTTCAAGGTCTGTATTTCTAATCATTCTGCAATTCTACTTCTCACCAAGATGATTATGATGTTTTTGTCTAATAACAAATAACCCTGGAATTCCAGAAGCTTCTAAATTCATAACTTTGTATAAATCTGTAATGAATTTCCACTAAGGGCTTCTCTGAATGTAGCCTGTGCCAAGATAGAGGGTCAAACTAAGTTGGTTGTATAATATGACAAGTATCTTTGGCCAGGCACTGTTTATCTCCATATTGCCTAACTTAAAATTATTCTGCAGCATTCTCCCTGAATAAAAGTCAATTGGCTAAATCTTAGAATCTGTCTTCACAATCTATGTTTCCTGAACTTTGAACCCCTGGTAAATCCACCCATCAGTGATGAGCTGGCCTTTGTAGGTGGGTCATCTAGGAGAACCATGCCACCTTTGTAACTGTGCCCTCTTGGGCTCCCAGGCCAAGGTAAAGAAGGTAGGGCTCAACCTGTTACCACTGTGGTAGTAAATTATGCAACATCTCAGCCCTGATACAAATTCTATAAAGATAATTTCTTCTTCCACATTCCACTATCATCTCCAAGCCTCCAAATAGTTCTTTCTGCCCACCTAAACAAGCTATATCTAGTACGCAGCAACTGAGTCATTTTCTGAGTAAATGAAAACTGTAAGTCCTCAAACACATTGTCACTTATTTTGAGCAACGATGCTCTGACTATCATCCCCTGGCTAGCTCTAATCCAGTCCTAGTTTATCAGAGTTACAGCTCAGATAAGGTAGATGCATGCAATCTGAGGAGCATGCAAAACAGCCCATGGAATAATGGGAAAAATGTTAGAATGTCTCATAATATTTATTTTACCTCAACACTGAAAGCTTTTATTTTGGGGTATGTTTTATAAAACAAATAATGTGTAAATATAATGGTACATTTATATTATTATGCATAAATAAATATACAAGTACTGGGAATTTGCACTCAAACATGTTTGAAAACCCCTGATCTAAGATACTATTAAGCTAAAGGAATTCTAGGTGGAAAGTATTGGTCATTCATTATGATACTACAAATCCATAGGTATTAATACATCAACTACCCAAAATTACATAAATTCTGTATTGTAAAGAGGAGGCTAAGGCACTTGATTATATGGACTAGTTTTCAACCAATAAGAAAGTAGAAAAAGTCTAAATGTAAATCCTCCAAGCTCTCTTCTGAGACAGGGAAAATTGCAGAATGAGATTTTCTATCTAAATGCCTTATATTATCACGCACAAGTTTAGGGAGTGGAAGAGTCATGTTATATCTCAAAACAATATTTCCCAGCAAGTATTTTAAGGCTTTGGGGTTTTAATTAGGAACAATTGAAAATTGTGAAAATGTTTTAAGTAGGAAGTAACAAGATCAGATTTGTCTTTGATAGGATTGCTCTCAATGTTGTGTGCATAATAAACTGGGAAGAGACAAAAAAGAGGAATTCCCATGCCCCTCTAGGTGAACCTCAGAAGGTCAGGGATGTGTTTTCCCTCACGGTAGTACTTGAGCGTCTATGGTGGTGTCTGGTACATGGTAGAAGCTCTGTAAGTTTATGCTGAATAAAGGGATTAATATATACATTCAGTTAAGACCCTATTTTAGAAATTCAGGCAAAAGGTGACAGTATTGGGGGGACCCAAAAAATCCCAAAATTTATTTATAAAAATTGTGTATTTTTATTCTTAAATGTTTAAACTTCAGTCACCTTCAAAGTACTCTCCATCTAATGCAGTACACCTATCAAGACGTTTTTTTCACTACTTAAAACAGTTTTTGAATTTGTCGATTTTAATGCCTTTTAATGCTTGTGCTGTCTTTTGTTTCACCTCTTCCACATTGGCAAAACACTTCCCTTTGAGGAATTTTTCATCTTGGGAAACAATAAAAAAAATCACTTGGGGTGAGATTGGGTAAATGAGGAAAGTGGGGCACAGAGGTCATGCTATTTTTGGTCAAAAACTGCTAAATACATTATGCATAAATCACCCATCACAAAATGGGCAAACACATTGAAAGAGTCTTCAGAAAATATTCACTGAAGCCAAATGCAGCCTCTTACAATAACACCAGCTGGCACCCTGATACAGATGGGTTCCTAGAACACACATCTAGCAGCAGAAGCCTGTACTACAAGGGGCCCACCCTCCAGAAGATAATTCCAGGTTTTTGTTTGGGGGGTCCCCATTTGTATATTGGACTTTAAGTTGACAGTATAGAGAATACTAGACATATGATAGAGATGGTTGGTTGGGGAAGGAGCAAGAAACAAAAGCATTTTTGCTTTGGGTGTCATCTCCAAGAAATTATTGTCAAGACCAATGTAAAGGAGTTTTCCAGCTACGTTTTTTTTCTAGAAGTTTTATAGTTTCAGATCTTATTTGTCTTTAATCTATTTCAAGTTAGTTTTTGTGAATGGTGTAAGAGAAGTGTCCATTTTCATTTCTTTGCATGTGGATACCCAGTTTTTGTAACAACATTTACTGAAGATGTCCTTTTCCCATTGTGTATTTACTCCCTTGTCAAAGATTGGTTGATTGTTCACCTGTGGGTTTATTTCTGACCTCTCTATTCTATTCCTTGGTTTATGTATCTCTTTTCATGCCAGTACCTTAATGTTTTGATTACTATAGTTTTATGATATGATTTGAAATCAGGGAGTGTCATGCCTCCAGTTTTGTTCTTCCTTATCAAGACACTGTGATTATTCAGGTTTTTTGTATGTTTTTAATATAAATTTTAATAATATTAAATAAATTATATTTTTAAGATAATATTTTAGAAAAAATTTGTTTTTACTAATTTTATGGAAAATGCCATTGGAATCTTTATTAGGATTGCATTGAATTTATAGATGGCTTTGCATAATATGAACATTTAAACAATATTAATTCTGCCAGTTCATGAATTTGGGATAACTTTCTATTTATTTTTATCTTTTCCAGTTTCCTTCATGAGTGTCTTATAGTTTTCAGTGTACAGATATTTTATTTACCTCCATAGTTAAATTTATCCCTAAGTGTTTTGTTGTTTTTGATGCTACTATAAATAGAATTGCTTTCTTAATTTCTTTTTTTGGATAGTTCATTATTAGTATATCAAAATGCAAGAATGTTTTCTATTGATTTTGTATCCTGTAACTTTACTGAAATCATTTATTATTTCTAAGTATTTTTGGTGGAGTTTTTAATATAAGATTGTGCCACCTGCAAAGAGAGGCAATTTAACTTTTTTCCTAACCAATTGGGATAAATCTATGTAATTTTGACGAACTATCTAAATATTTTTCCTAATATAAATTTGTATAATCCATAGATTTTGGCAAACAATAAATAGTATTTTCAATGATGTTTAAAATGATGCCTGTTATGGACTGAATTGTGCCACCTCTAAAATTCATATGTTGAAATCCTAAACTCTAGTACCTACAAATGTGATTTTTTTGGAGGTAGAGTCTTTAAAGAGGCAATTATACTATAATGAGGCCATTACAGCAGGCCCTTATTGAAGATGACAGGTGTCCTTATAGAGATAGACACATATACGAGAAGAACACCATGCGAACGTAAAGAAGGTGATCTGCGGGCTAAGGAGAGAAGCATGGAATAGACCCTTTCCTCGCAGGCCCGAGAAGGAATCAACCCTGCTAATTCCTTGATTTCAAGCATCTGGCCTCCAGAACCACAAGTCAATAAATTTCAAACAGTTTGCAGTATTTTTGTTACAGCAGCCCTAACAAACAAGTGCAATATATCTGTAATAGCAGCAACTTTGTGAAGACTTGGACTATTAACTCTAGTGTGTGTTTCCTGTTCTGGTTGAATCTGCCAAACTTAACACATGCTAGTTGCTACTGAATACAGTGAATAGCTCTGGTTGTTTACAATGACATGCAAATTGTATTTTAAATGGCATTTTATAGTTCAAAATGTGTGGAAAGCAGAAGTAACAATCGGTTTTAGACCATGCCCATTTCTGCCTTTATAATAGAAATTTTTTAAAAGCAGAATGAGTACTGCTTTCTATTGACTAGCCAGTGGTCTCTTTGTGTGGTTGTTCAGAATAAATATCATTGTCAAGGTCACTTGAACATGAGTTTGAGATACTGCAAATGTCATACAAATTCTGAACATTTTACTTCTCTTAAACAAGTTTCTTCCATTTAGCTATGAATATACCTGCTTCACTTTATTTAGAAAGAAACTATTCTTTCCACAGTGGCTGAGCTACCACTTTTAAATGTACTTACACATTTGCTGGCTAAAATGACATAAATAACCATTTAAATTTAGTTTTTTCTTATTTTTTAAATTTGAGGAGATAATATTTAAATAATATTAATACACAATGATTTAAGGGTTATTTTACAATTAATGCTGTTAAATTGTCCAAAGTCTAACACTATGTGGATTATATTTGTATTTCTCCTCAATGCTTTTTTCTTATCAGAAGGTTAAATATATTTTTAAAGATTTTATTTATTTATTTTTAGACAGAGGGAAAGGAAAGAAGAAAGAGAAGGAGAGAAATATCAATATGTGGTTGCCTCTTGCACACCTACTTCTGTGGACCTGGTTCACAACCAAAGCATGTGTCCTGACTGGGAATCTAACCAGCAACCCTTTGGTTTGCAGGCCTGTGCTCAATCCACAGAATCACACCAGCCAGGCAGAAGGTTAAATATTCTTTAAATGTCAGAGTTTGTACCTTAATTTTTAAGTCATTGTCAATGCAGATACTACAGAAAGACCCAAAGTTATAATTCTTTAGTTTTTGAAATATTAACATATTGTTCTCTTTTCATCATTTTTAGGAGCTAGAACTCAGAAAAATTCTGTCGTGTCAACACGTATTTATAAATTGCCTAAATAACAGTGCATATGATGGAAGTTACAAACAAATTAAAGATGAAATTCTTATTCTAATAGACAAGAAACATTTTACACATTAAGTTAAACCTGAGTTAATATAAAGAATGCATGTATGTGTCTGTGTGTGTGCAGCGTAGAGCTGAACCAAGAAATAGCATAAAGCTAAATAAAAAGCCACTTGAGTACATTTTAAGTGATAAGCAGACTTGTCTTGTTAGAACATAGATTTGATGTTGATGAGACTTGAGTTACATTAGAATACATGTGTGAAGAAAGATGACTGTGAGCCGCAAAGGCCAGTGTTGAAGTTGGATCCAAGGCTGATGAATCAGGTGGGTCTTACTACAAAAGATCTAGAGCCTGACAGCCGGCCTTCCACACTGATGACCCCTTATTAATCACTGAGCTCCCTGCTCTTTCCCTGCATTTTTTTATAACATATATCACTCTATGAGACACCGTTACAAAACCATTGTTTAGACTGCTTTATGAAAATGTTTAAATTTTAATGCTTTATCTCCTCAAGCAAAATACCCTGCTTTTAGGACAGAACTTTGTTTTGTTCACTGTTATTTCCTCAGTGCTTAGAACCATGCCTGGAACATTATAAAAACTCAGTTAAAATGTGTCCACTAGATGAATAAATCAGTGATCTTATGCAACTGTTTACTGTATCTCACTTTCTTATACGGACATGGAGGTTATGATGATGATATTAAAAATAATAATACCAACTACACAGTGAGACTATGATGCTCATGTATAGATGCACCTATCACAGCACTTTGCATATAAATGCTCAACACATTTAGATGTGGTTTTTCTTATAGTAGATTCTTGCATTGCAACCAACATAAGAAAAGTAGGCTTGAATATTTATTTTAGGGTGTTGATGATTTGTCTTTTGTCCAATAAAAAAGTTGAAAACCTCAGGAATATAATAAGCTCATAGTCCTTGCTGTCAAGGAACAACACATTTACTTGAAATTAGACTCAGGTGTAAAAGTAGCAAACAGTAAAGATAATGCATGCATTGTGAGATCTAGGGTATAACAAAGCATTTGGAAAAGAAAAATACCAGTGAGAGCAAGGGCAAGTGGTAGAAGAGATTTCAGGAGAGGCTTCATGGGAGAAGAGGGAACTTGAATTTTGTACTGGAGAATAGCCCTAATCCAAATCCATGAAGAAGAGAATTCTGGGGGCAAGGAACAGGGCAAAGAAGAGCACAGAGTTCAGCTGCAATGACTTTGGGACATGCATGTGATAAAGAGGAGAGGGTGTTGATGCAAAACAAAAAAGTTGAGCATTTGAGAGAGGAATAAACTTACATATGTAGGATGATAAGTTCTTCAGTAAACATGAAGGGCCTTGTGTTAACCTGTTCAGTCTATTACAACAGAATTCTATAGAATTCTGTTCTATAAGCTTCTATAAGCCATTCATGGCTTATAAGCAAAAGAAATTTATTTTCTCACAACTTTGAAGGCTGAGAAGTTCAAAATAACAGTGCCAGCTGATTCAGTGTCTGGCAAGGACCCTCCTGTTTCAAAGATGGTCATTTTCTTGCTGTGTCCTTACTTGGTGGAAGAGGTGAGGGAGCTCTCTGCAGTCTCTTTTATAAGGGCACTGATTAGAACCTGGGCTTTGTGACTTGAAAGGAGCAATGAAATCACTGGATCAGGAAACAGTGACCAAGAGAGTAATCCAAATGGTGGGAAGAGAATAAAAATGATGAGGCACAGAGGACCTAGGGCAGAATGTATTTGAAAAGATAATGATCAATACCATCAAATGTCTCTGAGACATCTAGAAAGCTTAATCTGAGAACTAATCAGAAGGGAGTAACTGCATATTTTAGAGAAGGAGACTTAAACAGTGTGATTGGTGTACAGGATGTACAGTTCAGATAACAAAGGAAATTGTTGAGCAAGAATTGCAATTTTCATAAGTGGATTTCAGGCATGTCTATAACTGCAAATATGAGAAAAAGAATGTTCCTAACTGTGAGTATCGAGTCACAATGGAGGAAAATGGGGGAGGTATTTGAGCTGCACATGCATGACTGGAGACTTTGCCCCCTTGCTAAACATGGCATCCAGAAGTGGAGCAAAGGCAAACATGGCCAAACTGGTCATCATTGGTTGGAAAGCTGGACACCCCCACTGGCTTTCTCACAGATGGGATTTTGGGAGAGGACTTTAGAAACAGAGTTCATCAAAAAGCAAAGAGTCAGTGGGTTCTTTCCCCTTCCCCCAGTGAGGGGCATGTCCGTGGGCACCAGCAGGCCTGCCAATAGTGGCCACGGTGGACCCATGAATGGAGGCCTGGGATCACAGACTCCAGAAGATTCCTGAAACTGGACAGCGACTGGAGGTCAGCTAAGCCACCCACATTTTATGATACCTTTGGGTGGGAGAAGAGGTTCCTGGCACAACCTTGAACTGAGCTGATAGAGGGTGACAGGGTGACTTTTCTTTGGGTGCCTTAGAGGAAAGGGGCTTTGAGGCAGAAACATGCTGTTATTTCCAAAGACCTTGGAGATAACAGCACTGTGAACAGATTTTTGTTCTTGTGTTATTTTCAGTTCTTGAACCTATGTAGCAGTTGAAATGACAAATATTTAAATAGCTATTTTTGATGTCATACTCTAACTTTTCTTTTTCTCTTACTTGTTTTACCTAGATATTTTAGACAGAAACTTGCCGTTACATAAAAGATTCTTTTCTTTTCCACTGAACTCCATCTTCGGAGATTTGCCTGGTAGGTGGCGGGCAGTAGGGCTCCCCTACTGTTTGGGTTCAGTAACAATATCTGCAGTTTGTTTCTGTTCATTTTCTTTTTTATGAGGCCACTCCACTCAAAAGGCTGAGCTTGTAACTCCAACTTCAGTTATTAAAAAAAAGCATTTGGAGTTTGGGGACTCCCAAACAGAGATTTTCATCCTCTCATCAGTCACCACTAAAGATTTCAGAGTTAAGAATTCCCTTGCAAAGCTTGTTTCTCTTGTGGGTAATTCTACTCTTGGACACATTTCCTTGTGTATAGATCTAAAAAAGTCTTCATAGGTGAGTTCTACACAACTGTTGAGAGCAGCATTTCCCAAAATGTGTTCCACGGAACATTAGTGCCATAGGCAGCTAATAGGTATTAAATAAGGAAACGTTGTCCTATAAAATGTAATTTTGAAGTCCAGGTTTAGTCGAACTCAGACCAGTTTCCTGACTGTGGGACTCCTCAGAATCTCTCCCGTGTGCACGGTGACTATCAAGGAAGTGTTTGTAGCTGCAGTTGTTTCCCAAACAGTTTTTTGGATCAAGAAATTGTTTTGTCGTGAAACTCATTGGGGGGCACACTACCCTAGATGCATTTTAGCTACAGTTTTCCAGGTCCTTTTTCCTCAGACTGAATGTCGCATTGTATTTATATGCTATGTGGTATGATGTAGTACAAAAAAAGATCCATCACTAACAACAACAACAATAATATACATAAATCAACTGCAAGTCTCCCTCCGTTCCCCCTCCCACTCCCTTCCTTCTTGTCTTCTTTTCTTCCCTTGGTATGTTCCCCCTAATTAGGAAATTGTTTCAATAGGCTTCTCAGTTTTTATTTAAAATAAAGAACATGTACCAATGAATTAGATTTCAATTAATTGCTATATGTGGAACAACCGTAGAATAACTATTGGGTAACTTCATTAACAGAATATGTGAGACAGGGATATCTAAATTTCCTTTTCCCATTTCCTTCTAGGAATTGTAGGATTCTAAATTTCTTTGAAAACACATAAGAGTTCGAGGTACTGGCGTGCATCAAATTCTTTAGTAAAACAGGGCAAGGGAATATGCTTTTAACTTTAGCTCTAAGTGTTGCTGTGAGCGTCTCACAGCTCTTTAATCAGACCTGGGCGGCAGCTGATCTCCCCGTGTGCATTCATGCGGAGGGCAGATGCCCTTCGCAAACACATGTGGGCTGACTCTGCACTACATCACCACCACCCACCTTCATTTATGTTCTGGAAAAAGGCAATCTCTACCAAATGTTTTCAATTTTTATTCTGCTTCAGTCTCATAGAGATATTTCCCAGGAATGCCCTTATCTCATCCACCATGACTTTCTTGTTTCTCTACTTTGTTCCTCTGCCCTTTACTGAAGCTGTACAATCACCTCCGCACACGTGTTGCCCTCTGTTATACTCCTTGCCACTTTTCCTGTGTTGTGTAGTCTCCTTAGTGCCCAGAGGACATCACCCTATTTCCTACTGAACTGCTTTTATTTCCCATTTTTTGGCTTCCGGCTTTTACCAACTTCTCAGTGCTTTTAATGGCACACATTTGGTCTAGATGTCTTTTTATCCTCACCTGAGGACATTTTTTTTTCATTGCTTTTAGAGAGAGAGGAACGGGGAGAGAAAAGGAAAGACAAACTTTGATGAGAAAGAGAAGCATTGCATTGCCCAGTAGGTGCCCAGATGGGGGATTGTAGTACACACCAGGGCAGAGTTTGAACCTGCAACCCAGGTATGTTCCCTGATTGGGAATCGAACCTGCAACCTTTCAGTTACCAGGATGATGCTTCAACCAACTGAGCCACACTGGCCAGGGTAGTCTCCTACTTATTTTTAAAGCCACTACAAAGAAACATTGACATTATCTATTTGAATAATTCACATTGTTTTTTATAAAGCCATTCCTTTTGTGAAACTTACCTTCCCTAATTCCAGAGTAAATCAGCCACTTGGAATTCTACCTTCCTGTCATTGGAAATTCTTGATATCCTGGAGCAGCAGGATAACACTTGAATGCTTGGGCGGAGGCAGTGAGTCTTCTCTGTGTTATAATAAAATTTTAACCATTAAGCATGTGACACCTTCTCTAAGAAGCCCTTACCCTTAAAGAGCTCCATGCCCCTTCCTTCCACAAATGGACAGGTGCTTTAGGTGGTTAGGCTAAAATCATAGGATGACTGAAAATACCTGTTCCATGAGCAGAAAATACTCTTAGGGATTGAGATATAAATGAGCTAGCCTTAAGTTTTTCTTTAAAATTACTGCAAATACTATGCACAACAAGTTACATAGAACTCATGAAGCTGCTTTTTTAATAAATGAAGTCCATCTATAGTAAATGACCTGATGGGATGAAAGCGGCTCTAATCAAACTGGGGACAGACGAGTTCTGTAGATGTAGCTTACTTCATTAATTTACTACTGTTTAGGGTTCACAGTCAATGGCCAATTGCTATTATTTGTGAGAACACTAAATAAAATAAGTAGAGGAAAATAAGTTGCGTGATGTATTGCAGAGATAAATCACAGCCCGGCATGTGGGGAGATGAAACCCTCCAGCAGAAGCACTTAGCACACTTCATTTGATTCCCATTCGTCAGCCTCCGTGCCAGTGGCTCAAAAAGAATGCAAAGGTAAATGAACACAAAAATATGATTTACGGCACTGGAAAATAGTCCCACCCAAATAAATCAAGGTTCCACTTCATTTCCAGCATTGGTTTATTCGTAACACAGGGCTTTTACAATCAAGCCCCGCATTGTAAACAAACCCCAACCAAACATGTACCTGCAGTAGGAGATAGGCATGATACTGTGTGCTCAGAGAGAACCAATGAGGTTTAAAAATAACTGCAGCTATTCACTACATTGAAAAAGGAAACAGGCAGCACATTTTAAAGGCCCTCGCTGGTTTGATCAATCATGTTATTGCATTCTGCTCACATTGTTAGGACAAGAGAAGCCACATTCACATTCAGAATATGTAGATTGAAAATGTGTAACCAGACTGTGTTTATATATTGTACATAGCTTTGTTAAAATTCCTGGGGAGACTACTGTGAATGTCCATTCTCTATCTAAACATTTCAGAATCGAGCTAGGACTGAGGTAAACGGAAAAATAGAGGGATAAGTGAAGGGTAAGTGAATCTATTAACTAGGGTCTCCTATAAAATGATTTAATGAATTTTCATCCTGCACCAAATATATTATAGCTGCTATATTGCTACTGGAGATCTTTTCTCCTGATGCAAACTAAAGATACTAAAGGATGAAACTGAAGGCTTTCTGTCACAAGCAAGTCTCTCTTTAGTAAATGTGGGTTGTTGTATAACACAAACATAATTTTATGTTGTTTTCCTTTTATTAATAATAGGCATAAAATAAGGAAGGACATAATTGGAAACAAATACACATGAAGAAAATCTTAATGCAGTAAGAATTTGGGACCAGAATGGGCTTTATAGAACCTTTAGGAGTATAGTTACCACATTTAAAACTAAAATTAAAAAAAAAAAAATCCCAGGAGGTAAAATGAATGAGTTAGGCAAGATCACATCGTGGATTAATAACAGAGCCAGGCTCTAATCTTGGGTTTTCGGCTGTGCATCAGGTGAATTATTTTAGGTTCACCCAGATCAAATACTGCTGATCACAAAGAACTTCAAATTCTTAGAGAAGTTTAAACAATCATATACTGGGACCTTTGTATCCCACAGGCTTATTGTAATACACAATGAAAATAAAAGCAAAAACCTGTGTGTGTGCACGGGCATATGTTTCATGGATGTTTTTTATTTTACGTTTTGTGTTTTTTGTAAGCCTATTGCAATGTTTTATTCGCCATTACCATATTTAAACAATTTTTCTGGGAAACATTTAGTGTGCTTTCCAACCTGGAATGGCCTTGCTAAGATCATTGTAAGCATTGTTGTACTTAAGTGGCTTTTGTGTTTCCTCTTTCTCAACTGTGACCTGAGAAGGAGACTTTGGGCTGACCTTTTGTCTCTTTAGTCCCCAAAAGGTCGTGCACGGACTGTGTTCCCGATAACACGCTACAAAGCAGCTGTTTTGGGAAGTATCGAAAGTCAAGTAGAGAGTGTTTACATATATGTGCATGTAGCATCTTTTCTGGGAGACAATATACACATCTTTTTCTTCAATGTTTGTGCTGAAAATACTTAAATTATTGAAAGTTAATATTTTATCCTTAGCTGCAGAGGTATTACAAATGATTGAACTTACATGATTTTGCTGCCTAAAGATGAGATTATACTTTGTTGAGGTTTAAGTAGATGTTTGCCTAAGAGCAGTGCTCTCCATAGAAAACAAGTTTTCGGAAGGAAAGAGAAACAGTTGGGTTTTCATTCTATTCCTATTGAGATACCACTTCTTTTTGTTAATGATTAGGTAAATCAGAATTTCATCGGTGCACTCTCAGCATTTTCTCCTATTTATTCCATGTGTTATAGGAAAGCACCGGCACCTTAAGAAATAACCCACTTTATAGTCAAAAAGTATGGTTTGCAAATTTAATCTGTTTATTGTGGGATAAAAATAACCACAAAACAAACAAGCTCTCCTTCAATATCTGTGCCACTGGTTGGAGAGCTCTTCCATACCCTTGAAGGGTTTGGGCTATAAAACGCCTTGAAAAACAATTTCTCACAGTCTAACTCACATGTAGGAAGCTGTTTCTCTCATTCTGATTAGCTTGACTACAGGTCTGCCTGGGGATTAAATAAACTATCTCCCTTTCAAAACCCCTTTCAGGGATGAAAGGTCTCTCTTGCCTTGTGTAGCTTTCAGTACCAGCCCTTGACACCCAGGTAGGGGGTTTGACGTAGCCAGAACTGAACGCAGAAATGAAACTCCAGCTAATGTGAAGGCTTCCTGTGGCACTGCTGGGAAATGAAACGCTGGACCATTCCTCCTGGTTCATGTTTTTCCTACCCGTTACAAGCCATTTATTTTTATAACACCTTTAATGAACATGACCTATAGAAAGGGTTATAATCTGGGCTGTGGTGAACTAAGGAAAAATAAAAGGAACTTGGAATTATAATGGTTTAAGTAACTGTCAAGTACATAAGAGGAATATGAAAAACAAGTTTTTACAAGGAAAGATAAGTTATTAAAAATCTCTTAAAAGGAAAGTAATAAAATGCATGAGAGGAAGAAAATCTAATTGAGCACTCTTTCAACCATAATTGATTTGACAAATATGCATTCAAGCCCAAGACACCTGCAAACTTAACTTCTATCTTTGTTTTTTCAGCATTCAAATTCTGTCATTGCTGTATTTGTGGTTCACAGTTTACATTTTTGTAACTGAATAAATTCCAATGATCTGTGTTAAATATTTTTCCCAAACTCACAATCATTAAATGTGTTGGTATGTTGAATGACAGGCTGGCACAATAAATTCTTCTCTTTTTCATGTTTATCTGATACTAAAGCTTGAGGGGGATTTCTAAGTTTTCCTTCTAAACATATTTGTAGATTATTTCCTTGTTTGGCAAGGGAATGGAATTTACCATCACTTGGGAAAATTCTGAAGTCAAGCTGTGAAATTGAACAAAATTTTCATCAGCAAAAATTGAGTTTGAAAAACATGTGTTTCCCCTTTGGTAACAGGATGATGCAAAGTAGAGAGGAAACAGGATTGCAGAGTTTAAGTCTTCATTATTCTTTCTTGTGTAACTCTTCAGCAGCAAGGCAAAGAAAGGAGAGGAATGCCAGCTGCAATGCCCAAAGCAAAATCTTTATGAGTGAGCAATAGAACTCAGAGAAGCAAACCAGGTGTCCACCCCCTTGATCTTAACACACAACATTTGTATACACAACAGAAGAGGAGACACAAGCCGAGAAAGGACAGCTCACTGGGGGAAAATGAAGAAAGTTGAGTAAAATATTTTGAGAGGTTGCTGAGCCTTGTGGTATGTTTATATAGGCATGCTGAATGATATATCCAAGATCATATTTTCATAAAGAAAATAGCATAATTGCCTATTTCCTTAAGTCATGTAAGCCCAACCCAAAAGATGCGTTTTCAGGGATAACAATAGCTTAAGTTTCTACAGCACTTTACATCATCTTATTTGATTTTATCTGATCCACACAACACTCTGTAAGGTAGGTTACAGTTAACTCAAGAGGAACTTAACGCTCAGAGAGGTTAAATCTTTTTCCCACAGGCCAAAAGCAGGCTGAGAATCTGTTGCTGTAATTTTTTTATGCCACTGAATCAAACAGATTCACCAAATGCCACAGCCACATCGTTTTCAAGAAGTATAAATTAAAAAGTTGCCTAGTTTTCAACGAAGGAAACATCTTTTGTAAGAATCCATATTATGAACTTAAACTAATTTGTAGAAAATTAGGACAAAAGCTTGTTCTAGTATGTATGCTCGTAAGGATCAGTTCAGAGGTCCTTTTATATAAATATACACTAAGTTTCATGTCTCACTGCTCAAACATATTATTCATGTCTACCCTTTTACTCCTGGGTGCTGACATTATGTTGCAGATCTTAAACTCTTGTGTGAGAGAGAAAATGAAGAATATCACCATCATTACCATAAAAACATTTAGGGAGGCCCAATCTGTGCACCTGTTGTTGTTTTGCAAAGTGGGTTACCAGACACGATTGCCGTCCACTGGGACCTTAGAGACAAAGGAAGGCAACCTAAAGAACACACAGACAACTAAACAAGCAATGAGACTTGTACACAGGCACATATGTGCTAGCTCCTATTTGCATATGGAAATGTCGACGTTGTAGATTCAAGTTAATGATGTTTTGCTTTTGTCAATCCATTACGAGTTGTCAGCTATTAAAATCTGGCCCCAAGTGGTGTCTCAGCGCAGCGACTTGCCTGATCCTGCTGTTCTGTTGTGTAGGTTAGGATCTCAAAAGTCCTACTGAGCTTCAGGGAATTCTTAGCTTGTAAAGACTGTGCATTCGGGGTCACTGATATTTCAAGAAATAGCTCAGCCAAACATCAATTCTTTCCTTACACTTTTAAAAACTTAGTTTAACTACTAGTACACAAAATCCTCTATTGGCCTCTCCTCATAAGTTTCAGTTTAAAGAAACTTTGTGAATTGAAAATGAAGCTTAAAACAATTTCTGTTTTGAACTCTGATACAAGATTTAAGACAAAATATCACTTCCTTATTTTTTAGTTTTCAGCAACATGAGAAGCCTTATTACTTCCTTAGTCATATTAGAAATGTGTTTTGCTTCATGACATTATTTGATGCCTCAGTATGGATGGAAGCAAGGATAAGAGAAGATTGCCAATCTTTACATTATGCAGCAGCTAATATTTTTTAATGTGGTACCTATACAAAAAAATTAACTAGATGTCATACATATATAGTCTCATTTAATGTTTACAGTTGTTGCATGGGATAGAACCTATTTTACCTCCACTCCTCCATAATACTGATGAGGAAACTCTAAATGAATTGACAAATACAATGACAATTTAGTTCACTCTGAAGCCCATGTATTTAATCTCTACCTAACTGTCCACTCTATACGGTAATTCTAAAAGGATGTGTTCTTAAAAATTCTGTAATTTCTTTAAAAAAATTTTTCCTTGTTTTTGAACTTATTTTCCTAAAAAAAAAAAAGTGTAAGATCTTGGGGCAGTGTTGAGTACTGAGTACCATAAGGGCAGTGTGCACAAGACACCCCTCCCTGACCACTTCACAACCTCTCAGCGTCATCTCTTCCTCCAGTCTTTGCTGCATCATTGAGTGGTGCATAGGCTCTGACCAGACGCACACAGGTGAACCTGACAATGCCTTGTTTAGACCCCACGAAACTTCTCTGACAGTGCAGCACGGTTGTTCCACTGTGCCAGTCACAGGTACAACTCGGTAGGTTGGAAAGGAAATGTCCATGAGGTCACACTTAATAGTTGGAGAACAGGAACTGATGGATAAAATCATCTCTCTCTTTTCTTTCAAGTGAACAGTTCTGAGGCACATTTCATGTCTCCTTAGAAAATCTGGCCAGGGAGAACAGTATTTGCCCATGGTGCTGGCCAATCTATGCAACCTTGGTTTGGCTTACCCTCCGTTCCTGTTTCACTCCACTGTCTCTCACTCCTGATCCTTGGGGACTGCATCTCTAATAAATAATCTGCATGCAAGCTCTTTTCCAAGTCCTTCATTTGGTGTATGCCAAGCTATGACCCAGGAACTGTGTTTTAATTATTATCATATACCCCTCTCCTAATATGTCTGACAGAGTACATATACAATAAAGCTAGAACTAAAATGTTGAGAGGGGTTTGTTGTTGTTCCTGTTTTTTAAAAAAACATTTCTGAATAAGAGCTTGGGTTAAAGGGAGTTAAGAGATTGTTATTTTTTACAGTTGAGAAATTGCAGCGGTGCTTAGTTGTTGCCATGGATGTGTTGCCTTGGAGGCTAGAGAAATTGGACAGGGTTGAATCTATTATGGCCTTTTCTAGGGCTATTAAGCAGGCACACACATCCAGAAAAAGTAACTTTTAATTCCTTGATGCTAAGATCAATATAACCAGCACTATTGTTTTCTAAATATAAGGACCATATTCCAATGACTGAAATTTGTAATATAATTTCTATCATTCATTCATCTCCCTCCAGCACAAAATGAACACTTTAATAAATGAGTTCCTTTTTCTGATATGGATAATTATTTTTCAGTAACTGGATAGCTCATATTCTAAATTAAAATAAGCCCAGTTTATTGGTTCATATCCAATTTGTCATCGGATAGGTATCAATCTTTAAAAATAGAATCATAATTAGGAAAATTAAAACAATTTAAGGTCTTGTAAGGCAAGCCAAAAGCTAAAGAGTAGTTGAAATTAAACCCTTTTCCCCTGTTACTTCCTGATCAATGTTTCAGTGCCTCTGGGCTTTCTGGAAATGTGTTGGTGTCAAGGATTATACTGGGTGCCCTTCAAGAGCAATAAATCCACTTAAAAATATGTAAATGCGTTTTTACTATTGACCTGGAGGTGAAAAGTTCTATATCAAGTTACTAACAGCCTGAGCTACCCATTCTTTTATTCTGATACTAATTAAAACGACCTGTGAAATAAACTGCGTGAGATTATTCATTTGTAGTGGGGTGAAGAAATAAGGAAGGTTTACTAAGAGTTACCTGCCACACAAAGCTGCAACTTCAGGAGAACAAGAAGAAAAGGGAGCTCAATGTTTTTATGCATATATCCCTCTTTTTAAAATTCTCATCACCACGATCTAAAAACTTACCGCCTTAAATTGATCCTCTGTAAAAAGCCTTGTGAATTATTCCATGATTCCTAGAGTTAGAATAATCATCCTAAAAGCTGTGTAGCAGCACCCACCACTCCCATTCCCCCAAATTGGCAGTGGTCTATGATTGCCCAGAGTAGAAAATTCAAACTTCTTTACCCCCAAATGTTTGTTACATTGCCCAACATCTACCACATAACTAGTATAACTCCTAGTAGGAGCAAATAAAAATCCTTTACTTGTGATAAAATGCTTTCTAAGTGTATTCTGCCATATGATTGCTCTTATTTCCATTCATTTTCCTTGTCTACTGGAAACTGCATATGGCCAGGAAATATCTTTTCCACTATGTTTATTTTTTCTTTCTTTATTTCTTAAATTGTAATTGGCATACAATATTAAGTAGTTTCAGGTGTACAACATGGTGATTGCACATTAATATACCCTATGAAATGATCACCACAATAATTTTAGTACCATCTGTCATTGTATTGAATACATGCTTATTAAAATATCATTGACTATATTCACTCTGCTGTACATTATAGCCCTTAGCCCTGTGACTCATTTCATAACCAGAAGTTTATACTTCTTAATTCCTTTCTCTTTTCCAACCATATCCCTACTCTTTACTGATTTGCTTTTTTTGGTTTTGTTTTTTCCCACCTACCCTGGGTACTCAAACAATCATCTATTCATTGAATGGGGAATTGCACCTCAGAATATTGTTTAGATGTCCCACAAATCTCGCATTTCATATACAATGGACTTGATGAAGAAATTAATACAGTTCAAATACGGTTACTCTGAAACTCTACAGTAGCCAAGGTAATATGGACAAATTAAGAATTGAGTGCCGTCGGACTCAAGGCCACACAAATTGCCGCTCAGGCAGTACCGCTTGTACTACAAACTGTAGGAGCCTCCGCCACACTGTAGTTGATGTGGACAATGGCTCCGCTCCCTGACAGAGGAGCTGTACAACACTGGCCCAGCAATTCCTGGCAGCCCTGCTGACCTTTACTAACCTTGTTGATTTGGACAAGTTCCTTAATCTCCTCCCTTAGGAAGAGGGGACAGCATGCATCCTTAAAGAGTTGTTGAGAATGAAATCACAGTTTGTTCTCTCCCAACACTGTTTGCAATTATGAATTAGGTTACTCCCTGACTTCTCCACTAGAATATACACCCTTCATGTAGGAACTGTATCTATTTTTGCTTATCACAATAGTATCCTTTATTCACTGTTATGTGACAGCTCTCAAAAAAGTATTTGTTAAGAAATGAATAAATAAATGTATAAGTGGAGCTAAATAAATGTTGGTGCCTTCTGTCATCTCTCTTCTATTGTTTATTGAAGATGAAAGTATCTAGAGTAGGTAGCAACGGCATCAAAAATTTTACCACTTTTTTTAACCTACTTGTACACTTCATTATAGTTCTGGGAAATAGGAAAATAAGAATAAATATCTGAAAGATAAAAACACGATGCACAAGGCTTTTAAAATATTGTCAAATCTATTAAAATTATTGTCTTTCAAAGATTTTATTTTGAAACTAAGCTCTTAACAGTGTAACTGAGCCAGTATGAGTTCAGTTGTAATTAATAACATATGTAGCGATTATATAGCTCACAGGTTAATGAAGGATAAATGTATCATTTTGTCACTGTGCAGAGGTTTGCAAAATGTGGCCCCATGGAACTCCAAGGCCTTGTGAGCTGAATCAAAAAATTCTATCACTAAAATTTTAGAAAGTTCATACTTCCCCAAAGATTGAAATTGATAAACCCTTACCAAAAAACAAAGGCAAAATACAACATGGAAACCTCAAAAACACACACACCAGTATGATTTTAAAATTTTTCTCTCAAAAGTTTTTCTTTCTTACATATTTGTTGCGTTTTTTTACTTATCTACATCCATTCTAGTATGGTAAATACTGGATCATAAAATAATATGTCTATTTAAATAAATGTTGATGTCTCATTCTACAATGTAACTACATTAATGCTTTTCTAGGTCTTCTCCCACCTGACCATGCTGAGAAAGCACTGCTGTACCCAAAATGTATGTAACAGCAATTATGATTGGCCTTTATTTGTAATATACAATTATAACCAGGATATTCAGGGAGAGACATTAGGAAGGTTATCACCAGATTAAAGAGACAACCAATATACACAGACAAATAACTAACAGTACAAACAGTGATATTAAATGTGAGTGAAGAGCAGAGAGTGGCATCTGAATTTGGCATAAGAAGGCAGGCAGAGTGACTGGGAAAGGCATTTTGAGGATGAGTTTAAGCTGTGATCTTTAGCTTAAACATTAGTTTTAGCTTGAGAATTCAGAAGTAGTTCTGTAGAAGAGAACAGCAGAGCAAAGAAAAGCTCAGAAGATGAATTTATAAGGCAATATTTTCATGAGGGTAAATTATTAATTTATGAAAAATCACTACCTACCAAACTGAATGGAAAACATATTGGCAGATGTGGTTTGAGAATACCACTCCTCAATTTTAAATCATTACATGTTGTTTTTTTCTGCTTAATATATAGCATATACAAATTATGAGATCTTAAGACACAAATCCTTAGAGAGGGACATTACTTTCTTTTCTGACAATATCCTGTGTACTTTATTTTTTAAGATTTTAGTATTTATTTTTAGAAAGAAGGAAAGGGAGGAAGAAAGAGAGGGAGAGAAACATCAGTGTGAGAAACATCAACCAGTTGCCTCTTGTATGCTCCCTGACTGAGGACTGAACCTGCAACCCAGTACGTGCCCCAACCTCTTGCTTTGCAGGGCGTTGCCCAACCCACTCAGCCACACCTGGCATGGCTATCCTGTGTGCTTTGAGTCTAACTGACTCTGTCCAGAACCCAGCAATACTCCTTGATTGAATTAAGTCGATTGGCAAACCATCTCCCCTGGCAACAGCGGTTAGTTTAGCAGGTAGATATATGACTCAGGTCAGGCCAATCATGATAAAAATGAGTGAGCAAGTAAGTAAGTAAGTAAACAAATAAATTTCATGCATTTTGAATGAGCTATTCAGGAAGCAGATATTTCTCTTTTTTGCTGGATATAAACCAGGAATCACATCTGCCTTGAAGCTTTGAACACTAGAAGTGAATGGGACCAATACTGACAAAATAAGTCTAAAATATGGGAAGAGAAAAGAGAAAGAGGTGGAGCCTGGCCACACCATTTAAGTACTGGGCCAAGCTTCTCCATCTGACACCGAATCTGCTCCTAAACTGTGCAATTACACAGACTAGTAAGTGTGCTCTACCTTCTCCTTCTCCTTTTTATAAAAAGTCTTATTTGGCCTGCTATCTTGAATCATCAGGGATGTTTTTAGCCTTTATCTTTCCCAGGCTTGTGTCATACTTATACCAGGAATTATAGCTTTTGGTGTGTATAAAGATATTTCTTCTATTACTGTATGTTGCAAGTTTTGTGAAGGCAGCGGTTTTTGTTTGTTTGCTTGCTTTCTTATTTATTGTCTCTCCTTACCAGCAAACACCATATCTCAAAGTAGTGATCCACTGCTACGTCTTGAATAGTATGAGCTGAAACTCAAGATTTGAAGGTGAAGATTATTGGTTGTAATTCTGCTTTTGCTATTTACCTGTGTAAGTTTGGGCAAGTTATTTAACTTTCAGAGCTTCACTTTTATCAGTAAAATGAAGAGAGTAAAACCAACCTCATAAAGTTATTGTGTAAAGTACATGCACAGATGTATATAAAGTGCTTAGTGCTTCAAGTAGTCTGGAGTAAGGTAGGTTTTGTTTTATTTTTCATTATTAAATGAAGTTTTAAATGAGTGAATTAACAAATAAATGATAAAAAATCTAGAAGGGAAAAATGAGGAGAATGACTTCCACAGGTTAATGAGGCAGAGAAAAAGACCAAATAACTTCTGTAAGTTTATTTGCTATGGTTTTATAAAATAATGTTAACGGAGAAAAGTATGTTAGGGAAATGTTGCTGACCTTTGGGGATGAGGAGGAAAGCAGATCAGGAAATGTTTAGCAAGATAATAGAACGTACACAATGGTAGAACATTGCTCAGGAGGGTTTTCAATGACTCTTGGACTGGAATAATAACAGGGCTGAGGAAACAAAGTGCGTGTTGCTAGAGGTGGTGTGGGGCTGCATTTTTCATACATTTATGGAGCACACAATAAGTTTAGAGGCTATTTTGGGGTGAGTTCTAAGAATTAAACCAACTATGATGAATTAGAGTGAATTGGGCAAATAGCTACGATTTAATGTTAACCATATCAATTGTTGAAATCACCCTGAGCCAGGGAAGCCAGGCTTTAAAAACAATTTTAGATTTTTGGAAAACCAAACTTCGAGGAGACATGTAAGGCCAAAATGTGACTTAAATAAGTATCTGTCAACAAAACTCAACACTGGAAATGTGTGACGTTTTTAAGGATCACTGGAAAGGGTTATAGCAGAGTACTTTACCAGCCCTATCTCCTTCTTGCATTTTGGTTTAAATTAAATGGAAGTTATACAATGGGAAATCAATAGTTTGTTGTTCCAAACACTGCATTCACCTTGGGGCACAATATTCATGTAATTCTAGTGAGAGATTCTTTTGAAGGGAAGCTGAGAATGGCTGGAAAAAGGTTGAGACTGAACAAAAAGAGTAACCTCCCAGTGCAGTGCTGTCTTTTAAATGGAAGTCAAAAAATTTGAAAAACAGAGGCCCTTATTGAAGCTGACATTGCATGGCTTCAATTTATGTCTTAAACCTGAGAGAATTCCTGCCTTAGGGCCATAAATGCACACACGCTTTGTAAGAGTGAAACATTTTAAGAGAGGTGTACTCCATTCTGCAGGTTGCATTCCAGGTATCACCCAAGGTCAGTGACACATTCCCCTTGACTACCCTGGTTTGTGTTTCACCACCAGATTCTCCTTGAAAAATGAGGATATGGAGAAGAAAAGTTAGAGGTTTTAGTTTTTGAAATAGTATTTAAGTACAGGGCTACAACTATTTTCAAATTGTTTAAGGAATGCTGTTAAGGTGTGTCCCATTTTAAACTTTCTGTCATTCATTGGTTCATCTTTCTCTGTGTGGTAGGCAGTTAAGAGAGAAGTGAGCAGAGTGAACATGACAGGCCAGGTAGAGAAGGTCACCAGAATGGGAAGTCCCAAGTACCTAGCAACAGAAAAAACTGGGAAAACAAGGACCTCACCCCCAGCGGTACACTTTCCACCCCTAGCACATTGCTGGTCCATTTAGATGCCCTGACCTTTCATATTGGTGGCCATGCAGTTTGAACTCTCCCCTGACCTTTTGAAACCAGAAAGGTTGGCATTCCTGCTGCCTGTCACTACCAGAACCAGTAAGTAGAGGCAAGGATTGAATCATTATGGATACTTTATTCAGATGCCAGTGATCTGAGAAGATGGTGGATTATGTACCCTCAAAACCCATCTTAACATCTCAAGCAGACCTTTTTTATAAGGAGAAGGAAAGGGTAGGTAAAGGGTTTGGGAAAATGTTAATCATATAAGAGTTGCAGGTCCCGTGGCAATTTTCCTGGTATTTCTTTATCTGCTGAACAACAATTCTTTATCTGAGCCTGGACTTCCCTCCCAGGAGCACAATGGCTCAGATAACATCTCCATAGCTTGCAAACGCCCAGGGGCCCAGAGGTTGAATTTCTTGTTAACCTCCAGTTCCTAGAATAACAGCTTTCCACAAGCATTAATCACTTAAGCCTATTAACTATGACTAGAACTAAAATCTTTAACTCTTGAGTTCCTCTATCACTTTCTTTCCCTGGCATGTTGCTATTCACGTGGAAGATCCCCCTGGAGGGAAACAAGGGGACAAAGAGTGTCCCCGTGCAACTCCCATGCAAGCTCTTGAATGACCACTCCCTTCAGAATTAACTCCTAGGATAACACCTAGGTCTCAATTGTGTTTCAGCTTCAGGCCCAGAAAAGCAGCAAAAGCAGGCAAGTGATGTCATGGCTGACATTAGGAGCAGCTGTGTTGACTAATGACCACCTACTCTGGTGCCAACCAATCAGTGGAGAACAAGACCCTAAAAGGACACACTTGGAAAGCTGATGAATATTTTATTGAGATACTCCCCTGGGACTTCCCCTAAAGTCCCTACCCTTAAAAGCCCTTAGGGCAAAGGACTCAGTGTACTGTCCCTCTTGGGAGCACACCTGTGCCTTTCTTATCCTTCTCCTTTTCCCCTGAGGTGTATTTCCTTTACCTTTCTCTCTCTTCAGCTCCACAGGCCCCTTCTTTTGTCTCTGTAACTTATTTCCTGAGCTTTTTTCTTTTCTGACTCACCTCTTCTACCTCTTGACTTTCTAAATAAACTTCTCTTATAGTTTAAGTCTTGCCTCTGAATTCCTTCTTAGCCAAAACTCAAGTACCAATTATTGCTGAATGGAGAGGTCCAATTGGCTGGTAACATTCTGGTGCCATTTTTGCCACCAACATGTATTCAATCAGTCAACAATTTGTATAGTCTATATACTTTCATTTCTCCAATCAGACTATACCTGAAACTCCACATCAAAACTCATTGCTTTAAATCCTGTTTAATTTTCAATAGTCTTACCTTAAAGTAAAATATTTGTGAAAGGCATCTTATTAGTAGATGCTTATTTTTTTGCAATAGCTAGATCTGAGTGAATGTGTGAAGAAGCAAATTCTTAAAGAATCTGTACTCAATCAAAACTGCTATGGGTGGATTTTTAGATTAAGACGTGATGATTAGCTGGTTGGATAGCAAGAAGATAATTAAATGTTATTTGTTTAAGGGTGCTAAGATTCATGATTACTTGTGGGCTGGGTAAAATATTATATTCACAAAAGTGAAGCCAACAAACAAGAAACCCAATTCCAATGAGTAGCCAGACAAAGAACATTTGCAAATGGATGGAGAGAAGATGAAACATCAGGGGTCAGGGAAATAGAAGGGAGATTGCCAAATACAACACGGCTCACTTTAACATTGTACTTAGAGTTTGCTCCTTCATGAGATCCTTCATGAAAAATACTTGTAGGAAGAAAAGAACAACAAAAATACTTCCTATATGTCATGTAATTTAGATCCCATTATATCTCTGTGATGTCAGTGCCAATATCAGGTCCACGGAAAATTTAATGATGAAGACTTGGATCTGAAGTCCTTAAAACTTGATCCAGCCACTAACTGTCCATGTATTACTTGGTGTCCAAATGCTTTAAGGGCAACGTTTACTACAAGCAAAGATACACATTTTATTTATCGCTCAAGTCTGTGCCCCATATCTGGGCTTGACATATTGCTTTAATGAGACTTAGACTTTTTGAGGAGCCATCTCCCCTCTTTATAGCCTGAGTCTAATGCTGCCTTGAGAATTCTATTTCAATCTACTTTCCTTTTAATATATGGGTGGGGAGTTATCCCAAATCCCCACTGCTGACCTAACCAGTAAGCCATAGTAAATATAAAAATGAAAATAAAAAGATGTTGTCTATATCTATGATGATGGTTTAATTACATCATAAAAACATTCCTCATCAGCATTGTAGTATGTGTTTTCAGAATTCTATTTTATCCTTGCTTTCTTATCTTGGTTTTCCCTTAGCACGCTGGGGCCAGTAACGATATTAGACTACCAAAGAAATCTGAAAGTTCCCAATAGAATATGTGATTGGCAAATAAAAAACTAAAGCTCAGAGAGGTGAAATAGCTTGGCCAAAGTCATGTGACTAACCTTGGACTCTGGTCTGACTAAGTCTAAAGCCTGTACTCTTTGTACTATAATACTGTATAAGAAGGGCATAGTGAGTATTATTTGTGAATTGTAAAGATGAGTTTCTAAGATTTCTCAAGGAAAACATAAGATTATCCCACCAAGATGATTATTTATAGCATTGCTCATCAATCTAAACTAAAGAATCTGATTGCCAGGGGGAGAGTAGGCGAGGGGAAGTGGAGGGTGGAGTGGGGGTAAATGGTGAAGGAAGGAGGCTCGATTTGGGGTTGCAAGCATACAATATAGTGTACAGATGATGCGCTGTAGAACTGTGCACCTGAAACTTGTATAATTTTGTTAACCAGTGTCATCCCAATAAATTTGATTTTAAAAGATGTTTATTTATAACATTGTTCATCATTCCAAAACATAAAGAAGCTGAATAGTTTGCAATCTGTATAACTTCCAATGTTTATTGTACTCATAATATTTACTAAACACAGACATAACAACTTTACATGGGTCATTCCATGATAATCCTGGAGGTAAATCACCTCTAGCAAGTCTTGCAGATAAAGTCGGAATTTGGAGAGAGTGCCAAAGCAATCTGTTAAGGGTCACAATGTGTTGTACAGATGAGAACTGACTCCTGTTAGATTAAGATTTCTTAGATTAAGTAGTGGTTTTTTTTGAGAGCTTGGCATACTTTAGTAGCTGTCCATCAACACATGACATTAATAAGGCTCTCAAAAATCCCACTAAATTAATATCAAAGATTAAATAAACAAAACTTCATCAACATTTTCTCTAAATTATTATACAAACTTTAGTAAAAGCAAGAGGAGGCAATCTAATAATGAGATTTCCAAATATATACACAAAGTTCATTTCAAGGTAAATGTAAGAGCAAACTTCAATCAATATTTTACAATTTACCAGTGAAATAGCAGGCATTATGCTACACAATTAGAGAAACAATGGTGAACAAAGCTCACAATTTTATAAATTTTTCTGAGAAATTAACTGTCAAGAGTCAATATATATATTTGAAAGACATAAGAAGTATGTGAGTCATAGTAATTAAAAAGAATGAGATATATCTATAAATATCAATATAGACATTTTAAAAACCTGTTGTTTACAACAAAATAGTATGTTTTTGTAAATTTGCAATGTATATAGTGCAATTGTGTATTACTGTTAATGAAGTTGTGTGTGTGTATAAGAATTAGGAATGGATTTGGAATATGTAAATCAAACTCATAACAGTAGTTCATTTAGAGCTGGAGGCCAATGTACTAGGTATAGACATGACAGTGGACTCAACATGGAGAAAATACTAGAAGGACATAAAATTAAGTGTTAATTAATTATCAGTTGTGGATCAGTTTGCTATAGTATTACTTACCCTTCTGTGAGTATGTATGAGTAATTATTTTTCTAACCAAACATTTCAGGTAACTATAAAATATAAAAGGAAAATATAACAGTGGTTCCTGCCTAAACTGACAAGTTAAGAAAATATCTATAGAAAAAAGTGATGCTTAAATTAAAACCTAACAGATGATAACAATTTTCCTAATATAAAAAAAATGTACTCAAAGTAAACAAATAGCATGTTCAAAAGCCTGGGATGAGAAAATCTTCATTTGTGTAGGCGATTTCTCCTGCTTTTATATTCTAGTTTAGACTTAGACATTGAAAGAATGAGCATAGAGAGGCAGCAGGGACTTGTGGAAAATTGACTTGAATCCATAGGAAAACTATTCAGTCACTTAAGAGGCCCAGTATTACTGGCCACTTGGCCCTGTTCTTGGCCACACTCACTATGAAAATTGAACATGGGATCTCTTTGCTGGGTGTTGCAGGCATGAAAAGCACCTGTGAGTAAGTTTGGGTTATGTTCCAGCTGATATTAATACTAGATGATTTTCTCTACTTTAAGATTGAGTCTTGTAACTAATATGTGAAGGAATGCTTCTTTCTGTACATAAATACAATTCTGCCAATATACAGGCAAAAGGACATTTTACTATAAGATACATTTATTTTATTTTTTGCTTTTTAATTCATTATAAACACCCTTTCCCCCACCCACAAATTGTGATAATTGACATAACTTTACACTGAAACCTGATTTGTCCTTGACAAAATAATAAATTTAAGTGATAGTTGCCTGGGGTCAAAGATTTAGTTTTTGACCCTAGGACAGATCCACACTCTGTGGCCCACGTCTGGACAATGCTATCATGTTATAGTTCAAGGTTTTCAAACTGATTCACAAAACTTGAATTATCTGAAAATGCTTGCTAACATTTTGAGAAATGGTTTATAAGAAGGATTAGTATTCAAGTGTTTTATAAAATCACTGATTTAAAATTCTAATTGCTATAGAGATACTGAGATTTAAGAAATCATTTTAATAGAGTTAATGTAATAACAAATCATTAAAAAACAAATTGATATATTCTTTGGGTACTTTCCTCTTATCTAAGGGAGTAAAATTCTTTCTAATAGGGTTCAACCCCCATCCTCTCATATAGGAATGTACTGTGTAACAATCAAGGGGATTTTGGATTGGTATCAATGGCAGGCTTCCAAGAATGAGATAACTAAAAGCAAAGATCTCTGCACTTTCAAAATGCCTTAGCAATACTCAAGAATACTTGATAGCCATTGGCTCCAGAATGTCACTTAGTGTGGAGTTAAAGGTAAACTACCCTCTTTTTCTCTATGCACTCTCAACACTTAATGACATCAGAAGTGAAGGTTCTTCCACACCAAGCACTTCTTCAATTCTCAGTGGACACAGATGAGGTGTCCTACAATTTAATCCTATTTAGACACTGCCTGTCTAGAGTTAGGGCAGATTCTACAGGTTATGGTGTCAGTCCCACAGGATTTTCTCATTTCTGATGCCAATCCTAAGTCCCACATTGTCACCTGTAATTCTGACCAACAGGCTATAAAATGGGGTGCCTGCAAACCACAACTTGTGTTCGATAATTTTCTAGAAAGGCTAGACAACTCCTAAAAACAGTTTACTTATCAAATTACCAGCCCATTATAAAAGGATGCAACTCAGGAACTGTCAGATGGAAATGTTGCATAATGCAAGGTTTGGGGAAGGGGCATGGAGCTTCCATGCTCTCTCTCTGTGTTCCACCTGCTCCCAGCACCTACCTGTGTTTAGCCACTGAAATCTCTCTGAACCTCATTGTCTAGAGGTTATATGGAGGTTCCATTACTTAGACATGATTAATTAAATCTTTTGTTCTTGGTGACTGAACTTGGTCTGCAGTCCCTCTGCCCTCCCAAGAGGTCTGGTGATACAGCGGAAAGTTCCAACCCTTTAATCACAGGGTTGATTCCTCTGGCAACAAGCCTCCATTCTCCAAGAGTCACCTCATTAGCATACACTCTGATATGGTTGAAAGGGGCTTATTATGAATAACAAAAGATGCTCCTATTGCCTCTATACTCAGAAATTCCAAGAGTTTTAGGATTTCTGTGCCAGGAACCAGGGAAGAAGGCCAAATATATATTTCTTATTAGATAACAATATTACAGGAGTTTAAAGAACAGTAAGCTCTTTGAACACATACTATCGTGTAAATGGAACATTGAAAAATGGAAGTTAGCCAAAAAAATTTTATCTCTGAACTTTTGTCTATAATAACTTATAACCTCAACACTGAGTCAGTACAGCTTCTTCACTTAATAGCTATTCATTTCTCCCCAGGGACAATTATGTACCTGTCACAAGCATATGCTCGTGATATAGTCTTTCCTATAAGTCAGCCAGGCAACAGCTCGGCTAGCTGCCTGCTGAGCAGCCCGGCACCAACAAATAGACAAAAGTCACACACAGTAACTACGCTATTCACTCAGCTTTTATTGACTATAGTTTCACTCAAAGTAGAACATCAACATACACTAATACTCTACTCACACTGTAACAGTATAAGAGACATATAACACACACGCAGAGCAGTCAATGGGGGATAACAAAACCCGAGTCTCAGAGCCTCAGTCTGCGGGTCTGGGAGACAGTACAGTGGGCAAGGGAGTTGTCAGCATCTTGCAAGGAAGGATCTCTGGAGCCAGGTGGGCAGCAGGGCAGACAAAGTCCTCAGTCCAGCAGGACAGAGCCTCCGGCGGCCGATGCCCAGGTTGATGTGTGTGGCATGGGGCAGCATGTGGATGTGTGGAGCTCGGCTCTGTCAGCAGTGGTCTGGAACCTGCCTCAGCTATACCTTGAGAGTGGTGTACTCTATCCTTCTGGGTCTTTTGATAAATGTCTTGGCACCCCTGATACCAAGTGTGGAATTTGCCCAGGAGCCTATCTATGGGTGATCCCACTCTGCAGACATAGCTATTCTAAACCCATGTGCAGATATCTTAGGTGTGTCTCCTTGCCAGATGTGTCTGCTCTGACTTAAGGAGTTTCCCTCTTGAACCAAAGTGTCATGGCTGACTGACAGCCATTTTGTTGACATGAGTGACTCCACTTTGTTGTATATACTTGATGCTATCTTGACTGGACAAGTGCCATTTTATTGGTCCTGCTCTCCACAACATCTCACCAGAAAGTGTGTGTTGTATGAATGTTGCTGCTGAGAGATCAGAAATGCAGCAATTCCACTGCTGGGACTATATCCTAAGAATCCTGAAACACCAATCCAAAAGAACCTATGCACCCCAATGTTCATAGCAGCACAATTTACAATAGCTAAGTGCTGGAAACAACCTAGATGCCCAGCAGTAAATGAATG
>CM052542.1:56580237-56638698 GCA_028533065.1 Trachops cirrhosus
AGGGAAGGGTTTACAGGAACAAATATAGAGGACACATGGACAAAACTAGGGGTGTTGGAAAGGGGAGGGAGGAGGGGAGGAATGGGAATAAAGGATAGAAACTGTACTGAATAAACTAAAATAAAAATTAAAAAAAAAAAGGAAATGCAAACCATTTTTTTCCATTTTGGTATCCTTCAGCCCTATATATATATTTCCCTAGGTTAAAAAACATTTAATTGTAGTTTTACTAAATTCTGACTTAAATATTGAAACATTATAAGCATCTAAATTGTCTTACATTTCTCCTGAGCCTCTGAAAGATGTTCATCTACCTACGGAGAGTTGGCGGAGAAAAGTGGCTCAACTAAGAAATGTGGAGACAGACTACTTAGGCTTTAATCTTGCTTCTGTCACTTAATAGCTATGCAACTTTGGGTAAGTTACCTGACCTCTCAGATTCCTAGTTCTTTATGTACAAAATTAGTATAATAAAAATAATAGTAATGTCTCCTCTTCATAGTATTGTTATGATTATTAGTTAGTACTTGCAAAGTACTTAAGATTCCCAGAAAGTAGTAAAAGAAATATTTGATGTATAATCTTATCTTGGGTATCTCTTAGATGTCTGTATACATCTATATATATGTTTAAAATCTACTTCATTATTTTCATTTCAAATTGGTCTTCCTCCTGCCTTACCTATGCCACTAAATGACTATACCCCTTAATTGAGTTGATTAAGTAATGCCTTCAATGTCTTGATTTCCCTCAACTTTTCACCCACAAACCTTTTAAAATGTAACTTTGCCATTCATCCATCAAGAGGTTGAGTCTATTTCCCTTTCCTGAATCTTAACAGGTTCTGCAATCTGCTTTGATGAAAAGAATGTGACAGAAGTGACACAGTGTGACCTCTCAGCTTAGACCTGAAGAGGGCTCATATCTTCCAATTTTACTTTCTTTGAAACATGTCACCATGTAGAGAGGCTTGCACTGAATTACTGAGTGATCAGTGACCGTGCACAGAGAGAGAGAGGTCATAGGATGCAAAACCAAAGTGAACCAAAGTGCTCAGCAGACAGCCAGCACTAGGTCCTCAGACATGCCAGTGAGGGCATCCTGGATTTTCTGACCTTTGTCAAGCCATTTCAGCTGACACCTTGTGAAGCAAAAATGGGCAGTTTCTTCTTCACCATGGATGAATTCTTGGCACAGAAATATTTGAGCAATAAAGATATTTTTACTGTTTTAAACCACAAAGTTTTGGGGATAGTTTGTTTATAGATGACTAAAATCATCACCAAGTGCCATCCATTGTAACCTTTGAAGATCTGTCAAATTTATCTCTTTTCATCTCTGCTACTCTCCAAGGCCATGTCTTTATCTCTGTCAAATATTATGGCATTATATCATAACTGGCACTCTGAGTTTTTAAATTCCAGCCTGTGTTAATTTGGTCTCTATTGTATAATAATTATATTCTTAAAAATATCAATACACTTATGTTACTACTCCTCTTAAAATACTTATGTGGGCTTCATACTCCTAAGTATGGCTTATAAAATCCTTCAAAAACTAGCCTATTTTTTTTCTTTTTTGATTTTGCTATCTTTTTGGAACTCTATGCTTTAACTAGAAAAAAAGTTCCTGAAAATGTTAGGCCCTGTCCTTCTCTAAATAAAATCTTATTCATTGTTTAGCTCTCAGTTTGGAAGTATTAGTCTTACTATTTCCTCCTGTTCTTGTAATTTCTCCAGCAAAAGATTCCTCATCATTGAAGACTGGACTGGAACATCCAGTGATTACCTCTGGTAGGATACTCTCCTCCATAATAAAACTTTCTGTTCATTTGCCAATTCTTACTGAATCTTAATAGTTTGAGAGCACTTGCTTTTTTATTCATGGTTGTATCTCCAATGACTACCTTAGTACTTGACAACTGATAAAGTTCAAAAACCATTATTAATGAATGAATGATATTCTACCACTTCAGACAATATAATAGTTATTCTACAATACCCTAGAAAAACAGACATCAAACATATTTTAGAACTTGGGGATATGTACATGCATTTGTATGGTATGGGGCAGGGAAAAAGGTAGGGATAGCACTAACTGAAGTCTCAGTTTCAGGCCATTCTCAGCCTTTGACAAAGGAGATGTGCCAGTCTGGGGAAGCCCAGAGTCCTCACTGTTGTACTGGTATAATAGGCCTGAAGTCTCCTGTGGCTATTGCAGAATATGCAGATATTACAAGTTTAAACTAAAGTCAGCAGGACTGATTCCCTTTGTGGGGCTCTAAGGGAGAGTCCATTTTCTTGCTTGCTTCAGCTTCAATAGGCTGCACACAGTCTTTGGCTCTTGGCCCATGTCCTCCATTGTCAGAGCCAAGACTGTTGCATTTCACTTACTACATTTCTGCAGTTTTTTTCTCGCTCTATCCCTGACCACCTTCAGAAAGGTTTCCTGGATTTTAAGGATTTATGTGATTAAATTGAACCTACCTAGATAATCCAGAATAATCTCCTGATCACCCATATTTACTAACCAACTTGCACTCATTTTCTATCCCTGTCATAACAAACTCCTTAGTTTCAAACAACATATTTATGGTGGGGATGTCAGCACAGAAGATGCCAGCTTCCTCCCCAACAAAAAATTAGACAGTTATTCATGAACATAAATAGCCCTGTGAAGGCTCAAGAGACCAATTAAGAATGCACAAAACAGAGAAAATTTAAAAAGGGGGAATAACCACCACACAGAAATGAACACTAGGGAGATCAGCTTAGTGGAGATGTCTGGAGACAGCTAGGAATAAGGAAGGAGGGTGGGGTCTCTTTGAATCAGCATGTGGTGGGTGCCATCACAGTACTGTTCCATGAAGGACCCTGGCAGCCTTTTTCACTGAGGATGTCAACAATGCCAGTCACAGACATCCCACAGCTTTCATAGCAGAAGTCCCTGTAGTATTAATTGGTGCAAACCCCAGAAGCTTACTCTGTAAAAGACAGCAGCAGCTTTTGTCACTGAGATAATCAATAGCGATCATTGCAATATAACCCTTGGAGAGGAAGATGCTGCTGACCTCCCCACCCCCAGAAGGAGATACTATTACTCCACCTTGGGACCAAAGCTGTCAGTGCCCCAGTCCTGCATGTGCCCCAGACCCAGAACCAAAGATGTTCCACTGGTACTCATGTTACAAACTCAGGTTCTGTGGCTGTTCTATGTGTGTCCCTGTCTCAGGTACAGGACCTATATCACTTCCAAAAATCATCAAATCACAAAGAAGGATGCAAGAGAGGCAGAAAGACACACGCGCACGCACACACACACACACACACACACACACACACACACTAAACCTTACAAACCAATTAACAGATGACCTTAGCAAGTTCTTATCTATGGATAATTACTCTAAAGATGCATAGATTAAATCCTTCAATCAAAAGACATTAAGTGGTTGAATAGAATTAAGAAAAAGAAAAGCAAGACCCAATTATATACTGCCTACAAGAGATTCACTTCAGCTTTAAGGAAACTCATAGGCTGAAAGTGAAGGGAGAGAAAAATATGTTCCAAGCAAATGGAAACTGAAAACAAGCAGTGGTAAAGATAATTGATACAGACATAATAGATTTTAAGTCAAAAACTGTAACAGTAAACAACTAATAAAGATAAAAGGGTCAATTCATGAAGAAGATATAATAATTATAAATATATGAAAACACTCTTCAGAATAGGTCATATGTTAGGTCACAAAAAAAGCCTTAACAAATTTAAGAAGATGAAAATTATATTTAGCATCTTTTATGAATAAATGGTAGAAAACAGTAACAGAAGGAAAGCTGGAAAATTCAGATATATAAAAATTAAACAATGCATTCCTAAACAAACAATAAACCAAAGATGAAGTCAGAAGAAGAATTTTAAAAATACCTTGAGGTAAACAAAAATGACTACAAAACATACCAAAACATATGGATACAGAAAAGGCAGTTCTAACAGGGAAGTTTATAGTTATAAATACCTATATAAAGAAAACAAAAGATCTCAAATGAACAACCTAAATAACTAGATCAAGAAGAAAAAACTAAGCTCACAGTTAGTGGAAGGAAGGAAATAACCACCCAGCACAGAAAATCCTAAAACCAGATAGCGTCTCTGGTGAATTCTACTAAACATTTAAAGAAGAATTAGTGCCAATATTTTTTACACACTTTCAAAAATTGATAAAGAGGGAACATTTCCAAACTTATTTTAAAACGTCATCATTATCCAGATTATAAAACCAAGCAAGAACACTACAAGAAAAGAAAACCACAGGCCAATATTTTTGATAAATATAGGTGCAAAAATCCTCAACAAAATATTAGCAAACTGAAATAGAAATCACATTAAAATGATTATACATCATAATCAAGTGGAATTTATTCCTGGTATGATTCAGCATATGCCAATCAATTAATGTGATACAATACATTAACAGAATAAAAGATAAAACATACGACTATTTTAATAGCTGCAGCAAAATCATTTGACAAATTTAATATTCTTTTATGATAAAAACTGTCAATAAATCAAGTATAGATTAAATATAAATCAGTATAATAAAAACCATATATTGACAAGCCTACAACTAACATCATGCTCAGTGGTAAAAAGCTGCATGCTTTTCCTCTGAAATCAAGATGTTCAATCTTGTGACTTCTATCCAGTATAGTACTGGAAATCATAGCCACAGCAATTAGGCAAGAAAAAGGCATACATTGGTAAGGAAGAAGAAAAATTATCTTTTTTTTTTTTACAGATGACATGATCTTTTAGACAGAAAACCCTTAAGACTCCACAAAAAATGGTTAGAACTAATAAATTCAATGATGTTTCAGGTTATAAATCAGTAATGTTTCTATACACTAACAATGAACTATTGATAAAAAGGAATTAAGAAAGCAATCACATTTCCAATAGAGTCAAAAACAATTAAATACTTAGGAATAAATTTAACCAAAGGAAGTGAAAGGTCTGTAGACTGAGAAATGTAAGGCATTGATAAAAGAAATTGAAGAAGACACAGATTAATGGAAGATATCTGTATTCTTGTATTGGGAATATTAATATTATTAAGACATTATATATTCTATAATACATATTATATATAGTATATTCTGTATGTACTATATATTACCCAAACATATATTTAAATATATAACATATATTTAAGTATATATAATATATATTTATATATATATATATTTGGGTGTGTGTATATATATTCCCAAAGTAGTCTATACATTCAATGTAATTCTTATTAAAATTCCAAACGTGGTTTTCACCAAAAAACAAAAAGCAATCTGAAAATTCAGCAATCACAAGGTGAGAACTATGAAGACAAGTAAGTCAGGGACAGGGATGATCAGAAAATATGTGAAGAAGAGAAACTTTCAGTTTTTATTCTGGTAGTTAGCAGAGGTCTTAATAAAAGGAGATATTTGGATAAGACCTAGAGAAAGTGAAGAACCAAGGCTAGTGGTAATCTTTGTGAAGAAAAACGAGCAAATGCAAATCATAAGCATGTTAGATATGAGCTCATGGCAAGTCAAAACAAGGCAAACAAAAATATATGTGGAGTGAGTTACATATGTGTATTTAAATACATAAACATATTCTGAAAGGATGCACATTAAGCACAGAACCAATTATTATCTGCAGAAGGAACTGGGATTTAGCAATTATGTGTGAGGCACATGTACATGTGTGCCTATGTGAGGTGGGGGATGACAATAAAGGGGGATTTCACATTTTTCTCACGTGCTTTTATTTTATTTTTTTTTAGTAAGAGAAAGTTTATTTAGAAAGTCAGAGAGATAGAAGTTGCCATAGAAGAAATTGGCTCAGGAAACATGTTATGGAAGCAAAAGCAGGGGCCTTGGGCATGCTCTGTAGCGAAAGCCATTCCATTTTATTAAAATTTAAGAATGTACTTGTGTATTGCTGATATAATAAATAAAATTATATTGGGGAGAAAATGTTTGGAAAACATCAAAGCAAATCATAGGTAAGTCAACATAAGCACTATACTAGCTGTGTCATACATTTGCATACCAGCACATTTTAAGGTTTTCACAGAAACATGGTCTTAACATTTTCTACAACACTTTTATTAACAACAAAATGAAATCCATTTAAAAGTATAAAGCTATAAATGCATAACTGCATGTCTTGAAAAAATACTTGAAATAAGTATCTAAGGAATCAACTTGAATTTCCCCTAAGAGATTCATAGTTTGCCTTCAGCAAAAATATAGTATTTTCTACAGATCATATATTAAACTAGTAGTTCAATAATTCACCCTGACATAAGCTGCTTGTACTTACGGATTTACTACACATTATTCAGGGCAAAAGGGCAGAAGACTAGGAAAATATACATGTCTTGAATTATGTGTGAATACAAGCTGATAAATTTTTTAAAAACTCAATTGGCAACATGAATCATATTTAGATCAATACAGTTTAAAACTCTGAAGGATAATTCTTTAAATCTTACTGTTTAAAAAAATGAGTGGATCTAGGGAAAATTGAAATAAAAAATTAAAATCTATCAAATGACACATAGAAGGAGCTAACATTTATAAATCTATCTTTAGTAAAATAAGGGTACCAGGAATGTGTGTATATATATAATATTAGTAGAAAATTAGAAATAGCTAAAGAAAAAATGATTGTTTTCCATAAAGTTGAAAGCTAAATGTTGCAATATTATATTTTAATGAGTATATGAGAACATAAGAAACATGGCATATGCAAATAATACAATTATTTTAAACATTCATGAGGTCTGTCCATAAAGTACCCAGCCATGTACTGGGTAAATAGAGACATTAATTGAAGAAAATACATACAAGAAACATTGTACATAGGATAATGACACACCAGTCCCCTTCAACGTAAGCACCTTAGGACCTCACACAGTGTTCCCAAATCTTTTCCACTGTTCAAAACGTCAGCAAAATTCTTCATTGGAATCACCATCAGCTGCCTGGTCATATTTTCCTGAATCTCATAAATGATCTGAAATCTCTTCCCTTTCAAAGGTGATTTTAGTTTTGGGAAAAGTCAGAAGTTTTAGGGCACCAAATCTGGGCTATAGGTGTGGTTGCATCACCTGGGTGATTTGATGTTTCACAAAAAAAACTCTGCACCAGATATGATGCATGAGTGGGCACATTGTGGTGAAGCTGCCAATCACCAATTGCCTATAGCTGTGGCCTGGTGAATCATCTTAATAGTTTCCTCAGAGGACTGTTCAAGCTCAATGCAAAATTTAATGCAGATTCATTGTTCTACTCACCTAGTCATTTTGAATGAAATGTCTACACAGTACACATGCTCACTCAACTGTGTCTACTACCCCACTGACTAGTATAGTGAAGTCATCATTGTTCACATATGCACATTACAGTCAGCTCTCCTTGGCTGCCAGGTTGCGTTGATGTCATGCAAACCTTTCTTGTTAGATTAACAATGGATGGACTTTGCATTCCAGACATACTCACATATACAATAGCACTCAAGAAAAAAATGAGTACAGCAGTAAGGAATTAGCTACTACTTCTACAAATTTGTTTAGTTTCAGAGAGCCTTGAAAGTAGGAAGAAATTAATATAACAAAAGTATTTCTTAAATTCCTAGAGACTGAAACAAAAAATTAAACAAAAACCCTTGAACTAGCAGAATCTTAATAAAGCATGGAGAAAGTTCTGGAATATCAGACATATGAAACATAAAATGGGTAACAGAAAAGTAGAGGAGGGTAAGCTCAAGGAGTAAGTGCTGATGGAAAGGATGAAGGATCATCATTTTAAAAACTTCTTATAGAAGTTTTTACTACATAGGCCAGAGAAATTGAGTACTACTTTATTTTATTTTTTGAAAATTTTAGAGAGTTCCCAGGCTTTGGGGAAAATCAGTAAGTCTATTCTTATGTTTGTTTCTAGTCTCTGCATCTGTTGTGCTTGTAGGGTGATAAACTCTATAGATAAGTTTATTAAAGCAATTCAAAATTGATTTTTTCATTGAAATATATTATTTTGTCACAGTTCAAATGTAATGTATCAGGATTAATTCTTCTGAGACATAAAATAGAATACTATGAATACATTTTGTAATATTTAATAATTCTACTTTATCTTGGCCTTAACTGGGAGTTTTTTGGTATCCTATCATTTCTTTTTTTATTTAAGATCTTTTTAATTTAAAATTTTTTATTGTCGTTCAATTACAGTGGTCCCTACTTTTTCCCCATTACTCTCCCCTGCCCTACCCACCCCTGTATTTCTATTCAAATAGATCTGTCTTTACTGGACTAGAGGGCAAATTAGTATAATATGTTAGCTCTCCACTTATAAACAGCACTGTTTTTGAAAAACAGAATAACTCAGAGCTCCCTACATGTGCTATTATGGGACTCAATTGGCAGGAAATATGAACCTTGGGGAAAATTAGTGTTGGGCCCCATGGGCTAGAAGAGCTCAGCAGTGGCAATCTACTCTTGCTCACAAATCGTTTCTTTCCTGTTGTCTCTTCCTCATGCTTGTCTGCTCGCCAGTAAATCCAAATCAGCTTGTTCTTGTCATGTTTCTCAGCTGGGCTTCTTAAAGCTGCATTCTGGCTACAAGAAGCACACCAAAGGCCCAGGGATCCTAGGGCTTTGTCACACACGCTCTGGGCTAAGGAATGGACTATTTTGTAAATTGTGTGGAGGCATCTCCCTGGCTTCTTAGACAAATGATATAGACACTATTGCTTTTGTGGGCAACAAAATTTGAAAAGTGATTTTGGTGGGACTAGGACCAGAGTGGGGACAGGATATTTTTCTCTAGGTGTGTGGAGACATCATTTTGACGGCTATACTCCTGTACCTTCTCTGAAACCACATGCAAGTTCTCTGTCAGTCAGCATTTTGCTTGTGTGCAAGTGACAGAAACCCACCTCAAAGTAACCAGAAAAATGAGATAACAGAAACATATTATATAAGTAAAGAGACAGAACAACCAAGCCTTATGAAAGCCGGGGTTGGGACAGCTTTGGGGACTTCAAGGATTTAAGTCACTTCAGGATTCTTTTTGTTCTGCTCTCTATGCTCCTCTTCTTGTTTTGCGTTGGATTCATCCTCTCAAACCAGCTTTTTACTTGACTCTGAACTATGGCTACTTAAAGCTCCAGACTTACAACTTCCCAGCTTGGTTTCCTATTTTTTAAATTTTTTTCTGTGAGTTTTATTAAGAAATGTTTGACATACATCACTATATAATTTAAGGTGTACAGAATGATTTGACTTACATATACTATAAAGTGATTACCACAATAGGTTTAGTGACCATCTATCATCTCCTATGGATACAATACAAAGAAAAGAAAATTTTTTCCACTTTAATGAGAGCTCTTAGGATCTACTCTTTTAATAATTTCTTACATATCTTACAGCAGTGTTACCAATAGTCATCATCTGTATATTACTCTCTAGCACTTACTTACAACTGGAAAGCCATACCTTTTGACCACCTTGCTTCAGTTCTCCCTCCCCCTAATCCCCACCTTGGAAAACACAAAACAGATCTCTTTTTTTCTGAGTATGATGTTTTTTTTCTTTTAAAATTAGATTCCACACATAAGTGAGATCATATGGTATTTGTCTTCCTCTGCCTGACATTTCATTTAGCATAATGCCTTCAAGCTCCATTCATGATTTGCAAGTGGTAGGATTTTCTCACTTTATATGTCTGAATAATATTCTGTTATATATATAATACATATACATACATATATTATATATAACACTACTTCTTCATCCATTCATCTCTTGATGACACATAATATTTTCATGCTGGCTTTTTGTGATGAAAAACTTATCTTCTATTAATTCTAATTTGGAAAATTTTAGGAAAAGTTTCTTATTAACCTGGCCCAGGACCAATCACTGTGGCTGAGAGGAAAGTATGTGAGAATTCTCATTTCCACAATTTTCACACATGTGGCACAGAGTGGAATCTGAAGAGCAATTCAGATCCCATTAGCTGGATGGTCAGACAAAAATAAAGGCAAGAGAACCCCAGTTTCATAGTGTCCAGATGGCAAAACAACAATGAGACTGGCACCCGCTCATCCTTTATTTTCTAATGATAACTAACTCTTGAAAAATGATTTATGACTTTTAAAGTATTATTTTTGAGTGGCCCTTGAATTATTGGGTAACCCTGTTGTGCTATTATCACCGTTTTCCAAATGTGCAAACTTTACATAGTACAGTTGAACATGAGGTTGTGTCATATTCCCACAATAAATGGAAAGAAGTATTCAAATATCAGTCTTTCAAGCTCTAACCCCAAGCTTTTTTGGCAATCAATGTGAGCTAAAAAATGCACATTGCTAGCAACCCCCTAGATGCTAATGGGAACTTAGATATTTTTATTGCTGGTGACACTTCATGTATACAGAACAACCACTAAAATACTAACAACATGTTCTACTAACCATTAGGACAGAAGAAGAAACAGAAATAGGAGATGAAGAAAACAAAGAAGAAAAGGAGGAAGGGGAGGATGCAAAGATAAAATAACCAGCTTAAAAAAACAGCTTAGACTTTCTCACTAATAATAATAATCACAATATCTCTCTGATGAGGTTGCATAACTATTTCACACAAATTATCGTATTAAATGCCACAACAGCATAGAGAAGAAAAAATAGTGCCTTATCCCTATCTTGCAGATGAGCTTTAGGAGGAATAAGAAATGTTTTTATATAAGCATTTGTATCTGGGTTGTATTTAAATGTCAGTTCATCAACCTTTTGCCACAAGAGGATGGAACCTTGGTTGTTGATACTTCATTGCTCTTCCCCTGATTTTTAAAATTTTTTACATTAGAATCTTGAGTACGTGAAAAATCTCAAATGAGGTTCACAGCAGCACCTTAGGTCAGTAACCTGAAGATCACTTAAGATTTGATGCAACTTTTTGTATGTGCATGTTTCTGGGGTGAAGGTTCTTAACTTTCATATGGTCATCCAAAACTCTGCAACACATCCCGCACTAAGAAGCTTAAGAACCAGTTTCTTGTGCTTTTAAATTCAGTTCTGTTAAAGTCAGATGTGCATGGTCTGACTGAGGCCCCATTGTGCCAGCATGGTACTTGAGTGCTCAGAACACTGGGAGCTTCAGTCCCTATCTTTAGTGATCACTGCTAAGGAGACACTCAAGACACAATATTATTCCTTC
Source organism: Trachops cirrhosus (assembly GCA_028533065.1). Taxonomy (NCBI): domain Eukaryota; kingdom Metazoa; phylum Chordata; class Mammalia; order Chiroptera; family Phyllostomidae; genus Trachops; species Trachops cirrhosus. Next base: position 56,591,507 of record CM052542.1, read on the forward strand.
AGTTTCTTTTATAACTTGGATATGTTTTTTGATGCTAATTATATCTACATAATTCTATTCCTCCCAAAGACTAGTCTCTTTTACAGATTCTCTGAACTGAAGCTCAAACACCACCGCCTCCTGGCTCAGTGTGTACACACGTGTGTGCCGACCCTTCAGTATGCTACTAGAACTCAAATAGCTTTTAAGAGACTTGTGGCCTCCCAATAGCTGTCTCTAGAATGTTCACTTTATATTTAGTGGCCATGAGGATCTGCACATGTGATGCATGAGGATTTCAAGTGGGCATCACGAGCAAGGTGGGCAGAGCCGTGAATGAGAAGAAGAAAAGACACCAGGCAGGGCGTCTGCCGATTGCTACAGAGTGGCAGCAGCAGGCATTGCTGGAGACAAGTTGGAAGGAAGCTTCCAGCTGTGCTTACCTTCTCAGGATGTCAGGAGAGGCACCCTCAGCATTCAGGATGACAGAAGCTGTTGACCTGTACAAAGAAATCAGTGCCTGGATGGTGGTAGGGTCTGGCAATGGTGGGGTGCTGCTATCATAGCAGCTTGAAGTCTGATTAAAGTGCAAATGCCAAGTGAAGAATTTCTTCCAAAGAATAGCACAGTAATAGCAATATATTGTGGTTGTTTGGGCTATTCATTTTCAAAATACAGCCTGTTACACAATGAAAAATAGGGCAACCTGATAGAATAGACAGAGGACCTTTTCAGACAGGAAAATATCAATAGATAAGATCATACCTGTAAGTGAAAAAGGGCAAAGGGATTTTGAGCAGCGAGTATTTGAAAAATACTCTTCCAGCCCCTTCTTTTATAGTTCAATATTGCACCACCACTTTCAATATAAATTTCAGTACAGTGTTAGATTTCAAAGTCTGGCCATATTGAAGTCACCTAAAAGGCAAGGAAGCAAGGTCTTTTATCACCCTCATTGTGAATGTGACAGACTTTCAAAGGAAAACTGCCTTCTTCTTCTGATAGTTCATTCCCATTTTATAAAGATGTGTCAGAATCAGCCCATGTCTCTGCCCTCCTACCCACCGTTTCCGCCAACAGTTTTTATGTGGAGGCCTGAGTTTGGACTTCATGAGGAATGAGATGCCGCAGCAGGAAATGTATTAAGATGCTTCTCAACTGAGGCAGATGGTTTGCTTCGTTCCAAAGATTTTTGCTTTTCTTGCCCCATGCCTGATTCTTTACTTAATACTCTTGTCTCTTGGTCCCAAGATCGATAAAAGAGTCAGAATAATGGAGTAGAAGGAGATGGAATTTAGGGTTAATAAGGCAAGTTCTAAATCTGGCTTCTTTACTATTAGCCAGATCAGTCTGGCCAAGATATGTGGCTTCTTAGAGCCTCAGTTTCTTCTTTTTACAATATTATTAATTTATGGTTAATTTTTGGGGGGAAGCAGATGAGGTTATACATGTAAAACACATAGCACAGACCCTGTTATACAATGGTTTTTGCTTGCACTGCCATGCCTTCACTTTCTGCTTCTATTTCAGCTCCTACCTCTTGCCTCATTGTTGTCTGCCTGCTTGGCTCTTGTCTTACATGTGCTCTCCTCTTTCAGTTGGCTGTTCACTGCTTTTGTCCAAACCCAGAGCTCTTGCTTATAGTTTTACTCTGGGCAGTGCTTCCCCCTACCCCACCTTTTTAATTGATGTTTGAGTACAGTTGTCTCCGTTTTCCCACCAACATTTCCCCCTGCCCTACCCACACCCACCTCCCACCCTCAACCCCACCCCCTCTTGGCTCCGTCGATGGGTCCTTCATTCATGTTCATTTATATCCCTTTCCCTTCTTTCCCATGTTATTTCCCTCTCCCCTCCCTTCAGGTTACCGTCAGCTTGTTGTTGAATTCAATGTCTCTGACAGCACTTTTGATGCTGCCTCGGTTACTGCTTTAGTGTGCTTGGTGACCACAAAATAGAAGCTGCTCAGGTCTGCTGTGGAGGCCAAAACTGACTGATGGCCCAGCTGCTGGCCACCGCATCCATCCACCACTCTGTCCATGCCAAGTTCAGGTCAAGGCCTCACTTCCTGTAAGGTGTTCATCAGCAATGGCTCAAAATGACAATAAACTCACAATTATAAACAGCTGAATCTAAAAACAAAACAAAACAAACAAACCTAAGTGAACTACCAGAACAGGAACAGAATCGTAGATATGAAGGTCATTTGGAGGGTTATCAGGTGTGCTCAGCACGATTGTTGTACCCAGATGGTTGATTTTATATATCAACATACACGGATACTGCATCAAACATTATTCTAGAGGTTTCTGTGAAGGTATTTTTCAAATGAGAGTAGCATTTAAATCAGTAGCCGTTATATAAGGCAGATCACCCTCCCAAGCATGAGGTAAAACCTTATCAGAAAAAAGACTGACTTCTCTGGAGAAGGAGAGAATTCTGCCAGGAGACAGCCTTTGAACTCAGACTGCATCTCTTCCCAGTCTGCTGGCCTGCCCTGCAGATTTTGGGCTTGCCAAGCCTCCTCAATCCATGAACCAATTCCTTAACATCCTTCTCTATCTCCAAATATATAGGTCTATATCTATACTCATAGCTATGTCTATACTATTATATATACACACATGTGTACATTCTATTGGTTCTGTAGATATGTGTGTACACATGTTATATTGTGTCTGCATACATACACATCCTCTTGGTGCTGTATGTGTGTATGTGCATGTGTATGCATATGTGTGTTTAAGGTGGGTGACTTCCAAGAAAGGAACTAAGGTCAGCTCCTTGGGTTCTTGTGTCTTCTAGGGAGTGGGCCAGGGGCAGAGCAGGGGAGGAATTGGGAAGAACATTTCCTTTGCCACAAAAGTGCTAAAGGTCACTGCTAAAACTGTTTTTTTAAGGTGCTAATAAGAAGACAGGTATCCAAATGCATAGCAAAGTGCCTGGTGCACAATTACTAACCATGATTAATGGCTTCCAACCCTACTTCTCTACTTCATTTCCCTTCCCTGAGCTCACCTCAACACTTTTCATTGCTGCTGGATGGCTGCAGTAGGAATTAAACAGACATTTACTGGGAATGGGGGCAAATGGACTAGAGGAAGAAAATCATCCATTCTGTTGTTCCACCTCATGCCACATGTGCTCTAAATCAGCAACTACTTTTTGAGTATTCTCTAGAAGCAAAATATATTACTAGACACTGACGAGTAAGGGGAAATGATGCAAAGATAGGTAAGATAAAAATCCCTGTTTTCTAAGAATTCTAACCTAACGGGAAAGACAGACACATAAATTAATTCAGACAGAAGAGAGATGTGAAAACTGCTGTAGGATACACATCCACACGCCTTCTCAGTTAGGGTCTTTGAGAGACAGTTTAGCGTCAGCCCTCCCCTGTGAACGTGTGTAACCCACCTGGTACCTCGCTCTGCAGCTGGTCTCCAGCTCCATGACACTCCATGCAGGCAACTCTCAATGTTAACTCTACATTACAGAAGCATTTTCCCTCATTCTCATTTAAATTTTGTGTTATCTAATTTGACTGAATCCCTAGTCAAATTATGGGAAAATGTGAATAAAAGTACTCAACTCAACTTTTTGTTTTAACATTTTATTTTTTGCCCTCTTCTAGCAAATTTTATTTTATTTTCTCTTTTTTTTCCAAATGGAAAAACCCTGACCTTTCCATCTCTTCTCACATGCTTCTCATCATTTCACTTGCACTTCCGCAGACCTTTCCTAGTCTCGCTCTATGAATAGATACCTTTATTGAGATATTCATAATGACTATTAGACCTTTCTCCTGAAAGGTTGTAGTTAATTCAAAATCTATCAGTGTGAATCAGTAACATAAATTATTTCTTATAATATGAATTACCATTCTCTTGTCTTGGCTCAATTTTATCTGACATCGGATTATTCGACTACCTATTGTTTTGTTGGGTTCTCCCGCAGCTCTCCAAAACGTTCCCCACCCATGACTAGCTTAAATAATTCTCTCTTACCAACACTTTTTAAAGCCTTATTGTTCGGAAAGCTCTCCAGATTGATTGGTGTTAACATAGACAAGAAATCTGGTTCTAATACCATTGCCCGGGGCACCTTCCTATTAACCTCCTTTCAGGCTAACAACATCATTTATTTCCACCTTTCATTTTCCTTACTATCCATTTTTTTAAGCTTGAAGTCTTTATAAGACAAAATTTTACCTCTCGCCTTTAAGGTCCTACATAAGGTGGAAATGGATCCTAATTGTCTTCTTGTTAAGGGCTTTTTCATCAAAAGCCTTTTGAATGTCTAAATGTTTCATGCCCACTACTTCTCAATACTTCACTATTTTATTAACTCTTTCAAAAATTCCAAATAGATTAGAGAGGCATGATTTACCCAGGCTAAAGCTGTACATACTACCCATCTGGGTGTTTTATAACCTTCAGTAATAATTTTATCAATTATTTTCCCTCATCCTCAAGGTAGCACTCATTGGTAAGCAATTCCCCAGGTAACTCCAAGCTTGTTATGTAAAGATGGGCACTCCTGCCTGTTTGTCTGGACAAATAGGTGCCTATTGGAAATTCAGAACAAATAACATAAAACCTGTCTTCTCTCTGGCATATCCAATCACCGTTCTCAAACACCTTGGGGCACGTCAGAGCAAAAAGAAAGCCTTAGTTCGACTATTAAGTGAACATTCTGTACTTGCCACCCTAGAAGGAACGTTAAGCTAGATTTAGTTTAAATACAAGGAAAAATTCCCTGACAGGCCTCTTTTATCCCAAAATGAATATGGAGGGTGATCGTGAATTCTTTCCCCAGAAATCTTAGAAAATAGAATAAGTCCTCATTGTTCATATGTGGCTTTCTTACAGTCTTTCTGAAGAGGAAAAGGGTATAATAACCTCTGGAAACTACTTTTCAGTATTATTTTATGATTTTATTTTTGAATTAAATATATCTTACAGTGGAAAAGAAAAAAAACTTGCAGAATTTCTCACAGAGCAAATGATAGTAGCTGTCAGAGAGTACAAGCAAGTTAAAAAATGTATTTAAATAAAAAATGAAGTACCCTCAAGGTGACCCAACTCAATTTGCAGAAAGGATGAGAGGCATTGGCAGAGCGGATAAACACAGGTAATCACCTGAATGTGCACGACGTGCTGCAGGTGCAGTGTCGCCAAAGGACGCTCTCCCAGACAAGGGGGCGCAGCTGGACGGCAATCAGGGTGAGGAGAAACACCTGAAACGGAAGTGGACGTGGAGGAGGAATAAGACGGAACAAGTGGCAGAAGGTTGCTCTTTTTCTTTCCTTTTTGCCTTCTGAGAGTTCAAGTTTATAACAGGATTACATGTTCACAATAATTGAAAACTAGCATTCCAGGAAATTTTCTGTCTCTTCACTGCATTCAGGTGAGGGCAATGGACACGAGAACTTGCAGCAGAAACAGAAGTTAACAGGTGATCTTTCTAGAATGTAAATTTGATCATGTCGTTTCTTTGCTAAAAACATTTTTTGTGGCTTCTCACTGATCTGTGAAAGAAGAACAAAATGTCAGTGGCATGAATATATATTTTATCCAGGCTGAGTTATAAAATTTGTTGACCACCTTGTTCAGAGAACAACAACAACAAAAAAGTCCATAAAAGGTACTAAAATGTAAACTTTTCTCTTTCTTCCACATTCTTTTCTCTACCTGCCATGGTGTTTTTGTTTTGTTTTGTTTTGTTTTGTTTTGTTACTTATCATTTAATGCTGGTTTTCCTCAGACATGGAGATGTTTTTCTTCTCAGGTGCCTCATCTCCTCACAGGCCTGCTACTCTGTTTCACAAAGGACAGACAACCCCTCAGTGATTACAACCTCTGTACTTGTACATGGATCAGGATTGGACAAGAGGCTCATGACTTGCATTGTACCGTAACCACCTAAAGATGCTATGGGGCATCCAGCTGACCCTTCTTGTACCTCAGACAGAGGGTGGTGCAGTTACTGGGCAACGGCAGGGAGGGGAGGCCAGGTGGTATTTGTACCACCAGTGGTCAGAGAAACAGGCAGCCAAAGATCATCCAGGAAGGGAGGAGGTGGGACCATCTAGAACATGAGTCTCCAGTCCTCTCTTTCCCAACACATATTCCATTGTCCATTTTCTCTTCAGCTTCACTGCCAAAACACTAATTATGAAATAACAGTAAGAATTTCAAGTTAAAATCATTTTTATTAAATATCAAGCATTTATATCTTTTCTGGGATGAGAAGTGTCTGTTCAAATCAGTCTGTTCCACCATGTTGCTGGAGATGCTGCCTCTGCTTTAGCATGACATCATTCTCCATCTTTTAGCTCACTGTGCTACAGTCATGCTGGCCTTCAGGTTCTGTAGTTCAGCCTATGCACCCCCGGCTCCTGATCCTCACCATTTCCTTTGTGGAGGATATATCATTAACTTCTAATTATCCCATTAATCTGAGTTCAAATGTCACTTCTTCAGGGAAGTGGCTGACCCACACCAGGTACCATGGCTACACATTCTTATCTTATCCTCACTTTTTCTGCCACAGAACCTGTCATCATTTCCAGTTATACATTTCAGTGATGGGTTAATACCTGCCATTCCCACTAAAGTAGGTATTATGGTGTAGGGTGCAAAATGGGATATCTTCTTTGGCTGGCAGCTGGGGGAAGGGAGATGGTGACTAGGACTCAAGACTGAGATCAAAAGCATTCAGCCTATGTTGGAGCTCTGCCAGAGCAGACACGGCACAGCAATCAGAGTATGCCAGCTACCACGTGGGTCATATTTTTAGAAGTCTACTCTAGTTTTGCATGTAATCTGCATGGCTGTGCTAAGCTAGCCAACATTTTTCACCACCAAATAACTCTTCAGGGAAGTGATAATATACAACTTTTCTTAGCCTTGGAGTCTTAACCTTGTGTTTTACAGGCATTACCTTGTTTAATTTTCATAAACAATGGTAAAGGGTAGAGCATACTTAAATTCTGCTTTTTGTTAATATTAACTAGTATAACCTTTAAAATGTGAACTTCTGATGGCGAAATTACTATATTTCAAGTAGATAGACCTTATCATTATTCATATCACCAATATGACATGTTTTTTAAAAGGAAAAAATATGTAACATTTACTGCTAAAAACTAGAAATGATGAAAGACACCTTTGTGTGTGGCAAAATGAGGCATACCATGTTTTCTTTATAAAGGAAATTCTGTGTTTACTTAAGTGTTTGTTTAAAAATGCCTTAACTTTGATGGAGGTTGGATTAGAGGGTTTATGTGGTTGTATACTGCAGTTCAAATAGTTTTGGGTTTCATAATCTGGTAAAATTTCAAGCAACACATTAAAATGAGCATTTATTAGTGGCACTATTTTATGAAATATAAGTCTTGTCTTTTTAGCACCCACAAAAGAAGGAAAAACATAATCTCAGAGTAAAACAGAGCCATTTAATTTGAGTAAATTTATCTTGCTAAAAAGTCCCTTATTTTCTTTATTTCTCTTATTTCTCCATAGTCTGGTGAAAACTTCATTAAGAACTAATATTTAGTACTGCTAGTGTAGAAAAGGAAGTCGAACCCCATGTGGTTCAGATAAAGGATCTTAAAGGTTAACTGTTAAGAGTCTTTCCTACTGAAGTTCAATCAGAAAGATGAAACATTTTTTGGTCTTATAATGGGATTTGATTTGCACAGGGCTTTTCGGGAATGCACTATGCAAAGAGAGGTGCAGCTGCATCTTTTTCATGTGTGTCCCTATTGGCAGTGGAGGAGCATACATATGCAGATACCAATTACCTTAGTCTACAATAGCAATGATGTGCCCTCTTTCTTTTTTGCATTTACTAATATATATATATATTTCTTAATTTTTATTGTTGAAACTATTACGGATGTCCCTGTTTGTGCCCCACCTTTTCTTGCCTCTACCCAGCCTTTGGCCCCTTTGCTCTGACCATCACCACACTGTTGTCTGTGTGCATATATGGTCTTTGGCTATTCCCTTCACCTTATTTTTATTAAAGATTCCACCCATTTACCTTTTTAGAGAGGAGAAGGGAGAGAGAAGAAAGGGAGAGAAACATCAATGTGTGGTTGCCTCTTGTGCACCGCCTACCAGGAACTTGGCCAGCAATGCAGGCATGTGACCCAACTGGGAATAGAACTGGTAACCACCTGATTCGCAGATTGGCACTCAATCCACTGAGCCACACCAGCCAGGGCTCCCTTTACGTTTTTCATCTACTTCTCTTCCCTGCCCCTGACATGCCCTTCTTGATTCCTTCTCAGAAAAGCTCGCTATGAGGGTCATGTTGTCACCGTGTCCTGACACACACATCTCTGAATCCTAGCTGTACGATGCTGAGTGCCGCCAGTGCTTTTTAGTGCTTTCTTCACAGCCGGCTATTTTCAGCTTCATTCTCCCCGTTTGTTTTAGCTCTCAGACATGTCAACATGTTCCCTTCAGCACTACGTATCATAATAGATCTCTCTGAAAGTGACAAACCGCTCATAAAAAAATTCCATACAGAATTGCACTGACATGATTTAAAATAAATGCTGTCTTCAATGGTTAATGTATTTTTAGAAATATTCTAAAATAATTATCTTTACATCCCTATTTCCTCATTTGGTGTCAAAGTAATTTGTTCTCTGACCTTGTCGTGAGTAAAAGGACTGTTTCACATGTGTCCTATTCTTCTTTGGAAAGAGGGAGCATTGTTACCCTCTGAACATCACGGTGATACATACATCGCAGTCAGGGAGGGCAGCACGCTTGCTCAGGGCTCCGGCCTTCCCCAGTATCTCAGGAAGTGGCATTTATTTTTACAGGTCATGAAAGTAGCTTTGGCCTCATAACACTGAATGAATTCGGTACATTGGAAAAACCCAAGTCTAAGAGGAAGAGAAGGAATGCACAATGTTACCAGTGCCATTCCTTCTCAACACAGTGAATGCTAATACAGGAACCAGAGATGGCAGGAGCCACAGAGAGGGCAGTCCAGGGTACAAGAACCTTTCCAAATCATCTTCTCAGGCTCTGAATTCCCTAAGACGTAGAGAGGCCTAGAGTGAAGAACTACTAGTTGGGAGGGCAAAATCCCACTAAATGGAGCAGCATTGGGTGAAAAAACTAATTTGAACAGCATTTTTACATACTGAAATTTTATTATGATGTTTTTGTCTTATTCTCCTTTGTATTTTTTAATAATGCATTTGATCAGCCACTTGAAGATAATCTAAACTAGGAAAGAATGTCATTTGATTGAAAGAAATCATCTCTGTTTCCAATGTCTCCCTTTATATGCTACACTGTTGTCACTAGGGGAGTTCGTGCCATGACTAGAAGAGTCCCATAATAATGTCTTGATCACAAATGCATGGTTCCAAATTTTATGTATGTGTTTGGGTGTATACATTTGTATATATTTTGTGCATTTGCATAATATATAACAAGGTTAACATTAAAATGTATATGTCTGTGTATATATACAGCTATATATTATACATATATACACATATAATCTTTTATGTCTTTATAAGGTTAAAATCTTTACATAAAATATGCAATAAATTTTGCCTTTAAACCAAGTAAAATTTTGCTGACAGCCATCTGGTCACTTGTTTATTCTCTGCCTAAGAGTGTATAGCTCTACTTTGAATGTTTTCCTACATTTGGTGTTCATGATGCTAGATTTTTGTAGTGCTTTGCAAAAAATTTAAAACGTATATTACATATCATTTTTCTAATCTCAATGCATAACAGTTGGCTCTATATTAATACTTTATACATAAAATATACTATTATTTATATGTAAACATGAGACAAACATTAATTTTGTTAGAAATGGTTATTCATGAAAATGTTAGGACTGTTCAGTCCAAAAATCTGACTTTGTTTCTATATTTAAAATAAATATGAAAACCTATTTCAAATTAGGCACATCTATCTTAGGGTGAATTAAGCATGAAGGTCAGCTAAAGTTATATTGGTAAATGATTTTCTCCAATAGCTCACTGGAGAAATGATTTAGAAGCTATTACTTTAGGTTATCTCTTATAACTGAATGCCAGGAAGTTGACAATGTTTGATAGGGAGCAGAAGGTGCCTCACTTTGGACTCTTTAATTAAAGTATTCCTGCACTGAGTGTGCTTATACAAAATATGTATTGAGTCTTTCTCTTAAAAATAGGCAAACAAGCAAACAAAAACCCTCCTAGTCTAGTTGAGGGAGATGGCAACATCAACAGGCATTTATCATTTAGAATGAAGGTAAACTCAAAGTAAAAGCCACTTTATTCTTTGGTGGGCCCAGGAAAGGATGTTCTGGGTCTTATCTCAGTCTACAAAGAGAATAAAGGTTAACTGGGAGAAAACAGGACTACAAGTATTCATTAGAGTTCTTTAAGGGCAACCACTTGCATGGTAGGTATTAATATTCTCATTTTTCCAATGAGAAAATGGAAAAGACATACAGTTACTCTTAGGCAGAGGTAGAACTTGAGCCCAGGTCTAATCATTCTAAAACTCATAGTATTGTCTCTTCACTTTATCAATTCTTACTACATCAAACTCTTTATTTAAAAAAGACAATATTAGCCCTGGCTGGTGTAGCTCGGTGGATTGAGTGCCAGTCTGTGAACCAAAGGGTTGCCAGTTCGATTCCTAATCAGGGCACATGTCTGGTTTGTGGGCCAGGTGCTTAGTTTGGGGTGCTTAAGAGGCAACCACACATAGATGTTTCTCTCTTTCTCTTTCTCCCTCCCTTCCTCTTTCTCTAAAAGTTAATAAATGACATCTTTAAAAAAATAAAAGTAATAATAAAATAAATATAAAGGCAATATTAATGCCATAATACATTCACTGAACTATATACCTATATGCGGTTCTTAAATATTTTGTACTGCACTATCACTGCCCTCAACAGCTATTACAGATACACACGTATGCTATGCAAGTTGTAAAAAGAAATAATAAAGAAATAAATTTACAAGGTGCATGCTGTACTTTGATGATGCCAATTTGTTTTCTTCCCCAAATGCTCCTAATGTCACTGTCATCTCTACTGCCAGAGGCATTTCTGTATAACCTGTCTGCTGCCACACTCATTTAGAAAAGAAAACCTATCACCACAACACGCTAGAAATCCCTCCTCCTTTCCCACCACGAGCTTCATTTCAAAAAGCTGTTTGTTTTGTCCTAATTGTAATTGAATGAGTCTTTGTCATCCATCAGTGTCTGCATTTCACAATCTGAGGTTGATATCTCATATTCATCTTGGGCATGGTAATGGTACCAAGTGACACATGTAATAACACTGCTTAGAGCTAAGTTGGTTCACTCAAGGAGGGGCCAGCAACCTGCAGAAATCACGTGTTTGGCCTCAGTCTCACAAGTGCTTCCACAGATTCAGGGCTCTTATCTCTGGCTCTCAAGCAAACCCAGTGAAGGAAATAAACAATCTACCCTGGAAACCCAGGATATGGGAGATACATTGGCAAAGACTGACAGAAAGAATTGAGCCCTGAAATGCACACAGTGCAAAGGAAGAGGTGCTGGTCCCCAGGATTTCTTCATCTATGACTTAGAGGTTCTGGGAACGTACCCCAATTCACAAGTATATTCAAGATTAATTCTGCATAGCCTTACAAAAATAGGGGAAAATGGAGAGAAGGGGGGAAGCAGCATGTGTAGGTAGCCCCACCTATAGCAAGCTCTGTACTAGGCCTTTTGCATACATTCTTGAGTCCTCAAAACTCTGCTAGAAAAGTACTATTTGGCCCATTTTTATCCCTCGAGGAATTGGCCAAGGTCACATGTCATGGCACATCTATGATTCCCATTTGAAGTGTTTCAATCATCCTCCTTCTTGCTGTAGATGGCAGACAGGCAACATACAGTGGAAGGTAAAATAGCCAAACATGTGCTCAAGAAATCCTTCCATCACCTTCATCCCATTTTCTTAGTTATCTCCACAAAGTAAAGTTTTCCTGTCACTTGATTATTTCGATCTCTACCAATTTGATCCAACCTGTAGCTCCTGTTTTTGCACCTGTTTAATTCTGAAAATTCACTCACTAGTCACTTAATTTGGGAATTATATTAGGATTAAATGTTTTCCAGGTGCTCAATAGAGGAGACAATTTTTAAAAATATTTTACTCATTTATTTCTAGAGAGAGGAGAAGAGAGGGAGAAAGAGAGGGAGAGAAACATCAATGTGTGGTTGCCATTTGCATGCCCCCAACTGGGGATCTGGCCTGTAACTCAGGTGTGCACCCTGACTGGGAATTGAACCCATGACCCTTTGATTCACAGGCTATCACTCAATCCACTATTCCATGCCAATCAGAACTAGAGGAGACAATTTTTAACTGCTATTTTAAAGTAGGTTGTTAAACTCTAGTTCCAATAAAACTTTATTTACAAAAATAAATAAAATAGGTTGTTAACAAGTACAGCAGGGAGGGCTGGGCAACCAAATCCTCAGTCCCTATTCCTTCTATCTTGAACCTGCTGTCCTACTAGAGGTGGGCTAGATGATGGGGAAGCTGACAAGGGTCTTTCTCTTTCCCTCTTGAGGCTGAGCTCAAAGTGCCAACCGAACCTGACGACATTCTGGTCCTCCTTTTAATTGTTCAGGACTGAAGAAAGTCACATCCAAGCAGTTTACAGCTCAGACCCTGAGGTCTAACCACTGTAATAAACACTTAGCAAAAACAATAGCCAAGTGCTGGAAGCAGCCTAAGTGCCCATCAGTAAATGAATGGATCAAAAAACTATGGTACATTTACAATGGAATACTACACAGCAGAAAGAAAGAAGGAGCTCCTACCCTTTGCAGCAGCATGGATGGAACTGAAGAGCATTACACTATATGAAATAAGCCAGGTGGTGAGAGACAAATACCATGAGATCTCACTTTTAAGTAGAACCTAATCAATAAAACAAACAAGCAAGCAAAATATAACAAGAGACATAGAAATTAAGAACAATCTGACAGTAACCAGAGGGGAGGTGGGAGGGGATAATGGGGGGAAAGGGGAGAAGCATTTTTAGGAATAACTATAAAGGACACATAGACAAAACCAAGAGGGGTGAAATCAGGGGAGAGAGGTGGTGATGGTTGGGGTGGGGGGGTGGGTATAGTAAATCCAGACAGCTGTACTTGAACAACAATAAAATAATGTTTTAAAAAATTAAAAAGAAAAAGTACAAAAAATTCAAGGAGTAACTTGCATTCCAGGATCTCTAAAAATGGAAATTTTTTTCATGTTTCTGAAAAGGATATATGGGAAAGTCACAGGCATAACTGAGACATATTGGTTTTCCTGTAGTTACTATTAGTATTTGCAGAAGTCTTAGTTTCAAATGATCACACAATCTCTCTCTCTCTCTCTCTCTCTCTCTCTCTCTCTCTCTCTCTCTCTCTCTCTCTCTCTCTCTCTGTTTCAGGGCTTGTAAAAGGAAGAGTGAAATTAAAAAAGCGTACTTTTAAAAATGCTAGTTTCAGTGGAGGCTCTCTGGGCTGTCCCTTCCGGCCCACAAACCTACCAGGATGATACACTTTTATTTTTACTGCTGTCATCTTAGCCTCCTCTGGTCTCTTGTGTGTTTGAAATTTACTGCTCTTTTTATTTTACTGGCTACTTATTTTTAAAAAATAGCCTCACTCCTTCTGAATAGGCATTTCTTCATTTCAAATTCTGCTTCACTAGCTTCCTGTTTTCAGTGCAGTCCTCCACTACATGTTACTGTATGAGTTTTATTCTACAGAGCTGTGAAGCCTGGATAGAAGGACTCCCAAATCCTGAAAATACTAGGACATAATTAGTCCTTGCTGGTGATTTGTATTCTTCGCAGAGAATTGAGGTTGGGGAGATCTGCTTTCACTGATTATTGTGGTAATGGAGATCATTGACATACAGGTCAAATATCAGTGCTCAGCTCCCTAAGTTAAGCATTCTCAACAGGTCCATTAGTTTAATTCATAAGATTTTTTTCCTTGCATCTATTTCTTTTATCTACAGTATATGGTTAAAAAAAAAAAAAAACAAGGACACCCAAGGAGTCTGTTTCGTTATGGCTTCCTTCTTAAAATGCCCAAAGAGCTTGAGAAAAGTAACTGGAAATTACCATGTGTCTGGAACTTTGCCAGGTACTAAGGACTGAGAAATGAAAAGTCAGCCCACAGTTATGTGAGAACAATAGACTTACAAAGATAGCATCATAATTGTCTGTGCCAACACTATATTAACACATTTCAAGGCACAATGACTATGTTGTACAAAGGACTGAGAGGTCAGGGAAAGCATCACAAAATATATTTTGTGTGATAAAATATGATATAGGTGAATTGGGGCTACAGAAATACACTATATTGAAGAATCCACAGAGAAGATTCTGAAGTGGGTTCTCTAGAGAGGAAAGAAAAATAAGGAACTTATGGAAAATCATCAAACTAAAAGGCAACTTGCCTCCTACCCTTAGGAACAGATAGGTGTTCAGAAACATGTTGTTTCAGTATGAGATAGCAGTTTAAGGAGAGAGATGCCTTTACTTGAATAAATTGTGGCTTCCTAGAAGTCAGAAGATAGAAAGTATCTGCCTGAGCAAAATAGTAAGATTTTGAGCTTGGCTCCAGATGTGTCTTGGCTTGAATAACAGGCTTTACAAAAACGCTGAGTCTCAGGAAGTTAGAACATAGGGTTCTTGAGCATGTTAAAGTGGTCGATTATAGTGTCTGGTTTGAGTATGGAGTTAAGAGAGGTTAGATGGGGGTTATCAATGTGGGCAAATTGGGTTCTGCTTAATGTGAGGCCATGGGAGAGTAAAAAAGAAGAGAGTAGGAAAGGCAGGAAAGGGAACAGCCTGCTATGTGCAAAGCACTGTAAAGTGTTTTCTATACTATGATTTTAGGACAGTAGTTAGACATTAGGAAGATCTATTCAGAGATCTGGAAATTAAGACAGTGTATTGAAGGAAGTCCAAGGGAGAAGAATGAACAGTATTTCACTCATGGCTTGCTCCTGTAATTCCCCACATCATCAGTAACATCAACCTTTCCCGTGAGTCTTCATTTGGCCTCAAGGTCCTTCTCAGCCTAGCAATGGAGTCAGCCATTAACAATTCATTGATATTGATATGAAAGACAAAAATCTCATTGCTCTCTCTGACTTCGGTAACAATTCATGGAAATTGGATGTGAGATTAACCCCATTTGCTGTCTTTGACTCAAGATGTGCCTCTCAGAAGGAACTATTTATTTTCATTTCCTATTCCATTTCTTTTTGCAGTCATTTTTGTGACAAAAGATTATTCTTCAAACTATTTTCTACTGATGCCAATGTTTTTACCTGTGAAACTAACCAGTATTGCAATCTTGGGGTTTATGGGTACCCACTAGTTTTAGGCAAAATTGGAATTTATGTAACTTTTTTCTTGACGTGGAGAGTGAGCTTCAAAAAGAAACTATTTATTTTGCATTCTCCTCAGTGCCTGGCCTCATTCAGAGTACACAGCAGGTACATAATAAGTACTTGTTGACTTAGCTGAATGTCAAACCTTTCATATAAGCAAGTATAATTTACCTAAAGAATGTTATAGCCTTTAGAAGGGCTAATTAGAGCCAATAATTTGACTGACCTATGCTGGTTCTGAAGTACTTAGTGGTAATAATACTGTTTTTGCAAGATGGATATTTTACTGTTGAGCCTGTCGGTTTGAGAGGCTCACTGTTTTATGGCCTGTGTGTGGTGATCATTTGGATGTAATGATCAAATGGGGGTTGCCCAAATTGATCATTATAACAGGATTCCACTGTAATTACATTTCCATAAACGATACTCAAATTCACTAGGGAAATCAACAACCCCTTGGTGTGCCTACTTCCAGCGCTGATTACAAGTTCAGGTTCTATAGCACTTTCCAAACAAAAGGGAATTAAACTTTTATAAACCATAGTTAAGCCAAAATGAAAAGGCCTCTTTGTGTTCTAGATTCAAAGGTGCTGCTCTTCGTAGACATCACAAGACAATTCAATTTAGAAGAATAGGCAGATGTTTGGATCTTGTACAAATAAATACACACATATTATTGAGACATTAGAGAGTAAGATTGTTGGAGTCAGAGTGATGAGTTCAAATCTTAGCTCTATTAGTTCTATACCTATACCATCTTGGGGAAGTTATGAAATCCCTCTGAGCTTCAGTTTCCTCACCTTTAAAATAAAGATACTATAGTTTCTGCCCTATTAGGTTTTTTAGACAAATAAACTATGGCTTGTGAAGTGCTGAGCACAGTGCTGGCTGGGCATGTTGGTAAGTACTCAACATGTCTTAGTTATTACTGTCATTTAGATTTTCTTTTTCAATCCAGCTATTTTCCCCCTGGTGACACCATGTAAAACAATATATTTGTTTCTTGTGCCTTGTTAAGAATCAAATGTTTCCAATCCTGTGTACATCAGTACCTTCCACCTTCAGTTTATCAGTTCTTCCATTCTGGAAATCTCTAGCTTAACCTCCATGTTTTAGACATATTTGGTCATGTTACTTTTCAGTCAGTGGGCATTCTACCTTGTTAAATTAATTGGAATATTTAATCAATTCCATGTTTTTACTGTCCTATAGCACCTTTCACTACAAGCAGGCAAAAGGTCATGGGATGAACCCAAATGCACATTGCCATAGTGCCTTCCCACAAAGGATGCAACAGGAGCCATTTTCACATCCATCTCAACACCATTATGCCACCAAAAGGACATTTAAGATTATGTGCCAGCTTTTGATTCCCTTTCAAATACTAGGAGTACTTGCATTTTAGTTCAGAAATGATCCTACTCAGCAGACATTCAGCCAACAAAAATTACCCTCTCTAAATAAAAACAAATAAGAATAAATGTGTCTTCCTTTACCACCCATGTAGTGTGTACTGCATCATCAAAATTGATTGGTGAGTTGTGTTACAAAATTCAAGTGTCAATAAAGCCACATATCAGGCTACAAAGAGAATGGACTTGCCAATGCTCCCATAGGGCACCGTTTTGTTTTAAGAAGCATATTCAAAGAGAGACTCATTCTAATAGTAATAAAGAGTTAGAAAAGTAGTAAAAGCCTCAGTTCAGACAGTACTCTTTTCTTAAATTATTGCTTCTGAGTTAGTTTAAGAATAAGAGAAAAATGAGAGACCAATTGCCTTAAAACAATGACCTCTCAAACTGTGGGAACTCATATTATTGTTACCTGGACACGTTCCTTTGATTAGCCTTGTTAAATAAGAATAACTGAAAAGTATCTTGTTATTTTATTGGTTACACTTTTCTTTTTATAATATACCTTTCCCATCTGAGTTTTATCTTTTTAGTTTTCTTCATAACCCTTGCTATTTTTGCTTTTATTTTTGACTTCCTGATAATCTATATTTTTGTTGCTCTTCCAATAATTCTTTCATTTTATATTTTATTTACTTTTTACAAAACAATACTATTTTGGAACTTAGTATATTATGTTTCTGACTACTGCATTTTGTAATAATGAATAATAAAAATCCATAGTGATCAACCCATAGACTAAATTCTTCATTCTAGAAAATAGGTCAATCACTCAACAACTGCTCATCACATGCCTTCGATGTCCCATGCTTTGTGCTAAGTATTGGAATTATAGTAGATCAAGCAGGAAATAATTGTACAAAAATGGCAGGAAATATGCTGTTAGTTGAGCTGTGCTAGTTCCTTTGATCAAAGATTTTATGTATAAAATTGGCTTACGTCTTGCTTTTGATACTTCTTGCAACTGAGAAAACATCAGCATTAGACTTGTCCTTTGGATGCAGTATAAATCATAATTGGTGAAGTTTCTATAAATTCTTCAACATATTTTTACTGATATTATCTGTTTAGGATGAACATTTAAGACAGCCGACCAGCAGGAATACATGTAATACTGAAGTGTTTGATCATGACATATTTATATCACATGTATCTCATATATTATAAACATGATATATTATAAAGTACAAGTATTACATCAAATTTTAAAATATCAAACCTTGTTTGACTGCAATTATTTTACATAAATTGAGCTATTTTTTTACTGTCAAAAACACCTAGAAAAGTCATTGAATTTTCTAGCTAATTCTTCATGCTACCCATTCTTAACTACCCTTTGCCCATCCCAAACCTAGACTTTTTTCCCCACACCTGAGTCAAATTTTATGCTGTTTCCTTGATCTTTGCTTAGGTTTATCATCATATAAGGGCCTTTACTCTTTTGTTGATTCATTCCAGGCTTTCAAAATAAAACACAGATGGAAAAATGGGGCTTGAGCCTGTTCTGGACCCTTTGTCTCTGTCTCAATTTCCTGCTGAGATTATCATGGTGAGATTGTGGAGGAAGTCCTGGTACATCTGGATATCCAGGCTTAATTTAGAAGGTACCTGAAGGGTGTATAATTATTTAAACACTGTGATTAAACAAGGTGGTAGAGAAGTTTAAAAACAAGGAAATTTGGGAATATGCTTTGCCATCTTTTCAAGTTTAGGAGGAGGCCAATAAAGGTTACAGACTGGAAAAACCTAGGAGTATCCTCTCAGCACAGGGAGGAAGGAGACTGCTCTAGTCCATGCACAAAGTTCAGTTTTAGGAAAAACTAATATTATTGGTCTTGTTAGTACAGGCAGCACTAGTGCTGCCTGCAGTGCTGGGCTGAGGACAGTCCATCTTCACTTGCACCTGAAAGTCAGGAAGACTTCACTATTCATGACTTAAAAGAAAGTTCCCTGATTTATAATAAATTTGATTTACAGTTTATTTGGCTCACTGCAAAACAATTCACTTTCTCTTTGCTGATTTCTAAACCACCACTGCTTGAGAGACATCAACCATGGGCCAGTTCAAGCTTGACCAGCCAAGGAAACATCACAATCAATTTAAATTGGTAGAATAGATCACAAGAGGGAAACTAAACCGAAGAACCAGCTTGGTGGTCCTGTGTGAGAGTGTTATTAGAATAACCAAAAAGTAAACTAAAATAAATGGACTAAAACTGTAATGAAGTCTTAAAGAGATATGATTAAAGCACAAAAAAGTATTTCTGAAATGAAATGGCATTATTTTATTTTAAAATTAGAAAAAGAAATGAACAAAATAATATAATTCAGAAGCAATTTAGTATTTACTCATTTGTTCAATAAATAAATCACTTAGAATCTATTGTGTATCAGACAGAATGTATTTAACAAAATACAAGACAGCCCTGGCAGGAGTGGCTCAGAGGATTCAGTGCCAGCTTGTGAACCAAAGGGTCACTGGTTGGATTCACAGTCAAGACACATGCCTGAGTTGCAGGCCAGGTCCCCAGTAGGGGTCGTATAAGAGGCAACCACACATTGATGTTTTTCTCTTTCTCCCTCTCTTTGCCTCTCTCTAAAAATAAAGAAATAAAATCTTTTTAAAAAATAAAATTAAATTAAATCTTCAATTGAAAAAGCATACAAGACAGATGGCCTCTCCCTTAAGAAACTTGTATTCAACTCAGGGAGACAAGAAGTAAATAAGGGACCACAATATAAGAAAATGATGGGTTGTATGAAATGCTATAAAGTCAATAAAAAGATGCTAAGATAAGAAATAAAAGAAGAAGTGTAGACTACTTCATATAGAGTTGTAAGAAAATCCTTTCCATTGAAGTGCTAGCACAATCCCAAAGAACTGGAGGGATTTGTCAAATGAGCATTCTTCCAGTCACAGGAAATTATTTCTAAAAGCCCTAAGACAGGAATGAGCTCACATGCTAGTAGGCTAGTACAGTTAAAATATAGCGGATATCAGTAGAGTGAGCAAGATAAAGTAGGAGAGGTAGGCAGGGCTAGATCAGGCAGGGATCTATAAATTTTATATCAGTTCAACTTTTAGGCTACAAAAACATAGAAATCTTAGGTTGGACCACAACATGATAATATTTTAATCATTAAAAGCTGATTCTGACAGCTATCTGGAGAAGAGGTAGAGGGGTTATTGGTACAAGAATGGAAGTGGGCAGGTTGGTAATCAAGCTAATGCAGAAAGCAATGAGTATGTGATGATGTTGAAGTGAATAAGTTTGTGGTCCTGAGACAGTAGTAGGAGAGCAGATGCACAATACATCTTGGAGGTAAAACCAATTATACATGCTGATGTGGTTGGTGATGTATAAATATACAGATCAAAGATGATTCTTAGGAGTCTGGTTTAAGAAATTGGATATGTGGTGGTTACATTTAATTAGACTAAAAAGACTGGGTCAAGATCAAGAATTCAGATCTGACCATGCTGAAATGCAAATGGGAAATCAAGATAGAGATACTGAATAAACAGATATGTGCCTGGGATGCAAAGGAGATAGGTGGATAAAGATGGAAAATGAAAGGTACCAGAATTTTTATGGTATTTGAAGTCAAAAAATTGGATGGGATGGCTCAGAGAGAAAGAGAGAGAGAATGTAGATACAATATAAGAACAGTTTTGATGTGAAAAGGAGCAGAAAACTGAGCAAGAATCAGGGAATTGTGTAGGATCAAGTGAAATTGGCTTCACTTTTTAAGATGAAAAAATATTAAATCTATTTCTTGAGTGCCATGGATCAGGCACTATGATAATTGCTTTAAATTAAAAAATTATTTAATCTTAATACCAAGAGGTAAGTACTAGTATTTGCCCTTTATTAAATGGGGGAAAAGATTTATAGAAAATTTAATTACGTGGTCCAGGGTCATATGGTTAGAAATTGGCAGAGCTGGGCTTTGAATTCCATAGTGTGACTCGAAAATCACCATGCAATACTCTCTACTACCATATCATGTTTATAAGTGAATAAATAGGGACAAATTATTAATAATATAAAAGGAATAAAAACATGAGAAATATTAGGATTTATAGCAGAAATAGAACCTTTTAACATTGCTATAGGGACAAAAGCAAAGAAAATGGGTGCAGCAGAATTACTTGCAAACAGGTTTTGTGGTAAGGAGATGAAGAAGATCTCTCTGATAACTTTGGAACTCAGAGAAGTATAATGAGTTGCCCTCATTGAGAAGAAAGACAAAAGGGATACAACAGTTTTTAAAAATAGACAGCATGGCAGGAAATAGTTATTTTGGAAGATCCAACTGAAGAAATAAACACCAATACAGAACAAATATACAAAGAAATGGGAAATATAAGCAAAATAATATGAGATATGGAAGAGAGATCTGGGAAACCGAATGTGTGAACAAAATAATTACTAGGAGCCAAAAGGGAATGTATGAGAAATAATGAACAAAGAAATAATAGAATAACAGTTCACTGAAGTGAAAAACTTAAAATTTCTGAAAGGACTATTGAGTTCCAGGCATAATTGACAAGACACACAAACATAGTGTGGTAAAAACGTATAAACTTCAAAGTTACAGACAAAAAAGAGAAATTGAAGCCCAATGGAAGCTATAAGAGAGCACAGTAACATTTTGAAAATGTTAAGAGAAAAGAAGAAACTATATTGTAAACCTAATAAAGCTATCTTTAAATAATAGATATAGATATATTCACAGAAACAAAAAGCAAGAGTGTTTACAACAAATACAAGTTTATAGTGGGAAATTTCTAAAGGAAAGAAAAAAAGGAGACCAGAAAGGAAGGCTGACAGACACAGTACTGTGGGCTCGCTACCCTGTTTCTGTGGTGCAGTGACTGCAGTCAGCTGGAGGCCATACTACCCGGTCTGACTAATGAATGAGTCGTGACAGGGAGGCACGAGTGGGACTAACTGAGGGCCTGTGTGATCCCAGAGTAGCATCACAATATGATGTGGTCTCCATCGGCTTGGATCCCTGACTGATTTTAAGAAGAAATGGCTTCGCTCACCTTCATTTGACATTTGATGTGTGTGAAAAATAAATATTTGATGGTTAACTCATTGAGACTTCAGGGTTAATTTGTTGTCTCAGCGTAATCTGCTTATTCTAACTAATATAAAAAAAAGCTCAGATTAAGAAAATGATGAGCAAAAATATTAGTAAACACATAGGGAAAACTAAACAAACATTATTTATAATATGTATTAAAAATAAAAAAGAAAATATTTCATATATAAACTTAGAAAATATCAGAACTGAGGTAATATTGTAGTCTGTCAACACAATCCACTGCCTGTTCTTCCTGACATTGAGCTAGCCTACCTTTCTCTGCTCCGTCATTTGTGGCCACCTGACTAAGAGGGTCTCCTTAACTTTTGCCCCTTGTGGCTACTTGGAATGGTGATAATCTGCAAAACGATATTAGGACTCACTTTTTTTATGTGGTGAAAATTATATCAGTCAACAGAAGTGTAAATATTGAAAGAGTCATTGAAAGAACAAAATACTGCAACAGTGATGCTCACGAGCACTTACTTTTATGTACAAAATTCTTATCAAGGACTAGATACATGGAGGAAAAGTGACAAAACATTAAGATACAGTATGTTGGCCATAACTTTATAAAGAAAGTTTATCTTTTCTCAGCTCTCAACTATTTGTAAATTTCTATATTAATGTAAAACAGAATAGCAGACTTTAGAAATATAATAATTTTAATCTGGGTAGAATTATTTAATGGACTAGCTGTGACAGACATACTCTAGAGTGACCCGCAATGAATCGCACCACATACAATCCCCTCTTTTCAAGTGCAGTGGAAACTGTCTTCTTTTTACCCAAAGTGATAAAACAAAGGTGATAAGATGTCACTCTCCTGATAAGGCTACATTATACACCAAAGGTGATGACATGACATTCCCTGATCACATTATGTTTGTAAGACTGTTTAGCGCACTAATGAGAGATGCTCTCTTGCACACCTTGCAAAGGCAAACCTCTAAGCTGTGAAAGGCACCACACGACAGGGCAGGTAGAGGTCTTGATAACCTGCTTCTTCTCGCAGCAAAAACATTTATTGACCTTTCGTGATTGAAGTTGCCCCAACTTGGCATGGATTTTTAGCTGTGTGACTTACTAGTTATATGACTAGCATTTTTTGAAGTCTTCTGCAAATTAGTGTCTGTAATAATATAATAACAACAATGTTATTTACCTTGCAGTGTTTTTGTGAGAAATGGACATAATGCATGTAAAATGTCAGGTGCACAGTACATTCTCAATTATGATTATTGTCAGACATAAGAAGTGTCATTGGTCACTGACCTGTCCAAGCCTCTGCTTTTCATAATAGCCCCTGAAAGATCCCTGAAAGATTGAATCAGATAAGGGAAAGGAAAGCCCTTGCCTGGCACATAATAAATTGTCATTAAGATTGGCTATCCAAATACAAATGCTGCTTCTTCTCTCATACTTTACATATACATATACATATACATATACATATACATATACATATACATATACATATACATATACATATAGCTATATCCGTGGGAGGAAAGAAAAAGAGAGACAGAATGCCAATACTAAAATGAGCTCATTTGATAAATTTTTCTAAACATTAAACTTGACAAAAAATATTAGGATCTATGATCACTTCAGAAATGACTTTTTATTTTGAACTAAAATATTCTTCGAGATATTTTAGAGAAGAGCCTATTTCTCTTATAAACTGTCATTACCATTTCTCTTTCAGAAAATGAAACCATCATTTCCGGGAAGGAAGTGGATGCTAATACACATCTTCCACTGTGCCACTCACATCTTTCAGCTTTCTGCAATCGCATCTCGTACTCTTCACCCTCAGGATTCAGATCCATCCGTTGTGTAATTATATGTTCTTCAAGAGAAATTGATGAGAGTATGAATACTCTGAAACCATATCCTGTTTCTCACATAAAACAATATTTCCTGTTTCTACAGATGATTTGAAAAGCTGGAGCATTCAGTACCAATCAGCCCTCACTCACAAAGAATGCACAGCCTTACTGCCCAGAGCGCATTGATTCTTACCTGTGACCTGAAAGAGCAAACACAGTCAGGTTCTAAGATTTTAGATGCAGATAAGCTTTGCACTTTTATTTTATCTATGAGGAGCACGTGGTAAATTCAAAGTACCTTCACAGAGGTACAGAATCTCCTTTGACCCTCTCAGGCACCATAGATATTATTAGCTCTGCGCTATACCATACACGTGCACACACACACTCACATATATTCTTTTGTAAATATATATTTATATATATGCAGAAGTAGATGCCTTTCTCAACCCACTTTATGAGTAAAGGGCAGGGCCAGACCTGGCATCCAACATCTCAGCATCTCTTCTAATTAAGGGTAGTTTTCAAAACTTATCATGGATGTGCCTTCAGACAATAATGACCTTGAGCTTCTGCGATTTGAGGAAAGGTGGGTTTGAGTCTCAGCTCTTCCTCTTACTAGCTAAGTGTCTACCTGGAACTTAGTTAAACCCTTTAAAATTTAATATTCTTATTTGTAAAATGGGCTCAATAATTAGGTTTTTTAGTTATAAAAAATTAAAAGAGATAATATTTCCAAAATACTCCATACCTATTAAAACCTCAGTGTTAGCCTAAATAATTTTAATAAGAAAAATTGTATTCTGCTGTCTTTTATGAATAATTCTCCAACTACATAGGAAATATTCAATATATGACACAAAATTCTAGTGAATAGAGATGGCTCTAAGAATAAAAATAATTTTTCCTCTTTGTAAAAATGGAATAAATTTCTTTTCCTGAGGCTCATAAAAATATAACACTTATCAAGTTGCACTTCAAATAATATAGGCTGTCCACATTCTCAAAAACACATGTTTTCACAGGGAAATGAGGGAAAATATGCCTTTTTTCATTCTAAAAACCCAAGTGGGAGAGTTTTAGTGAAGGCTCAGGAACATATATATTTTTCTTAAATGATGAAAATAGTTTCTTCAAAACCATACCTATTTTATCTTTAAATCTAGGCAAACTTCCTTATATAAAGTCCCAATCAAGCAAACACAGGGCTACATATCACTATAGAACTTCGTATAAAGTTGTTTTTCACTGATTTTGGACTTTCTTGTCAAAATGCTTCGATATTTTGGTATCAGGTAGACAAACACAGCTTCAGAGGAAACAAAAGAAAAATTGCAGTTCATCAAAGAGAGGATCTGGGTAGGCTGATATTTGGTTTAATAGCCCAAATATTTTATATTAGTGGCTGCTTTTTTAAGTTTTCTTTATGCCTGTACTTTGAATATTAATATGATACATAATGACAATGTCAGGAGAAGAATGAAGTATAGGAATATCTTGTTTTATTATGCTTTGCTTTACTGCCCTTGGCATATTTTACACATTGAAAGTATGTGGCAACCTTGTGTTGAGCACATCTATTGGAGTCATTTTTCCAATAGCATTTGCTCATTTCATTTTAATAATTCTCATAATATTTCATACATTTAAATTAATAGTATCTGTGTTATGGTGATCTGCAAACAGAGATCTTTCATGTATCTTAATATGTCCTCAGAAGCAGCAACTGACATAAAAGATACTTACAATTTCCAAAAATTAAACAATGGGTCTTTGTCCTAGTTAAGTATTAGTTTTTCAGTAAATGAGCCCAAAAGGAATGAATTCAAAATTGAGCCACAAAACAGATTTTGATCCTATATCAAACTTTTTTTGCTGGAGAGTATAAGAAACTATGTGAATCTGTTATTACCAAGTGATGACTTCAGATGGCATCAGTAATGATTCCACTTTCTTGGAACATCATGTGAACAATATGCATCATCACCGAGCTGAGATCACAATGAAAAGAATCATTGAATCACCACTCATCAAATGGCTCTCAGAGCCAATAATTTTTATTTTAAATGCAAATGAATAAAAAACATATGGAAAAAGATTTAGTTCAGAGTGATTGAAGGCTTGTGGGAGAGTGCCAAGAAAAACAAGGTCATCTTCATGCATTATATTCCAAGAATCTTTGGTTTCAGGCTTCATAGCTTCTAGGAGATTTCCCTGCCCAACAATACACACAGGGAGTCCTGTTGTTTCCATTACACTGTACAGAGGGAGTGGGAGTCTGTTTATAAGCTCGTGCAGTTTGGTTTCAAATATTTTGCAAGGCAAAGATCCTGGAACGCCTATCTGGATGGGATTTTTGTGATTAGATACTGTCACGAGTGGCCCGACAAGTGAGAAAGTGTTCCTCCCTCTGAACTGGGACAGGTGGGAGGGGTAGCACCTGCAGGGCCGCCTTGGATCTCTAGGGCTCTTGATTTTTCTGCCTCATTTCTGTGCAGTAGCAAACTGTTAGGAGTTCTTCTCCTACTTTGCCTTTCTTAACATTCTGCTTCCCTCCTCAATTAGTTAAGGTTCTTTGGGTTACATAAAATAATAAAAATCAAATTGAGCCAGTGCAAGCAAAGAGGAAAGAAATGAGGAAACCAGGAGGTAAAAAGCCATGGGGAATTCAATGTACTCACTCCCTCCTTCTTCTGTCTTTGGTCCTCTTAGCACATGTTGTTCATTTAGTACTCTCCACTGTTCAACTCTCTTCATCTCTTTGCATAGGGGAAAGACACAAAATAATCACTTCTAAAGCTAATATGACTGACTGCCTGTCAGCCCAGATTACCAATTTCTGAAGAGAAGTAATCTGATTGGTCTAGGTTTAGTCAGGAGAACCTCCCCACCAGTGCACTTACCCACATGTGGCCAGGGTTGAGGGGTCAGATGTAACATACACTGTTATCAGATCTAGAGTATGGATGGGAGGTGTGACCAGCAGTTATGAAACAATGAGGACTGAATTGAACAGTTTTCCTGGAAACTGTCCTCTACATTTTATTGTTTATTGCCATGGAAGAGATACTAGTATGCACAGGAATATTGTGTATCACTTTATTTTGAAACTTGATCCTTTCACTCCTCACGAACACTGCTTTGGTTTTGTTTTAATATGGCCACACCAAACAAAGAGTGATATAGGGGAATGTTTTGAAAAAGCTTTGCAGCTGAGGAGGTCTGAGTAAACAACTATGGTTATTTAGTGATTCCACCTCATGGTGTACTCTTCCTCTTCTAAGCACACCTAAAGGTCATAGTTCTGTTTGGGCTCATCCTAACCATGCTAGGGTATAGTTGGAAAACTTAAGAGAAAGGGAAAGAATGCTTCTAACTAACTCATTACGTGATCCATGAGACACAAGCTTCAAATAAAGGATGTTCTAATCATCAAATCTACAAAATTGTGAAAAATGTTGAGATGATTTATTATGCCTTAATTCTTAAAAGGCACATATTACCATGTCAGATTTCCATATGATACTATGTTCTTAATAAGAATAATTAAAGTCATTATCAAGAACAATAAACATGTGTAATTAAAATGATACTGTGCAGAACAATGCCTGTATAATTTCAACAGTTGTTTTTTCTGCAGCATTGCAGAGGGTTACAAAGTAGACGGAAGCACTGGAAAGCCTGAACTCCAATCCAGGCTGTACTCTTTTCCAACAGTGTGACTAGAACCCATTCCTAACCTCTTTGCCTTGGATTTTTAAAAATGTTTAGATGTGAGAAATAAAATCTGCTTCACAGGACTGTTGTGAAGATTAAAATAGGTATCTCTTGCTCCCTAGTATATAGCACACATTTGACAAATATTAAGTTTTATTATTTTTTTTTTACTTTTTACAACTCTGTGTGACAAATATAGGGCAAAGGGCTAGGCACTTTGTTGCAAATTCTGAAAATCAATAAACATGAGGTAAATTATCTTTTAGTTACATTTAATGTCAGAAATCAAATTGATTTCTTTGTGCAAACAAAAAGCCAAAAACAAGGGAAGCAGGGATGACTCAGAACTGAGAACTAAAAACCCATGGCAGCTGGGGCAGAGCAGGCTGGTCCACCCCAGTGTCTATTCTCCCATTCTTATTTAGTCATAGCATTATGACTTTTAGCAGGGCTCATCACCGCTCAAAACAAAGACCACATTTTCTAGCCTTCCTTGCAACTATGCATGGTCCATTAGGCAATATATGTTAGCAAATATGCCTAGTGCTAACTACCAGTAAGTTTTCTTCAAGAGAGCAGGAATTACCCCTCAAAGGGAAAAGGCAGAGCACACTTACTTTGTTGGAGATCTGCTTAGACCCAATGTGTCTAGGTTAAAAGTAACACAACAAGTATTCCAGAAATAAGGGTCCTAAACCTTTTTTGCAACTTTATAGAGTCAGAGGCTGAAGAACAATGAAGATCCCTGGGTACACAGAGTTAGAAAGAAGGACTGCAGAGCTGAGCATCATCTGTAATCCTGTACCACATGACTGCATAACCCCCAGGCTAGTTTGCTTGTCTTAACTGACCAATTTGCTTCTCCAGGCACCTCTGGTTCAGGTGAGACCATTGTATGCTTCCTCTGCACAAGAAGAATGCATTTGGGTGTTTCTCACAGTTTTTAAATGAGTACTGTGAGAAACTGCATGAACAACAGTGAGGTGGGAAAAGAAGGCTGGACCAAGTTAAAATGAGCAAGGTGGACCAAAGGTTTTATAGATTTATTTAATGAAAACATATAGAACTCACTATTTGCCAATCATTCATTTATTTAATCTTCACAACAGCTTCATGAGATAGGTACTGCTATTATTTCCAGTTGACAAAATGAGAAAAATGGACACAGAGATATTGCTAGCTGTGTAAGGTCGCACACATTGTGTATATTGGAGTCAAGACCGGAACCAAGGCAGCCGGGTGCAATGGTTCCCCGCTCTACAGTGCCTCTCTGTGAGGCTGGACCTCCACTAGGAAAGCAGCCAGTGCTCACTGACAAGCACACTATGTGTAGAGCTGTGCTAAATGCTCTGTATATTTTAATTCACTTAATCCTCAGTGACCCCAGGAAGTAGATGCTATTATTAGTCCCATTTTGTAGATGAGTAAACCACAGACCAGAGGTATTAAGTTGATCATTCCAAGTCCAACAACTTTTAAATGAAAGAGCTGAGATGCCAGCCTTGGTCTTGCAGACTCCAGGGCATATGCTGATAACAGAATATAACGCCATGTCATATAACAGAATGTACAAGGTGGATGAAGGAAGAGAGGAGAGGGGACATTAATGCAATTCAATCTGGTAAAGGAAGGAACTTGAATCTAAACAAGGAAGAACCGGGGGCAATAAGAACACACACATTCCTGTAACATTAATTCAATAACTTAGTTTTCTTTTTCAAAAGGGTATGTTTCATTCATTGGTATAAATATAATCATAAACTTCATTACATAAGAAGGTTTATAAAAGGAAGGGGCTTGAACTGCAGGAGAGCTAAAATTCACAAAGATCCCTTCTGAAGTTTAGCTTGGGGGGCCCAGAATTTAAATTTATACCCCCCAGCTGGCCTGGAAAAATATAAAATCCAAATGGCCAAGTTGGCCTTGGAATCTTTATATTGCCCTCCAAGAAGGATATGTTCTGATTGAGTGTTGAGCACAGCAGGAAATATCATTACAGACCTGGAATCCAGATTTCTACCAGAAAATGTGAAGCATCTGGCAGTTTTGAGAGGTAATCTTTCCAGATTTACTTTCACATAAACTGTACTCCACTACAGCACCAGAAATCATCGGAGAAGATTGTTTTTAATATAGTAGTACAGAGAACAGCACAAGGAAACTTAAATGAAGACAGCATTTCATCTCCAGGTCTTGATTAGTAAAAATAGCACCCCCTAGCCCTTACGTATTTGTTAGAAAGGTGGGCTCACATGGACAGTCACAAGCCATTTCCCAAGGCCTCCTATGTAGCACATTCAGTTCCACAGAATTCTGTGAGGTGCCTTTTTTGTTCTGAAGTGGTTGGCCATTGATTATCTATTAGTTTGGTAGTTATTTTTCCTTACAGAAAGCTAAATGAAGTTGCAAACTATCTTCCACAACTTTGCTGTGAGCACAGCGCTGAGTTCCTTTTTTATTAGTCTGAAAGATGGGTTTCTGGTCTGTTTTTTTTGTTTTGTTTTGTTTTAGTTTAAAAAAATTATATCTTCAGTGTTAAATCCATGTGGATTATAGGAAAATACATTGCTTTTTCTTTGTTCTTTCTTTCTTATTCTTAGAAATAAATGTGTATCAAACTATACCTAAACAATTGAGAAGACACTTTCATAGCTTTCATTGCACTCCTAACATCTCCTAGATAATATCTCTCAGCAGAAGACCTATAAGCAAGACAAGGTCAAAATATAGGTGAAGCTTGGTGGTAGAGGTAGAAAGAACTAGAGCAAAAGAGGAAACGAGAAATTTTCCATGATCTATGTCCTCAACATCATGAAATAGAAACAAGAGTGTTAAAAAAATAGAAGATATCTTGGAAATAGTCATTTATAGCCAAATGTACAATGTGAGATGTTTGAACTGCCTATGAAATATAAAAGCCAAGCTGAAAAGTGTACATTATCAAGATTGTTAGACAATACCACATTATTGTTTTTCCAGCATTGGAGCATGAATTTGGATCTTAATGACAAAGAAAGCAAATGTGTAAAAGAAAAGTTTATTTCCTATTGTTGTTTGTCTATAATTGATAGTGTGACAAATAATTGCACTGCTATTGTGTATGGCAGATAAGTAACTTCAGTAGAAATCTTGCCCTACATGGCAACCAAACAGCTGTTTATCATTGGCCTAATTATCAAGTTAATGAGATGCTAATTTCTATATTCATAAGGCATGCATGAACAAGTACTAGTGTATGCAAAACAGGGTTTAGTGACAAACTTAATAAGTAAAATAACAAGGTATTGGTAAATAAACACAAATGGTATTAAAATCTAAGGCTTTGCTCACTGGGAAACTATACAGTTCCAGATGCACGCCCAGCCGTCTACTGCCTTTCATGCGTCTACTACACTGACAGCAGCCTTCTTGGTCATCTTGATTCAGCCCCTGCTGTGTCTGTAGGGCTCCTATTATAGTTGCTCAATGTGGGCAGAATCAGACACACTGTGTAGATTTATGGGAGGTTGTTTCAGTCCTTATGGGACTGCGGTGCCAGGCTTCCAATTTCCCGAGGACAAAGTAGATGCCGCCTTTTAGGAAATTAATATTGTCAGGAAAAACCTCCAATAAACACTACAGTGAAACATGCTTTTCCCTTCTCCCGGTCCATGGTGCCCCTGTGGGTAAAGTTTGTATAACATTCAGATTTAGGGTTTCCATATTCACTTGCAGAGAGAAACCGTTACCTAAATTAATAATAACAATGATAAGAGTAGCAATATAACACTTGCATAGTTAAAGCAAATAGTAAAAAACATGACAATTTTCAAAATTTGTCTTTAAGTCCTGGAACAGCAGGAAGGAAAATGATGTGGGGTTTTATTTGGAAGTAGAATTGGAAACTTGTGAAGTAGTTATGAAATTTTGACTTGTGACATCTCCTTCCTGTCACAGAGCATGAGGTCATGAAGAGTGCCCTATGGGGGCAACTGACTTACCATCGTGAGATGAAGCACCTTGAAGACCTATTCACATCTTTCTGGTTGTATAATATCACACAGAAGAAAAGTGGTGCATTCAGAAATTCGGCTTTGCCCTCAGAGCAAAGAGACTAATCCTGAAATTGAACTTCCCCTCATTCATTTTTCAGAATGCAGCCACAGGCATGGTGTATTGAACAATTTACAGTAAAAATAAGAAAAAGACGAGAAGATGGCAAGAAAGTGGATGATGTGTCTTTTTTAAAGCCATCCTGATTGAGAGGTGTGGAGTGATAGCAAGT
Organism: Trachops cirrhosus; assembly: GCA_028533065.1. NCBI lineage: Eukaryota > Metazoa > Chordata > Mammalia > Chiroptera > Phyllostomidae > Trachops > Trachops cirrhosus. The sequence goes on from CM052542.1 coordinate 56,623,234, forward strand.
TTCAAGGTGTATCATTGTTCATTGCCTAAACTGAAAACCTACCAAAGGGGTTAAGTGTATGAAGGTGCAAATGTATGCAGTGCGCAAACAGGTTAGAACATGCCCCCAATCATATTTTGAGCCTCTGTTAGTGAAAGTAACCCAGTTATAACAGGTGGTTCCTTTATTCTAACGACATTGTTATTAATGGTAACTCTGCCTTGCTTTTTATGTTTATCACATGTTGATTTATAGGAATTTTACAGAAAACTGAGTATAGGCTCAGTTTGTATAGGCTCAGGCTCAGGCTGAGTGTGCATAATAAGTCAGTCTCATCATGTCATAGGCATCGTTACTGAGCCCAGGGTGTGAGATTGATTGGGACAGAGCCAGGACCAGAAATCTGAAACTTTGTTCTTTCTCCTTTTCTTTTCTACTTCAGTAATCAAGCTGAAAATGATTAGGGTGTTTAACATGGAATGTTTTGCAAATCTGCTTGTAACAAGCAAACTAGAAAAGTGTCTGATGTCTGACACGATTATAAAATGAGACCTTTTGATTTTTCCACACGCACTAGCAATTAGTGTCATGTGTCCCCAGGGATAAGAATACAATTTACCACACAGAACCAGAATTCTCTGCTACTCACAGGATACCTTGTTTTCTAATATAAACTGTGTGTGATCATTCAGAAAAAGTTTAAGAATCTTCCAAGGACTCCAACTCATTCACTTCAACAAACATCTATGGAGAACTCCTCACATAATAGGAATCTCTGTGTAGCTCGTGGCCCTATGTAATGGAGGTATGTCCTTTGTAGTAGAAGACTAGGGTCTTTTTCCAGGTAATTCAGGTACTGTTGGAACAAATAGTACAGTAAGAATTACATGGCTGAGCTTATTGCATTGATCAAATCCAGCTAATTCAAAAATAATTTGATTCCATTAGGTTGGGTCAAAACTGCCTTCATGAATTGTTACAAAAAAAGGTTTAATTCTAATTGTTTCTTTAGACACAGGACTACGAGTAGCAGTAATTTGCAGAAATAAAGCAGAGTTAACGCGGAGGTAAAGAGGGGAGCTCACACAACAGGGGGCTAGTCTGAGTTCTCAAACAATGCATCACATTGACTTGTAACTTGTTAAAAACACAGCTTCTAGTGACCAATATCTGAGTTTCTGAATCAGAGTCTCCAAAAATGGGACTCGAGCAGCTTTGTTCTTAATAGACTTCATAGGTAAACTTGACATTTACTAAAGTCTGAAAAGCCCTAGGTAGGTCTTTGAACTCCATGAAGGCAAGAATCTGCTCGTCTCTGCGAGTATCTGAATAGTATTGTTGACTGAATTAATTAATGATAAAGTAGAAACTCAGGAAAGTACTATCAAACCAGAGACAAAGAGCAAAGAATCAGATGCAATCTAAGTCAGTGGAGGTGCCTTAGGTCAAAGCTCTGCGATAACCAAAATCAGAACAGCAGGTAGGAACAAAGAAATCTCCCCAAATTAAGTCCAACAGAGTCAAAAAACATTCACGTGGGCTCTGCAAAACTGGTATGTATAAAAACCACTGTGCTAGACCAAGCAGAACCTTACACAAGCTGCCTTATTTCTTCAGATTAAGATATACTTTATTCATGTTTGCATATCTAGAAAATCAGGATACCTCTCACATTTGATGCATGTTACCAGTTGTACTGTCCTGGGCTGAACTCTCATATTTTTTTCCCAAGAAGCTTTTGTGTTTGTTCTTGCCAGTCACCCAAGGGTACTATTAAGCCAAGACAGTTTCAAACTAAATCCTCTCCTGAGGATTTTTGGACCACACTTTGCACTATGAATTCGGACTGTGCACCTGTAAAAGTGATAGACTGCAGTTCAAGTTTTCATGGAAGATATTTTCCCCCTTTCCTCTAGTGTCAATGTTGAAACATACAAGTTTCCTTAACTGTCTTTTCCTAAATGTTAGGATTAATTCTTATTTATTCCTGCAGTGAGGATTTAGGATAGTTTTGTAAAAATCAGCTATTAGAATCCCAGAGTGTATGCCTCTCCCTATCTATCCACCTATCTATCTATCCATCATCATCTCTAATCCAACTCTAATCCAGTGGAACATTAAGTGATATTTCATCTTATGATCATGAACATTTATATGTAATAAAGCATAGGTTCTACCAAGATTGTATAAAATTCACAGCTTAAGTCTATAGAGACAATAATGGGAATGTCTACATTTGCCTAAAGAAAGCTGTGGTAAAAATAAAAAATTAAAGGTTTAGATCCTGACAACTGCTTTTGATTCTATAGTGTTGTGGAAAATCAGATAATGACACTAAGATTCCATAGTATACTTTACATTATTTTAGTACTATTTGGCACATTTATAGATTCAATATGAGATAATCCTTCTCTCTTAGTGCAGAGCCCAGCATACAAGGTCTGTCCAGAAGGTATCCAGCTATGTAATACAATACAATTTATTGAAGAAGATAAAAGATACAAGAAACATTGTACATAGGACAATGATGCCTCAGTTCCCTTCAAAGTAGGCACCTGAGGACCTCACATAGTTCTCCTAATCACCATGAGCTGCCCCATCATATTTTCCTAAATCCCACTGATGGTCTGAAATCTCCCCTTTCAAAGATTATTTTAGTTTTGGGGAAAGCCAGAAGTCTCAGGGCACCAAATCTGGGCTGTAGGAGGGCTGAGTTACCTGGATGTTTCACTAAAAAACTCTGCACCAGGCATGATGTATGAGCAGTCACGTTGTTGTGATGAAGCTGCCAATCACCAGTTGTCCATAGCTGTGACCTTCTGAATCATCCTAATAGTTTCTATGGATGAATGTCCAAGCTTAATGCAAAATTTGATGCAGATTCATTGCTCTACTCAGTCATTTTCAATGTGACGGCCACACAGTACACATGATCACTCAATGGCATCTACCACCCCCACTGACTAGTACAGTGAAGTTGTCATTGTTCACACATACACATTCCAGTCCACTCTCCTTGGCTGCCGGGTTACATTCATATCGCGCAAACCATTCTCATTATGTTAAAAATGGCTGGACTTTTTCTGGACAGACCTTGTATTTAGGTGCTCATCTACTGTCTACTGAGCTCCATGTTCTATAGCATGGTGTAAACCTTACTTGAGTTGGCTCTGCCCTCAAAACAGAAACTCTTCCTCACATTGGTTTCTGAAATCTGTCCAACAATCACTCCTGGCAACTTCAGGAAATTATACATGGTTTCTGTGTACATATTTTAATAAAATTCTTAACATTTGAAGATTACAAGAAAATATCATTCTCTTATTTTTGATACAGCTGCTAGGATCAGAGGGATTTCTCTGTTTTGTTGTTCTTTTGTTTTGCCCCCTTCCCCCAAAGAAATTGTTGTCATACATTCTTACTTTAACTAAAACCAGTTTGTTTTTGTTAAGAGCATAAAATTCATTTGAAGTGATGATGACTCGATTGGTGACTCTCTGGCTTAGCTCATAGTCTCCCTCCCTCAATAAGACAAACCAACTTTCTGTGGAGTAAGGTTGCAGGCTGCATTTTTTTAACCCAGTCTGTTATTAATCTGTTGCCACCCAAACTTGACATTTTTTGACTCCGGTTTTCCCCCTTCAAAACATGAATGTTACATTTATCTTTCCTTTTATTTGTTCTTGACTTTTATGAGGTGAGGGCCACGTAAAAACTCGGTGGCCCTGCAGCTGTCCTCTGAAACAAGTACTTTGAAGTGCCCATGGCTCCACCCGCTTCTCCAGCCGCCAGCCCCCTGGAGTCTGGGAGAAAAATTGGAAAGCAGAAGTGCATATTCAAATTTTCAACAAAGAAAACTGGGAAGGCAGGATTAACAGTATTATTAGCTCCTTATACCTCCAGTATTTTTTTAAAGTGTCTTAGTCTGTTCAGGCTGCTATAACAAAATACTACAAACTGAATAGTTCATAAACAACAGAAGTTGATTATCTCGCAGTTCTGAAGGCTGGATGTCTGAGATCAGGGTGCCAACATGGTTGGACAAGGTCTCTCTTCCAAGTTGAGACCTTCTTATTATATCATCAGGTGGCGGAAGGGGTCAGGGAGGTCTGTGGAATCTCTGTTATAAGTGCTCTAATCCCATTTATGAGGGCTCCACCCTCATGACCTAATTACCTCCCACAGGCCTTACCTCCTAATACCATTACCTTTTGCAATTAAGATTTAAACCTGAATTTTGGGCAGATGAAAACATTCAGACCATAGCAATGGCAATCTTATTATGTTAGATAAACCCAAGCTTCTCTTCATGCTCCAACATATAGAAAATCAGTTGTATTTTCTTAAAGTCTCCCAATAACCTGAAACATAACATAACCCTTTCTTTCTTCCTCCCTCCCTCTTTCCTTCCCTCTCTCCATTCCTTCCTTCTTTCCTTTATTTTCTCTTCCTCTCCCTCCTTCCATTCCTTTTATTTATTTATTTTTTGCCCACATTTTATGACTTCAACTAATGGAGTATCATTTTTGGTAATGGTGATCATAAATCACTGATTGTCATCTTTAACTATACATCACACTTTCTATAAAAGGCAAGTAAGTCAAAGCATATTTTCCCATGGTCATCCCTTCCCAAACTCCATAGTCTTTAAGTCTTATAATGGAGTGAAACAAGAAACACATGTTTACATGGTCATATTTGGTCTTTCTAGAACAGTAATTGTGCTGATAACTTTTGATAAATTTTACAGCAAACACTAATATTTCATTGAGCTCATAGCTAGGTATCAGACACACTCAAAATATTTTATATGAATTTTCTTGTTTAATTCTATGAGGCAGATACTGCATTTCCAAATTTTATATAGAAGAAAATTGAGTCTCAGAGGAGTTAATAGCATTGTCAAAGTCACACAATACTAAATTTGGATTACTATCATGATATAATTGTCATGATATTGGGAAAATTATTGTCAAATAAATTCAAAATTTTAAAGCATATACAGAGAAGAACTTCTCTGTAATAAAGGGAGTATTTAAGAGAAAAAAGTGTTGTAAGATGTATACACCTTAAGACACTAGTGGAAGCAAATCCATTCTCTTAGACACATCATTCTGCCTCTAGAATCAGGACAGTCTTTTGGCTATGGAAGCTGTGTATAGTTCTTTGGGAGGGTTTGTTTATCGTAATGTTAATAGTTTATTTGGAAAGTATACTTGGTTATTCAAAGTTTATTTTCCAGAATGTTTCCTATTTCTAAGAATTCTTCAGCAGGCATAATTACCAAGATACACTCTTCATTCCAGGGGATGCTTGTTGGTCCTTGACTCAGTATGTACTAAGTTTTTAAACTACTTTGCTCACTGCCATGTTATCCCTTCTTTCCAGGGGTAGTCTGTGGAATCTATTTTCATTTCCTAAGCAATTTCTGTCTAAGTAATCTTTCAATAACATTCCTTGAGACAAATAGTGGTACATTTTGACCTCTATTCATCACAGACTGAGTAAGAAACTATGATTCTCATGAATTTCTCATTCAGCTTCTTCCCAATTCATTTTTTCTATGTCTATCACCAAGTCCTTGACACCTTAGTCCAGGGGTGCCAAACTCATTTTCACCAGGGGCCACATCAGCCTCGAGGTTGCCTTCAAAAGGCCAAATGTGATTTTAAGACTGTATAAATGTAACTACTTCTTAACAGTTAAGCAAGAGCTTGGTACTCCCACTGGGTAGAAACAGAGTGCCAGGCTGGATAAAACAAGGTGGAGGGCCGGATTCGGCCTGCAGGCCTTGTGTTTGCCACCTGTGACTTAGACTCTTCAACAATCTCGCATTTCTAAAGCAAAATACCCATGTTTTTTCCTTCATATATATTTTTTGCATAGCTCCATCCTGAAGATTTAATTAGAGAGAAAATCTCAACAACCACAGGGCAGCTTTCACTGCTCTGTGAATACTCTGGGGATGAAATAAGAAGGGTCTCTGAGCTCCAGGCTTTCCCCGTCCTCTTGGGTACTCTTGGTGATCCCAGTTGTTCTTTTTCTCTGAGGGCTCATGAAGACCCACAGAATTGGCTCCGCCTGCATTAGTGAGTTGACCCCTCTATTGCCCGTTAGCTCTGTGAACAAATGTTTCCTAGGGTTACCAACACAACAGGAACTAAGGCTATAAAATAACATTGAGATGATGTATCCTTCCATATATCTTACACATGTGCACCATTAAATTATGAAACTCTGTAGCTATTTGGTTGATTAAAGGACTTTCTGTTAATGTTCTTTTAAAGGCACCATGTCAAAGTCCCTATCCATCCCTCTCTCATTTAGCAGCTTTTAGATATCTCAATGGGCCAGAAATTCCTCAGTTGCTCAACAACTTAAAATTATTTCACCGATAGTGAGCATGCTATATAGTCCTGCTTCTCAATTCTCAAATATAACCTATTATACTTTATTTGATGATGTAAACTATGTAAATTCCCAATTAAATTACAAACTGGAAAATTAAGCAAACCCAAAATGCAGGAAACTTTTTTTATTTCTAGAAGTTATTAAATTCTTATATTGCAAAATCCTTAATACCACGACAATAAAAAATAGGATAGAATAAGAGTCATGTGTTATTTCACTCTAATAAGTGTAAGTTATTTTAACTTAAAGCTACTAAAACAATACATTAAAATTTCTTATGACTTTTACGTAATTTCTATGTATAATAAGTATATACTTGCAAACAATAGGTTATTAATAAGTATTTCTTCCATGGTTGAACTAGAGTTCCTAAGGGCTACTTTTAGCAAAACCAGACAAATAAAAAAATAATAATTCCAAGTGGGAAAGGAACTCCAGCACTGGTGGGTGATTTGCTATGGGAAGAGAGGTGTAAAGAAAGTGGGTGGAGATGTCCCCGGAGGGCATGTCGCCTGAGGTTTGCAGAGAAGTTGGTGATTGGAGAGTATGACTAGGGCGAAGGGTGTGACTGGCAGATGAGGGCTGGCATGAATAGGAGCAGCTGCAGTGAGAAAAAGTTTTTAAAGGGAATATTAGAAAGTTTTCCGATAGCCACAATTTTGTGAAATTTTTATACCTTTCCTCAAGAAATCTCATAATAACAATCAGTTATTCTTCAAGGATCTTGAAAGTCAAATCCTGTAATTTTGAAACAAACCCACTCTGAGACTGGCTTCAAAAGTAGCTCAGTTTTTAGGTTTCTAAAAGACCTATTCCATCACCCCACCTCCTACCTCCCACATTTATCTCAATGCTTACATACAGTCCATTCTCTGAAGATGATGCATAGGTGTTTTATGTTAGGGTTCAGAAATGCATCTTGTTTTCCAGGATGTGGTCAGTTTAAGAGAAGGCTGGTTCTAATTGAGTCTCACTTGCTTTTTATAGAACCAGCCCTGGAAGAGTAACCAAGTTGCAGGTGCTTCCAGAGAAGGCTCAGTCAAGGGCAAGCATAGGATGCAAAGGTGAAATCAAACTCAAATTTTATTAAATGTGAATAAAATGGATCAGTGATAGGTGTCCCAAGTGAAATAGTTGCTGGTTTTAGCAGGCTGTCAGACCACTTGGTTGGATGACACACAGAAGTTTAGTTGACCATGCAGCTGACAAAAGGAAGAATAGATTTGCTACCTGGGTTTCAGGGTCAGGGCTGCAAAAGCAAAGAAAGTTCTGGTTTGTTTCTTGGTTGCAATCAACTGACATCAACTAATCCTGGAGCACCATGCTCAGAAAATGGGTGGGAACAAGGAAGTAGGGTAATTGCCTCCACCCTCATTCTATGAAGGATGCTGCACTCCTGCTGCCCACGCTGAGTTCTGAATAACTCCTGCTTTTTGGATGTTTGCTTCAAATGCCCAGACAGGAGGAGTCAAATGGGACAAGCTTACACCACATTTGATTTTTCCCTTAACTATTTTTCCTATTTTTAAAATAGAAAATATCTTTATGAGAAATACAATTGCCACATGATTTCACTCATATGTGGAATTTAATGAATAAACTGAACTAACAAGCAAAATAGAGAGAGAAAAAAGTAGAGACAGAATCAGAGAGCAGGCTGACAACTCTGCAGGCAGTGGAGGGATTGAGCAAAAAAGAAACAAAAGAACTCATGGACATGGACAACAGTGTGGTGATTGTTGGGGGGAGGGGAGTGGGTGGTGGTGGAAGAGGGTGTACAGGGAGGTAAATGGTAATGGAAAAATAAAAACAATGCAAAAGAAATAAAAGTCTTCATGGAAAAGAAGGAAGGAAGGAAGGAAGGAAGGAAGGAAGGAAGGAAGGAAGGGGGATTGTTTTCTCCTTGGTTTCCTTTCAGGGACCCACCTTTTATGAAGATTTATACAGTGGCAGATTCCATAAGCATATGATATTTCAGTTGTTGAAAAAATGCATAGCACTGATTAAGAAGAAAACGTGATTACTAGGTAATTTAGCAAAACTCAAAAAATATGGAGCATAGTTGTAAAACCAGGGCACATAGACTAACTAGCCTGGGGCAGGGGAGTCTGATCACCCCGGTTGTTGGAGCAGGGCAATGAGTCAAGGCTGACCCACTAGCAGCAAGATTCAGAATGTGGGTCTTCATCTGGAGGTTCATGTCATCTTCTGCCTCGTGCAACATTTCATTTTGGGATTCAAGGATATTGTTGATCCTGCTGGTTCCCAGACTGAGGCCAATCACTGGCAACAATGGTGAAGACTTTAATACTTAGTGGGCCATCATTGGCATTTTAACAAGTGCTATGATAACTTATATCAAACCTACATTGATAAAGTAAAGTGGCAGTTTGGCAATATTATACAGATGATTCACTTTGTTCTGTGTTAGTGTTAAGCATGTTAATTCCCAGGTGACCTGTAGATATCATACTGTTTACCACTTGCTGAACTACTGTGTGATTGGTGGACTTTGAAAAAACTTTGTGAAAGAAAACAAACCCTAAAATGTAACATTGCTATCGACTAGACACCACTATTTTCATTTCACTGCAAAAATACAGTGGCTGCAACCTTTAATAGCTTTAAATCCCCTCCAGGTCTCCCATCATCACTTGGCTAGATGTGAGTTCCTGTGCTGACCACTAGCCGGATCTGAGCCTCTGATGTTGGGCAATATTCAGGCGATTGCAATTGTGTGCTCCCCGGTGCATTCCTTTCCTCCGCGCCTAGGGATGCCGAGGGATGCTAAAGGTATCATTACAACAGCATATAATTTCTTGTCACAGGGATAAAATACAGTGAACTTTTATGGCAGCAGCTGCTCTCCTGAAACTGGGATAAATGATTCTCTAAGTAATCACTAAAGAAAAAAAGGAAAAGGGATAAAAGAAAAGGAATAGAAACAAATATATTCAGGAAAAGTATCAGTGAGGCAGGAGGGAGGGCTGAGACCGGCATTTATTGTGTTTTGACTCTGGTTTCAAGGTTCCCATTAAACCATGGAAAAGGAGAAACACAGGCTGTCAGGGGTGATGTCACAGCCAAGAAATGCTGTCATCCCCAGCACTGCCAGCTCTCTGGTCTCCAGGGCCAAAACTGCAGAAGTGATTTTCTAGTCTGAAAATCTAAAGATGTGAAGGTAAAAAGCATACTGGGTATTTCACAATGTTTGATAGCTCATGATTGTGTAATGGAAAAAACGGGGGAAAAAAAGCAGACCACTTTCTCCTATCTGTTAGCTTGTGTATGTCAGTTAGGCAGGGAACAGCCTTTACAATAAAGAAGGTGGCAAGAACCTGAGGGCGATGACTGTGGACATCTTTATGGAGGCAGAAATTACAACAACAAAGAGAAAGTATGTAATAAAGTTTCCTTATTATTTCATAAATTTTGGCTGGGAGATGAATTCTTGTTGCAGAAGCGACCGAGGATGTTGAATTCTTCTGAATCCTTTTGGAGACCAATGGAAATTTCCTCTGTGACAGGTAACAGGCTGCAAGTGAAGCCGTTCAAGCTAGAGGTCTCCAACTCCGACATCAGTTGTGATGTGCACTGCTCTGACTGGGTTCAGGCAAGAAACTCATATGCTCCATTAGCAGAAAAATACACACATCTGTGACCATGAACATAAATTTTCACATAGTTTGCAAATTTTGTCTGCTGTAAAGAAATTCTCTTCCTTGTGAAGCATGCTTCATGTGTGCCAGTCATTAGGGTGTTCTTATGGTTCACCCTGTGGAAGCTGCCTGCTCCCAGTTAAAACCTGTACAGAGTGACCGTAAAGGTTTTTCAACCTATAGGTCCACATGGTCCCAAAAAATAAGAGCTGATGTATCTTTTTCAAATGTTAAAACCTTTTGGATGCAAGGGGAAATAATGAATAACAACTCTGGCCACCTGATAAAAGCCACTCGTTTTTATTCTGAGGGGCTCTTTGGGGCACCTGGGTATTTTTGGTCTTTGTCTAGGACTGTAATGGTATAGGAGAGGATGTTTGATGGTGAGGAATGCCTGTCAGTTAATTAGGAAGCCGACTTAATGCCTAGATCCTGAGTACTCCATTTCTCAGGGCTGTTGGGTCTGTACTTAATTTCTAAATATCTGACTGGTTCATGGAAGCCAAATGCCTGCCACAATGTCTTTTCACTCCTGCTAACTTCCCAGATTTCATTACTGTCCATTCCCTAGATTCAGTCCTATCTTCATTCCCAGAATATTACCGGCCAAACAAGCTAGGTAGTACCTTCACCCACTTTGGGAACCAGACAACCAGCCTAATTTATCAAATCTCTTTAAGTCATCTCCATATATCATTGTGATAAAAATTTAATTGCTATAATTCCTGAGCTTGTATTCAGAATTCTCCAAAATAACATAGATTCTCTTTAAAATCAAATAACTGAAATTTGAAAAGTACATGTTATGTTTACTTTCATTTATCACATTTTTCCCATTCTCCACAGCCTATATTTCCTTGTTCCTAGAAACAAATGTATGTTTATCATGGTGATGTCATCCATTTATATCCAGTTTTTGATTCTAGATTGGTATCTCATTTCACTCAAATGACAAAATGATGGTGTAAGACCCTACAGACTTACTTGCTAGGTATTACTCTTCCCGAAGTTTCCCTGGGGATTTTTCTGAAAATTCCCTCACAAAAAGCTCAGGAACAAATTCCACATGACTTGGAGAACACTTCCCTTGTCTATACCCTCCTGTTTTTGATGTTGATGGGAGTAACAGGAGGTCACTCCAACTGAATCAGTGATTACTGTTGCCATTTCTTCTCTTCCCAGGGTTGGGAAAGCATTGTTCTCCAGTTTAAATAGTGCCTACCATGGTGGCAGTTTGAATAAGGGAGGAAGGAATAAGGAGCAGCTAGCCTGACAAATTAGAGGCATGTTGTGCCACCTCTGAGTGAAGGATTGCAGGGAGAGATGGAAGTGTGCCTGGAGGAGCGCGTGAAAGCTCGGCTTGGCCGTTAGTACATGTTACATCCATATGAAACAACCAGTCAACAGTGGACTAGTAGGGTGGTCTAGAAATATAACTGTGGAAATTATCAGGATATAAATGGTAATTAAAGACATGAGAATGGCAATTTAACCCTTGAAGTCTGTAATAAGAGAAGATCTCAGATGAAAGATCATCGGTATTTAAGGGACAGCCATGGATTGATAGGCTGAAAGAATGCTTTGGAATATGCAAAAAGAATAAGAGAAAAATCAACAGAAAAAAAGAACTTGGTCATTTATTGGACGTAGTGTAACACATGAGCACTTAGTAAATGATTCTAAAGTTTGAATGTGGGTTACTGGTATTTGTTGGTAAATTGTAAATATTTGTAAGTTTATTTGCACAGTTAAATTCCAGTTTAAAAAGAACCAATATGAGAAAAAAAACTTTACAATAATAAAATTATTCCTAAGCCCAGGCCAATGGCCTGGAGCATTAGAACCTTGTTGATCTCATTACGACAAAATTCTCTACTATGAATTATTTAGTATAATGACTTTTCCCAGTCTTTGTCTATAGAGTAATTCTTTACTTATAATGTAAAAATCATAAGAATATAAACTGTTCCATGAAGGTTGATTTAAGTTTTAAAAAATTCATTCTCTGGAGTCATAGTGGTTTATCCAATGTGAAATGTGCTGTGCTCTGTTGGAAACCGAAGGTGGGCTCTGGGGTGTGCATTTAAATGTAGCTAATGAATTTCCTCTGTGCAGTCCAGCCTGGGGAGAAATGGAGAAGACTGTTTAATAAAGCATGCAGTAGAATTGCCCTCTCTGGCTCTCCAGATTATAATACTGGAGCACAGCATTATTCCCCTTTCCTCTAAATCTATTCTTATTTTTCTGTTATTGCAATTTCTGACACTCCCACCCTCTCATTTTCTTCCCTGCCCACTCCCCCTTCCCACCTCTTCCTTCGGGTCTGCTTGCATCCCTCCTTCTCTGCCTTCCTGCCATCCCTGCCTTCCTTCTTGTTCTCCTTTAATTAAGGCTGGTATCACAGTGATGATCTGAAGAGATGCTCACTGCGTGCTCACAAATTCTTCCACAGCACAGGTTCACAGAAGCCCTCATGGTGCTCACTCTCCTGTACTAACTGCGCACTGGAACCCCTCTGACCTGAAAGAAGAGCCTGACTTTGTACAAAGGCAATAAATACATTTCTGTCTTTATCACTTTTGTTTATTCATTTGTTGTTTTGGTTTATTTTTTCTAAGAACTCTGTTCTTTCTGCTTCTTTTTTTGACTCTGGGGAGATGAGAGACAATGTATCCACTCATATTCTTTTGTTAAGGCTATGCATTGAGTTCAGAGCAATGCTGGTCATTTCAACTTTGTTTGAAAGAGCTTTTCCAGAAGATCTAGAAGAGGTGACCTGCATCATTATCAACTGAGGGTAGAAACCAGGAGGGTGCAGCTTAGGAGTCTACCTTTTTAATTACCTCTTCAGGTAATCACTATGCACACTAGAGCCCGGAGACTTTACTCTAAAATTATTATGCCCTTTGGGATGAAAGAGTTGTGTTGCAAGAAAAACAATCACCTAAGCTGCCTCTTCCTACTCTACTGGCCCTCAGAATCAGTTCATAAGATTTTAACTTCCTGATGTCAGGAATCTTGCCTTTTATTTCTGTGTATCTTAGGCAGGCAGTGTAACTATAAAAAGAGCACAGTCCTAGAAATAAAAAACACCTGAATTTCAACTCTATCTGCACTGTCTTTCCTTGGACAAGATTCTTAACCTCCCCAAACTTCATTTCATACATCCAATGGAAATATAATACTCAATTACAAGATAATTATAAGCATTACTGTGCTGGTTAATTAGTACGAAATGCAATGGTTACATAAAGCATATGGTAGGGGACATGATGTGAAGTTGGAATTTTCAAAATGTTCTTACTCCCAGCTTTGACCTCTATGAGACTTTGCTTCCCCATTTGTAAAATGAAAATTTTATACTTGTATCAATATTGATGAGATGATAATAATAGGAATATGTAAAAACACACATTGTAGTTTTGCTCTCAATATAGGGTTACAAATATCCTGTCAGCTATATTTCCTGATATCAGTAAATCAAACTAAATCCATCACATAGTTATTGAGTGTCTGTTATTTACAAATCCCTGTGCTAGGTATGCTTCTGGGTGCAAAATTAAAGACACAGGATTCCTGAACTCTAGGAGCTCACGATCTAGTGCGTAATGCAAGTACGTACGTGACTCTGAAAGAAGGCAACCTGGGCTCAGTGTTCGTTGAGCAGCTACAACTAAAGGCTATAAGAGCTGTTTGGAGAAGGAAGAAATTAACTACAGCTGGGAGATTAAAACATATCTCTGTTTAATGTTGATTGATTTCGAGAGGAAAAATAAAATCGAGGGAAGTCCTGTTTCTGTTTACTTTATCTGCTTGGGAGGGCTCTGAATACTCAGAAAAAAAGAAGGAGCACAATGCAGTAAAACTTGATTAAATTGAACACTTTGAATTTGGATAATGGGTTTTCTAGTCAAATTCTGTCTTTGAGACCAAAAAGTCCATGTTTTGTTGTTGCTATTCCTATTCATAATAAAGCTTATTCAAACAGTCCTTATCAATTTAATGTAGATTCAACAATGGTAGGCACTGTAGCAAGTATGTGTAATTCATAATATATAATTCCTTACTTCGATTAGTCTACTTTCTATAGATTAAAAGAGACATTAATAAAAAAACATAAACAAGTATGTAACTAGCTAGAGATAAAAGAATGTTATAAGGATTAGTAGATGAAAGAAATATTTTGGATTGAAACAAATTAACAGAATTGTGTCTCAATACATTTATTTGTATCAGAGAGATGATATAAAAAGAGAAGTATTTCATACATATTTAGAAGTTGTCAGTATATTGATAGGTTTGAATTTGAAGAAATGAGGAGCAAGGAGAAAAATTGGCAATTTTTATAGTATCTAAGAATGTCACAATATTTCTTAGATGATTGAATTTTCGAGTTCTCATTTTGAAGGACAATATTATTGGTTAAAATTTCGCAGCAAGTATAATATACGAAGTAGCCACAAATACAACACAGCCCAGTGGTTAAGAGAGTGAGGTTAGGATTCTAAGAACCAGAGGTAACTTGTCAAATACTCTTTTGGAGGACTTGGACAACTTATTTAAACTTTCTAAACCAAGGTTTCCTTAGCTGTCATGTGATAGTAGTAGTAGTGTCTAATTTTTTATTATACTGTGAGTAAGAGATGAGATGAGCAAAGTATTTGGCATAGTGCCTGGAACATAAGCATTCAGTAACTCTTTTTTTTTTTTTTGCTTTTTTATTTTTTAATTTTTTTAATTTAATTTTATTTTAGATTATTCAGTACAGTTTCTATCCTTTATTCCCATTCCAGTCCACCCACCCATACCTCTCCTTTCCAACCCCCCTAATTTTGTCCATGTGTCCTCTATATTTGTTCCTGTAAACCCTTCCCTTCTCCCCAAAATTCCCTCCCCTCTCCCCTCTGGTCACTGACTACCTGCCCTCTATTTCAGTGTTTTTTGTTATAGTTTACTTGTTTCTTTGTTTTGTTGTTTAGGTTCCTGTTAAAGGAGTGATCATATGGTATTTGTCTTTCAATGCCTGGCTTATTTCACTTAGCATAATGCTTTCCAGCTCCATCCATGCTGTTGCAAAAAGGTAGGAGCTCCTTCTTTCTTTCTGCTACATAGTATTCCATTGTGAAATGTACCATAGTTTTTTGATCCATTCATTTACTGATGGGCACCTAGGTTGCTTCCAGCACTTAGCTATTGTAAATTGTGCTGCTATGAACATTGGGTGCACAGGTTCTTTTGCATTGGTGTTTCAGGACTTTTAGGATATAGTCCCAGCAGTGGAATTGCTGGATCAAAGGGCAGGTCCATTTTTAGTTTTCTGAGGAAGTTCCATACTGTTTTCCACAGTGGTTGTACCAGTTTGCAATCCCACCAACAGTGCACTAGGGTCCCTTTTTCTCCACAACCTCTCCAACAC
>CM052542.1:56638798-56711265 GCA_028533065.1 Trachops cirrhosus
CACAGACATAGAACAAACACTTCAAAAATTTATATGGAATTATAAATGACGCTGAATAGCTGCTGCAATTTTGAGCAAGAGGAGTAAAGTAGGAGGCATCGCAATACCTGATACTAAACTATATTACAAGGCCACTGTAATCAAAACAGCTTGGTACTGGCATAAAAACAGGAACATTGACCAATGGAACAGAACAGAGAGCCCAGAAATAAACCCAAATCTCTATGATCAATTAATATTTGACAAAGGGGGCAGCAACATAAAATGGAGTAAAAATAGCCTTTTCAACAAATGGCATTGGGAGAACTCGACAGCTACATGCCAAAAAATGAAACTCGAACACCAACTTACACCATACATAAAAATAAATTCAAGGTGGATAAAAAACTTAAATATAAACCATGACACCATTAAAGTTCTAGAGGAGAACATAGACAGGAAAATCTCAGATATTGCACACAGAAACGTTTTTAGTGACATGTCCCCTAGAGCAAGGGACATAAAGGAAAGAATAAACAAATGGGATCTCATCAAAATAAAAAGCTTCTGCATGGCTAAAGAAAACAATATGAAAATAAAAAGAGAACCAACTGTATGGGAAAACATATTTGCCAATGATACCTCAGACAAGGGTTTAATCTCCAAAATATATAAAGAACTTACACGACTCCACTCGAAGACAAGAAACCCAATTAAAAAATGGGCAAAGGACTTGAATAAGCATTCAGTAACTCTTAACAACCATCATCATTATCAGAACATCTTAGGGCTTAGACAGAAGCTGTAGACTTTACACAGATCATTTGAAATACCTAGACATTTTTATTGAATATGAATTCTGGGTATATGCTTCTTTTGTTTCCCACTTTATTCTAGTTTTGAGTGGATTAGCTCCTGGTTTATTAGGATTTTATGACAGTGCACCAAATACTAGTGATGCTGTGCCTGCCCATGTGTCTTTGGGCTACCGAGGAGGACCTCACAGTTTCTTTGTGAGCTTACTTGTCCCTGTATTTCTGAGAATTTCTGTATTTCTGAGAATTCCAAGGTCATTCTCAGGCCACAGGTAGAAACTTGGCTTGCGTGGGTGGACCAGAAGTATAAGCCCAGGAGCAACCTCAACTAATGAGAAAAAGGAATTCATGAGCCAGAACTCTAGTTTCTTCTTCTTTTATGGAGCAACTCTGAGTTGTGTTCCAATAATTCCATCAGATGGCCTCCAGTGGGAATGGACTTCAGTGTCCCAGAAGAATAGCTTGCCCAAATGAAGCTTTTACAAATCTCCTATTTTCTCCATCTTACTTCCTCACTCTCATGTTTTGCTTCACATTCCAGTTATCCATTTACTGCCTCAGTTTCCAATCTTGATCCTTGATCCTCTGTTCCGTGATTATGGAGATGGGCCCTGAATAATTTCTCTGTTGCCAGCTGACACGATGTTAAACTGTTGTATTTGGGGTTGCTGAAGAGACACACCAGCGAAGAAGGGATTTTTCTTCCTCTGATTTCAGCATGGTTCTCTAGGCAAGACTACAGCAGCACATTAAACTTCCATAGCCCTGGCAGTCAACTGTCCATGAAGAGCTTCTCTTGGCACACCCCTCAGGTGGTTTTGCACAAAGGGTCTCTAGCACAACACTTCCTATGAAATGATTTCCCATAACAGTCCCTAGAGTAGCTTCACAGTGAAGTGACAGTAGCACAACACCTCCCTTTGACACATTTTCCCAGCCTCAGTGAACTCATGGAACCAGAGATACATCCTCCCCAACAAGGTCTGGATCTGCAGCCCTGGGGAAGGGTGTGTGTGTGTGTGTGTGTGTATGGGTGTGTGTGTGTGTGTGTGTGTGTGTGTGTGTGTGTGTGAGAGAGAGAGAGAGAGAGAGAGAGAGATGGTGGACTGGTGGAGCCCCTCTGCCAGAGGTAGCACCCTATCTTAGGCTTTGGGATAGTGGATGCTCCTTATATTGACTATTTCTATATTTTAGAGTTCTCTGTACTCCTTACTAGATAATTCTGTTAGTGCAATCTCATTTCGTAGTTAATTCTTCTTTATATGAAGCCTTCTGTGTTCAAATTACTTTGTGAGTTCTGTCTCCTGACTGGACCCAGATTTATACAACTCCCAAATAAACCACTTGAACCTGAATCTTTGTCTCAGGGCTTGCTTTAGAGGGAATCCAAAATAAAAATCTGAATTATGGTAGAAACATTAGAAAGCAGACTTTCAAGATGACCATCTGGAATTGAATCACTTGATGATCAGATGGGGAGAGGTATGTCTACTTTTGATGGAAAGTGGAACGCCACAGTCCAGACATGCTGCAACTTCACAATAGATTCTCATCCCGGATGGATAGGGATGAGAAACAGGGGGAGAAAACTCTGGCTTTTAATAGCTCTAGCCCATTGGTTCCCCAAGTGTGGTCCCTGGAGCATCAGCATTTGTGTCATGTGGAAACCTGGTAGAAATGCCTGTTCTTGAGCCCCTTCCCAGACTTACCGAATCAGAAACTCAGGGATCAGAGTCCTAAAATCAGTTTTATAAAGCTCTCTCTCTGAGTGATTCCAATGCAGTATAAAGTTTAAGAGCTAATGCTCTAAAACTTGAAAGATATGAGTATAAATAGAAGAATTGTGGAGCAGACTGACTTTTATAATGGACATAAAAGCCTCGAAGAAAGGGAATGACAGCCTTGGGTCAGTGAACTATCAACTTAGGGTTGTAAAAGCAGAGCGCTCTCACGGCAGCCTCTGAGACCCTCTTCTGCAGCTGAAGTGAGGAATGTGCTCACCATTGGGCACGCCATTTGATCACAGGAGAGGTGTGATCACAGACGAATTTAAATTCATAGCCCCAGAAAATCTTCTATGCCAAAGTCAGGATAATGACAGGGAAGAAGTGAGATACTATGGTGTAGGAAGAGACTTTTAATGGGTCATGGTGCTTGAGAACTTTTAACTCTACATTGTCTCTGAAGATTGCTAGAGGTAAACATTGTTCCTCGTGCTTGGAGACCATACAAAGGTCGCATGTGAGGTCCGTGCCTGACAGAAAATGTTTGCCCTCCTCCAATTCTATACTTGTCTCCCTCCAGCAATTCTAGATCAATAACGAGGATCAAGTCTTGTCTTGGCCCAGCTGGGTAAGGTCTGTCCTTGGTATGGATTATTTCTCCAAAATCTGAAGAGTATTTGTAACATGGAATGACAGGAGATCAGAGATCATTTATAAGCATGATCCTAGACTGTTACACTGAAAAACGTTCAGAATATAAGACATTGCAGGGGATACTGATTAAAAATGGGGTAATTTCATGTGACTCAGGAATCAGTATCTTCAAAGGACTCATAATGGCTCCTTCAATGTAAAGGCTGAAATGCCAGAATCACATTGGCAGAGTATTGAGAAAGGAAATAAGAGATTTAAAGATGGGGACATACAAGAATGAGCATTAAGAGTATAAATCTTTGTGTCTTGCATTATAGCCCATTAGAAAGCACACACTTCAAAGGAAATACTGAACAGACACTGGACAGAATGATCAATCAGTAGATGTCACCCAGCTTTGTCCTTACACATGTTGGTTCTTTCTCAATGGACACATAAACAGAGTATCCATGTTGGCAGGAATGGAGGCTCTGCATAGACCCAACTGCGTGCAGTCCAACTGATGAGCTACAGTGACCAGCGTTGACGTCCTAATAGGGTATTGTCCCTAATGAGATCAACTAGTTTATTGGTAAGATGTTAACTACTTCAAACCCCATGGAAAAAGCAACCTAGACCAGCAATGGTATAGGCCAGGGATGAGGGGTTCCGGAATGGTTACTAGAAAAAGGAGATGATGAGCATGTCATCACCTCGGGACCAGCTGCAGCAATGGGAACTGCAAAACTCACCCTCCTATGGTGGGAAGTAAAGCTCAGATTACAGAGGAGCTTAAGTGTCAGCTTTAGAAATTTGAACTTTCTTTCTGGAGAAATTAAAAAACACACCAGATAGTAAGACAATATAATCATAAATGTAATTGTTAATAACAGCCTTGACTTCCCTGTGAAAGAGTAAACCCACATACACACACATGTACATGGACCAATCGTATGACAAAATGTCAGAGACTAAACTTTGAAGAACCAAATTATTAGGCAACCTTCTCCTGAATAATTACATTAATCTCATCTTGTTTTTCTATAATTATTCTCCCAGAGTACAAGAAAATTGCAAATTTTAAGGTTCCTGGCTAAAACAGTACTATTAAAATAATGTTAACATTTTTTTAATGCTTACTGTCTGCTAATCTCAAAGCTAACACATTAATAACATTAGTTTTTCAGCACTTAAAATATTCTTGGGAATTAAATACTAGTGTTGCCTCTACTTTTGCTAAAAGGAAGCTGAGGTGAGGCTCAACAGGGTCAGGGAACCAAACCCAGTTCTACCTAACACTGCAACCTATATATCTAACCACTGTGCCATATTTGTCATCATTTTTTTTCAAAATGAAGTGGTAAGAAAACACAGCACTTACATAATTTTACTCGAATTGCTTATGCTGTCTTTTCAAGTGGCATGTCTCAGACAGTGAGCATTGGTAGCGTGATTTTACAAAGGTCACAGAGGCAAAGCTGTATTTCTCTTATCCCATCTGCAGAGTTTCAGGTAATTGCTGATAATCCAAATTGAGGTTCTTGATTACTGAAGCTTATATTAATGATTAAATGAAATATAATAAACATAAATTGAGCTCCCTATAGTACTGGTATTTGGGAAGTAATGAAAGATATTATGTTGCTTCTAAAGTAAAGTACCTAAAATACAATATAGCAAACTAAAATGTTAATTTATTTTTTAAGAAGAGGCTTAGGTTTAGAATTAGGAAAATGTTTCAATGAATCATGGTAGAGTTATATTTGTAATAAGAGAGCTTCCAACTTTATGTTAGGTTGCCTGTACAGTGTATATCAAAGCTGAGAAGTATCATATTTTAATCTCTTTTTAAGCCTGTTGAACTCCTATTGGTTTAAACACAAGATTTATACCAACATGTTCTTTCCATCTCCATTTCCCATGAAGGGAATATTAATCTTTGATTACCTCCATAATTATGGGAGTGAGAGTAGTTTTTAATCACTTATCTTACCTACAATTAACTTTCTACTTTTTAAGATTGTTTCAGTTTTACATAATGCTGGGATTATAAAGGGCAAAGACCCATGGATTCCATAGGATAATGGTAATAGCCAACCATATTCAGCCAAATCCTTTCTTACTTTTTTTCTCTACTTCTCTGTACCCTCAAGTAGAACCCTCAAGTAGATTCCATGTTAACCAGCTAGTAGGGGGGTGGGGGAAGGGGAGGGGAGGAGGGACTGAGAAAAAAGGAAAACAGGTTCATGGACATGGACAACAGTGTGGTGATTGCTGGTGGGAGGGGGCATAAGGGGTCTAAATAATAATGGAAAAAGTTATAATGAAGATCAAATTTTTTAAAAAGTGAAAGAAAACTAAAACCTTTCTCCAACAAACAAAAACCAAGGGAATCATGACAGTGATCTCACCATGAAAGAAATGTTAAAATAAGTTTCTTGTAAAGTGTGACTTACACAAAGAAAGAAAAACTTCACAGAATGAATACATAGAAGTAAAATAAAATAATTCATTTTTCTTATTTTTGTCCATCTAAAAGATAACTTTTATTATTAATAGTAGCAACATTGTATTGGGTGCTTCCAGCATGCAGCTGGGTGAAATGAATGACAGTATCTTAAAGGGCAAAAAGAATAGTTGGTGATACTCTATTAAAAGATACCTGTACTACAAATGACTCGATATACTGTTATTTGATTTAAATTAATTACAAATTAAAGTACAAATTCTAGGCAACGACTCAAAATTTTTAAATAAGTATAATTGTTATGAGAGGATATAACACATACTGTTATTAAATGTAAAATTAAAACTAAAGAAAGCAGAAGGAGATGGAAAAAAACAACCAGTGCAACAAATAGAAAATGGTTACAAACATGGAAGATATTAATTCATGCCTGTGATTATCAAAGCATGTTTCTCAGCAATTTTAAGAATCAATCTAAGTCAGGAGTAAGCAAACTTTTTTAAGTAAAGAGCCACATAGCAAATATCATTGGCTCTGGGGGCCATGTGGTCTCCATCAAAGCAGCCATAGGGAGAAGCAAGTGTGGCAGTGTCAATAAAAACTTATTATGGACTCTAAAATTCATATTTCACATAATCTTCACATTCTCAAACTATTTTTCTTCTTCTATTTTTTCAGTCATTTTAAAATATAAAAGAATTCTTAGTTTGGTAGCCACATGAAAACCAGTGGAGGACCAGATTTGGTATATGGGTGTAGTTTGCAGAGCACTGCTGTAGGCCCTCTTTCCTAACAGAACTCGTGTGTGTGTGTGTTCAGTGTAATGCATTTACCCTATAATCAGTCTACATCTGTTATAGAATTATTGATATGGCTGAGCAAGACAGTTATTTGGCATCAGTAAGAAGGGAAATAAGAGGGGTCTAGTATGTGGGCCCATAAATTCCTCACTTCATTGCAGTCTTTCTTCTCCTGTACAAATTACCCCTAACAAGACCTCATTCCACAAAAAGTATATGTGTACTGAAGACCCATAAGAGTCAGGGGGAAGTTCATTTATTGTTTTTCTTTAGTGAGATATTTCATATATTTTATCTTTTCCTTGCTTGGTATTATCTATAGGAATATCTATCATAGAATAAAAGTTTGCATGTAAGACCCAGGCAATATATAAGAGAGTTAGACCTGGCTTAATCAAAGTGTATGATTATACAAGAAACTATTTAGGCTCCTAATAAAAGTAATGGTTGTTTATTACTTACTTTTAAAAGGGAATCTCACTGTTAAAATTGCTTATCTGTTTTTAAGTGACTTTATTAAAAATAAGGCTCAGAAATGCCATCTGTTCTTTACATCCTTGAAATTAACACTGCCTTCTATTGAGTTATGACAGCTAAGTTATGTGGTAAAATAATCAAGTTTTTAACAGAATGAAAACCTGACGCAAAAATGGTCCAAACATAATTTGTGATGCACAGAAAACCTAGTATTAGATATTATTATTTAACTTCTGTACTTCCAGGCTTCCTAAAAAGTAAAGTAACATCATTTAATATAAAAATAACATTTACTTTAACTTGTGGTTTTCAACTATACACCTAATGAAAAAGTATATTAAAGTGTTACATGTTTATAAGAATATGGGCAACTTTAAGACTGTAACTATAAGAATTTTAAAATATGCACTGCAGTAGGAAAAAACTAAGAAGACATTTTGTGGTAGATTGCACAATTCTTAAAAATATTTGCTGTCCTTCCTTTGGAAGTATTCTATATCCCATTTCCATAGAAGTCAGTCTAGATTACAAAAGGTGCTTTTGCCAATGAAATATTAGGATCCAAGAAGAAGAACAAATGCATGATTAACCAAAATCTCTTTTCCTTCTCCTAGTATAGTGGTAGGCAATATTAGCGACAATCCTCTAGTAAAAACGACATGGAATACATGTGCCGCTGTTTCTCAACCAACATGCAATGTGAGCTAGAAATGAAACTACCTTTGCTGTTGTAAGCCAATGCAAGTTTGGGCTTGTTATTGCAGCCTAACATGCCATACACTTACTTACACACTTTCTACAAGTTAAAAGAAGTCTTACCACTGTTTATTTGTTTGTTTTTAAAGCAGCAGCTAAGTGAGTCAGTGGTATGGGTATTGTATAAGGTCTACTGAAGGGATTTTTTCATTAACAAGTAATATCGTGGCCATTCTACAAGGATACAGCCACATACTCTGTTCAGTCAGAGCATGAAAATCTTGACTGAAATGAGCAAATAAGCTCTACTTTGTCCATATAATGACCTATGCACTTTCTGAAGACAATTATAGCAGTTAATAAAAAAACCAATCCACATTACAGAATGAAAAGTACATGTAGCTAAATGATAAAAGCATCTAAAGTACAATCATATCAACTAAAATATGATGTATATGTTTCTAATATAAAGTTCCAATTTTCCTCACTAAACACTCTGCACTGGTTTTTATTTTTACTTATTTATTTTTTTGATTTGTTGCCTTTTGCACACTCCCAACTGGGGACCTGGCCTGCAGCACAGGCATGTGCCCTGACAGGGAATCAAACCGGCGACTCGTCAGTTTGCAAGCCAAGGCTCATCAGCCACATCAGCCAGTCTCTGTGGTTGTTTTTAATTTGATTATTTGTTAGTACAGACTAGATTTCTCTCAGCCTCTCATTAGGTTCTGTAGGAATATTTTACTGTCACATGTTATGGCTTTCTATAAGTTTCAATGCTAATATGCCACTTTTTTACCTACCTGCAGAAAATTCGGCATCTCTCCCTTTAGAAGTTCTCAAAGTGAACCTGAAATTTAGTGATTATCATCTATATTGAAGGTTGTTTTCTTTCCAAATTGCCAGATGCTACTTCTTATCACTGAGAAATAGCTTCTTTTTCATAGACTGAGCCTCTGCTTAATACTAAAAATGATAATGATGATGATATAATGGCTGCCATTTATTTAGACTCCACAAAATTCTAGGAATGATTTTATAAGAATTCTCTCATTTAAGCCTTACAAAACTATACAAGATAGTTGTTATTTTCACTTCATATTTAAGTAAACTGACAGAAAAATTCTCTTACATAAGATCATAAAACAAATTTCAAAGTCCATTGCTCTTCTACTAAGTTGTATTATCTCCTCAGACTACTCCATGGGTCTGTCAGTCTTCTATCTTTGTATTCTGACTTATATACTGAAGCAATAAGGAGACTCTAATGAGAATGCTTCTTTGAGAGAAAAATATTATTTGGTTTCTGAGCAGAAAAATATTACCTTCCCTGAGCATCAACATGTCCATCATGGCATTTCTTGGATGATTCCATTAAACACCCTTCTGACTGTATCAACCTTAAGTTTATTGTCACGCCCAGTATAATACAAGATGAACTATTCATCGGCAGACCTGGGGAAGTGATGAATGAGCAGCAATAAAACTAGTTAGAGTTAAGGTCTGACTTCTGAGAGGAGGCGGCAACTCAGCTCTACTTTAGCCAACTGTTTATAACAGAGCTGTCTCTGGTGAGGGAGGTAGAGAATCTCAGAGCAAAGTGACATGAGTTATAGAGCTATGCTTCTAACACCATTAAACTGGGTTGAAGAAAATCCCAGGTTATTGACTGAATGTGTGCAGATCGGCATCCAATCTAAGGTGGAACGAGCCAGAAAAATTTATGCCAGGATTAATGAGACTCTGACCAAGAGAATGAGGAAGGGCTCAAGGCCTACAGGGTACATTGAACCTCTTTCAATAAACTTAACACAGGGTTAATGGTGAAGGCTAACGCTCAATAGACATGCAAAAACCAATGATCCACAGTCCATGCACCTAGTATCAGGTTTAGAGCCAGGAGACTAATTTCAGGGTGTGACTGACTCCAGACAATCTTGGTGAGGTAAGATTCAGAATTTGTGGTGGGGTGTAACTATAGGATGAAGATTTTGATTAGGAATTTTCAGTCAGTCTTTTACTAACTGTGTGGTTTAGCAAGTTACTTAATTCCTCTGTGACTTGAGTTCCTCCATTATAAATTATTAGTACTCATCTCATGAGTTTTCTTATGATAATTATGACATATAAAGTGTTTCCTACTGGCTATAGCAGTCCAAAAATAAGGGGGATGGAAATGACATTTTACTAGTTTATGGGTAATTGGACTAAATAGCCTAAACTAAACGTGGTATGCCAAGACGTTACAGAAGGTAAGTTACTAGAAGGCACTTCTTGAAACTATAATGAGCTCAGGGGAAATAACAGAATTTTCTTTATGGCCCCATAATCCCACAAATACCATCCCAGTTTGAGTCCAACATTATATCTGTCAACTGGATATATTTACATACATAATGTGACTTGAATGATTTTGTTATTTCTACCTTCCCATTTGTATCTCCTTTCACTTACCAAATATAATTTATAAGGACACATCACCATATGTGTAAATTCAAAACCTCCATTTCCTTCACATCCATGTCTATTTATTTCCAAATTCATTTTACATTTATAGTATTTATCACATCTATTCTCTTTTATTTATTTAAAGTTGACTTGGTAATTATCATCCCAGTTGACTGTTATACTTTGATACATATTTGATCTCTTTCTCTTTAAATCATTTCCTTATAATCCAGCACATCTTCCATTTTAATCTAATAAAAACACATATAATCAAGAATTCCCTTACCTAAACATTATCAATAATTCTTTAATTCCTATAGAATATAGTATGTATGTTAACCTGGCATTTATGGTCTTGGCCTCAATAGACAGTTTTACTCTTCCTTTTCTCTTTTCTGCATTTTATTTCCAAGCAAACTATTCTATCTCTGAGCACAGTTTCTCTTGCTTTTTTATCTCTGTTTCTGCTAATACTATTCCTTCTCTTTCTCGGTGCCAAATATCCATTAGATTTTATTCATTCCTCAAGATCCAATTGAAATTATTTTATTTCTTTATCTTTTAATGGACCTCATTGTTATAGTGTGAATCGTAGTTAACCATGTTCATGGTCCATTCACTTGAACTATACAAATATCTTGAGCAGAATTCTTGGGTCTTTGTACTTTATAATGCATATCCTTTATTGAATTAAATGGTGTTCAGTAAATATTAAACTAATAAATGCACAAATATGCAAATTCAGGACATAGGAAGTGACATCATAATAATGCCTTGTTAAACAATAGGTGATTTTGAGGGCGGCAAAGTTTCAAGGATAATTTTTCATGTCATAGTTTCATATTGTTTTATTCACTTGCCTGAGTACATTTATCACATAAGCTATTCTCTACATTAAGACATGGCTTTAAATAATCATGTAAAACACATATTGTTATGTTTTCTTGTCAAGTATAAATCCTTTTTATTTTCCTGACACCCACACACCAAGGACAAAAACTCTGATAAAACTGAAACTCAGAACTTCAGCATTTTAGAGGAAATTGAAAACTTTTCAGGGAAAAAAAATGCAGTTCCCTGCAGCTAGGTTTTTGCCAATTATATATGTCAGTATTTTTTTATCTGGATGGTTTGAGTGTTTTTGTTTAGAAACACTAAGATGTTATGAATTTAGGAATGAGTAGGAAGGAAGGATGTTTAATTAGCATACACATGCTAACATCTGCTGAAGAGAGCACTGAGAATGCTCAGAATATCATACCCTTACAAAGAAGGGAAGGAAAGGAAAGGAAATAAAGAAAAATGGGAATATGGAAGGGGCAAAAAATGCAAGCCTTAGATCATCTATAGCAGGGATGAAATAATTTTAAGACTGTATAAATGTAACTACCCCTTAACTGTTAAGGAGTTGAAATTACCATATTTTTAAGACTATAAGATGCACTGGACCGTAAGATGCACCTAGGTGTTAGAGGAGGAACATAGGAAAAAAATTTTTTGAAGCAAAAAATGTGGTAAAATATTTAATAACCTGTGACCCTGCTCCACCACTGCTCCCCAACCACACACACAGCGAGCCAGGTAAGCTACATTCAGACTATAAAAAGCACCCCCATTTTCCTCCCAAATTTGGGGGTGGAGTGCATCTTATAATCCAAAAAATACGGTACATTCGGCCCTTTGAAGGCAACCTGGAGGCTGATGTGGCCCCCAGTGAAAATGAGTTTCACACCCCTGATCTATAGCTTTTTGCAGCATGTCCTGTGTTTTTCTGAATAGTTCTCTACAGAATTAACCTTTATTTGAATTCAACAATGGCAAAAATAATCATTGTTATACTACAATTTGTTGTACAGTTGATCTTTGAGGTATAGTTATCCTAAACCCAATAACTAGGAGACTATCAGTTTTTTATTTAAGCACTTTCATATTTAAACATATGAACTACATGAGTAAGGTGATAATCCCCAACCATACCATAATCATTTATCCCAAAGCAGAGAAAGTAGCTTCTTGTAACTTCACACAATGTTCTGCTACTTTTTGAGATTTTGAGAAAAAAATAGTACTGTTATTTGATTGTGAAATTTAAAGAAGTACTCTTACACAGATTCATTTATTTATAAAATATTTATTGAACATTTGCAATCTGCAAAGCATAAGACAACAGACAAGTGTCTTATCCACATGGAACTTACATGTAAGTGGAGAAAAAAAAGAAGGAAGGAGACATTCATGGATTGTAATAAATACTCTGAAACAAATCAGCAGTAAATTTGACAGAGTAGCCATGATGGTTGAAAAAGCCATGGTTGTACTATAGATAGAGTAGTCAGAGAAGACAAAAAGGTAATTTGGTACTTGGAGTACAAGAAGGAGTTAAATATGCTAAGAAAAAAGTAGAGAGAGAAACACTGTAGACAAGAGAAAAACAAATGAGAGACCATACAAAAGAAATACTTTGGTGCATGTAACATGAAAGGAGGCTAGTGTGTCTGTGGCCTGGAGAACAAGGGGGAGAGTAACAAAAGGCAAGGATGGGGAGGGAGTCAGGAGGTAGTATATGCAAAGCCTCACAGGTCCAGGAAGTCAGTTTATTTTTCCTGAGTTGAGTGGGAAGCCATGACACTGCTTTAATCAAGTAAGTGAAAAGTATTACCGGTCTGGTTGTTGTGGAGAAAATGAAATGGAAAAGGGTGGATATATGAACATAGAAAAGTTTTGGTAGTAATCCAGATGCAAGATGATGAGGGTTTAGGATTGAAGGTAGAAACGGAGAAAAGTAAATTGATTTAAGACATATTATGGGGCTATAAGTGATAGCAATTGTTAATGAATTATAAATTGGAGAGGGGGTTGAAGAAGAGATAGAAATCAAGCACTCCTCCCAGGTTCTTAGTGGAAAGAATTTGTTGTATATGTCCTCAACTTATGAGATGGAAAATATTCAGAGGTTAGTTTTTATTCTCCATCTAATTATGTAAATTTTAACATCTGTGAGCCAATGAGACTCTAGGTTAGTAGGAGGAGGAAGCTTTTGGCTCTTTAAGACTCAAAAGACAGTTGATTGTATAAATTCGGAATATTTCCAGAGGGCCTCCATAACTTAGTAACAGAGAAGAGGGTACACGCTTGCCAAAACGATTGAGAATGATCAGTGAAGTAAAAAATTAAGAGACCATAGGATCATGGATTCTAACAGAAGAAGACATTGGAAGAAGCAAGTAATCCATTGTGTCAAAGTTGCCAAAATGTAAACATATGATAAAACAAATCTATTTCCATCAGATTGTAGTTTATTTTTATTAGTCAGCACAATTGGAAAATAAGTTTTAAAACAACACCTTTTTCTAGGATGTCTAACTGGTTCTCCTTAATCCAATGCAAAATGATGAACTACTGCAATCCTCATTCATTCATTCATTCATTCATGCATTTGATTAATAAATAATTGGTTTTACAGGCTGGTTAGGCACTCTGGGAAATCCTTTCTTGTTTTCACTTAATTTTTTATTGTAGCCTAAGTGCATATATATATATATATATATATATATACACACACACACACACACATATATATTTATATGCATATATATATATTTTGACACCAATCTTTTTATGAATGTCTTAATTTTGATTTCTACCATAAATTTCAGGCCAATAGCTTCCTAGATCCAAATTCTCTTTCAATTTCCTCTCACAGTGTTAGCAATCATCTCAGTCACCTCTCATTTCCCAGGAAAATAACATTTCATAAACTTCTCTTCCTCCTACTGTTGTTACAGGCATAAAATCACAGTCAGATTGGAATAGAATTAGAAAAATAAAATCATTAAATTAAAACCTAATAAAAGTCAGGCTGTTTTTTCTTTTCTAAACCCTTAATGCCAAGGAGCTCCTCTAAAACAAGAAAAAGGGAGGTGATCATAGAGATAAAAACAAACAAAATGAACTAGTGATTTCATTAAACACATTATTCTCATTTCTCTTTTCATAGCTTGGACTTTTCAACCATTTATTTGTAGATGTTAGGAGATTGGCCTAAAGCCATTGCAGAAATACAATGGCTATAGGTACAATCTACTATAGAGGCATAGAACCAAACATCATATTATGAGTTTTAGTACAAGGTGTTACTTTAACAGTGCAGACACTTTTCTATGTATATCGGACTGATCCACAGTGCATAAGGCATGGTCTTTATTGGGGTTTGGCCCTTTCTATCATATATGGTTCATGTATTGGCACAGCTTTCCAAGGATTGTACTAAATTCATGTTCTACAGGTTACTCTTAGGCATGGTGTTTACTAGTGATGCAATTATCCACCCAGACCCAAATTACCGAAATTGGAAAAGTTAAAATTCCATGATTTATACATTAAGAAAGGAAAAGAAATCCTTCTGGCTACCTGTTTGTGAAACTATTATGCCTATACTAAATGGTCAACAGTTCAAAATGCATACCTACTGTGCAGATCTTAACACAGAGTTCAGAGTTTTACTCTCACAATGATACTTATCACTTAACTGGGTAAGAAAAATTATATGAAAGCATTCTCACCTGGAGTGACCATATGAACTGAGGGGGATGGACATAGATTATGCTAGTAAAAGTGGGAAATCTCATATGGTGAAACATTCATATGTGACAGTAGGAAAGAATAAGATTTTTAAATACTTTTGCTATTATTGTCTTGTTGCTCTTACTCTTAATGTTCAAATTGGAGCTGCTTTTGGGGATCAGCCTAATTTTAATTATCATTTTGAAGAATAAGAGGCAATTTATTTATTTAAGCTGACAAAACTTAAGTGTGGAGTTTTTGGCCTCCACTCCTTCCCCCTTGGTGTGTGATACCTGGACAACTAGCATTACATGGTGTTGATATGAAATTAAAAGTACAGGTGGAGGCTATGATTTTTTTTTCTTTTTTTCCCCAAAGTTTGCATTTCTCCTTGTTAGCATTGCAGCCTGTTGTGCTCACTTTCTGAAACAGAGATGGAAAACTGAGATAAAAAGAATAACAACAAAACACATAATGCCATTACTACCAACGCCATCAGCAAGCTCACTTCAGCTTTATTATCTATTGACTGTAAAGAAAAAGATGAAAACCCCATTATGTTATATTGTAAGGATCTTGTTCAATGGTTTAAGGAAAGAACTACGGAGATTGTTAAAGCTTTTATTTTTGTCTTTTTAAAAGAATTCTGTTAAAATGGATTATTTTGTGCTATTTATTTTATAGACATTTCTAGGTACTACTGCATATTTCTGGATAGTAGTTTAGTTGGGCATTTTACAACTGATGAACTCAAGCAGTGCTTCTTAAACTTTAACGTGCACAAGCCTCACTGATGGTTGCTTAGATATTGGATGAGGTAAAATGTGTAAAACACAAGCTGTGAACCAACCTCCTTGAGGGCAAACATGGGGTTTCAATTCGTTCCCAGCTACTTCCCAGAGCAGAGGTACTTATTCTTGCATCTCTCATTCCAGAGCACAGCCACTCATCCTGGGATCCAGGGAGAAGATGCCGGTTCACCTGCCAGCAGCCAGTGTGGTGTGAGCTACTTAACCTGCCTGGGCCCAAGGCAGGAGTGAGGGGTGCCATGTCAAAAGTCACATCCAACCTAGAAAGACAGAAAGTCTGGGGTGACACAGTGCTGAGCAGGGCAGTGGTGTGATCAGTAACGTGGGGGTTGTTACTACAGACTTTGTAGCTTTGTAAATTAGAAAATCCTTCAACACTTTATTTCTTTTAATATATTTTGATTATGCTATTACAGTTGTCACATTTTTTCTCCCATTCATTCCCCTCTGCCCTGCAACCCCCCCCCCACAAGCATCCCCCCCTTTAGTTCATGTCCATGAATCATACATGTAAGTTCTTTGGCTTCTCCATTTCCCATACTATTATTAACTTTCCCCTGTCTATTTTGTGCCTACCATTTATGCTTCTTATTCCCTGTACCTTTTCCCCCATTCTCCCCGCCCCACTGATAATCCTGTATGGGATCTCCATTTCTGTGATTATGTTCCTGCTCTAGTTGTTTGCTTAGTTCATTTTTGTTTTAGGTTCAGTTGTTGATAGTTGTGAGTTTGTTGTCATTTTACTAGTCATAGTTTTGATCTTCTTTTTCTTAGATAAGTCCCTTTAACATTTCATATAACAAGGGCTTGGTGATGATGAACTCCTTTAACTTAACCTTATCTGAGAAGCACTTTATCTGCCCTTCCATTCTAAATGAAAGCTTTGCTGGGTAGAGTAATCTTGGATGTAGGTCCTTGCCTTTCATGTCCTTTGGATAGTTCTCTCCAGCCCATTCTTGCCTTCAGGGTTTCTTTTTGAGAAATCAGCTGATAGTCTCATGGGAACTCCTTTGTAGGTAACTGTCTCCTTTTCTCTTGTTGCTTTTAACGTTCTCTCCTTATCTTCAATCTTGGGTAATGTAATGATGATATGCCTTGGTGTGTGCATCCTTGGGTCCAAATTCTTTGGGACTCTCTGAGCTTCCTGGACTTCCTAGAAGTCTATTTTCTTTCCAGATTGGGGAAGTTCTCCTTCATTGTGTTTTCAAATAAGTTTTCAATTTCTTGCTTTTCCTCTTCTCCTTCTGGAACCCCAATGATTCAGATATTGGGACATTTGAAGTTGTCCTTGGGGTTCTTAAGCCTCTCCTCATCTTTAAAAATTCTTACCTCTTCATTCTATTCTGGTTGAAAGGTTATTTCTTCCTTCTGCTCCAAATCATTGATTTGAGTCCTGGTTTCCTTCTTGTCACTATTGTTTCCCTGTACATTTTCCTTTATTTTTATTTCACTTTGTATATAGCCTTCACTTTTCCTCTATTTTGTGACCACACTCAACCAATTCTGTGAGCATTCTGATTACCAGTGTTTTGAACTATGCATCTGATAGGTTAGCTATCTCTTTATTGCTTAGTTCTAGTTTTGGAATTTTGATCTGTTCTTTCATTTGGGCCATATTTTTTTTTTGTCTCAGGACACCTGTTATATACTAAAGAGCAGAGCCTTAGGTATTCTCCAGGGTGAGGCAGCCCAGGGTGCTGCACTGTGGTGCTGTATGTGGGGGAGGGGTGAAAGAGGGAACAATGCCACTCACTTGGCTCTTAGCTGGCTTTCAATCACTTTCTCTGCTATCAACAAGCAAATTGGGCCCTTCTGGTGCTGATTCCTGGGTGGGTGGTTTTGTGAACATTCTAGGACCCTGTGAGCCTCTCCAGCAAACTCTCCTGTGAGGCTGGAAGTTTCTCCCACTGCTGCAACCCCCACAGGTGTTTTCAGTCAGAGGTTTGAGGTTTTATTTTCTTGAACTGGAACCCTGGGTTGAGGGGTCTATCTCGTTCCCCAGTTGTTCCTCCTGGTTTATCTGCACACGACTGTGGGACTGCCCACTATGCCAGCCCCAACTTTGCCACGAATCCTCTCTGCCTCAGCTGCCCATCTCTGCTTTTTCTACAGGTCTGGATGAATGTTTCTTCTTTAACTCATTGGTTGTCGGACTTCTATACAGTTTGATTTTTTGGCAGCTGTGGTTGTTTTTACTTTTAAATTTGTTGTTGTCCTTTTTTTGTTGTGTGAGGAGGCGAAATGTATCTACCTATACCTCCATATTAGCTGGAAAGTGTCCCCTTCAACAGTTTAGTCTAATGTGAAGGAAAAGTGAGTAAGAAATAACTCAAAGGCTAAAAGGAAACTAAACAAGTCAGCACACACACAGTCACACATACACACACTCACACTTATAAGAAAAAAATGATTCAGTGGAACCTGAGAGTCTACATTGCTAACAGTTCCTAAAGTGATAGGACACTGCTGGTTCATGAACCACACTTTGAGTATCAAAAGGTTAAAAGACACTGAGGAGATAAGCTCCTATTTATCTCTCTGAGCAAGGCAGAAGCATGATGTGTTCATAGAAAGAAAGTTTGAAAACTCATTTTTTTAAGTTTTAAAGCACAAGAACTCCTATTGCTTCATCTGGGTTAGTTAAAAACTTTATTGAGCAATTTCAGTAACAGAATATACTTTGCATTTATTAATATAATCATTCCTTTTCATTGTATGAATTTTATGTTTCCAAGAGTAAACACAAGTTTGTAGTTGTTCTTAGACATTTTTTAGAGTAGAAAAGCTTTTGGCTATTTCTGTGCCTAAATTGCTCAAATTTGTGGTGTCTTTTTTAACCAATAGTGTTCCTCTTGTCAGATTTATGTTTTGAGGCTTCCCAAATGATTAATCTGATCATATAACAAGAGGGGAGAGGTTTTGGGCTGGCCACTTACACATTGTAATATATGACTAACTTATTTAGTAAGTTAGAAGAAAAAGGGATGAACCAGTGGTTTCCACAAAAGATGAAGTGGTAGTAGCCACGGTAGAGATCAGAATCATATGGAAAGTTCTTTAAAATTATAATTTCTGCCTTCCCACTGACATCCTCTTCCAAATATTAGAATCTCCTGGTGAGAACATGCCTATTTTAATTTGAAAAACTGGCCCAGATGGTTCTGATTTGCCACCTTCACTGACCAAATTAAGAACTGCTGAAATAAATTAATGACATATTTTTGTCTCACCTTTCATTTTGAGTTTTAAAGTCAAAGCCATACAATTCTTAAATTATTATGTATACTTTTATTTTTCATATAGTTAAATAACACTAAGTGTTAAAAATTTTCTCACAGGCTAAGGAGCTAAAGAGTATTACACCAAAGCAGATTCCATTGCGTGAACCAGTGGCTCTCAACTTTGACTATAATCCTGGAATAACTTGGGGGAATTAAAAGAAAAACAAACACCAAGGCTTGATACCCACCAAAAACCAATCAAATCAAAGTCTATAGGCATGAAGCCTGGCTTCATTATTTGTAAAGGCCTCTAGGTAATTATATGTAACCAGAGTTGAGAACCATTGTTACAGGCCAAAGACCCAAAGACCCAGAGACCCTGTCTGTGTCTATGGAGTTATTTAGAATAGTTCATTTCTATATTACTAACTGTTGAGTATCAGCGTAATAAATTATAGAAACTTCCATTTTTCTCATAGACTTCAATACTTATTTCTCCCTGATTATATAAGATCCATGGTCTATTAACTAATCCATCAACACGTTTTGCCTTTTCTGATAAAAATTCGTAATTATCATAGCATAGACTATATATTCACTCATCTCAATAGATGTCTCAAGGTACATAGACCTGACTGACCTCAATTTAATGAATTTGCTGCTAATGGCATTTGAGTGCCTAGTGTACTATTAGGTCCTTTTCCTTAACAACATGAACAGTTTTCTTTTTTGTTTGTTTCCAATCCAATTATATGTTTTTAGAAAGGTCACATAAAAATAAATCATGGGAAGGGGGCTTGGAGGAATGAGTGAAAAAGGTGAGAGTATTAATAAATGCAAATTGCCAGTTATAAAAATAGTCATGGGAATGAAAAGTACAGCAGAGGGAATGAAAAATACTGTCAATAATATTGTTATAACTATGTATGGTGCCAGATGGATAATAGGCTTATTGGGGTGATCACTTTGTAAGGTATGTAAGTGTCTACTCATTATGTTGTATGCCTGAAACTAATATAATATTGTATGTCAACTGTAACTATAAATAAACAAATAATTTTAAAAATAAATCTGTTAAGGCCATAGAAGAAACAATTCCTGTATCAACTCATCCTCTTATCCTCCTGGCTCCTTGAATGAAAACTTAAGTGGGTTTTAAAATAATCAGGAATAATTTACATGAAATCACATTTGTGCTTTTTAGTGTACAGCACTGAGAGACAATTCTCCATGGGTTCTCACATTTCTACATATCTTTAGAGCAGAGGCACTGACCGCCCTTTCTTTGGACCTATCTTTCAAAGATGTTTGTAAAGCAAGCAGCCTTGGAAGATGGAGTGTTTCCCACTGGAACAAGGCAAAGTCATTATATGAGTCACCAAATCAAGTTTCTCAAGGCTTTATGTGCAGATTCATAATAGTCTCTCAGAAGTCAAAGAAAAAATGTTACTTCAGCTTTGCACCACCATGAAGCCCAACCCCTTATCAGAGGGCTTCAGGATTAGTGTGAGTATGTGCCTGCCTGGGCATTCTATTTGGTTTTTTATATTGGTTAAGCCACAAATCAATCTTGTTTGCATGGGTTCCAAAGCAAGAGGCTGTATTTGAAATCATCCAGGAAGCTGTGGCATACTTCATATGTTTGGGGTCTCCACTCCCCTAATAACCCCTTTGAGTTGCAAATCTCTGTGACTAATGACTTTGCCTATTCTAGCCTCTGTCAAAGGAAGGCAACCTCTACTCAGGGGAGCCTATTATGGTCTGGATTTGATGCCTACATGACACACTTACCACATTTTCTGAGAAGCAACTGTTAGCTTGCTACTGGGCTCTTGTCAAAATTGAAATGACCCATGGAGGCCTTGTGATGACACTCCTGCCTGATATTTCCATTTGAGTGTATATCAACTTGGACTCAACTAACAAGGTGGAAAGGCCTCAGCCAGTCTTGCATTGCAAATGGCATATTTAAGAGCACAGCTGGCCTCAGAGGCATCTTGGCTTTACAGGAGTAGGTGATAGCTCTTCCTCTATGAGAAAGAAAAAGAATTTTTTTGATTGTTGTTCAAGTATCTTACATTCCTCCTTGTAAAGAAAACCACTGGTTCCAAGAGGCTCTCCATTTACAGAGGCTTTGTAAAAGCCAGGCAGGTTCACTGATGGTTCGGCTAGGCCAAAACCTGATGTTGTCCCTTGGGCTGCAGTAGCCATCCAACTTCTGCATCAGCTAGGCATAATTAATAATGGATGTGGTCACTCCACTCAGTGGACAGAATTCAAAGCCATTCTTATAGCCTTCTCTGACCACTATTTCCTTCAATGAACTTTGCTATGTTTTCACTGACTTACTGATAATGGTCTAGCTGTTACAGAAAATTACAAACTGACAAATTAAACATATCCATTTTTGGAGTTGTGACTAACTGTATGGTTCGCTCATGTTCATGGTAAGATCCCATTCTCTGATGAGACTGAGTAGAATGAAATTGCTGATCAAGCTTGCCCAATTCCGATTGCCACTATTGTTGCCCAGATCAGTCACTCTACCAGATATGGCAATATGTCCATTATCATAGACTAGAAACAAAGCAAAGGATTGTTCATCTGTGCTGTAGAAAACCAATGCATGTTAGAATTGTGACTTCCGACAAAGTCAACCTATACCCTCATAGTGAGGGAAGCCATATTGCTTGGAGCATGACTTCCACTCATTCCCAGTAAATTGAGCATCTAGGCACCTTTCACTACTCGTGTGGGCCATCAGTGCTAGCTCACTGTTGTCATCATTTTTTCAGGTCACTGCATTGCTCTTCCAGTTCAATCAGCCAACTCTGGCCACATTATCATGTCCCTTGGTCCTAATCTGTGCCATGTCTGCAGCTTTCTGAATCAGTTGCAATCTGACAGTTTACTCAACAAAGCTGATGAACTTGTGTGCTCTGTATCATCTGCATGTATCTGATTAGTTTGAATATTAAAAGGGTCTTCAAAAATTACCTTAAAATATTTCTGACTCTACTTTCTTCACTTCTTCCTAGGAAGGTTTAGTCACTAAATGTGGCTGTTCTCAGAAAAGGACCATCACCCTAAGACACTTCCTGGGTAATAATCAGAAGGAAAGGGCAAGGATTATATAAACCTATTTTGAAAATGCAGTATTTTGCCCTGACCATTCATTCCTGGACATGATTCTTCTTTCTTTTCCCTGATAGCAAGTTATACAAACTTTCTGTTACACTTTCAGAGTGGCACCCTGGCCAAATGTGGCTCTAAAAACTTAATTTTGGTTCAGCTACCTAGATTCTCTTGTTAAATTGACATGATCCTGTATCATAAGCATGATGACTATGCTGTTGATGATAGTTCTCTCCAAGTCTCCCTATGGCACACATACCAAAAGTGGGAGACATTGTATCTTCATCAGTTTTATAAAAATGTCCTATCCTGCTTGTACTTTACCCTTCTGGAAAAAAAATACTGGGTAAAAAGAGAAGATGATGGCAAAAAACATTTCTACTGGAATAAGAAATACCAATTGGGGGGTGAAAAAGGGAAAGCAACCTTGGCACCTGTGGAGAGAACAGCTCAAACCCCAAGAATTATGAGGGAGAGAGCAATGCTAATGATTTCTGTATTTCAGATCTTTCAGAACTCATGGAAAGGTCCTGGTGAGGCCTTCCTAAGCTGCTGCAAGCACCTTCAATGTAATTGATTGTTGGGTCTGCCAACCCCCTGTCCGATGACTTTGACACAATTTAACCATCAGGCCCTGTAACCTTAAAAGGTATTGGAAACTACATGAGTTACCCCCAGTCCCTACACTTTCACACAAAACTCCTGTTATCTTTCCTATTTTTCTTGCCTTTACTCAGTCATTCTGCAAGATGGATAAATGCCAACTGGCTGGTGATGTAGACAAATATGAGAAGATCGAGTTAGTGCCCTCAGATAGTCCCTCCCAAAATAAGAACTAGCTTCAATTATTGAAATGAAACTGGGAATCCTATGGCTCACCAGCCAGCCAGTTAGGAAGTTAACTTTGGAGGCATTAGAGTTGACTAACTGGAGTATACTATTCATTCAGCACCTCTAAAAATCTGTAGTAAAGAACTGTTACAGAGATAAATTATGTTCATAATATTGACCATATGGCATTTCAATCTTTAAATGCTTTCTAAATCAGTAGATATTATATTATGTGAAGTCTAGAGCTTAAATTATTTTCCATTTTAATTTTTAAAAATTGATAATACATTTTAATGTGTATATGATACCTCTCATGTATAAACATGACAAAGACTAGAGATATGCTATATACTATATTTTATAATTGATTTAAGTACATAGTCTCAGGGCCCTTAAAATACTCAGATTATTTGTATTTATGGTAATATTGCATGACTGGGATTCTGCAGAGGGACAACATTCAATGAGTAAAATTATTAACAATTCATTTTTTTGTTATTTCTCTACATAAAATACTTCCTTCAAGCCATTGAAGATATTTTAATAACTTTAAATTCACTTCCTCTGTGAAGTGGCTAATCAGCAAGCACTTCAAGTATAATTTAATGAAAGGCAAAAAAAAGTTAAAGAATTTATTAAACCTAGTATTTTAAAGTCTTTACAAAACCCTCATGTTGGACCAGCTGGCTCAAATGAGTAATGCTAAGACATAAATTTTATCAAATACACATTGCAATTAGAATATAAAAATGCTAGAACTTAAAAAAAATTGTGGTCATGAGTGTCACTTTCAACTTGAACTGATAGAGTGGATAGCAGCAAGGAATGAAGCATAGAAATTATTTTTAAAAGAGCATGACAAAATGAGTTGCCCTGTGAGCACTTAGAGTTTGCACCACCTCTTACAACATCATTATTATGCTCCTGAGCACATTATCCAATGATACACTAATTGGTGAATAAAAATTACATCAGGAAGACTAGCATGTTTTGAAAGTAGCCTGCAAATAAAAATCAGTCCTCTGATCTCAAACCAAAATGAAGAAATAAAAATAAAGGGTGATATATAAATTTATTAAGACATAGAAATCTGTGAAACCCTAAGTGAATCTTCATCCTTTATTAACTATGCATAATATTAAATCAAGTGATAGTAGACATTCTTTAATTTACAAATACTCATTAACAAATATTTAATTAAGCTCCTACAATGTTCTGGGTCTATTATACGCAGTTGACATATGTCATCTCACTTTATTCTCATGTAAACTTTTGGAAAAGTACTATTATTATGCCCATTTTACAGATGAAAAAACTGGAGAAAGTGAAGATGTGATTTGCCCTGGGTCACCAACTTATTAATGGGATTGGCTGGCACTCTACAGGTCCCTCTCAAAGATTTTAGCCATTGAGCTTGTTCAGACATAGTATTTAACCTAATCACCACGACATACATATGAATGCATATAGTAGTCCTAATTCTATAGATAAGAAATTGGGCTTGAAAATATTACATAACCCTGTTGGTTTTGGATTCAAACAGACTTGGATTTTAATCTCAGTGATATCTCTCAGTATAACTCATCAAATTAACTAACTATCCAGCTTCAAGATCCTCACTGTAAAATACTGGTAAGTTTATGTACTTAGGAGGAGAGTTTTAAGTATTAGAAGTTCTGTAAATTTAAAGAACTAATTCCTCTTCCTTACACATAAATGCTTCTTATAATTGCTAATTATTGTAAGCTTGCCAAGGTCCTCTATAATAGGTCTCCTAGATGTGATTTGGATATCTGACCATTTGAAGTATAGTAATACCACTTTAGTCCTGAAACATAACATAGATGCTGAATTTATCAAAGGTAACTCCACTGGGATCAATAATGTAGATATTAGTAAGAAAAAGTAGAAGTCTATTTAGTATGCTCAAATTAAGACTGCAGCAAGCAGCATGGAAAAATGTTTCAAAGGGTATTGCCATGCAACCTCAATACATATGGCTTTAAGCAATAATTAAAAGGCAACCTATGGTTGGCAATCAGCAGCTGAAGAGTGAAGTGGTTAATTTCTGCAAAGATTTGATATCCTCTTGAGACTAAAAACACAGAGTTACAAACAAGCTATTTTAAGATATTATCTTTTAATTTAAATAAATCAAGACCAAGTTTTTAAATGTATGCAATATGGAAGGCACTACTGGTCATATACTTGAATTTATAGCCATTCCTTTCTAAGCCACTATAAATAAATATGAGCTCATTGTGCAATTATTTTAAGGAATGTAAACGACACAGCATACTCAGTCTATAACCTCAATTTACCAACACCACCCTCACAATTGTTTAATGCTACTTTATCCTAAAAGTTAATCAGACATAAAATAAATATATGTTGTAGTAGATTTCTTCTCCTGGGATGTCAGAACAGTGAAACGATTCCAAAGTCTTCTGATCTCTCAATCCCCCACCACTTCCAAAGGCCTATTACATAAGAGATACCCATTTATTTAATTTTGTTTCCCTTCTATTATTAGTATGTAGTTTTAGTGAGGAAAAGAGAAGAGCTAATAGCTAAGACTGCTTTGGCTCCTGTTATAGAATAATCCTTGTCTAGGAAAAAACATGTCTACACATACGGATGTCTACTTCATAGGAATTCTATCTTGGGATTTGAAGTCATAGTCATGGAGTAACAGTGATTTTCATGCATTGCCTTTGGTGAATGTGTTTTCTTTTGTTGAATATATTTCCCTTTATGCTATAAAGATGATGATTTTAAAAGTATTGGAGTGTTGTTCCAAGTTCTTCTGAGCCAAGTGTCATATTAATATCAATCTTTTAATGCTTTGCTAAAAGCTATGCAAAAAATTAGAATATCACAAGGCTATCTTGAATTTCATTTAAAAACAGGTTAGTCACCTTAGACATAAGAATATGTCATTGTCACATAATCACATGTGGTAAAGAGTAAGGGCAAAACTATTACATGGCATTCAATAATTATATTGGGAACAACAGAAATAGCAACTTCTCACAGGGATGCTGGCTCTTTTTAGTCTTTAACCCTCACTACCTTAGGTGTTCATATTTAGTGATTAAAAGTCCTTATTTTCTGTTCCTGACACAAGAGTGTCTTGGAACCAGAAGACAATGTAATCTAATATATGAAATCTAAGCAAAGCTAAGAAAAATTTTCCTGAGATTATAGATTATAAATAATCTATATTATTTTAAAAAAGAATGACAAATGAAGTAAAATGTGTAAAGCATTATAAATCTTAAATGCTAACTTTTATACTGATATTTCTTTAAGTATAATTATACCCTTAAACCTTTTTTTGGGGTCAACAACCTCTGTTTGTGTGTGTTCTTATCATCCAATTTGACTATTATACTTTAAACTACATAGAATCATATCTTATAGCCAAGTTTCCTGTGCTTTACCATTAGGCTATTTTTTTACACTAAAAAATAAAACAATTAGTTGTTATATTTGAATTTAGGGAATTGTTCTAGTAACTGCTTGTTACAAAGATGAAGTAATTATTACTGGATTGAACCTTCATTTTTTTCTATAAGAGAGAAGACAGCATATGCCCCAAAAGTGGTAAAATAGCAGTCCTTGTATCTGGAAACTAACTCTAGTCTTCATGTTTATCCTGTTTCTTGCCAGCCTGTCAAAATGAAGTGTAGTGGCTGGAATAAGGAGGAATGCATGAGGCCTAACCTACTGGTATTTATCCAAGCATTTTTTGAAAAATTAGACTTCAAATCTGTTCTCTACTACTTAAAATTTAATTACTTTCACTCATAGTGGTCTTGGTCAACATGGTGAACAGTTCACATTATAGACAACGACAAAATAAGCTGGTCTCTTGCCAAAACTTGAAGGTCAATCATCTACAGACTGGCAAAAAGGAGTTTAACCTCTTTTGAGGTAGGTATCTTGGCTTCTCCTTATTAGAGGGACTCCAAGGTAAGTCACACCAAACCATCAGTCAAGTGAAGTTAGAATACTTGCTTTGGTAGGCATTGTATATAATCCACACATCCTCTTTCAAACAAATGTAAGATTACACTTCTGTAACCTCCTTGAAATTAGGCATGTCCATGCACTTGCTCTGGCCAATGAAATACCAGCCGAGGTAAGGTCTGCCTTTCCAAGGCAGAAGCTTTGTGAGCCAATCTGTGCCATGTTGTTCTCTCTTCCCCTTACCACAATGACTGTGGCCCTGTGTGTTGAGATGGAGTTTCTGTGAGCTGGGGCCCCTTAAATTGATCTGATGAGCAGATCCCTCCTGCGGATCTGCTTTTTCATGTAACCTAAGTAATATGTCCAAACACAGAGTTTTGGGGGTTGTTAGTTGCTGCAGCAAAACCCAGTCCATTTTAATGGATGCACAGGCCATCCTCTATCTGGGAAGTTAGATTTTACTTAATACATTTTTCAGTCCTTTTGAAGTTCAATGTATACTACAAATATGTAAAATATTTTTTTAAATGGTCTAAGAAAAACTATATAGCTGATGACCTGATCAGCTGGAGCTAAATAGGAGATAATTTTCTACTTAATTTCATTTAAACATACACACACACACAAATTATAGCAAAGTCCTAACTGTAGTTTAGCAGCCCAGCAAAGCTTCTACAAACTACTAGTGAACTAATTCTTTAGAAAGTGATTTCTAAATATTCTTATGTGCCCTAGAAAGAGAAAAATTACTTAACAAAATTTATACAAGGATTTTAAGTAGATTTAAATTTACTTCATGTAGAAAGAAAAAAAAGCCAGTTATAACTTTGTCTTTTTTCTTTGGTTATCAAGACTGGGAAGCAAAGGTTGGAGTTAAAAATATTATCATCATATAACCATAATGATTCCATAATTCAGGAAAGAAAGAAAACGTTTTCTAGTGTTTGGCACAATTTAGTCCATTCACTGAGTCCATGAAACACAGTTCACCCCTTCAATCTCAGTTTCTTCTGTGAAAGGGGTAATGGTACTCACTGTAATAGGGCTATAAGAGTTCATTGCCTTTATTGTTGTTGGCTGAGAAGCAAGTGAAAGGAAATATAACAGTCCAAGCTTTAAAATATGGTAGTTCAGTTCTTACTGATTTAGATTGTTTTCCTCCTATCTTTCTGGCAGATACTATACACTAAAAATTTGAATTTTTAGCTTATATGGTTGTTAAAAATTGAAGTTGAATACAAACATTTCTATGCATAACCCAAAGCCAATTCCTATTATCATCTGATGATGTATGTAGTGTGTGAATGATGCTTAAAAGTGTTGGGGGCTGAACCCCAATAACACAACCCAGATTTCTATGATCATAAGTCAAATACTTATTCTTTCATCAGGTAGCTCCTTTATAGTCCTCTCTTTTCTTTCCTAGGACCATCCTACATTCCACATTTATATTCCTTGATAAAGAAATAAGAGAATGGTTTTAGTGGGTCTGCTTTCTCAGTAAGTCTGGGAGCAACTGTGAACAGAGTGGATCTTCCTGCTGAACTGCCTCATTCCATTTTGAATCCAAATTCACACTCAGCATTTTTAAGTGTTGAGCAAAAAATGGTTTACTCAGGCTGCTCTCCATCTTAGAAAATTTTTGAGTCAAAAAGTGTGTGGCTAACAATGATCATTGCTTGAACATTTGTATGGAATATAAAGGAAAGGGAAACAACCTTTCTGAGAGACTACTATGTGTTAAGTGATCTTCAAACATTGTCAATTTTAAACTTTACAATTCAATGACTTAGGTATTATTGCCTCAGTTTTTCAAATGAGGAAACTGTGGTTAGAGAGATCAAGGAAATTAACTAGATTTACATAATTAATGCTTTTCAGAATGGAGACTGAACATTAGATATCTCTCATGCCCAAATGCCTGATCTTATTAGGGCGCCATGATGCCTTCCCTTAAGGGAATTACAACTTAAATAAATCAAGCAAATTAACCACTGGGAACCTCAGTTTCCCCTTTTTGAGCATAATGGTAATAATGCATCATAAGATTTAGAAAAAAAAGTGGGAGAACATTCAAAACAGGGCTCATAATACAACAAAAATGCCCACAGATTATTTGGAGCAATAAGAGTAAAGCAGTGTGACTG
Organism: Trachops cirrhosus; assembly: GCA_028533065.1. Taxonomy (NCBI): domain Eukaryota; kingdom Metazoa; phylum Chordata; class Mammalia; order Chiroptera; family Phyllostomidae; genus Trachops; species Trachops cirrhosus. The sequence continues at coordinate 56,667,516 of CM052542.1, forward strand.
CAGAGGAGTGTTTGTGTGGAGATGCAGTAGGGCACCTGTTTCTGGGTGAAGTGGGGCCACCATTTTTACTGTTTTGAATTTCAGACTTTTGTATCTTGATATGTCGGCAATGGTAAATACCTATATGCTGTTGGGTTCAAAATGGTAAACATGTAACACCTAAGCTTAATCTGGATAGTGCCTTTTAACAGTATTAATTTCTCAAGGATCGGTTGTTAGCAATTGAGGGCTCATTGCTTAGAATGTGGACTGAGAATTTGGAGACATACATTGGAGTTCTGGTTCTGCCACTAAGAGATAAGGAGCTAGCATTACCGTATAGTACCTTATTTTCATCATTTATAAAGCTGATGATATTAAAATAGACAATCCTTTCCTACTTTGTGCCTCTAAGGATGCAAGGAATAAAGAATTGAAGATCATGGGCCTTTGGATGCAGACAAAACTGAACAACAGTCTTCCTTTTTCCATTTGTTTAAGTCCTTTTAGGGAAAAATTAATCTCATGAAGCCTCAGTTTCAGTGATTATAGAATAAGAATAATAGTAAGTACATTACTCATGGTATTAAGATTAACAATAAGATGACATTCTAAATGTATGCATTACAAGTTAGATGAAATTAGGTGAGTCGTGCACTCTTAGGCATTCCACACAGAAGAGATCCAAGTGTGTCTGTCACCACTGCTTTCTAAGAATGACACATCAATAGCTACTTTCAGCCTTCTGGCCTTTAAAATAAGAGGTTGGGATGACAGTGGACTATAATGATTTGTGGCAAACAGTATTTTACAGTCATATTCTTGGGTTTCCTCCTCCTCTCTATTCCCTCTTCCCTCTTGATTCCCCAGCATGTGAACTCATACCTTTTTGGATCTCTTTGCATTTTTACTATTAACATAGGGCTTGCAGTGAAGAGTGTTGAAGGCAGAGAGGAAGTGGTGGGGACCCCTTTCAACAGCATCACATTTAGGGAAGAGAAACCTGCTGCAGGTCAGCCAACCCACCTCAGGAGAGGAAAAGATTACTAATGGAGTATTGATATTAAAAAAGAATAAAGAGTCAGGGCTTTTTTAAAATATTAAAATGTTTCCAAAAGACACAAAGGCAACTTTAAGCTCTGTTGAGGGCTGATAAAGGGAGAAGATCATGCTGTATCTCCAGCATCTGGACTACAACTAGTGCATATAATGCATATCTGTCACTGGCAGATTCCTGGGCTATTTTTAATTCAGTCTAATTAGTGATGTTTTCTCCTGCAAGTATTGGAATCAGTCAGAATATGGGTAACAATAATGCAACTACCTTTTGGAGAACTCCTTTTCATGTTATTTTGAAAGACAACCATAAAGTCCTATAAATGATAGCCCCCATAAATGTCAGCCCAGATAACCCAGCTGATACCAACAAGCAGAGGTTGGATGGGCTGTCATAGGTATTGGAGTGGAAAACAGCATATGACATCAAAATCATGGTTTTGTAAACATTTCCTTCTTTGCATGCAGATTTAATTATCTTGCACCCCAGAGAAGAGAAAAACTGGGGCCAACATCATTTCAAAGGAAATAAAAATGTGTTCCTATTTTTATAGCCTAGTAAAAGCAAGGAAATGTCTGAACAGAAGAAAAAAATAGTCTTGAAGAAGAATGCAATATGCCCCAACCCAAACTTATTCAAGATGTCATTCCTGGACAGAAATCTACACTCTCAGCTTTAGAGAGGCTGGTTAAGCAAAGGCAGGTTCTACCTAGACTGTCATCTGAACATGATATTGATGGATTGTTTTTACAAACAGGCTGGACTGCAATGAAAAGCCTTGTGAATGTGCTAAGACCATTTTAACAGGTCACTGGAGACCAAAGTGCCTGAAGGAGAGGATCTAAGCCAAGTCCTATGAACAGTTCATAATATATGAATAATGAAGCACTTCAGAAACAAAACCAACACATATATAAAATGAAGATATTCCCAAAGACATTTCTTGTGTCACCAATGTTTTTGAGAACCCTTCTAGCTGCAACCTGATTGGGTGTTTCAGGATCTGCAATATGTTTTCTTCATGACACTCTGATCCCCAGTTCTCTCTCTCTCTCTCTCTCTCTCTCTCCCTCTTTCTCTCTCTCTCTCTCCCCCTGTTCTCAAATCACACAGAACACGTTTCTGTTTTTCAAAAGCAAGTAGAAATCTTGTCTGAAGAATGAGCATGAGACAATATAATGAATCAACTCAAAGTAGAAACATTCCATGCACACATGTAACTGTTGGAGCCTTTCAAAGGCAATAGTGAAAGTAGAAACATTAACTGAAAAAAAGAATCAGCTTCCTTCCAAATGGGGCAATATGTAACTCCTGCCAACCAACTCCACACAGAACCTAATTTCATCATTAAACATGTGACTCAGACCAAAAGGCGATGAACCATGCCCTACTCACTCACCTATCCAACTATATTTCTTTCTCTGAGCTTAAGCATTCATTTCCAAACCTGTGATTTTAAACTTGAGGATCTAAAAACTATTATCATAAATTATAACCTAATTTACTATTGAATCATCATTTAAGTCAAATTTTAGAAGGAGGAATTTTTGATGAGCATACCAAGCTTAGGATGTAAGTTCCAGAGAAATTAACTAAAATTAGATTTATGTAAGTTGCAGGTGACTACTTAGCTAAAATAACTGTCTAGAGCACATTTGGATAAAATAAAGAAAAAGGGAGCATTATTATTCAAATACACATTCCAGCTATTGTTACTGACATTTGTCTTTCATAAGATCATAAAAAGGAAACCTAGGAAAAAGTTTGGGTGTTTATCCTGCTAAATTTTTTATTGCATTTAAATATTTCATTGATTTGAAAAATAAGACAAAACTTCCATAGACCTTCTTGGTAAACCCCATTAAGATACTTAAAAACCTATGTCTCTTGTTATACATTCGCTAAAAATTAAACATTGTTTACCAGCCTTGATAGTAGCCCTCTGCATGATGAATACTTAATTCTACCTATTTATAGACAATCTTACAGTTGCCAAGTCACATTCTTATACATCTAATATACCCTCACAGAATTCTTATGAGTTTGACAGGGCAGGTAAACCCTCAGGGGCAGGGACAACATTCAATTTATAGTTGATGCCAAACACATAGAATGCGCTTAATGGCATTTCTTGGATAAATGGTGGAATTAACTATTTTTAAACAATAAGAAGACTAAGGCTCAGTGAGATTCAGTGACCTTCTCAAGATCTATTGTTGAAAAGCTATCATTAAGGCAGGTATTGAGGGCTGCTAATTGTTACTCATGAGTTCTATCCTCCAAATAATTTATTATAGTATATCTCCCTTCATATTATTATCCTATCTCACAATATTCATTCTTAAACTTAAAAAAATCTAAGAAGCACAATAAATTGGAAAAACTATTTGTTTTTTTTGAAATCTCAACACTGAATTGTATTTTAAGGGCAAAACATTAAAATAATGAAATACTCATCATACCTTTCTTTCAGAGCATTCATTCTTCAAAGGAGAAAATGGATCCTCAAGAGCAATGATTAGACTTTAAGAATTTTAAGTATTCTGTTGTTTGATAAAACCATTGTTGACTATTTACAGGATGCTTATTTTCCTCTGCCCTTCCACATACATCACTTCCTAAATCACACTGCAACCACAGTACTCCCATTACCAGGAGGGAAATGTTAAATGAGTGCCCGAAGGTCATATGTCTTGAACCCAGGTGACCTGCCTCTAAGGAGCATTATCTCCAACACTGCGCACACTCATCCACTATGACTTCTATTTTGAATGATGACTCCTTTAAGCATTGTTGCATTTGTCTAGCTATAATGTTCCTTTCACTGGGAATTTTGGGGTGTTAAGATACTCGCTCAAGAACATAGGGTGATGCAGAGTACAGCTCTATGAAACTGAACAATGAGGCTTTGTATATTTAATGGTGTTCTGGCATAAATATGAGAGTAGATGTACAGTCAGAAGAGGATGAGTAGACAAGAGCCACCAAAGGCCTTAAATTAAAATATCTCCATCTCTTTTCATATAAATATTTGCACAATTAGAAATTAATTTGGACTAGCAGACTCCTCTTTTCAAAAGCAAATATCATGGGGAGATTAAATCTCTAAGTCATAGTGACATTTATTTTAATAATCACATGAATATCCAACTGAAAACAAGTAATTCAGGAAATGGGAGCTTTGCTGGATAGGGAAGAAGCGATCAGTTGGGAGCCTGAAGCATGTGAAGCCCTGGTGGGAAGGAAAGAACTTTGTAAAGCTAGGAAGCATTAGGAGGGCACTGAACAGTTAGAAGGTAGAAGGAGGGCAGTGGGTGAAAGGGTAGGTGCGTACTAAAGGCAAACTATGCCCTTGAACCTAGACAGCAACCAATGTGTCACTGAAAATTATCTTGGGCACATGGCCATTAATTCAAGTGACTGATTTCCAAATGATTTTTAAGATTACAGATATGTGTCCCTATGTCAACTCTACCTTTGTAGTGCATCCTAGCTTAATCTTCTATAAATCACTCTCATAAAAACCGGTGTTATCCTACTCACCACTATGTTCACACACACACGTGTACATACACACACACAAGAAAGATGAGAAGAGCTAAGTTCCTGACACTTGCCTATTCTAATGAAGATTTTAAAACATCTAACACCCTTTCTCTTAAGATTCTTTCCATTTTGTTTTTCTCACCTTACTTTCTCATTCATAAGTCAACTAATTTTTATGCTTAAATTATCAGTAAAACATTGTGATGAATTTTAGAGATTTTCAAATGAATCCACAGATCTCTGCAATCATGGAGCTCAAATTCCAGTGTGATACTGCAACAGGAATATACACAGGATGGCATGGGACAAGCAGAAAGTAGCTTTTCATCTAGCCTGGAGTGTTAAGAAACATAGCAGGACATATGAGTTGAGTCTTCTTTTCAGGCATGATTCAAATTTCTACAAGTTATTAACTTGATTGTTTCTGAGAATCTTTTAAAGTTCTTGCTAAATTCTAATTTTCCCTCTGAGATAAATCCCACAGAGGCTGATATAAGTGTCATTTAGCCCTTGAATTTTAGCCATCAGGCCACTACAGCATTTTAGAAAAATTTGCAGCCATTTTCTCAAAGGTTATGCCTATTATGAATGTGTATGTGCAGTTGGTACCAGTCAATACATCATTTTCACAAAATATTTAGGTCTTTTAAAGTTGAATTCCCCAAATTTTTAAATATTGTTAGCCCACATCTTTCAAATTCATTACATACACTTTTATTGCTCTATTTGACCTTTGGAATCCTTTAACTGGTGATTATATAAAAATACAAGCTCTGCATGATGACTTAGTTGGTAAAAGACCGACAGCATGATTTTACAGAGTTTTCACTTTTCTTACAAAGTACAGCTCTTGATAGAAGAATAAAACAAGATTCACATTACCCTGAGCATACTCAGTTTCAGGCCATGTAATGCTTGGAAGATTTTTTAGTGTACTTGCTTGAGAAGACCTTTATATAATAACCAGTTTGGTGTGGCCATCTGTTAGATTTAGAAATCATCAACTCAGTCTAAGCATTGCTTAGACACACTAACAGGATTTAACTTTCCAAGTCATCTATATGCAGGAAAAAAGTGAAAACAGAATTGTGTTGTCAATAATATATCGGTAAAGTAAAGAAGAAAAAAATGGTGAAGATCTCTTGGGTTTGTGGTAACAATGTGGACAGAGCATATGAGAAAATGAGGGGGACCAGAGGGCTCTAAATGTTTGCCAGTCTGAGCAATTCTCAGCAATAGGCCCTAACTTTAAAAGGAAAATTTAAACTTCCCAGGTGACTAATGTGGTCATAATGAACAATCAGAAGAGGGTAACAAGCTGGAGAGTACATTCTTATGCAACTAGCACACATCCGTCATTAGGGCTTTCAAGAGATAAGAGAAAGTATTGACAGGTTTGAGGAGAGCAGCTGAAATTACACAGTCACTCCACACTCTTTATACATTTGTCACTAGTGCATGTAAATATTTATGGCTCAGATAACAAATGACTTACCTTATTTGGTGATTTGAGGTGCTGGTGCAATTCCAGGGTCACCGGAATGGTGTTGGGTTTCTGCTGAGATCTGGGCTGGATTAAGGCAAGGCAGTCAGAGCAGCTGCAAATGAAAATGTGTCATAACCCATTCCACCCCCATAATCCTCCTGTTCTTACACATGCCTCCACACAAACCCCCCACAAACAGAAAAAAAATTAAGAGAATCTGTTCCTTGGGTTGTAAGGGAAAAAAATCTTTCCAATAACAGGAATTTAGGGAAATGTGGAGTGCAGAGAGGGAGCTACACTAAGCACGTTCTGAGTGCATAACATTAAAACACACCAGTCTCATCTGTTGAACAGCATGGTGCTCTGGCAGTTCATAAGCAAATGTTTAATAATATTTATAGTTCAGCTAAATAAGGAATTAATAAAGAAAAGTAGGTTGTCCTGGAAGAGATCAACCTGCTCCATTTTCCCAGATGTTGATCCTCGGATTAGGCAGCATAGACTCACCTAGGGTCCCGCAAAGTGCAGGAGAACCATGGGAAGAAGCACAGGGGTGGGGGTGCGGGGGGAGCTGTAAAGAAATAGCTGTAACCTACTTTTCTGCACTTAGATTTTGGTGCCACTGGTAACGAAGACAAAGATTGTTCTTCCAAACAGCGTTTCTGCTGAGTTGTTTTCCAACTGGGATTGTCGGCTGGAATGCAATTACCACATGAGCACAAGAATGTTCAGAAAAGTCTATTTAAAGTGAACGGTCCTTTTATATATATAAAAACTGTGTGTGTTAAAGGTGTACAGCATTATGTAGACCAGTAAAAAGAAAACTCAGAGATCCTTTGTTAACGTTTGTACTTGACAGTGTTTTTCTCGGGAAACATTGTCACACCAGCTCTGACGTTGTTTTAAAACATTGAATTTGAGTAAGTAAGGAAAGAAAATATAATATTTCATTAAATTTTGAAGGAAAGTGAAGGGATTAGTCAAAGAACATATGAAGAACCCATGGACATGGACAATCATGTGAGAACTGGTTATGGAAGGGGGTGGGCTGGGTGGTGGAGGCAAAGAAGGAAATGTGGGACAACTGTAATAGCATAAATAATAAAACATTTAAAAAACAGAAAGCAAGAGGAAAAAAATTTAAAAAAATAAATAAAATGAATTGTCTTTTAGGGGGATAGCTTATGCCAAACAGGTTATAACTACAGGATATTAGAGATCCTCTCTTCAATTCTGGGTCTTGAAACTGCTTTCCTTAAAACTGTTCAAACCTTATGTGTATTTTGAACCCTGAAGTACACTACACTGTTGTGCTTTACACATAAGTCTACCCTGAGTCTCTACTATTTACAACAGTAGAAATATTTACAACCGACAGCTCCTAGATTGAACAGATAAGTCCATAACTATGAACTGATATATTGTAGGATAAAGGCACCTTGCTACTGCTACTAGTTGAAGAAAAGTGCCCAGAAAGACTTTTTTTTAACATAAAGAAGAAAATGTTTGTAGGAATTAATAGTAAAACAGTTTTCCATGGAAATGATAATAAAATTTACCTAATAAATTCTTATGTGAACCAGGAACCCACCCATACATGCACACTTTTCCTACCCAACAAGCAGTATTACAACAGAAATGAAAGTTGTGGTGGTCTTGGTGACGCCCTCTCCAGATCTTCCTTCATGGCAGTACTTGCTCAAATTCCCCTTCAAGGAAGACTTGTTGTCACAGCTGCCAAGGTTGCTGTTGGCAGGCAGGCTTCAGTTGGCAGCACCTTCAGGGATGGCTTCAGCTGCAGAGAAGTTCCTTGCCTAAGGTCATGCTCTTAGGAGAGTAGCCCACATCAAATGACTGATGGAAGGTTTATATAAATGCCAGGCCTTTTCAACCCACTCAATGAAGGGCAAACATTAAAGGTTGTTTTTTGCTCCAAAGTTTCTCCATGGGGTTGTCATCATTGGTAGGGGTTGTCATCATTGGTAGAGGTTGTCATTGGGCCAGAATCACACCTCAACCACCCCTTCTGCTGGATCCTGCTGTCTTCCCATCCTTTCACTCAGAGTCCATATCCTTCTCCTTTCCAGAGAACCCAATTCAAGATATGTGGTAAGATTTTTGTTAGGACTTTGGCATCAGAGAGAGAAAAAGGAATTCTGCCAATTCAAACTCCAAGTGGAGCCATCATTTGCTTGTAGAATTCCTCCATCAATAAGTTAGGCAATGGATGATTATGTCTCAAAATCGAGGGTAGGTCACTTAGAATCAAGGATTCCATGGGAGAAATCCTAACTTTAATTTTCTCTTTTTTTTCAATCTCAGTAACTGTTGAGTTCCAGAATTGTTTCTTAAGTGGGGCCTCTCTACACAACTTAGCTAAGCCAAATAAGATTTGGTTAAGCATAGTTTTCATAGTAATTCAAGTGTACACTGGTTTTGTTTGGCAATTTTGGCATTCTAGTTTATTCACCCTTGCCTAGATGTGTTCTCTGCATTTCTTTTATCTCAAACTCTAGAATCAATCATGGCTCAAAGAATGAATGACTGCAGAGACTCTAAATCACTGACTACACATGGTCAGCTTTACGTCTGGGTCTACTCAGGTCTTAAATACCCTAATTTCATACTGATTCAGCTTTTTATTTTTGTTCTTGAGAATAAATTCAAGGTATACAGCCAAAAAAGAAAAAAATCCCAGAAAAAAATGTTATACTCTTTAATTCTGATCTCTGCTTATAAAATTCTAGTTCCTATTCGCAGCCCCCACTGGTACACTCTACCCACAGAGTTTCATGCAGATTGCATTTTCATGACTGCTTGGTGACCTAAATCTTAAATTTGATTGGGAATTTTGGATAAAATATTCTTTAGAAAGCCCTAAAAAATGTTCCACTTAACTTTACCCATATATTCACATCTGTCTTTTTCCCAACCCTATTGTCCTGAGCAGTATGGATTTGGACCTCTTTTTCAATTCATGTCACATGTAGCTGAGTCTGTGTTTAGGCTAGAATGTGCCAAAGTAATTTTGGTGTCCATGACTCTAAAAAAATTAATAAGAAAAAAGGTGTCCTGATATGTGGATGAAAAAGTGGTACTATCACTCAATTAGAGAATACAACATAATTAAGTCATGGCCCTGACCATTAAGAGGTGTCTATTAACACACCTCTTATGAATGATTCAATGTCCTCAAAATTATAACCAAGGTTTCCCAACCAGGAAGTTGACTATATACCTAATAGTCCAAGATCTGTCTTCATCCCTGTTGGCAAAGGCAGTTTCACATGCCTTTTGTCTTTTGTCCTCCACTCAGCCACACAAGAATGGGCCTGGAGCCTGGAACACTTTCTGACCTAGAAATAACGAGCCCACACATCCTATTCCAGGTTTGTTACCTTGTGTGAGTGTATCTTTCCGTTTCATGCTCACTGTGTGCCCTTTGATTCTTCTTAGCCAGGTACAACATAAGGGCACCTGGCCAACCCCCAACTATGTCTGTCTTCCATTCAGAGGGGATGAGGTCATTCCGCTGCACCTCAAGAAGGATACATGTGGTCAAGTTGCACTGCATAAGCTTCCAAGAAAGACCCTCTGGTTATGGGAGACCAATACCCAATATGAAAGCTGATCTTGTTCTGTCTCCATGTGAGTAAAATGTTGTCCCATCCAGTGTCTGCTGAGTTGAGTTTTTCTTGGTTAGGCAATACTAAGATTCAATGGGCAGATGTATTTAGAGTCCTTCCTTGGGACTGGTTACTGGTGCATGGTACTCTTCTAAACAGTCCTCTACTATGTCTTTCATATTGAGTCATTCTTACAATTATAAGAGAAAACTCTCTTAAACTTATAAATTAGATACAAATCAAGTTTTTAAAACTGTTTGTCATCTGTCATACAAAATTAATTCTTTATGAAGCTTATAAATACCAAACAAGAATTAGCAAATAAAAAGATTGATTTAAATTTAGATGTATATAAAATATGAATAAATGTCACCAGTTGTGAACCTGAAGCCCTATTGGCAATTAAGTTTAAGTACTTTCATAAAAAAATCAAATATATCAGCCATCAAATTTTCCCATAGCAGCAATTAGTTCATATCAAGTAAGATAACTTTCTTTGTACTTGTCCTCAGAAGAAAAGTTCAGCAGATAGATTTTAGGTTTCTATATTTATTTTTGGAGGTCAGATCAAGCGATGATATTAGTCAAAAAAAGTTAATACCCAAAAGCCAAGAACCTTGTATTCTTGTCCCCAAAAGGTCTGATTATGTTATGGAATAAAATCTTCATTTCTATTCATAAATTATTACTAAGGGGAAAAAAGGAACAATGACTTGATAAGATTAAAAGGGCTGTGTGGGACACCACCTCTAAATTCATCTACCATTTTTCATAGCACAGGCCTCTCTATTCTCCCCTTTCTCAATATTCAACCCCTGCCCCCATTACTGATTTGATAAAGCACAAAGCAGAAACATTCAAATTCAATTGGCCTACCCTGGTTGAAAATAATCTGGGGGAAAGAAAAGGTCAAGACTGTAGCAAAGTTCTCTTCATTAAGAAGATGTAATAAGCAGAACATAAACACTATGTGATTGCTAAAAGCATGAAATAATATTCACATTGATAGGAACTCAGCATTAAAAAAAGAGTTTCATTAAATAGAAATGAGAAAGTTTAGTGACCCTTACCATATCTAAGGATATTCCCAGAATTTAGCAAAAGGAAGCAAAAATACATACATTGAGAAAATGTTTTCAAGATTGCTTTCTAAAATGATTACGGCAATTACAGACACAATCTGGCAGAAGGGCCATAGATCTTGCCACCAAGCCAAGATTCATCCCATTGGTCACCTCTGTGCCCTATCTTTGAAATTTCCTCTTTTATTTTTTAAAAATGATGGTATGTTGCTCTCTTGCTTACATCCATCAAACCTAATTTTCAGAACTTAGGAATTCTGTTGCTGTACTTGACTAAATGGAGTCTTAACCCCTTTTATCTTTTTGGAATTATATCATCTGGCCAGACAGCCCTTGTTCTGCCTGGAGTCTTACTGGCTGGCTCATTCTTTATATTTTTATTAATCTTTTAATGCATCAATATTGACAGAAGAATGTGCTTATAGCAGAGCAATAATATTTTAAAATGTGAAATGTATTTATTTCCTGTGAAGTTCAAACTTCACTATTCCAGGAAAGAATGTGAACTATTGGGGAGCCTTAACCTAAATGGCTTGAACTAAAAGTTAAATATACTGACTTCCTTCACACAGAGGCAATGACTCCTAAGGGGTCTTCCTAAAACACACTTCAGCTTGGAAAACATATATTTTTGATACATGAAAAGTCCTTAGTCATTTGATTTTTGTTGTCAGATAATTTTTTGGCAACATAAAGACGGCACTAGCATCTTGAGAATTGATATCTAAATATGTTTCTGATGCAAAACCTCAATGCTGTGGTTTAAAAAAAATTTTTATCTACTTTATAGGTGTAAGTTTGTGAACAGTTAAAAGAACAGCCTTAGCTCCTGTTTCATTTTTTATGTGGAATTCTTGCAACTCTGTCACTGAACATCTTGAATTTGTTTTGCATGTCATCAACTGTATGAGATGAAGATTTTTTTATCCTTTATTAACTATACAATCAAAGTCTCAGGCCCTGCATGATTCTATAAAATTTGTGGCTTTCAGATCAGCAGTGCCCCAGTTCGAGAAGAAAATTGCTTTCAGGCAGTGTTACTCAAAGGGTCTCGTTTCCATTTTATCTTTTATTTAATGCTGCGGTGTCATCTTGGGCCTGTGTCATCTAGTTTGCGAGGACTCCAATTATTTGACAGGTAGCAACCAGTGACATTTTTCTCCCTTGTTTTTTATATGATAAGTGCAAGTTAAAAATTATTTTCATTAAAATATTAGGTGCCTACATAAGGATTGGGGCAGTTTACACAAGGGCCATAAGGACTTCACTGTAAAACAAATACAAAAAGAGTTCTTTCTGAAACGAGGAGTGCTGTGGCATTAGCTGAAGGGTCCTGAGGGCCACGGCTTCAGTCACCTACATTGTCACCACGGTAATCCCCTGATGACTGATAGGGTGATAGCAATCTGATATTCCTGGTATTTGGCCAAAAACCTTGGATGAATTCTTGGCAAGACAGTAAAATTTTTTGTTTTGTTTTTTCCTCACATGGAGGAAATGTTCTTCTTGCTCTGGCTCAATCAACTTCAGACAGCCACAGGTTATAAAAAGCCATCCTAAAATTCACTTTAAAAAGTAATGAATCGATCATCCTATAAGAATGGATAGTCTTCCATACAATGTTGAAGCATGTCTCTGATTTTTCACACGCTCTGCCCATGTGTAACCCTTAGTGTTGATTGTAACTTTAAGTCCTTACTAGGAGACTGAGTGCTGCACTCCATGGAGTTCATTTAGGCATTGTCACAGCCCATGAGGTAGGCACTGCCACTTGTACCTTTCAGATAAAGAAATTGAGGTGTGAGAAGTAAAGTGACTTTTGTATAAATTTATATGTACAGTAATTGGTGAATCCGGGTCAGCATCCAGAAAGTCAAGACGACAAAAGCTATGCTCACAATTGCCCACTGCATTTCTTACATATCATCATCTGTTTATCTAACCACCTGAGAATAATTATGTTTTTGTGAAATATGTTATCACACTAGAAATATCAATAATATGATGAAATGAGAAGATTAAATCCTTGCATAATTCCCCTACTGAAAGATTTTTCTCTTGGTATCTCATTATTGTTTTCAGAATTTGCATTTCCTTTCTCTCGCTCACACTTATTTAATATCCTACTTTTAAAGTTAACATTATATCATAAGCCTTTCATGATATTAAATATAATATTCTTTAAAAAACTAATCTTAATGACAACAGAATTGTCCATTAAATAGCCACATTTGACATATATTTTATGCTAAGAGATAAGATCTCCTTTCAGGAAGTACTTGTCTCTTGTTCTGTTTTCTTTCCCACAGACTCCAGGTGTTAGCACATAACTCAGGCCTTGTCTGTTAAAGTACCAAATATTTAGTCTCACTCTGGTTGGTGTGACTCAACAGACTGAGTACCAGCCTGTGAACCAAACGGTTGCTGGTTCAATTCCCAGGCGGGGCACACGCCTGGGTTGTGGGCTAGGTCCCCAGTAAGAGCACTCAAGAGGCAACCACATACTGATGTTTCTCTCCCTCTCTTTCTCTCTCCCTTCCCTTCTCTAAACATAAATACATAAAATCTTTATTAACAAAAATGAATATTTAGTCACTTTTTTAATCTTCACTCAAAGATATTTTTTATTATTGATTTTAGAGAGAGTGTAAGAGAGGGAGATAGAGAGAGAAACATCAATGTGTGAGAGACACATCAATCAGTTGCCTGCCATATGCACCCCTATAGGGAATTGAACCTGCAACCTTGGTATGTGCCCTGGCTGGGAATCAAGCCCACAACCTTTTGGTATACTGGACAATGTTCCAACCAGCTGAGCAACCTGACCAGGGCTCTTCACTTTTTTTTTTATCTGAGATGGGCATATAATGTCACTTTTTATTTTATTTATTTTTTTAACCTGAGATGGCTATATAACCCCAAATGATCCAATGCTACCTCTCACAAAAAATTGCTGAAATTATTGGAAAGAGACACTATCTGTTGGTGTTCATAAGTTGATCCCTAAGCTTAGATTTCCTGTGACAGACGAGAATAAGGCTATCACTGAGGAAAGCTAATTGAAATACTGTGAGCTAGGATTCTCATTCTGCTGTGTGACATCTAGCCTTGCCTGTTAGTTGATTTAACCTTCAACTTCTAATTTATATGAGATAATAAAACTCTCTCCCTCTCTTTTTTCTTTCTTTCTTTCTTTCTTTCTTTTTTTTTTTTTTTTTTTTGCATAAAACCAGCAAGTGTAAGTCCATGAAGTAAGAACATGTGTGTATGGTTGAAGAAAAGCAGAGAAGCCGCTGTGGTGAGTAAGGCAAGGAAAACGGTAAGAGATAAATACAGAAAGCTAGCATGGGCCAAATCACACAGGGCTTTTCAGGGTCTTCCTAAGGAAATTGGCCTTAGAAAGTGAGAGGGAAGTCAGACATTGAGGGTTTATGTGCAGAGACTGACAATAAGTAACACATGCTTAAAAAGATAACTCTGTTCATTGTGTTTGGAGTAGTCTGGGGAGGCAGTGATGGGAGATGAGTAAAAAGCTATTGCAACAATCAGGGGAGAGTTGATAGACACCTTTTTCGGGATTTTGGCCTGGATGTAGTAGTCTCTCTCTGCTGCCCCCTGCCCCCAGAGGGTTCCTGGGTACAGACATGGTGGGAACCTTTGAGACTGGGCACAGGCCCAGTGTCCTGATTTTCAGGGTGGAGCCCTTGGTACCTGTGAATGTCTGTACTCTGCCTATGAGTACCTCTGTGCCTGGGGTAGTGTGGAATTAAACGGCAAATAAAAACCTTTATGACGGGGTAAGAGTGATTCCTTCAATTAGAAAAGAAGAAATCTTTCTACTGCTTTGTGAACAAAGGGCCCTACAATTTCCTCTTGCTCTAGGCCCCACCAATCATTCAGCCTGCCCTATACAGAAAGTTCACTTCAACAGAGTAAGGAATGAGTGGATAGTTGAGACACAAAAGGGCTGGAATAAACCACTCTCATGTTATGAAGGATTTTGAAGGGAGACTAGAATCAATGTATACTTTTTAACTGTCTTTCTTTGGGGAGGATGGATTATCTGAACATTGTTGAATGTCAATGGGCAGGAGTCAGTGGAGAGAGAGATAATAAGAGGAGAAAGTAATAAACGACAGAGCAAAGCACCAGGGAAGCACAAGAAGATGGAAGGTCTCACCACATCAGCTCCTTCAGGCAGAATTGTGAGCATATTTAACATTGAAATGACTAGTGGATAGTTGGCTGAGCATCTTTCATCAGAAAGTGCTAAGCATTTCTTGTGGGGGCTTGGCAGACTGGAACCAGGGAAAAGGAGGAGAAATATCTCATCCAAAAATGGATACTAGGGTTTGAATAAGAATGTAAAGGTAGACACATCTTAAATACTAAGAGTAGATGAATAGAGAATTTATATGTGGTATAAATATAATATTCAGTCATTTAAAAAAGGCAAGATCATCTTAAAGGAAAATGAGCAAAGTGAACAAGAGCATAAAGAGACAGAAGACAAGTTTTAGAGAGATCAATCAGAGTACTTCTAGTCAGTGGAAAGGTTCCGTCTATGGTCAGGTGGAATGTATTTGGAGTAGTCCTGTACTTTGCACATAGCAGACATTTGGCAAAAATTTGTTGAACAGACTCCAGATTGTGCTGGCCCGATTCTGGATCTCCATTAGACTGTTTCCTGTGACAGCACCAGACTGGGGTGTGTGGTGTGAGTAGACACCCAGGGCTATTGATCGGAATGGCTGAAAATTGCAGGCTTCTACCCATTTCTCTGGGTTCAAATTTCATGACCCCTATATTTATAATGTCTCCTCTAATTACTGCAGACCACTTACTATACCTCAAAAACATGGGCTCGTTTATCACTCCTACTCCTTCTTTTGCTTATGCTATCTTTTCTGCCCATGATTGGTCCCCAGTGTGAAGACCTCCTGCTGAGCTCAAATTCCATATCCAGCTTCTGTGAAACCTTTCCTGACAGCCTCTTGCAAAGACATGGTGCCACAGTGTCTTGTATATAATTAGAATTTTGAAATTTTGAAATTTTAGAATAATATTTTAATTATACTTTATATTTCTTCTTTCTGCTACTGTGAGTTCCTTACTAGTGGGGATGCATTACTATAGACCCTAGTGTACATACACACAAGTCATGAAGTAGGTGCTCAATAATTGCTTGCAGACTGACTAATTGGCTATATGAAAAGTCAATTAATCAGAAACATACAAAAGGATTAAAGAAAAATAGTAGAGAGCAAGAACAAGGACACAAGAGTAGCAATGACATTTGTCATTTATTGTCACTCAGTATCCATTTCTATTTTCTCTTTGGGACAGAAACATGTTTAGAAGTGTCTATCCCTTCCCATGGCCTCTCCATACTGCCAGCTGAACCCAAAGTCTACTGGGTGTGAAAAAGAAAGCCTGAGTCCAACCAGCTGCTGGAAGCCACCTTAAGGGAAATCCTGGGAGCAGAACAGGGGAGGATCTGGTCACAGTGTTAGGGCAGCCTCTCTGAAGCCAGCATTTCCTCTGAACATTTTGCTCATGTAAACCAATTCTAAATTGCTTAAGGTATATTGTGTTGGGTATTCTATTATCTATAGCCCAAGCACTCTACCTGTATCAGTCATGCTGGTTGTTTTTACTGGGTTTGGAGCCACAGAGAATCATACTTATGGAGATGTCAAGTAAACACATTTGACTCAGTGGAAATAAGTCCTGCTCAGCAGTAGAATGCCATGGCCATGAATGCAACAGTCTTTTGACCCTTCTGCAGCTGGACTGTCAGTATTTGATAGGTTGGGGGTAAGACTGATGACTTCAGCCTCTGTTTCTCTCTCTCTCATTTTTAATAGTATTTTTTAAGTTCTTTTAAAAAAGATTTTATTTATTTATTTTTAGACAGAGGGGAAGGGAGGGCAAAAGGGAGGGAGACAAATATCAATGTGTGGTTGTTTCTCTCATGCCCCCTACTGGGAACCTGGCCCAAAACCCAGGCATGTGCCCTGACTGGGAATTGAACCAGCAACCATTTGGTTCACAGGTTGGTGTTCACTGAGCCACACCGCCAGGGCCTTTCTCAAGGATGCCTGAGTTCCGACCTTTACTATGTTCTGATCCAATCCAATGCTATATTCATGAATTTTATCTTTTTATTATATGTACTGTTTTCACATCTTTTAAAACTGGGAGAATCTTGGGCAGTTGTGTGTCTGTGTGTGTGTATGTAGCATTGACCCACTGTAATGAAAGAGAAATGCATATTACACATTTCTCATGCACAAAAATTTCAAAATACCCATTCCCTTCAAAAATAAAAGCCCCACATAGACCCTAGTAAAGCTTCCATAAATAAGACTGATTCACAGCTTCCAAATCTTCAACTGAACTTCTCCATTTGGGCAAAGAATAGAGTACTTGCATCCTTGACTGGTTCTTTGTTGCTGAGTAGATCACCTTTCCCAGACTCCACATCTTGTATCCAACACCGTGTCCTATTTTGTAGACTGTCATCCCACCTGTCTGCGTGCTGTTAACCTCTCCTCCCCATTCATGCTGAGACAAAGCCAGGCTGGTTCGGAGCTCTTCCCTTTCAGTGACTTTCACTTTACCACTAACTCCTCCAGCTAACTCCTCCTCTCTTTGTCAGGTCCCTGAAGCTTCCTGGCACCTCTCTCACCAATAAAACCAAAGACACAGGCTTAAGAATATTATGTGTGACATTTCAGAATGGAGAAAAAAGATGAAATGTTTTTATTCTCTTTCCCCTGTCCCCCAAGAGAGGACACCAGTGAAACCTTTGATACAGTAAATAAACTTGAACTTGTGAGTGTTGAAAGGCTCTCTGGCTAGTCACAGAAGCATGTTCGAGGGCTCAGCCTCCAAAGGCCTGCTGAGGGGAAGATTCAACTATCTCCTCAGGCAAGTCCTGAGTAACTCCCTGCTGTGAGAGCAGTAAGCCCTTCTTCTCCCCCTTCAACAGAGAATTTCTTTCTAGATGCAATAACCCTTAACCTGGACAGGAGCATAACATGATTCCCTTCTGAGAGGGTCCTTGGAAACCTCCTAGCTATAAGGAATGTCTAATAGTCTGGTTCAGCCTGATCGACACCTATTTTGCCATCATACTTAATACCGTTTGTCTAAAACAGGTATCCATTTTTTCTGATGAAGAAAATTGGCACATTCTACGTTGGCAGATTAAAAGAAATTTTTAATATAAGAGGAAAATTAAGAAGTGTATTAGGAGGAACTCCAATATCCATCCTCCCCAAAATGTTATTGTAGTCATTCTCACCCTTCCAAACACTGTCACATATCCATTATGCTGTCACAGATCAGTGTACAATTGACAGAGAATAAGAT
Source organism: Trachops cirrhosus (assembly GCA_028533065.1). Classification (NCBI taxonomy): domain Eukaryota; kingdom Metazoa; phylum Chordata; class Mammalia; order Chiroptera; family Phyllostomidae; genus Trachops; species Trachops cirrhosus. The sequence goes on from CM052542.1 coordinate 56,685,669, forward strand.
TGAGACAGTCCATCAATCTAATGTCACACCATGTAATAAAAGTCTACAGAAATCCTGTAAATGCTAGTTATACCGCCAGCTACAGCTCCCAAGTGCCGATTGGTGTAAAATGTTCTAAATGGCTATAAATAGGTAATATGTCCTAAGGAAAGTCTGACTCTTAGTGGTATTGAAAAGAGAAAATAGCAGAAATTACAGATTATTACCAATGGAAATAAGGCCAGAAGGCACTAGCATGAGGAGATAGGTCTAGGGAGATAAATGAAAAGGAGAGAGCCCTATGTCAAACAGTCTTTCTGGTTCACTATTTGTAATGGCCTGTGTGCTTAAGGCCTTTATAAGTACATGAAAAAAAATTGCAACCTTCACTGAAATTGCAAGAATTTATAATCTGCTGTCTAGTTCAATCTTTGTTCAGAGGAGTTCTGTGGTTGATGAAAAACTGAGGCACAATTGGGTTATTTTATTTATTAATTTTTTAAAAGCTAAAATAAATGTAATGACATAAAATATCAGAGTATCGTTCCTGTACTTAACCATTACTCTAACTTTTTTTTGTGAATGTCTTCTTAACCCTAAAATGAACTTACTGGAGCATTTTTGTTTGTTCACATGTTTGTCTTCATATCAAGGCCACTGTTTATTTTTGAGCACTTTGAAAATCTCATAAAAGTTACTGTTTTGTGAAAACACAACTTGACATTTGTGTGGGGACCCACGAAGTTTCTGTTCGCAGGTGTGTGTCGTCGTTTTGAAGGGCCGGGCGGCGGTTGGCAGAACGGCTGATGAGGCCATGGCTGTAGAAAGCATCAGCTTCCCGCGCCGGAACCGGGCTGCAAGCCTTTGTGTTAGAATGAGAGTGTACTCAGCTCTCTGGTTCATGTATGCGGATTTAGGCGTTACCACTAAAACAATTTAAATAAATGCTTAATAACTGTGACAGTAGTATTTTTTTTTAAAGAATTGAATCGCACTATTGTGGAGGCTAGCAAACCCAAAATTTATAAGGCAGGCTGGCAGATTGACATTCAGGCAAGGGTTAATGCTACAATCTTGAAGCAGAATTTCTTTGATAGGAAACCTCAGTTTTTACTCTTAAGACCTTAAATGATTGGATGAGGTCAACTCACATTATTGTGTTATCATCTACGTAAAGTCAACTGACTGTAAATATTAATCATATCTACCAAATACCTTCATAACAATATCTACATTAGTGTCTGATTAGTAACAGTACTATTACCTAGCCAAGTGGACACATTAAACAAGCCATCACAGGTAATGAGAAGGATACTATTTTAAGTTGTGGTTTACTGTGAAGCTGCATTGTGTTCCTTGCCTAAGGGTACATCTATAAACATGCCTCTAATTTCTGTTTTTATAAAATTTCTGAAAATGGGTCTAAATGATTCATTTCATTGGCTGTAATTTAGCTCAAAATTCTGATTCACCAAACAGGAGTGAAAACTCCAAGCTGATCATCTTCTTTCAAAATTTTATTATGTTCTATTATAAGTCATAAAATAAAATTTGTTTCATTATGTTAAAAATAGAGATTTTCTGCAAAACTTCTTTACCTTCTCTTTGATACATTGTCTCTCAATTTACAAATATTTAATGGTTCACTTCTTACTCTTGATATATACATATATATACACACATCTATATATATGCATGTATACGTGCTGAGGCATGTGTGGGAAAGGTGTTTTCCTATTTTTTAGTTTGTAATAAAAATAGGATTATAAAAATATTTTTTATTTTACTTTTTACTTAACTTTGCAGACAGTCTCCAAGTCAATGCGATTTTTTAAAAATACATATTGATTTTTAGAGAGAGGGGAAGGGAAGAAAAAGAGGAGAGAAATATTATACACGCCTCAGCCCAATGGGGACTGATCCTGTAACCCAGATGTGTGTCCCTGACTGGGAATCGAACTGGAAAACTTTCACTTTATGGGACAGTGCCCAACCAACTGAGCCACACTAGTCAAGGCCCAAGTCAATGCATTTTAAATAGCTATATAACATTACACAAATAAATTTATTATATTATTTCTTTTCCTAGTTTGTGGATGCTCAGTATGTACCAAACAATACTGCAGTGTACATCCTTGTACACATTTCCTTACATATGTATACTGATGAGTTTAATTTTGTTACTATTTTGGTAGGACTGATTCTACAGAGAGAAATTCCTCAGTCAAAGTGTAAGAGATTTTTAAATTGTAATTAATAATACAGATTTCTAAAATAATTTCTATTTAATCCTCAATAAAAATATGTTTAATTCTGTTCTTCTACATCCCTGTGAGATTTAATGTTCTTGAATTTTTATCAGTATGATAGCTAAAAAATAGTTTATCATGGCTTACTTTACATTTTTTGACTTATATTAACTATATTTTTATGTCTGTTATATATTGTCCTTTTTTGACACAATGTTCTTAAAAGTGTATGGAAAGGTTAAAGCCAGAGGCCAGACAATGAAAATGTTGTTCATAAAGGATAAGAACAAGAAGATATAATGTAATCATATCAAATAATATGTAATGTCATTGTAAGGGCAGAAAACCTTTTTCTCTACCCTCTTATGTTCACTTACTGGGGACTATGAATTAAACTAAGAAAGGACAGAATAACAGGAGAAATTTAAGTTTTAAATTTTAAAACTTAAAATTCCCATGCACAGGAACTACACAGAAAAGAGAAAAACCCCAAAATGTAATTAGTGTTGGAAGTTTATAAACCATTTTACAAGCTGGTGATAAATTGTGGAGAAGTAACTAGACAAAGGAAATGGGGGTGAGGAGGTATGGGGCTTCTAGGGGTGGTAAATTGAGGGGAGATGATATGGGAAACTAATGGAAAATGAAGATCATTTTAGTAAGATTTGTCTGTGCAGGCTACCCAAAAGTTGGTTGCCAACTTTTCATCTTCATCATGGTCACAAAATCCCCCAGAGAGGGGATTTAAATCAGTTCTCATTTTGCAGAAGTTTTTGCTTTTAGTCAGAAAAAGGAAGATCCAAGAAGACTTCTTTCTGTATCTATTGATTATCAACTACCTTCAGCTCAAAATAATCCATATGCTAGAGAAGCATTTTGGGAGTGGTAGACATATTCTGATACCCTTCATTATTTAACCTTTGTAAGTACTATTTCAGAAAATCAGAATCATTGAAACTTTGTATTTGTTTTGTTTTTCTGTGTTGATGGATTTTTTAGAATCGGATTTTAAGCTCCAAACCTCTCTTGCTAACCATATAACTTTGTGCGCATTGCACATTTCTTTGTTCTCAGCTTCAATTTCCACATCCAGAAAAACGGGATTGAAACCTACTTCGGAATATTGAACAGTCACACACAGGCATGTGTGCACGCATAAATACTATCCACATGGAACTTTTCCAAAGGCAGTAATTTTTTAATGCAGTAAATTTTATCTGATTATGATATTTTGTATTTACACAATCCTACTTCACATCATTTACAAAATATTTTCTGTTCCACTATTCTTTTCTTGAGGCTCACTCACTTCAAGACTAGGAGATAAGCACGGATATAAAAAAGCTATAAACTGAGGCTTAGAGAAGTTAAATAACTAGGTCAATTCCACACAAGTACATGTTGTGTACTAGGTCATTTGATTCCAGATCGAGTTTTCCTGTTCTTTCACATTTGGGTTAAGACGCTGTTCACTTGGATGCTTACATTTTTAATAATACATTTCTTTATACTTTTCTTAAACATTTTTGTTCCAATGCACACATGGTGTTGTACCAAATACGTAAGTTCTTTCTGAACAGGAATTAATGTACTGAGACCTTTATATTACAGACAAAAGTGAAATCAGGTGTAAAGATTTTTACACACAGTCTGTTCTGGAGAGAAACATGTACCAATACAGAGAGAAGTATGGATATCTCTGTGTATGTAGGCAGTGGTGTACCTATGTGTGATGTGGGGATATTTGGGGTGTTTGTGGCTAATGCTATAGAAACCAAGGTAAGTCAGCCTCCATCCCTGTCCTTCAAAGACAAATATACAAAAGAAATCTCTCCCATGAGGAGAGCTGGGCTACATGGCCTCCGCAGTCTCTAACTTGACTTCCTTTAACCCAGTGGCATAGGAAGTATGATGGGTGAGGGTAAATGGTGCTGAGACTATACAGAGGGTCTCTCTAGTCTCACCACCACAGAGAGTAAGGGGGAAGACTTCCTGGAGGAGGAAACTTTCGTGTTGAAAGAGTAGAACAGGTAGGAGGGGAAGTGGAAAGATGGCATTCTAGCCATGAAGGCAAAACACACTGCTGGATCAATTCTAACGTTTATTTAAGAGTACAGGTAAGGTTAAAAGCTGAAATCCAAGAGAGTTAGAGACCAGCAAAAGATTTCTGTTCAATATACTGAGGAGATAATTCCAATTTTGAGATAAAGTTGTTACAAGAATGTCAGTAAGAACAAGCCTCAGGATCTGGAGTCTTTCCCAGGAAGTCTCTGCAGACCCTGACCTTGCTCTGGATATTTTTTCCTCTCTTCTCTTCTTTATCAGTCCTGCTCTCAGCACATGCCTGAGGGGCTGCAGTGCATCTGATAAGCATGTCCCCAGGAAGGTGCTAATGACTGATAAGGCTAAATGGCTCCTGCCAGGAGTGTTGCACTCTAACCCAATGGATGCCTTACCCTGGGGTCTCAGCCTAAAATGCCTGGGGAGGAAGCCACAAACAAGGGTGAAGTGATGGAGCATATGTGCTGTTCTCTAAAATATTCTCGAAGTATCAGTCTCTCTGTTTTATTTTCCTACTTTGGCTAAGACATGTGCTGAGAGAAGTATGTTTGTTTGTTTGTTTTACTGTCAGACAAAGAAGTACAACCTGATGACATGTCACCTGAGACTCAGTCCTGGTGTCCAGGACTATGTGGTGAGGCTGATGTGAGTGTACTGATGCCACTCACCACCAACTCATCCCTACCGGGTTGGAATGCAGGTCCCTGCAGGAAAATATTCTGATTGTTTTCTAAAAGTAACCAAACAGCCAGCTTTTACTATAAATTACTCAGTTTTTATGTGTTGGCTAAAACATTTAAAACACAAAGTATGCAAAATAAAATGTATATCTGCAAGCCAAATATGATTCTAAGATGATAATTTATAATCTCTTCTTTAATTTAAAGAAATAAAATTATGACTACTTTAGATGTCATTAACAGAACTTGTAAGTAATGGTTTTGAATGGCCATATCAGGACAACTGTTTGCTCATAACCTTTGTACAAATTAGAAGAGAGTGTCTCTTCCTCAACACAATTTACTTCCATGTGTCAGAAAATTAGAATGGATTGATTTTGTTGGGATATGAGATGTTGATATCATCAGTATCCTAGTAAGTGTGTAAATCTGCGGTGTCTACAGTATGCACGGTGACTGCCAGGGCTATGCTGTGTTGTTCAACCTGCACAATGATATGCAATAATCCTGAAAAACAATTATTAGGCTCCTTGAATCTTGCAGAGTAGGACTCTAACTCCTCTAGCAGAGTTTAAAAATTTAGTTCTCCTTGATGCTCTCTCCTTGATGGTAATGCTGAGCATCACATTTGATGGCTCTGCTCAGCTGACCATAAATCTTTCAGACACTAAAAAATTAAGTAAATAAAGATGACATTTTGAACAATCATAAAATCATCAGGGTATGTATTAGTTTGCTAGGGCTGCTGTGTCAACATGCCACCAAATGAGTGGTTTAAACAGAGATTCATTGTCTCATAGTTCCGGAAATCAATGTCTCGGCAAGGTTTGTTCTTTCCCAGGGCTGTGAGGGAGCATCTGTTCCATGTCTCTTTCCTATCTTTAGTGCTTTGCTGGAAATCTTTGTCATTCCTTGGCTTGTAGATGCATCCTCCTGATCTCTGCCTTCATCTTCACATGGTGTTCTTCATGCATGCACGTATGTACCCAAATGTCCCCCTTTTAAAAGGCACTGGTCATATTGGATTAGGACCCCCCCTAATGACTTTCTCATCATCTGCAAAGACCCTATTTCCAAATAAGGTCACATTCTGACATAGTGGGGGCTGGGACTTCATCATATGACTTTTGATACAATACAATTTAATCCATAACAGAGTATATCCTAAATCATCAGATTTTAAATTTTAACAGCTAATGTCAACAGAGTGCAGGTGACTTTATTTTAGCTCTAGTTTTATAATATTTATTTTTATATGCCAAATATCCAGAATATGTATATTGTCAAAATGAAATACATTTTGAGCTAAATCTTTCCATCCTTATATTAGAACATCTGCCTTTAGTGCAATTGTGGTGTGTGTGTGTGTGTGTGTGTGTGTGTGTAAGAGAGAGAGAGAACACAATTGGGTTTATAGCCTCAGTGCTCTCCTTTAGATTGCTGAGTGATTTCCCACTTGCCAACAGCTCTTCACATTATATGAATCTAAGCTACTCACATTGTGAAATTCCTTTCATTCCAATAGCTTATAGAGTAATTGCCTGCCAGTATTCCTTTTTTGTAATTTACTTTTAACCATAAAGGAAAGCCTTTTTTAATTCTGTCGAATGCGAAATCACTCAGTACTGAAGGTATCATTTCAGTATGCTGTATAATCTCACTCAAAGCGAAAAAGGAAATGTAGCATGTCAGCACAAAATGGCCTATTCTGAACCTTGATTTAAGGGTCTCTACTGCTTGGATCACCCAGTCTATATGAGGAAATATGTGAAACTTCCATTCAGCACCAGGTACTTAGACATCAGTGGTAGGATTAGTGACACTATGAGTTCAAGCTGTAGCTGGGTACTTATTTGTGAGGAATAATGCTATATAGGAATGCAAAGAGAAAAAGAAGTGAACTAAGAATAGGAGACTGCTAAGATCTGGTCCCACCATGCTCCAATTTTACCTTCTAGATGTGCTTGCATGCATTCATTCATTCATTCCTTCCTCTTTACCTAGTTTCTGTGTTAGGTGCTAAGAAAATAGTGGTGATTAAGACATAGATAGAATGTAACAAATTAAACAGACATTAAAAACCAAATTGTAATATTGTGTAATAAAAGTTATAATAAAGAGCCCTGGATGGTGTGGCTCAGTGGATTGAGTGCTGGCCTATGAACCAAAGTGTTGCTGGTTTGATTCTCAGTCAGGGCACATACCTGGGTTGTGAGCCAGGTCCCCACTAGGGGGTGCATGAAAGGCAACCATACATTGATGTTTCTCTCCCTTTCTTTCTCCCTCCCTGACCCTTCCTACAAAAATCAATAAAATACTTTTTAAAAGGTTATAATAAAGAAAATATAGTATATAGTAAGTGCAGGTTAAGCTTCATTATAAAGCTTGAAAAGACAGTGATACAAACCACATACATACAAATGGCTCAAGTTAAGTAGTTTTGGGCTGGTGAAGCAATAACTGACTTCTACTCTGGGTCCTTTGTGACAGCTTTGGTTCTTATGATCTTTTTATCTAAGAGATGGAGGGTAAAACCTTCATGAGATTTTCACTGTTAAAGGACTAATATTTGAATAACAGTGGACAATGAATGGGGAAGCCTGAATGGAGCTAGAGAAAGCAATCAAGCAGCTTTGCAGTAATCCAAGTAGAGCGTTTGTGCCTAGCCTACGGCAATAGTACTAGAAATGGTGTTAAGTGTACACAGGCAATATGAACTATTAGAGATAAGACTTAGTGATGATGGGATGTTCGTTCTAAGGAGTAGTAAGGAGTCATGGATATTTCTTCAGCCTCTTGCCTGAGTAACCACATTCTGGGAACCATTAAATGAGCTAGAAAAAATTAGAATAGGAACGAACACCTTTAAAGGGCAAGGGATAATGGAAGGGTTCAGTTTGAAATTGTTGACTTTCAGATACTTTCAGAACTTTAAGCAGCTATTTCAGAAAGCTTTTGGATAGAATTCTAAGAATAACAGGAGATAACTCAAGGCAGAACATGTCGATCTTGGAGACATAAGAGTGAATGAGAATTCCCTTGGATATTAAGCAGAAGAGAGGGTATAGCAATAACTATGAAGAACATCACCATTTAAGAAATTGCAAAATAGGTTAGAAAGAGGGGATAGCCCAGAGAAGTAGGATAAAAACTAGGTGAGGTCATACATTTCAAGTAAAAGAGAGTAGTGTATTGTATTAAATGTTATTAAAAGAGGTAGTCCTCAATAAACTAAGGGTAAGTTAGTAACAAGTAGCTTCAAGAAGAATAAGGATTGAAATGTGCCCAAGAGATTCATGAAATATGCCCAAGGCGCATAGGGAGAACATTTAGGTTATAGTCATGTTATCATGACTATATTGGTCACAGTCATATTGGTTGAACACTGAGAAAGAGCTGAGGAAATCAATGTGGCCACCAGGTTAAATTATTTAAGAAGTGTGAATGTAAAGAAAAGGAGATACATAAGGAAGTAGCAAGAGGGGGACTAGAAAAGAGTGGGGTGATAATGTTAATGGACAGGCATTGGCTCGATGCCGGCCTGTCTCAGGCCAGGCTGTAGTGTGTGAGTTCTTGACTTCATATAGGAAAGTTTTCATTACATGAGTCCAAGCGATTTTGAGAGTACCTGTACTAAAGCTGGGGACAGTAAGACCAAGGGAGGATCTGGGGTAAAAGAAGCAACAGGAGAGAGCCTAGGCAAGGCTCCACCTTTGTTCCAGGGGAACATTATAGAGGTGAGCCAAGGCCGGGCTTCTGTTACCTCACTGGGAAGTGAGAGAAAAAGCGGGCCTTGGAGACAGGATGCTCTTGCTATTCACTGCTCCCCTGCTTGCAAGTCTCATGGGGACCCTTAAAGTTTGAGGAGATAGAAGGTTCATGCCTGGGAAGGGGCATAAGCATGCTCTAGAGTGAGCCCACCTGAGTCTTTGTCCTGAGGGCTTTTTACCTTTTTTTCTCCTGTGGGTGAGAATCTTCGGGGAGGATTTTAAATGAATATTCATCAGTTTCTCAGGAGTATTTTTAATATGTTGATGATTCAAAATGAGCGTTTAGGTGGGGGTTTGGGACTATTCCCCAGTTTGCTTTACTGTTACACTTCTATTTGTCTGGCTTTTAAAGGGGTTTTGCTATTTGTTCCCCTTACTTCATCTGTCCTCAGGTTTAGTTGGCACAAATATCATTAACTGGGTATCTGTTCTGTACTTCCCAGACCAGGGTGATTTAAGCTATGAATTGTTTGGTCAGGGAGGAGAAGTACAAACCATGTGCTGTCAAGTGTCCATGGTTAGGGAAGATGAGGGCTCATAAGTTGTCCAAGTTGTTTGGCCTCGTTTAATTTTCTTTTCTCAGTTTCCCTAGTCCCCTTGCCTGGGTGTTTTCCTGGTTTCTTACTGTCCTGCCACAATAGTAAAGTTTTTTGTTTGTTTTAATCACCTCTTTTAATCTTCATAACAATACGTAAAGTAGTTTGTGTGTGTATTATTTTTCTTTTCTGTTTTTAACTACATTTTACAGTTCAGAAATTGCTGAAGCTCACACAGCTGAGTAAACAGTGGATGAAACTTTGAGCCCAGGCAGTCTGAATAAAAAACCTGAATTACCCTAGTCTTGCATGGTAGAATCATGAATTGTTAATTTCCAAGTATTATGTTTACATCGAGTTTGATTTTTCTTCAACGACAGTTTTTTTTTAACTTAAAATGCAAAACAATTCCTCCTCAAATAGAACATTCCTGTTTTTCTTTGGTCATCTTTTAATATAATGGAACTCAAAAATAATTAAGCTGTTCCAACTTGCTTTTTCTGACTGATTCTGGCCATTTTCAAAACAAAGCTGGAAGGCTTTGAACAATCATGTTCTGGAACATTGCAATTATCCGAATAATTATTACAGGAAGATGTCTTCCTCACTATATTATTAGCTAAGAGTTGATGTTCACACAGTTAGGATATTTTTATTTTAAAATGAGAAGTTCTATCAATGATATATTGCAACAATCACGACTGAAAATTGTGTAGAGACCATGTGACATCCTTTGTAGGAATTTGAGAGTACACTCTGACACATAGTGCCTGGGTAACCAGGAGACAGAGTTGATCTTCAGCAGCAAGAATTGAGGGATGTAGTCAGGCTAAATGATGAAACAGACGGAAAGAGAAAATACAAACTGCTTTACAATAAGCTTAGTTTTAAATGTATGTAATAAAGTTACAATAATAACGTTGCAGCTCAGTAATGCAACCTTAAAATGCAGCAACCCAATTATACTTTCATGTGAAATTTCATGTCCTTATAATAAGATTTGTTCTTTATTTTAGGGCTTTATTGTAAATAGTGATGAGTTGGCTCTTTATCACCCGCATCCTGCTCTGGCTATCCTAAAAACTTACAGTGTGAGTGAGTGTGTGTGTGTGTGTAATATACATGTGTACTCTGTGAGAACCCACTAACTACTTATGATTACCCTTTTCCCAAAGAGATTTCCCATTTTAGAAAAAAAATTTAAAAGTAACACGTGTCAATATATTACCTCATCCATCATTTCTTCCTCATGCCATGTATCATTACACGTTCTGTAAATTATATAATTTATTTTTCTTAAATGCATGCAGTAACCACCAGACTAAAGTTTGATTTTCTTCCCTCCTGTTTTTTTGAAAATGAATTCCCTTGGTTCTTCAGGAGACAAATGCACTGATGGTCTTGAAACAGATCCAGAATTAGGTTATCAGTAGTATTCCAAATTAGAGTGCTATATAGAAATTGATGCCATTTGGGAGCTACAATTTTACCATATGGTCCCTGCATATATTAATTATAAGGCATTTGCATCCCCCTCTATCTTCTATCTGTGTTACATTTTAGGAGAAAAAGTTATGTAAGCAATGATAATCACATCTCTTTCTTATTTTTACGTACATGCCATATTAATCTTATTAGAATAATTTTTCCCCGTATAACAAGATCGTTTTTCTTACAAAAGAACTGAATCTGGAAGGAATACTGTTATCGTGATTTCTAAATAAAAGAGTCATTCTTGTTGCTTGTCCTGTTTCTCATTCCTATTAAGAAGATTTGGTTTTTCTGCATGTTCCCAAGGTACTCTTGGTACTGCCCAATGTCATCTTAAGTAATTCAAAAACTCTCATTTTAATTACCTATGTCCATTATTCATTTCCTCTACTTTCCACAGAGGAGTGAAAAGAGGTTTTTAAATATTTCTATCTTAGCTTTTCCAAAGGACACCTTCTTTAAGTTAAAAAAAAAAAGGCATTGTCAAAAAAAGAAAGCACTCCCTAGGTGTTTGAAACTATGTAGGCTTTGACAATTACTTGTCTGTCATATATTTACTTTCATGTAATGAAAATAATTTTAAAGGATTATATTTGTTTTAATAAGACCAATTGAAATATGTATAATTAAATCATACCAAAATGGTATAGTTCAGAAAAGTAATATGGTAATGTTTCAGAATTATTTGTGCATTCATTTGTTTTTTAAAATAATTTTTAGCACCCTGGCTTGTGTGGCTCAGTGGTTTGTGCACAGGTCTGTGAACCAAAAGGTCGTCAGTCTGATTCCCAGTCAGGGCACGTGTCTGGGTTTTGGGACAGGTTCCTGCTAGGGGGCGTGTGAGAGGCAACCACACGTTGATGTTTCTCTCCCTTTCTTTCTCCCTCCCTTCCCCTCTGTCTAACAATAAAGAAATAAAATCTTTAAGAAAATAATAGCTTTTGAAAAGGAAGCTCTTATAGTTGAGAACCAAATACACACATATATAAATATATATAATCCCTCACACAACTGTCTTTCATTGATTCAGTTTTCAGACCTCAACCCCACTCCACTTTGGGTTATTCATTAATAGTTTCTTCTGAATTCTTCAAGAGTTACTTTATAGATACACAATAAAATATGAATATATAGGGGTGAGCAAACGTAGCTTTACAGGAGGTTTACTTGCCATGCTTGCATGAGTATAGCAAATAGACTATAAGAATGTGCACATAGTGAAGGTCTGTAATGTGATCAGGTACAAGACTGTACTTAGTGCACCGTGCCATTGTGACATCCTTTTGAGTAAATAAAGATATTGTAATAATCATACCCTACATGTGCCTTTTTCCACATGAACAACTATAAACCTACTCTTGCCTTCCTCTGTATACTATCCTTACATCCTCTGTATACTACTCCTTTTTTCTATTTATATTTTTTATTTGTTGCCATTGTTTTATTTTATTTTTAATTTGTTTTAATTAAGTGTATTGGGATGACATTGGTTAATAGGATCACATAGGTTTCAAATGTACACTTCTATGATACATGTTTTGTGTATATCATTGTGTGCCCACCACCCAAAGTCAAACCATCTCTGTCACCATATATTTGGTCACATTTTCTTCCCATCACTTCCTCACCCCCTTCCTCTGGTATCCACCCTACTGTTGTCTGTGTCTGTGAGTATCAGTTTTACATCCCACATATCAGTGAAATCATATAGTTCTCAGCTTTTTCTGACTGACTTATTTTGCTTAGCATAATAGTCTTGAGGTCCATCCATGTTGTTCCAAATAACAGTATTTCACCTTTTTTTTAAATGGCTGAGTAGTATTCTGTTACATATACGTACCACATCTTCTTTATCCAATCCTTTCCATTAACTCAAAGTTAACTGATTAACCTCCTAAGTACATCTGCAAACAAAAAATCCTTTGATATATAATATAACATAATCACAGTATGATAACTCATCATATTTATAGTCTCAGGGTTTAGGGCAAAAAATCTTAGAAGACCATTTTAGAATTCTGCCTGCCATAATATTTATTACTTTTCTTTGTTTTGGTTTATTGTTATTTTTCAAAAATTTAAGTCAAATGCTGAATTCACTTGTTTTCATTTTTTTGTTGTTTTTTATTAATGTTCATTTTTATGACTAAGAGTTTTGTTCTGAAAACACTTTTAGTAATATCACACACATTTGAATATGTACTAATTCAACTTTTTTCATATAATTCTTTAATTCCATTTTAAATTTCTTTTTGACTCAATTGTTACAGAGATTTTTTTTAAATTTACAGGTTTTGCAACTTTTTATTTTTATATTTTGTTAGTAATTTCTAAGTGTGTTTTTTTGGTTTTCGTTCTGCATTGTGGTGAGAGAATGTTATTTTTATTATATCTACTCATAGAAATGTATTCATTGTATACTGGGTCATACACAAAGGAAAACAGTTCAATAAGCTTATACCTTCAAGGAGGAGACAGGGTGCAAGGACTTATTGCCCTGAAACAGACATGATGCCATACAAGTCTGTAAGAAGAATCCAGCTAAAATTTTTAATGAATTTCTGAAAGCTAATGTAAAAATGGTCTAGTGTAAAAGTAGTCAAAGTCTCTGGGTCTGCACCTAGAGGAATTTTCAACCACTAGCAAGCTCATTGTTTTTAATAAACCCTAATGGGGTAACCCATGAGAGATATTTAGGGCAGGATAAGATAATATGAGAAAAACTCCGTTGGGCTTCAGCCTGAAGGGAAGACAAGAGCAACTATTGTAGAAAAGGCATGAGCCCTGCTGATATTTTACCTATAGAACAAAAGGTAGCCTGCTGAGGAAAGGTTATCAAACACAGGAAAAGATCCACTGCATCTAGGGATAGGAAATACGTTTTTAATTCTATCTATGAGGAAAGATGGGAAATACATTGGGATTCCAATCATTACAAGTTTCCTGTAGGAAAGAGTCAAGATTAGTGAGAAGGTCCCAGCCACTGACATCAGTGACATATTTGGAATACATGCCTAAGACTGAGGCTAAATCAGGACACAAAATCATCCCCTCATTTCACAGTAAAGGAAGAGGGAGGTGGTTCTGTTTTTCAGGTGAAAAGACATTGTCTCATTGTTTCTATTGCCCTGCACAGCGTGTCCAGCTCACAATACAAAGTTATGAGTAACACCAAAAAGCAAGGAAAAAATCATGCTCTCAAGAGGCAAAACTATCAATAAAACTAGACTGATATGATAATAATAATGGAACTATCAAACAGAATTTATAACAATGATTAATATGTTTAAGCTTTGAGTGGTAGAGGTGAACAAAATGCATTATTTGATAAGTAACTTCAGCAGAGAGATGAAACTTTGAGAGAATTTAATAGATATGTTACACAAGAAAAACACAATAACAAAGAAGAAAATAACCTTCAAAGGCTTGAATAACTAAGGAAAGTAAATATAAAGAAATATTAACAAATTAACCAAAAGAGCCCTAGTTGGTGTTGCTTAGTGGATTGAGTGCCAGCCTGTGAGACAAAAGGTCACCTGTTCAATTCCCAGTTAGGACACACACCTGGGTTGTGGGCCAGGTCCCCAGTTGAAGGTGTGTGAGAGGCAACCAATCAATGTATCTCTCACATCGATATTTCTGTCCCTCTCTTTCTCCCTTCTTTCTCCTCTCTTTAAAAATTAAAATAAAATGTTTTTAAAAATTGGCCAAAAGAAACACAAATAGAAAAAGAAATTTTAAAAAGGAAGAAAGTTCTCAGGATCTATGAGTCCACTTCTTTTCTGTTTGTTTATTTTGTTCATTAGATTCCACATATAAGTGAGATTATATGATTCTTGTCTTTCTTTGACTGACTTATTTCACTTATTATAATACTCTCCAGGTGACAGATGTCAGCGGGGAGGGGCTTGGGGGACTGGGTGAAAAAGGTGAAGGGATTAAGCAAAGAGAAAAACTCATAGACACACACATACACAAAGGAACAGAGTATGTAAAAATTGTGAGACAATATGAAATGATCTAAAATTAGTGTAATTAGAATTTCCATAGAAGACAAAAGAGGGAATAGTGAAAAATAAATATTTTAAAAGACAGGCTTCAAGAACTCTACAATTTAATGAAATATATATAAAACCACTGACACAAAGAGAACCAGTGAGATGAGTAACTGAACAAAGCAAAATAACAACAAAAACAGAAACATCTATGCATATCATATTAAAACTGCTGAAAACCAAAAACAAAATATTGAATTATATACATAATATCTCATATATAAAATCTCATACAAAAAATATACAAAGGAATTACAGCAGATTCCTCTACAGAAAACATGCAACCCAGAGAAAGATGAGTTATACCCTTAAAATCTGAAAAAAAATACAATTGTCAATCCAAAATTCAATACCTAAGAAAAATATTTTTTAAAGTAATATACACTTAAATATTTTCAGGAACACAAAATTAGAGAGAATTTATTGTCGGTAGACCAGTAAATAAGATGTTTTTAAGTGTGACTTCAGACAGAAGAAGTATGACATTAATCATAAACTTGGATCTAAGTTAAAAAAAGCAAGAGTGCTAGAACTGGTGCAAACAGAAGTAAGATAATAAAGCCTACATTTTCTTATTTCTAATCACTCCAGAAGATAACTGTCTGCCTAAGACAAAAGAGTAGCAAGGAATTGACGTTTATAGCAAACATAAAATTACATTACATGACAACATTAGCCAAAAAAAGTAAAAGGAATGGATTGAAATGATACATTTATAAGATCTTTAACTACACATAAATCAATTAATAACCTATAAAGGCACACAAATTCATTGAAAGTATATTACAAACCCTTAAGGGAATCACTATTTTAAATAATAAACCAATATTGTACATAAATAAACTCCCAAAATAAGCAATTGATATAAAAAAAAAGAAAAGGAGAAAGCAAGTAATAAATAAAAAAAGAATAGAAAACAACAAAATGGTAAATATTAATTCACTCACATTGGTAATCCTATTAAATATAAACAGTGTAAACAAACATTAAAAGATAAAGATTATCAGATTAATAGAAAAATCATGACTCCATTATAAGCTATCCACACAAAATTCACTTTAAAAATAAGACAGAAACAGGTTAAATGTAAGTAGATGGAAAAAGTAATATCATGTAAACTAGGGTGGCTATCTTGTTAAATAATGTCATTATTACATAATTATAAGAAGATCAATTAATCAGGAAGACCTAATGATCCTAAAAAATACCCACCTAGTGACAGATCTACAAAAACTGATAACACTGATAAAAACAGATTCATACTTATAGCTGAAAACTTCAACCTTCTTTTCTCAGGAATTAATAAAATAAGAAGACAGAAAACAGTAAAAAACATAAAAGACCAGAAAAACATTATCAACCAGTTGACATAACTGGCATTTATAGAACCCACAGCAGAGTATATGTGTTATTTCTTTCACATACAAATGGAATATTCACCAAGGTAGACTACATCATGAGCCACAAAGCAATCCTTAACAAATTTTAAAAGTTAAAATTACATACAAATTAGGATGTCAAATTTCCCAGAACTAATCTACAAATTCAACAGGATTCCAATAAAAATCCCAGCAGGCATTTTTATTTATTTACTTATTTATGAAATTCATAAGCTGAATTTAAAGTTTATATGAAAAGACAAAAAAGTAAAACAGGTAAAAGGATTTTGAGCTGGGTGAACAAAATTGAAGGATTCACACTACCTAATATAAGAATTTATTATAAAGCTACAGTGACCAAGACAGTGTAATCCTGACAGAAAGGATGTATTTTTAGACAAATGGATGAGAGCAGTGAGTACAGAAATATGAGTAGACTCAAACAAATAAAGTATAATGATTTTCAACAAAGGTACAAAGATAACAAAGATGCTGAAAAAATTTTATATCTATATGCATAAAGTAAACTTCAATCCATACCTCATCTCCTATATAATAAATTAATTCAAAACGGATTGTGCACCTAACTCTAAAACTTAAAACTGTAAAACTTATAGAAGATAGATGAGGCAATGCTTATGTGACCTTGAGTTTTGTGAATATAGGGGTTGGGCAAAAATAAGTTTACAATTGCATTTTGACATTCTTTTGAGTTAACCAAGCTATTGTAATGATCATAACCTGCATGAATTTTTCCATATGCACAACTATAAACCTACTTTTGTCTACCCCTGTATATTTTTTGATCATACAAAAACCACAATTCATAAAGAAAAAATTAATAAATTGACTTCCTTAAAATGAGTAACTTCTATCCTTTAAAAGGTACTGTGGGGAGTTTGAAAAGACAAGCCACAGATTAGGAGAAAATATTTGCAAATCTTGTATTTAATAAAAGACTTGTAACCAGACTTTGTTAAGTATTCTAAAATGTCACTTAAAGAAACAAACAACCCAATTAAAAAAATAGACAAAAGAGTTGACACTTCAAAGATGTTACATAGATGGTAAATGAACAACAGAGATGCTGGATATATTAAAACACAAGAAAATGAAACTACAACAAAAACAGAATATCACTGCACCCATATTAGGGTGACTCCAAACAAAGCAAGCAAATCCACCAACACCAGGTGTTGGTGAGGGTGCAGTGGTCCCGGAGCCTTCATTCATTTCTGTTGGGGATGGAAAATCATTCAGACACTTTGGAAAGAATTTTGGCATTTCTTGTAAAGATGTAAATATACTTAGCACATGACCCAGCAATTCCACTTTTAATTATCTACTTAAGTGAAATAAGAAAATGTATGTTCTCATGCAAACCTGTACATGAGTGTTTTGTTGTAGATTTATTTGTAATTGCCAGATAATTGAAAACTACTCAAATGTTCCTCAATCAGGATGATGGATAAACTAACTGGTTTAAAAATCTTACAATGGAATACTATTCAGAAGTAAAAGAGACTGTTTTGTTGATATACAAAATGACATGGATGGATCTCAAATGAATTATGCTGAGTGAAAGTAGCCAGATTGAAAAGTTTACACACTGCATGACTTCATTTAATGACATTCTGGAAAAGGCTGAGATGTAGGAAGAGACCACATCAATGGATTCCAGGAGCTGGAGCTGGGGGGTAATGGTTGGCTACAAAGGATGATGTGTGTACATGTGAGTATATGAGTGGGTGTATGCACGTGTGTGGTGCAGTTGTTTCATATTTTGATATAGTGGTCTTTACAAATTGCATGCATTCATCTAAAGGTAGAACTGTACACTAAAAATGGTACCTTTTTTGTATGTGAGTTATATCCTAAACAGTGGAAAAATAATATTCTAGTTATTACTGAAATAATGTACTTTTACCTTCTTTTTCTTTTTTTCTTTGTCCTTCCAATTTATATATGTTGTTGCATTGCTAAATTATTATCACTTATATACTAGTTACATTAATTCTACCATTAATCTCCAATTTTGTTCCAGTATAAGTTCTTCAGTTAAATATATTTAAAGTTACTGTTCATTTGCCACTATAACTACCTAAGGCAAGACACCCAATGTTTAGTTTAAAAAAACTTCTCTTTTTTCCCCAACTCCTATTCATCTTTTTCCTTTCACTTTCATTTTTGCAAGGCCCTAAGTCTGCAGGCCTCATCATTCCTTCTTTAGTCCAGCTTTGGCTCCAGTGGTTAATGGGAACAAGCAGTCCTGCCCCTTCCAAATTCCCTGCCAGTCCCGGGGAAGGGAGAGCTCTGTGGTAGTCTCCAAGTGGTATAATCCACCCAGCATTCTTTGCCTGCCTTCTGGTCCCCATAAAATCAAATCAATGGGTTCTACCTGAGAAGATAATGGCCCAGCCTTATGCAGCCAGAAACTTCTAGAAACCAGAGCCCCACAAAGTGATGCAAAAAGACAAACAAACAAAAAAACTTCCCAAAACTGAAATACCCACAATTATAGAATCTCTTTGTTGGTTGAAATTTGCACTCCAATAATTTTCCCAAAGACAGGTTATAGAAACATCACCTGTTATATTTTATACTAAAAACTGTTTGTCTACAGTTTTGTACTATTTATAATGACTTTTTCTACCATTTTTCTTACACTATCTTTGTATCAATTTGTGCTAGTGCCATTTGTCTTCTATTAATTCTTCCTGAATAATCTGAATTTTCTTAGACTGGTGCTCTGGAAGTCATTCTTGTGAAAGAAAAGAAGGTGGGGTAGCTTTCCAGGGCTTCTAACACAGAGGATCTCTTTTCTGCTGTCCAAAAATAGACAGCTACCCACCTATATGGCTTTTGTCCACAAATAATTCCTAATTCCTCTTTTTTTCTGTGCAAACCAATTCCAAAAAGTCTTTAGTTACAAACTCATGCTAGTGTCCTCACTCTTTATTTTAAACAAGGTACACAGCTAGAACTTGAGAGTGAGTCCTTCGCCTATGGAAACAGAGTTTTACCAGTGCATTCTAAAATCTGTCACCGCTGAGCTTTTGGCCATTTTCTATGTTCCGCTTTATATCACCTCATATGCATTTAGTGCTTTAGCTGCTTTTGGGAATCCTTCATATATTTTGAAGTTGGTAGATTTATACTTCCTAGATTTTCTAAAAATAAAGTTTACATAATTTTTATTATTGTTTCTGTATCATTTCCAGGAAGAAAAGACACATAATGTTGATTTACAGTCATACTAAATGTTATACTCTAGTAAAATTGTTATATGTTTTCAAATGTAGAGGGCCAAACCTCTAAAATGCTTAGGTTCAGTTATATCATTACTATCAGATTTCCACACACCCCAAAATGCATCACTTACTGGGTTCTTAAAGCTTCATCATAACAAAACTATGAATACTATACAATGGCCTTTCATTGAAAAGTACAACTAAAACAATCTTAAGGTGCATATACCCTGTAGAGATTTTCTGTTATAACATCTTGGAGGAAAACATTCTCTCTACTTTGTTTGTCTCTCTCATTGCATTCTTCTTTCAATAAAAAAAATTGGGTTTGAAAAAATATTTGTTTCTTACCTCCAGTTTATTAGATTATCAATAGGCTTTTTCCTAGACTCTGGACTGTTTATTTATTGCTTTTTTCCACTTTTCTTGGTTAAAACATTTAATGCAGCTCTATCAGAAAAATTCTTACCTTTCTCTTAATCCTCTGACTCCCTTAGAGCATTCGGTACAACATTGAAATGTGATTGGCAATATCTATTCTCAGGGACCTGCCTCTCCTTTTGAAATCAAAGATGGGTTAGGAAGTTTTCTGAAGTATACAGGCACCACCCCAGGCTATTATTTTGAATAATCTGCTCTAGCGCAGGAACACTCATGCAAGGTGTTGAATCTCTTAAAATATGCAGTGCTACATGAGTGCCTACAGCACCTCAGGGTACAAACGGAGCCCTGTATAAGAATGAATGATGGAGCCTTTGTGTTTTTCTCGATGTTCAGGCAGGTGTATTGGCATTTACACAAGCCTATTCGATGTACCTTCAGGTAGAGATAAAACTCTTTGATGATTATACATTTCTACTGTACAAAGAATCCATCGCCTTGCTAAGATGGGTTGCTTCTAATTGTTATGTTGTGTCTTCCTCTCTCACATTATCTTGCTTTATGGGTGAGGTGATTTTCATGAACTACATTTGCTTTACATTTAATTTTGCAAACATGCACCCAAATCAAAGGGAATTGCAGTGTGCTCTTATGTTTAAAGCAAAAATACACATTGATGGCTCAGGAAGAAAACCAGTGAGGTTCACTTTGGAAGAGAATCCAATGTCAATGCATTCTTGGAGTAATTTTCATAACTCGATTGTATTATTAAATTGACAGAATTTGTAAGAATTCCTGATAAACAGTGTGGCTGGTTATGCATGTGGGAAGTTGGGGGTGTTGGTGCACAAAGTAGAGGAAGAAGTAAAAATGTATGCAGGAAAGTGGTAAAATAATCACACTCAAATGAAACATGGAAAGAAATAAGAAGTCCTTTAATACTGAAGACCATACTCCCAGCAAACTGAATCTCAGTAATGCAGCCATAAATTAAGGAACACCGTTGCATATTTATCACTTAAAAGACTGAAACTGATGTTGGAGATTATTTTTTAAAGATATAAAGATTTTGCCCAGTCCTTGAGGCAATGACAAAATAAATAATAATTACAGAAATAGCCAAACGTAGCAATGTTTTTGAGAAAAAAAGTGGAAAGATGCTTTATTTGTGCTGAGTATTTCAGAATATTTATAGAAGGTGAAATTTGACCATGGTATTTAAAAGACCAGTAGATGAGTGGATAAAACAGTTATACTATATTTACACAATGGGATACTACTAGGCTGTAAAAAAACTGCCCTTTGGACAGCATGCACGGCCATGGAGAACATTGTGCTAAGTGAACTAAGCCAGTCAGGAAAAGACAAATACCACACGATTTCATTCATATGTGAAATCTAATTAACAAACTGAACTAACAACCATAGGTAGAGAGCAGGCTAACAGCTCTGGGGGAGATTGGAGGGTGGAGTGATTGAATAAAAAAAAAGAGAGAGAAAATAAATGAATAAATAAATAATAAATAAATAAATAATCAGTCTGATACCACCTATCTTTAATGCCTACTTTTAGTCATAGCTCCCCAGACACTGTCCACTCCAGCCTTTGTGAACTCATTTCCATGTCTAACTACACTAACTACACAGAGATTCTTTTATAAAGGTAGCTCATCTGCCTAGAAGATTACCACTTCTCTATCACTTTACCTAACCCATAGTTTTTGTGACAACAAATGTGTTTTCACCTATAATGATCTTGGAACAGTATTTGGCATAGAGCTCAATTAATGTTTACTATTACTAATAGCTATATCATAACCAGTATTAAATTTATTTCAATGTCAGAGTTATATTTACTCTTAAGGGTTGATATTTCTAAATCCCTAAGAAGAGGTGCATGTGTAAATGGTGGGCAAGGCAATGAGAGAGGCAATTACATGGATAGTCAGGAAATAAATTTTTTTTTAAAAAGCAAGTATAAACAAGAAAATTACAGTTGTTAATGTCTGTAGCATAGATTTCCTACAACAGGATTTAAAGGTATATTGATATAACACTAGTGTGCTATGATTGATATTTATTTTAGAAATTTAAGTTACCTTGAAGTACATAGTCTAGGAGACCAGACTATGAATGACCCAATTAAAAATACTTTCTTCCCAATGAAAAAAGTAAAAACAGTTTAGTAATAAAGAATATTAATTCCGATTGCCTGGGAAATTGTCCTTATATGAATTTTTTCATTCCCACAAAATAGGAAATATAGTACATTCTTTATTATCTAGCTTATGCCTAATGTAAAGTCTAGAACAGGGTCTAGTCCAAATTTAGAAAAGTTTCAGTTGAAACTGAATTAAAAAGACATTACTCTGATATTTCAGTTTTTCAAGCCTTTAAATATACATATGCCATGAAAATAAATTAATATGTGAAAACTATAACATTGATTTTATTTATTAAAAATAATAAAATACTTAAAATGGTTATCCATAATTTCTTGAATCATAGAAATGCAAACAGGTTATCACACAGCATCTTTAAGCAGTCACATTTTTACTGTGTTTCAGTAAATATAAAATGTGAAAAAATATGTCAGACAGGAAAATTGGTTACGCTTGATTAGAGTTCTTATCTAATTTTGTTTTATTTTAATTTATTTTTGTATGAGTGTTTCATTTAATTTGTAGAACTTTGGGAAAGAGGCAAAACCATGTTTGGAATGCAAAGTTATAATATTTTAAAGATGAAGCACTAAATCCTCACATTGTCCTGTTAGTAATTTGTTCAGCAGAGTGTTCACAAATTCAAACTCACAAACATTTAAAATTAGGAATTTTGCTTACTTCATTAGCAAAATTTAAGTCCTTATTAGTAAATACCAGATCTTGTGTTAGGTTCTGGGGATTTAGGACAAATAGAACACTACTTTTAGTGAATTTTAAATTCAGTGGCACCCAAAATTGTGCCATAATGAAATCAGGATAGAGGGAGAGAGAGGGGTGGGGGAAGATTGAGAGAGAGAATAAGTGAGGGGTTGAGGAACACAGAGGAAGGACCATAAGAGTTCTAAGAAGAGTTGAAATTTGCACAAGTTCTTTGGTAAGATTTTTCCAGGTGAGGTGAAGTATAATTCAGGATCAGAAAATAGTAACAGAAAAACATGAAGGCAGTAAAAGAACATATTTTGGAGTGTGCCAATAAGTCATATCTAGGAAAATAGTTAGTCCAGTGTGACAAAAAAACGTAGTCCTTGAGCAGAAGGAAGAAAGTAGTTTAAGAGAAGATTTCTGTATAATTCTCTCCCCTTCTTATGGACAGGGCCTGAGACTTGGCTTCTAACCAGTAGGATATGTCAAAGATGAAGTGAACACACAAACTAAGCTGGTAATATAAAAATTAAAATGGAAATAATAAATTCATGGGTTTTACTCTCTATTTTGTTTTAATGTGAGATATGTGACCATAATCAAGTTCAAGTACTCAAAAGCTATTTATGGATGAAAGAGAAAGATATAAGGACACAAGAGTTTCAAACTCCTATACTTATTTTTAACTAATGGTTTCTTTAGAGCTCTAAATGTAGAGTTATAAGACATATACCACTAATTAAAATAATTGTTTGAAAGCATTGGAAAGTTGTCAAAGAGCAGGGGCTTCCCTTTCCAGTATTAGCATCGGTGCCGTCTTATCATCTTCTTGCCTGCTATTATAATCAGAAAAAACACAAAGCCACTGAGAAAGGAAGTAATCATCTTATCATCTTCTTGCATGATATTATAATCAGAAAAAATACAAAGCCACTCAGAAAGGAAGTGATATTCTAAATGATAGCTTTTACCTTATTTCAACCTCCTCAAGGAGCTGTTAGTGTTTACTTGATTAAAATTCATTGGAAAGAAATAGAACATTTTTAACTCCAAATTACATTTTGTTTTTAATTTTTCTGTTTATTATATTTATATTTAAAAGTCTACATTCATTGACCAAATACTTATCAAAGTCCACTTTGTGTTAGGTACTGTGATTAGACACTGAGTATATATCAATAAATAAAAATTATTCAGATTTTTAAGATATTTTGAACATTTTTTACATTAAGGAAGCTTTTTTTTACATACTACAATCTAGTGTAGGAGGGAAACACAATATACAATAAATATATTTCAAACATAATATCAGTATAGGATTAGAGTTATAAAGAAAAGTAAAGCAGGGAGAAAAGATGGAGAAAACTTGGGAGAAAAATTTTAGTCACAGTGATTAGAAAATTCCTCCTAGTAGACATGATTTGGGGGCAGAGATTTAAATATATACAGGAGCCAGCACAAATAATACCCCTTTTTAATTACAAAATTTTTTACTACAAAATCTTAAGCATGTAATTCTATAACATAACAATGTCACCCTCAAGCACACCATATGACATTTCAGGTGGAATGTTCAAATTACTGTCCATTTCATGCAAGACGTTCACGTATCTTACCAACCACATTCAAGCAAGCCTTACTTCTGCCGGACCCTGTATTTGAGAAGAAATTTGAAGGCCAGTTGAGAAAACTGTGTCAATCAGGAAGGGTCAAGTGCGAAGATCTTGAGATAGAAATCTGCTTGACTTATTTAAGGAGAAACAAAAGCTAGTGGAAAAAGCAAGGGGAATAATCAAAAGAAATGAAGAATCAAAAGAAAGCAAGGGGAAATATCAAAAGAAATGGAGAAGGCAAGGGGAAGAATCAAAAGCTAGTGGAGAAAGCAAGGGAAAGAATCTTATCTTCAAGAAGATAATTGTGCCAGATTACATACACAATATAGTCCATAGTTATAAAATGTGGATTTCATTCTAAGTGTGATGGGAAGCCAATGAAGGTTTCAAACATATAATGATCACTGTGGATACTTTGTGGATAATGAATGATTATAAATCAGAAAGAAAACAAGACCAGCTGGAAAACTACTGCAATAGCTGAGGTTAAATTAAAAAAACAAACACAAATAATGATGACTAGATGATTAAGAGGGAGTGCTAATTAGTTGAGTATCAGAAATATTTGCTAACTAAAATTAAGAATGATTCCAATTTTTTAATGTGAGCCTCAAGGAAATAAGTGAGATACAAAAGACCAAAGAAGGTGCAAGTTTGATGGTGGTGGAGAGAAAGCATGAGAACAAAGTATTTTGTTTTGGAGGTCTTTAGTTAAAAACACCGATGTACAATTGGTTAGATGAGTCTTAAATTTATTTCTTTTAATATATTTTATTGAATATGCTATTACAGTTGTCCCATTTGCTCCCCTTCATTCCCCTCTACCCTGCACACCCCCTCCCACCCACATTTCCCCCTTTAGTTCATGTCCATGTGCCATAAGTTCTTTAGCTTCTATATTTCCCATACTATTTTTGCCCTCCCCCATCTATTTTCTCCCTACTGTCTATGCTACTTATTCTCTGTACCTTTCCCCCCTCTCTCCTCCTCCCACTCCACTGTTGCTAACCCTCTAATGCGATCTCCATTTCTGTGGTTCTGTTCCTATTCTATTTGTTTGCTTAGTTTGCTTTTGTTTTAGGTGTGGTTGTTAATAACTATGAGTTTGCTGTCTTTTTACTGTTCATATTTTTTATCTTCTTTTTCTTAGAGAAGTCCCTTTAACATTTCATATAATAAGGGCTTGGTGATGATGAACTCCTTTAACTTGACCTTACCTGGGAAGCAGTTGATCTGCCCTTCCATTCTAAATGAAAGCTTTGCTGTATAGAGCAATCTGGGATGTAGG
>CM052542.1:56711765-56814510 GCA_028533065.1 Trachops cirrhosus
GTCTCTTTTGAGAAATCAGCTGAAAATCTGATGGGAACTCCTTTGTAGGTTACTGTCCCCTTATCTCTTGCTTCTTCTAGGATTCTCTCCTTCATTTTTACCTTGGCTAATGTAATGATGATGTGCCTTGGTGTGTTCCTCCTTGGGTCCAACTTCTTTGGGACTCTCTGAGCTTCCTGGACTTCCTGGAAGTCTATTTCCTTTGCCAGATTGGGGAAGTTCTCCTTTATTATTTGTTCAAATAACTTTTCTACTTGTTGCTCTTCCTCTTCTCTTTCTGGTACCCTTATAATTCAGATGTTGGAATTAATGTTGGTTTAAAGATGTCCTGGAGGTTCCTAAGCCTCTCCTCATTTTTTAGAATTCTTATTTCTTCATTCTTTTCTGATTGTATGTTTTTTTCTTCCTTCTGGTCCACTCCATTGATTTGAGACCCAGTTTTCTTTCCATCACTATTGGTCCCCTGTGCATTTTTCTTCATTTCACTTATTGTAGCTTAATTTTTTCATGTAGTTTGCAACCCAAATCAACCAATTCTGTGAGCATCCTGATCACCAGGCTTTGAACTGTGCATCTGATAGGTTGGCTATCTCTTGGTCGCTTAAAAGTATTGGCTGTGGGGCTTTGATTTGTTCTTCCATTTGAACCTTTTTTTTTTTTTGGTCTGTATGAGGGGCCGAGCCTTATGTGTTCACCAGGGTGGGGCACCCCAGTTGCTGGGTTGTGACGCTGTATGTAGGGGTGGGGTCAGAGAGGGAAAAACGGTGCTTACCCTGCTCTCTCTCGGATTTCAGTCCCCTCTGCTGTTTCCCACAAGCAAATTGGGCCCTTCTGGTGCTGGTTCCTGGGTGCATGGTCTTGTGTACATTCTAGAACCCTGTGGGTCTCTACAATGAACTCTCCTGTGAGACTGGGAGTCTCTCCTGGCTCCTCAACCTCCAAAAATGTTTTCAATCGGTGCTTTTAAGCTTTATTTCCCAGTGCTGTGTCCCTGGGTTGTGTGGTCTAGCTCGCTGCCCATTTTCACTTGGTTTATCTGCCCACAATTGTGTGACTGCAGACAGCCAGCTGCTGCTTTGGGCACCTCACTGAGTCTGCTCGTTGCCTCCCTGTGCCTGGGGTCTGTCACCGAGGTCTGCTAGCCACCACCTGCACACCTGGGTCTGCCAGCCACCGCTTTTTCCTGCTCTGACCCTGCTGGCCGCCGACTCTGCCCCTCTTACCAGTCTGGATGAATGGTTGTCTGACTCCGTACAGTTCAATTTTCTGTCTGCTCTGGTTGTTTTTTTGTTTCTAAATTTTTGTTGTCTTTAATTTTGGTTGTGCAAGGAGGCACAATATGCACATCTATGCCTCCATCTTGGCCAGAAGTCTGAGTCTTAAATTTAAATTGGCACCAGAGCTATACCTTTTGTAACTGTTAATGATGATCAGGTATTTAAGGACTTGGAACTAAATGAGATTATTAGCAAATAAGTATGCAAAAGAAGAGATCTGAAGACTGAATGAGAACACTTCAACTTTTAGAATTTGGGAAAAAGATATGACAAAATGGTCAATGTTGTAAGTTGAATTGTGTCCTCCCAAAAGGTAGGTTGAAGCTTAAAGCCCCCCTACCTGTGAATATGATCTTACTTAGAAATAGGGTCTTTGAAGATGTAATCAATTTCAGATGAGGTCATTAGAGTGGGCATTAAATAGGACTGCTGTCCTTACAGGCAGTGAAGATAGACACATGGAGAAGAGAATGCCATATGAAGATGTAGACACCTGAGGGGAGAATGCCATGTGATGATGGAGGCAGAGATTAAAGGGCTGTTGCCAAGGATCGCTGGCAAACCACCAGAAGTGAGGAAGTAGTCTCCACTCTGGGTTTCAGGGAGAAGCACAACAGTGTTAATACTCAAATTTTGGACTTCTTGTTTCCAGAAGTGTGAGACAATAAGTTTCTGTTTTTTTAAGTCACCCAGTTGTGGTGCTTTCTTTTGTCAAACCTAGGAAAATAACAGTAAGGGAGAAGAAATAATTAAGTGTGGTGTTCTGGAAGCTCACTAAAAAAATGTTTCAAGCAAGAGAGAACAATGTGAAATTATGCTGAGAGAACAAGTGAGAGGAAGATTGAAAATTTACCTTTGACAGTCCCCCATGTACATTCAACTGCATAATGCTCAGTACATGTGGGGACCCTACTTGAGTCTGAAGAAAGAACAACCTAAAAAGATAAGAAGGAAAAGTCTGTAGACTCACAGAGGGACATGAACAGTGCTGTTTCCACCAGGCAGAATGGAAAAACACATATTCTTGTGACATCAAATAGACTGCTCAGAAGATTTTTGCCTGACAAGTGGAGTAAAATTAGCCCTAAATTCAATACTGCTGTTATTATATCACAAAGCTTTGAAGCAAGATCTATGTGACTTAAATACATCCCAAAAGGAAGTTCAAAAATACTTACTGAAATATAAAAAAATCCAGAACCTAACAGAGGCAAAATTCCCACATATCTTTCATTCTCTAAAAAAATTACTGGAAGTACAAAGAAGTAGACATACACAACCCATAATGAGTGGAGGGAAGAATAACAAGGAGCTTTAAAAATGCTTTTGTGGGTGAGATTTGTTCATCATACCAGTAGTGGTGGTTTGATAGGGGAATACATTGGGCAAAGCTTATCAAGTTGCACACTCTGCGTGCAGTGTCCAATATCTCAATTATATTGAGATAAACCTGTTATTAAAAATATCTGATCTTCCCAAATAAAAGAATAGAACATGAGAAAGTAGAAAGAGCAACTCTTTGGAGGTGTTTCTTTGTAAAGGGTAATAGAAGAATGAGGCAGTTTTTAGAGGAAGAGTTAAGATGAACAGATTTTTATGTGTTTCCTCTGTGTCTGAGAAGTACCTTATTTAAAACTTAGAATATATAGTAACTAATGACCAAGCGGACATAAGAGATGAGAATAAATTGCATAATTAAGATAATATAATATCAAATTAGAAACAAACATTTTTGGGTTGGATCTGCTGTTGTGGCCTTTAGTTGCTATGTGATTCTCTGCAAACTACTTATATCCTATGACTATTTCTTCATCTGTAAAAGGAGGATGATAGCAATATCCATTTGCAGAGTATTTAGGATGTTAAAATTATATGTATGCAGTGGAGACAGCCAGCAAACCCCACTGAGGTTTAAAACATAATTAATTTTTTGACTCTGCTTCCTCTGGGCTTTGTAGACATTGAAAAAAAGATATTCTTTGCAGTAATTTAGCAAGCTTGTCTTACACAAACATAAGCCTAACAGTTTACCAATTTTGTAATATTTTATTTTCTTCCATATCTCTCTGCTAATTGCATTCAAATCAACTGTCTTAGTTAGAAAAGTATTTTAATGATATTTACTATTTGGGGGAACATTAGAGAACAGAATATATTATTTTCTTTCAGAAGAGTATACAACAACTATATGACATTCTTAAAAAGGCAAAAACTGTGGAGACAGCAACAATAACAGTGGTTGCCAAGAGTTGAGGAGAGAAGGGGATGAATTGGCAGGGCACACAGGATTTTTAGGGCAGTAAAACTACTCTGTATGATACTGTAGGAAAGACACAATTTTATTTCCACACTCCTAGAGTTTAGGCCTGGAAATTAAATTGACATGAAACAGATTAACAGAACAAAATCATACAAATTCATATAAGCTTCATGTGGCATGGGAGTCCCCACAGGGAAGGAACATCCAAAGAAATGGCAGAACCCTCATGCTTTTATATTGGGTTCAACAAAGAAAGGCAATTGAGGAATAGTCACTAAACTATACCAGGAGACAATGGGAAGAGAAGAATTGTTTTAATAAGGCATGTTTGTACAGAATTCTCTTGACTTTGATTGTCACTAAAGAATGTTTCTTTTCTCCTAGTAAATAAAGGGAAGCTATCTTTCACATGGAAATTTTTATCTCTTGTTTTCAGGAAGAAAGGGGAGACTAGAATAATTTGTCTTAACATTTCCTGGTTTTCAAATGTCTTTAAATTAAAATAATACTTATTGCAAAGCAGCACCCTTCAATACCACAATGGCAGATATGTGTCATTATACATCAGTACAAACCATAGAATGTACAACACCAAGAGTGAACCCTAATGGTAACTGTAGATTTTGAGCACTGATGATGTGTCATTGTGGTTCATCCATTCAAACCAATGGACCATCACTCTGGTAAGGGGTGTTGATAATGGGTGTGGCTGTGCCTATGCGTACTTTGGGGTTATGGTAAATCTCCGTACTGTCCTCTCAGTTCTACTATGAACCTATAACTGCTCTAAAATGTCTGCTTGGTGAAACCAAAAGCAATAAATTATAAAACTGACAAAGTACTTTATCAACATATATCTTGTTTATAAAAATTGTATATCATATCTATATAATGTTTCATTAAAGGCACTGTCGGTTCTTGATATATATTTACTTACTACTCAGAAGTTCTAGAGTCAGGCACTATTATAATCTCCATTTGGAGATGAGGAAACTATGGCACTGAAAAATCAAACAACTTTTTCCAGGTCAGATGGCTGGTAAGTTTTGTAGTTTGGCTCTACGCTGCATGTATTTCACTACTACCCTGTTAATACTCTTTCTGTGCCATCTATGAAATTGCTGTGAAATGATGGGAAGATGCCACAGAGGTGATACCATTCCAGAAGACCTTAACCCTAAAGAAGAAAGAAAAGAGAAAGTTGTATTTAGTATTATGAATGATTTGGAGCATTTTTAAAATACAACTCATGTCTGGCTTCAACAGCATCTGTCATTGCACCTAATTTAGCTTACTTGTAAGCAGTTGTAATTTTTTCCTCCTCATAATATCCTCAGTTGTTTAGATTATGTGTTTTTCTCAATCTTTGCAAGAAACCCAAATGAATAAAGCAATAGGGTCTTTTGAAATAAATCTCCCACATTAGGTAGGAGCAACTTAAGCTGTCCTTTGGAAGGTGTACAATTTAAATAAAGAAGTCTCTGGTATGATCCACGGAATTATGTCATTTATACATTAGTGGACTTATTTTAGGGTTATCATGGCATTTGTAAAAAAAATAAAGTCTACCACATCTATAGTTGTGAAAACTACATCAATAAATAAACCAAAGGAACTGAAAAACCAATCTCATACTAAATATGCATATCAGTCCTTCAAGGAATATTTGTATCTGTGATTTTTCATGAAATTTTAAGTTTCATAACTTTGGGGAGGAATTCAATGGTCAACCACTCTGCATAGCATTAGTATGCTAGGATATCAAAGGGAAATGGATAAATATCAGGCTTTATTTCCAACAGGAAAATTACTGTGCACAACTATTCATAGATCAAACATTTTCAAAAGTAATATTTAATATTCAAAGAAAAATGCTAGTCAAGATACTGCACATTTTCCTCATGCATTATTTACTTTTAGAAAACATGAAGAACTAGATTATAAAAAATATAAAAATGGAAAAAGCCTCCCTACCTCACAAAGCATTTAGTTTTGATAATATCCTAGTAGATCATATGATACTGAAATACATAGAGTAATATGTCAAAATAAGCTTTCATTATAATCGAAACATGTGGAGCTTCATCTATGTCATAGGAATGCAAAACCTTTCTCTTTCTCCCTTCTAGGATCTTTGGCTGATATAATAATTAAATTGATATAAGTCAGATTACAGGAAAAAAATTTAATTTCTTATGTATGGAAGCCCATGAAAATATGAGATTCCCTAAAGTGACCAAAACAGGCAGCTTTTACATCCTTTAGAGAAAGAAACAATAAATTTGTGAAAAATTGACAAAACAAAAGGGTTTGGACTTAGAGTAGCAAATTTGTTTATACAGCATATTCGGCCCCTAATTCCCAATCACTGGCTATCAGGATGCCTTTTATCCTCTGTGTATGGTAGATTTGTTTCCTGCTTTCTGGGGGAACAAAGAAGGGTCAGAGTGTCTTTCTTACACTAACTGCTTCTTAAGTAATTTTAATTCACAATAATCTCTATGTCCAAGTAGAATATTTGGGGTGCCGTTTTGCTCCTCACTTGCAATGTCTTATGCTTCCACATAGTTAAACCATAGTCTTGGTATTTAAATTTATCACTGGGGTCAGAGTAAAACATAGGAAATTCAGCCTTGCATTGTGAAGTGGCAAATTCTTAGCTAATTCAAAGCAGTGCAACAATTTTCTCCTTCACGCTTCAGGGAAGTGCTAGCCAGCGAATAAATTCTGTTTCATATTGTGTGGATGATGGACCTGCAAATGAACTCAGGGCTCAGAATAAGTTCTAGAAGGAATATTGTTTCTATATCACTCACAATGGTCATAAAAATTTTATTTTGAAACACCTTTTTATTGCAAATTTCCTAAATCATGTTTACTAAACCCAACTGGTGATAGTCTTAAAATGGAGTTAAAAGCTATAAAAACAATTGCATAATGTAAGAAGATATGAAATTTTGTTTGAAGCATCTCATTTATATAACTTACCCAGCATACCCCAGATTCACCATCTCTTCTGCTTTCCTTGAGTATTTAACTCTTTTATATCATCATTTTTACTTCCTTTATCCTCATTAGCACATCATTACCCCTTGAATTTAACCTGAAGTCCATCCTTTGTTCTCTTCTCCGACTCATGAAGACTGTATGACAGATATACAGTGAAAACTATGTTTTTTTCCTCTCTCAAAGGAAATACTTAAAGCTACTGTTCTGCAATCACTATCAAACACTTTCTCTTTTCTCCCATGTCAGAGACCTACATGAGCATTGAAAAAAAAAGTCTGAAGTGGGGAGAGTGAACTAACTGGCCACATTTTCTTTATGCGAGCATCTTCCTGGTGATCAATGGCTTCATGAAGTAGACAGTTTCAAAGTTGCCCTTGAATCCTGGGTCAAGAAATGCCGACAACATATATTCTTTCCTGTTGCACATATCAATGAACTTGTAGTTTGTCTAGCCAATGTCACTACTTTGAATTTGATTTGTGATTATTTCACAATAAGATATATATGCCTGTATGTGACACACATAAGCACCTGACTTTAATTTGCATAATTTTATTTGAATCCTTGAACAAATGATTAAAATAGTCTATGTTGAATCTTCCTCCTTCCTTCTTCCCTTCCTTTCTTCCTCCCTCCCCTTCCTCCTTCCTTCTTTCCTTTCTTCCTTCCTTTTCAACAAATTATTTCTTTCACACAACAATAAGAAGAAAAATGACTAGAGGGACTAGTTAAGAATGATTCTGAAACTTTGAAATAAGAATAAAAACAAAAACAAATACTCCCCCTCCAAATATCCATTTTTTTCTTGAAAACCTCAGGGGAACTAGTTAAAATGGTTGCTAGGCAGCCTGTTCTTTATATCACATTGGGTTACAACTTTATTCATGTTACTGAGACACAAAATTTTTAAATGACTAGCCTTTTATTGTATAGCTCCAATTTAATTAGGAGGTAATAATGTAGGCAGATTTATAGTAATCATATAAAAATATATTCTCTGAGTCAGGTATGTTTCCATACTTCCATGACCTTTTAAGGGAACTTGTTTTGCTTTGTTTTTCATCTCCATGTTTTGCTGCCTCAGAGTTTATTTGGAAATGGTATACATCTATATGCTCACAGAACATCTGTCCTATTTTATCATTCTACAAAAAAAGTTTTATTTTTTTCAGCATTTCCCTTGAGAAACTGTACTTGAATCTGCTAGCAATGAGATTGTCAAAGAAATTATATTAAGTGCTAGAAAGATAGAAAAATAATATATTATACACTCACACATAATATTGTGTGTGAACAGATATGCTCATTTTCACAAAAATGCATACACCTACATGTCTTTATTTAATTCTAGTTATAATTTTATTAACTATAATAAAATATCCTTCTCTTTATAGTTTAGAAATCTCTGTAGACATTTTTCTCTGTTCATTTTGGAGAGATCTAAAGTACTGTATTTTGCCACGTATAATACACTCCCATGTATAATGCACACCCACACTTTTGTGTGCATTATACATGGACTATTATACCCATGGTATGTAATCATTATACCCATGTATGACATGCATCCTTATTTTTCCCTTAAAATTTTGGGCAAAAAGTGTGCATTATGCACAACAAAATACAGTATTTCAAAGATTTCTTCATTTATTTCTATATTTTGTTATTTGTTATTACTTTTCCTTTGATGTTCATTTTAGATATTCAGATAAATGAAATAGCCCACATATAGTTTCCAGAAAAAAAGATGGAGAGCCAAGGGAATGATATAGATGAGTAGTCAAGTCATGCTCCTGAAGGAATATCATATTTCTGGCCCAGGTGCTTCTACATCCTTGCCATTGGCCTCCTTTTCCTTCTGATTCATTGTGAATTCATCTGTAACAGTCTGTCATCTATTAGTCTTTCTGTTCTTAGTATGCTCCAAAGCTGGTACATTGATTTAATCCCATAGTCTCAGACAAGAATTTCGTAATCTATAGTGAATGCACTGTCCCATTTATACCTGCCCCAACTGTTTGTTTCCAGGACATTTTCAGTTTTGCTTTTTTTTATTTTATTTTATGAGAACAGGGACCATGTACTTTATTAGATTTTTAAAGAGACTGCAACAATACTAAGAGAGGTCATTCTAGATAACAGCTAAGAACTTTGTAACAACCCTGAATGGTATAACGGGGTACAGAGCATGGGTCCTCTGAAAATAGGGGAACCTCCCTGACAATCTCTGATAGGGGGAAGGGAAGAAAGATGGTACCGTGTTTAAGATACATTGCATAAAAATGGCAACTCATTAGCCCATTAGCCTGTGCCGTCCTGAAGGGAAGAGGGCTGCCCCCAAGAGAGAATTTTATGTATGACTCTGAGAGTATTCAGTGACTCTGACAAAACTGGGGGTAGGGGGCATCATACAACACCTGCACGAGAGGCAGGGCCAGATGCCCATCCTGGATGCCCGTGTGTTGCTGGGAACTCCTGTCCTGACTAAAGATGGCAGCCAAAAGAGGGTAAAAGACACTGGGGAACTGACAAAAATGATGGACACTAACACACCATAAGAAGGGCCAGATATGATGAGGTCACCCAGGAAGTTCCAGGCCTCACATTTCAATGAGAGCAGACTGAAAAAGAAAAGCAAGCCACAAGGTCCGGGGCGAGAGAAGAGGTCTGACAGTCAGAAGTTCAGTAAGTTGCCAGAGCTGGCAGTGCAGTGGGTGACCTGTCCAGCCACCTGGATTCATGAGAGATGCTTGGAGTTGAACTGTGACTGGGAATGCTGAGCTGCAGCCTTCTGCTTTTCTGAGAGACGGTACCTCTGAGTGGCCTATCCTGAAACTGGCCTGGTTTGAAAAGGGGGCAGGACTATGTGTTTTGGGCAGTTTTAAAGGGAACGAGCCTTAATGGCAGAACTCTGCCATTATTCTAAATCTGTATGACCTTAAAATAGACAGCCCTTTTCATTTTTCACCAAACTCTTGCATTGGGAGTTATGCTTCTTGGCAGTGGGCAATTGACCCGCACAGCCGTTCCAGAACAACACTAGTGGGGTCCTGTAACAGTAGGTACAGTTCCACTCTCTCCTGATGTCTTTTTTCACATATTAGCATAAGGGAGAAGTCTGCCCACTGCTATAAATGACAAGTCTGACAGGGGTAATCTCAGATTTGGGAATCTTACTTAGAAAGAGTTAACATGGTCTATAACATTAAAATTTAAATTAACTCCCTAGAACAATAAATCCTCTTAATTATTTATAAATTTAATTGAGCTTAATTTCCTCTTAATAATAGTAATAAACATCTTGAAAATTCTGAATCCCTGGGTAATAAACTTCCTAATAGTAGAGGGTGGGCAGGGCATATGAATAGTCTTCTCAGCAGCACTAATACACTGTGTGACATTGGAGAAATCATTTAATCTTGATGTTTCTTAATTACCTTGCCTCTAAATGGGAATGCTAAGATTGTCAATACTTCCTTTGTAAGGTTACTATGAGGGTAAACAAAATAACTAAAAAGCTAAAAATGTGTATGCAATTTGTATATGTGTAGATGTGTATGAAACTTTCCAACCCTGTATGGGAATAGGACAAATATACACTGTAGCACTCCCTGAACAAATCTGTTTGTTGGCCAATGTTCTGATATCGAATATTCACTTACAATATAATGCTTCCTTATAATCTGAGGGGAGATTATATGAGCCTTCCCAACACAGGATTTTTCCTTCTGTTCTTTAAGTATTCTCCTTGGTAAATAAGAGGCTATACACAACAGTCCCAAATTTTTGTCATCAGGGACAGGTTTTGTGGGTGAGTGGGTGCAGGAGGTGGAGCTCAGGTGAGCTTTGTTCATGCCTGGTTGGGGACTCCTGCATTAAGGCAGGGAAAAATGTATTTATTTTTATAGTCAGGTGAATTTAAAGTTTTATCTCTACACTGCCATTTACTAAATCTGGGTACCTGAAAAGTTAGTAGGTCCTTTATGAATGACAGTGTTATTTATATTTTTAAAGAGCTGATTATATATAAATTAATTTCTTAATATCAATTTTGTTCTCCTACAGTAACCTGGCTTGATTTTTTTATCCCATTTCCAACTTCTAATAATCTAATCATAGTTTTATTTTGAGCTTATTGATATTGTACCATGTCTACAATCATCTATTAACATCAAAATTCTTATAATTTATTCCTCTAACAAAGGATCTGCTGAACCTTCCAAAGATGATTTTTTTCTTACTTATATTTATAAGTACCTCAATTTTTTAAGTCACCTTTCTCAAAGTAGAGCAAAAGTACCCAGTAAAGATTGTTTCTAAACCTCAGGGTGAAGAAAGTCTACATTTTCATAACTTTATTTATCCAAGTTTTCCCCTTTCCAATTTTACTCTTCTTGTTTAATAACAACTATTTTGGGGGGAGGGGCAGAATTGTATTTATTTAAACACTTATAAATTTTAACTTTAAGATTCATTTGGTTTACAGTAACTTTTTAAATGGTCCTCAAATTGAATCTATTTGTGTAGCGTATTCCTAAATAACATCCATGTAAATGATGTCCGTTTATCTTGTGGAAAAAATCTATAAGAAATTCTTTACCATATGATCGTGGATGAAGTTATCCTAGGAGTGAAGATAAACCACAAAGACTTAGCAAATTTAAAAGTAAAGGAATTGAAAAGATATCTGACAGGTATGTTTTCCTTCCTCCTTTCCTCCTTCCTTTTCTTCCTGAATTGTTCAGGAATAGTGTCATGACATCTGCAACTTTCCTTCAGTGGATTGGGAAAGAAAACAAAAAGAAAAATAAGCAAACATAGTAAATATTAACAATTAATAAATCATCATGAATATTTATTCTTTCAGCTTTAGGTTTAACATTTTTCAAGACATAAATTAAAAATATATATGTATATCTAACTCTTAAAATATATCAGGCACTTTCCTGAAACTGGGAGAGTTAGTATTGAACATAAAAGTTTTCATCCCTGCCTTCATGGAACTTACAATATTATGCAGGTGAAACCAATACTTACACAATTTTTAAAATTGGTGTTGGTAAGTGAGGAATGAGTCTGGTGTATTTATAGGACCCACATGGATTTCTGCATGTGCTGGTATAGTCCAGCGCTAGAAACCTGTGGCAGGATAATTGTTCAGCTTCAGAGCCTTTATGCCTGGGCCAATTCACTGACCAAGAAAAAGAAACTGCTTTATCTGGACCTTTATCTTTCTTTTCTCCCTATCCTTTTTGCCCTCTTTCATCTTGTTATCATAGGATCTATACCCCACTCCTTTCTATCACCAAAAGTAACTTCATACACTACTAGTGATATAAATACAACTTGTAGGAAATGATCTCCCACAGCTGCTAAATTTTAGATTCAAATAGAAACCTCTCTTGGAGTCATATGATTAATGGAATATGAATAGATGCAATATATACAACTTCAGGGTCACTTCTCTAAAAGGAAGCCCCTTGCTTTCAACTTCCTCATTCCTCTTCCAAAGACTGGAATGAAAGTTGGTTGAAAGCCAGCTTTCAATATTGCGACAACAAGGCATGTTCTTGGAGAGACACGTCGCCATGCTCAGCCATGCTCCTGCCTCTGTACATAGAAAATAATAAAATTTTCCTTTTATTGAACTGCTCCGATGTTAGGTCTCTTTGTTACAGCCAGCTTGGTCTATATTCTAACTAATGTATATTTAACTAAAAATCCAGGAATTATAATCCCTTTGTCTTTTAGCTTGTCTTTATTTCTACCATAGTTTATATCTTCATTGACTCTTGCCTGACTAAATTATTGAAGTAGTCACAGACATGGTCTCTAAACTTTCTGACCCTCTCATCTCTTAATCATCCTTCACATGTGCATCAGCTTTATCTATCCAAGGCCCAAGTTGCATTTGTATTACTATTCTCCTACAGGATATTCAAACTGTTAACCCTGGAGAATAAAATCCAAACTCTAAGCTGTGCATTCAAGTGCGACAACTTTTGGCTTTACCTTAAATGCCCAACTGGCTTTGTATACCCAACTGGCTTTGTTGAGAAAGGAACATCCTCCCCAACTTCTTCACTCATTGACATTTTAATAACACCTGAAATTCTAAGAAAGCTGACCTGAATTTCACCTATTAAGGGAAAGCTTCCTCAGTTCCTCTGATTTAATTCACAATTCTTCTTGTACTATTCATAAAAAGTTGCATTATATCTCCCAGAGTATATTATTCAGTCAAATATTATAATTTCTTTATATCTATTTCAGCCACTAGAATATAAACTTCTTGAAGATATATACTGTATTTTCATTTTTCTGTATCATTTTTATTGTTATCACCCATACAAACGTGCATATTTCTTCATACATCAAAGGTAACAAAAAATGTTTATTGATTTGAAACCACTTGGAGAAGGTTAAACTCTCCTATTTCTTTCTGAATTTGAATAATTATTGCTAGAAGCCAAGATACTCACAGAGAAGTGTGTGTGAGAGAGAGAGAGAGGAAGAGAGAGGAGGAAGAAGAGACAGAATTATTTCATAACCCCACCCTCTCTCAAATTGGGTGTTTTATTTACTTTAAGCAAGACATGATTTCCATTTTCCAAAGGAAAAAAATTGAATGTATTATAATAAAATGATAAGGCTTTCTGAACATCAAAGAATTCTTACAAACTAACTTTTGGATGAGTGAAGTATAAAAGAATCAGATACATACAAATTAAGTTTCCCTTGAGAGACATGGCTTAAAAGAAAGAACTGTGCTGAAAATTTTACAAAACTCACAACTTTGAAGAAAGATTTCAGAAAACAAAATACTGAACGTTAATAATATGGTCAAATTGAACTCTAATGACAAATTATCTAAACATTTTTATACCCAC
Organism: Trachops cirrhosus; assembly: GCA_028533065.1. Lineage (NCBI taxonomy): Eukaryota > Metazoa > Chordata > Mammalia > Chiroptera > Phyllostomidae > Trachops > Trachops cirrhosus. The sequence continues at coordinate 56,725,202 of CM052542.1, forward strand.
TTCCCCTAAATATGGACTAGTTTCTGAATGACAGATTCTTTCTTTCTTCAGAATCCTAGTTTGACCTAGTGGCCTCAGGTATCCATCTTCTCACTGACCATAAAATGCAAAGAAGGACTTTTCTTTAGCAACTGTTTACCATGTGGTAATTATATTTCCAAATAATATCTCAACTATCCTGGACAACAATCCACATTTTCCAGATGTCAGGGTTGTTCTTGACCTTCCAGTCTGCACTGTTTCCTGTAGTTCCTGCAGCTTCATCATGTCCCTGCAACTCCTTCTAACCTCACAGGATATAAGGAGTAAAAAGAATTTGTTATCTGCCCCAAAAGTCTCACCATAGCTTTGGGAAAGAGAAATAATATTAGAGTCATTTCTGAATATTTTTGTAGCTCCTAACTCCAAATAAATTTCACTGAATTGTGATTAGTTTATTAATGTGTAATGATAACAACCACTTATAGCATGTGCTTTCTTATGTCAGGTGTTATGCTAAATTTTTTGAATTCCTAATCTCAATTCTCAGAATAACCCCATAATGTCATTTGCAATTTACAGATGGAGAAAGAAAATCCTGAAAGATTAAGCAAAAAGCACATGGGACCATAACTAGCAGGGGTAGAAAATGAATCCATATCTTAAACTGTTTACTATATTTTGATATCACTTTTACTTGGAAAGCTAAAGCTATAAATCATTAATAATAAGAATATTACCACAATATTAAATTTCATGCATATCATATTGCAATGGTATACAAAATTAAATTATCAAGAGGAATTAGTTTCCCTTGGGAAACTTTTTATTTATCCAAGTCAGTAATTCTGTAACATTAAAGCCTTATCAAACTAAGGCCTCAAAATGCCTATACATTTACATGTTAGCATTGTGCTAAACAAGCAGAAAATCTACTAACCTGTTACTTAGCTTTATTTCTTATCCTGACAAAGGAGAACCTTATCTCTAAGACAGAAAATCTTAGGCAATATTTATCTCGTTTATCTTAGTTAATCCATATGATGGAGTGAGGTTTGTTAAGTAGCAATAACACGTGACATGATGCATGTTACACTGTAATGAAGCCATTCATGCACTGTTTACATCCTCCTCCATGGAATATTGTCAGTTTTCAGCAGTGGGAGTTCTGAAATTAGCCACTGATATCTTGATACCCTTTACCACTGAGAATTAGGAGGAGTGGGCATGAGCTGAAAACATGTTTTTTATTTCTCACTTTTTAAAATCAATTTTTAATATCTTGAGTTGGCAGTGTATTTATATCATTCCCAATAAAAATGATATAGAAAGATACACAGTAGAAAGTCTTGCTCTCACTCTCTTTCTTATTTTATCTACCCATAACCCCTATCATGATAGCTAGGTGATTATTTCCACTAGCTTCTTAAGTTTATCCTTCAGAGATTTTCCATGCAAGTGCAAATACATACAAATACAAATTCACATTTTGTCTCTTCCTTACATGAATGGCAAGCATGCTATTCACATTATTTTGCACTTTGCATTTATATATAATTATATCTTTGAGAACTTTACAAATATTTTGACAGCTTTGTAGTATTCCATTATCTAGATGTCTACACTTATTAAGCCAAAAGTTTCTACATGAGCTAGAAAAACATCTGTTTAAGAAGAAAGCACATATGAAAGAAGATATAATGATGACCAAATATGATTGTCTCTATTTTCTATACTTTTGCCAGGGGGTAGGGAGTCAGGTGCCAAATAATTAGATCTGGCTAAATAATATATGATTAGAAAAGATGTGTTCTATCTCCAGTCAAGGCAGTGAAACACTCCTATGTGATTCTTGATTCTCTCTCCCACTATGCTGAGCAGGAAGGCTGGGTGTTCACGATATTGCAACAACAAAGATAAGGACCTTCACCAGCCCACACATTTGGTCAAATTTTGCTGCAGAGCTCTCCCCCACATTGCAATGAGCACATATTGTTTTGTTAGACTGCCATGATTTGGGGCTTATTTTGATGTTGTATAGAATCATACACCTCAAACTAGAAGAATTTTGGACACTATTTCATGGCCTTTGCATGGAAATTTTGAGTGTATACACATTTTTCCACCCTGGAAAGTCATTAGTAATCATTAGACTGCTAAAAAAAAGTGTACAGAATCTCAGATAATTTTATCTTGATCAATCTGGCCTGACTCCTCATTTTACAGACAATAATGACAAGTACCAGTGAGACTAAGGTGCTGCTCTAGAAACTGTGGCTAAGTTGCAGATCTCCCTCCTCTCAGTTCTGCCCATGCCCCAACATGGCTCAGTCTCAGAAAGTCCAGTGGTATTAACCACACAATCTTGAATGGAGCCAGCTCTTTTCTCCTTTCAGTCCCCATGGGCAGCCTCACAACACTCCACCTCATTACTTGACCACATACAATATATTCAATTGCCATCTTCATTCATCTGTTCAAATACACAAGCCAAAACTTTAGAAGGTAGCCCTGAGCTCTCATTTTTTCCCTTTTCCACCCCCCAAAAAACATTTTTACTGCATCCAAACCACCTAAAAATCCTATCATGCTTACTTTCAAAATACAGCCTGAAACTGATCATTTAGCACCATCTTCCTTGCTGCCATCACCACACAAGTGTCTCTCTCTCATGACGGTGACAGCCTCTTTGCTGCTCTTTCTGTTTCCATTCAGCCATCCTCTGGACTAAAGGTGAGGAAAGCAGAATGATCATTTTAAAAGCAAATCAGAACCTGTTACCAGCTTCTAATTTCGCTTAGAAAAAAAGCTTATTTTTAATGGTACCCCAATGGCCCAGGCTACACAACTGGCCTCGTCAATTAGAAGATGCTTTCTATGGACATGTGAATATTCCTTACCACGCATTCACATGTCTGCTCAAAGGCCAGCTTCGGGGAGGCCATCCCTGACCACTTGGAGAAATGATCCTTGCTTCTACCATCTCCTATTCATTTGCAAATTTTTTTACGATAGACATTAACACTAATTTTCAGAATCCGTTTCTTTTTTGTAGTCTATCTTACTCCATCTATAATGTAGGCTCCATATGATCGGGAATCTTGTCTCCCTTCCTCAAAGCTGAATCACAATACCTAGAATATGAGCTGGTTCACGTTAGTACTTAATATTTTTTAAAATTAATAAATTCTCATTTTTCAACCATTACCCAAACTGTTGTTTTGCTGAGAATTGCCTTTGATTTTCTTCCGTCATCTGACATTCCCCTTCTTTCAGGGTTCTAGACTTCTATGATTTAGCTGCCCCTGCTTCACCAGATCCATTCCTCTTTCTGGCCCTCACAGCAGTTGCAGCTGCAAAATAGACCTGCTGTCTCCTAACAAGGGAGCCAGTATCATATGAGAAAACACTCTGCTCTGGGATACAGAAAAGTCACCCAACATCTGCTTTTAATTATAATACTAGTATTGGAATATGACCTTGGATAAGTCATTTAACTTCTTGAATCTCAACTTTGTAATCTGTGAAATGAGTATGATAAAAATGATGATAATGATAAAATGCCCTCTGACCACACCTGGTCTGTATGTCATTTAATATACACAAATGAAAGGACATAATTCGCGTTTATACACCACGAAACCCAACATAATGCCAATGTAAAGGAATATTATTATTTATTGTTATTCTTGTATAAAACTATAGTTCACATCCCTGATTCAATTTTCTGGGTGTTTTCTATTAGCACTAGTTATAGCTTCAACAAGGAAACCTAGGATTGAACTCTTTTAGATTTATGGCATTTGTTCTAAAAACATTACGAGGATATTATGAGACCTCTTGTAAAGTTAAAACATTATTGCTCGTCCTCTACCTATATTTTACAGAAATCAGAGAGTTTCTTTTCTAACCATGAAAAAATGTGATACCATTTAGCAAGAACATAATCTTATGGAGCCAAAATTTTAAGCTTTCATCAATTTTCCACCAATTGGTGTTAGCAGATAACATCACTAGTTGTAGGAGCCTTGCCTCTCTTCCTTTGATTGGCCAGTGCCTACAAAAAATGAGCTGATTTTAATATAGTATACAAAATATTTTTCATCCAAGTCAATTCTGAAATTCCCTCAACTTCATTATATCTGTGTATGTTATAAGTATATGTATCATGCTTATTATATTGTACAACAGGCTGCAAAAGACCCTCTTAGAAGCATACTGAACAACCAAGCAATGAAAGCTTGCTAATGCACTCTGCATCACATATTGTGTAAAGAGCAGTAAATTGTTTCCTTGGTGGTTTTGACAACATTTCCTCTGAACATAATTGAATGTCATTCATTTATGTTTGCAAATAAGTTCCCAGTGACATTACACCTGGGAATGTGTACACTTGGTTGTCTGTTTATGACAGAGGAGCCAGACATATGGCCTGTGGCCTCGATTTGGCCCCAGAGCTGTTGCAAAGTCCTCCTCCCAGTTTTCAGCCCGTCTGCCCCATCACTGTGAATCAGCTCTGTCAGAAGCCGCGCTTCCCATCAACGAACGAGCAGAAGTGCAGCTTTCCGACTGCCAGCTCACGGGCCTCACAGTTCTGAGATGGCAAGTTCTCAATAAAAGCAAGAAACTGTCACGTGCTATCTAAATGAAAAGAAAGAAAGATAAGACAATGAGAAGGAGAAATGTTACGATGAAACCTTCAAAAGGGGAGAGATCTAGAAAAGAGGAAGCAAAAGACCTGGCTGCATGGAATTCCGAAGTGTGAATTTTAATACTCACTCTACTACAAACGGATCCTGGGATAGCGGACAAATCTGTTCCATCCCATTAGCCTTAGTTTCCTTTTCTGTAAAGTAAAAGTTGAACTATTTTATGATTTTTTATTTCCACCAAGAAATATTTTAATTTTCTTTGTCATCTCATATTTTAAAAGATTTTACCTATTAACTTGAATTTATTAATTTGTTTTCCAATTTTATTAAAGAAATATATGGCTGCCAGAGTTTCTGACCTGTCTGATCACTGACACGTTGGTGTGGTATAATCCCAACCAAAAACAAAGTCATTTGACTTTTTGTATCTAGAAAACCATGCAGTAGGGAAAATACCTTAGAACTATAAATTATGGTTTATTAATTTTTGTTTTTCATATGAACATATTTTTAGGACTTTTCTTTCAGCAAGTTTTCAATAAAACCATGCTAGCCACTGTCAATATTAGATATAAAGAACAAAACTGCTCTTGATAAATTCCAAAGTGGTAGAGAAGCAAGCCAAGAAAAGTCATATTCAACAAAAATAGAAAATAGAATAATAGAGCTAGAAATTAAATATAGTTCAAGAGAAGGCCTATCACTCAGCCTCACTGTAAGAAAACAAACAGATAACAACACCAACAAAAATTCTTATTTGTAGGGAATCACATAACAGGAAGGGCCATCTTTTTGTATTGCTCACCCAGAGTGTTCTATTTGGAACCAAAGCCCTGGGAGATGCTCTTTCAAACATAGAGTCCCAGGCTTAATTTTGCTTGACAAACACAGTATTTTCTATCCCATTATTAAAAATTTATAATGTGTTCTTTCATATTTAAGGCTCTTAAGAGTCCCTAGAGGTATATATTTAACCTAGTTTTATATAGATTATTCTCAAATGTTTGATCAAGAAATCTTCTTTTGCCAAATACAGAAAATAAATAAATAAACTATACATTAAAGCACTCTAAATATGGCTCTTTTGTGTATGTATATGTGTGGTGAGACAGTATCATTAACTATAGTCACCATGCTGTACATTTGATCTCCAGACCTTATTCATCTTGTAAAACTGGCTCTGGTATGTTGGGAATAGATTGTTGGATGCAGAAAGGCATTAAGAAAGACTTTAAAAGTCCATTAGAGTAATCCGGAAAAGAGATAATGTACCACAGACCACAGTATTGAAGTTGGAAAAAAAAATTTGGTCAGTTTCGGTGACAACAAATAGCTTGCTGGTATGCCGATGAGAATGATCCAGTAGAGATGGGGGCAGATGGAGTTGCAGGAGAAAAGGGGGAATTGCTGAAAGATATGTTTGAGTAAATAGGAGCTGCTGAATCTAGAACACATGCGCAGAGATGGCTTTAGATTGTGGTACCCACAGTACACCTCTCACAACAAGTGAATAGCAGAGAGTGTGGGTTCACAGGTCGGGAAGTGGGTAAATGTAGTGGATAAGATCTATAATGTTGTCTTTTATAATTTCCATTTTCTTTATGAAATTGGATGTATAGGCATCGACTGAAAGTGAGGACTGGGAGGTGGTGTTGTGAGTATGAAAAAGGAGGAGAAAATGTGAATTGAAATAGAAGAGTGAAGAAATTAATGAAATAAAAAATAGTATGATTGCCTGATTAGCACTGAGATCTCATTAGGTTGTTGGTTATGAATTTAAATTGAGATGAGTAAGAATTGCCATGCGTTTTTCTCTATCTATGTTTAGCTGCAGAATTATAGTCATAGAAAGTGATGATCTGAATTTAACTAAGTTGTGGTTTTGCCAAACAAGTAAAAATAGTAAGAGTCATGCAGTTAAGGGTATATATTAGGAAGTAATTTTAAGGATTATTCATGGAATTTAAGTTGAGTAATGGGAATAATGAGGACATCAAAAGGGGTGAAGAAGAGTGAAAAGTTGGTTGAATCAATTGTTTGGATTTCGCAGAGGGATCAGAAAGATTAGAACTAGAAAAAAATGAATTAGAAAGATGGTGGTCAGGAGGGACAGATGCAACTAAAACTACAAAGGGCTTGTAGTTTTTGATAATGACATATGATGGGGCAACTAAGGCAGATGGAGGTCAGGATCATTAGAAGATAGAAGTCAAAGGTCAGAAAATTTAGAGTATTAGAAGGCCTATGTACCTGAAATACTTAAATCACCAAAAATAAACACAGTACTTGTGCCAGAGAGAAAGAAAACCAGGATCTAAAAGTCAAGAAACCAATAGGATAGGTGTGGGAATGTAAGAATAACAGTTTCAATGAGGGAAACTGGATAATACAACTAGATGACATGAGATCCAAAAATAGAAAATTTGTGGGAGGGGGAAAGATGAAATCGTTTGAAAGGGGCAGTGAAGAACAATAAAAAGCATGTAACCCAACGTCAAGTCTAATAAGAGAGAGGTTGTAGGAATAAAATCATCCATCATCTGACAAGTGTGGAGGGAAACCAGAGTCAGGAGACAGTCAAGTTTTCATTAGGTAGGGAGAACAAATTAAACAGTAGAAAAGAGGTTGTAGATGTAAGACATTATTCTAAGGATCAACTGAGAATTCCAGAGACCACAATGGAAGACTATCAGAAGAAGGAAAGGTATAAAAAGGGGTATGAATATGGGATGTACAGAGTATTATGGGGATTAGGGTTGGGAAGTGAGAGATGCCTTGGAAACTATGTCAGGATAAAAGACAAAAGAAGTTAATTCTGGTGGATTCAAGGTATATGATGCCGGCAGGTCTATAAGCATGAGTTAGTAGGAAGGATGGGTATGTGATAATCTCTTGATTCCAGTCAGTGGAAGCTAGAAAGCCTGGGGATTTGCTCATTTGATTAACAAATATTCAATATTCATTGAGCACCTACTATACATCATACATTGCTGTAGGTGCTAAAGATTCAGCTCTGATCAAAGCACAGTTCTTATCTTATGAAACTTATGTTCAAATAAAAGTAACAGAGAACCAATAACTGGGTAATAGTAATATCAGTTAGTAATAAGAACTACAAATAAAAATGAACTAGGGGATTGGGAGAAAGAGTAACAGGGATGGATGTTGTTTTATAGAGAATATTTGGGGAAGACCTTTTTGGGACAGTAATAGTTGAATATGTATCTGGATGAAATAAGTGAGTTTTCCAAATAACTGGGGTAAGAGAGGTTCAGGCAAAATAGCAAATATAAAGATCTCAAGAAATGAAAGCATTTTGTGCTTTAAATGACAGCAAGAACAGCACAACAGATATGCAATAAAGTAGAGGGAAAGGAATAATAAAAAATTATACAAGGTTGGAGTACCAACCAGGATCTTGATTCAAATGTATGAAATGTATGTGTGTGTGTGTGTGTGTGTGTGTGTGAAAGACATATGAAAAATTTAATAAACTTTAAATATCCTTAAATAACATTCCTAAAAAGTTTTAATAGAGTTTAAATATCCTTAAATAATATTACAATTTATACTGTTTTAACAATAAAAGATTGACCATTTTTACAATCCTTGCCAAAAACCAAACTAATACTGATCTTTATAAATTTAAATAATTTAAGTTGTGGTATTAGCACAGGTTCTTTTAAAAATAAGTATTTAAAATGTTTATTGAATATGTGTTTATCATTTTTGTTTAATTACTTTTTGCTCATTATTTTATTAGTTTGTTTTAAATTATATTTACCTATAAGAGTTTTTTATTTAATGTAGATATTAAAACCTTATCTATGATATATGTTGCAAATATACTCTCCTAATCTGTCACTCACATTATAATTTTGTTTGTGTTGCCTTCTAGTATATAAACAGTTAAAATTTACATATAATTAACTATTTTAATCTTTGTTATAGTTTCTTAATTTTATATATACTCAAGAAATCTTCTCCTAAAGAACATATAAGTATTGTGCCACATTTTCTTCACATGTGTTTATAATTTCTACTTAATTCTTAATCCATCATTTCTGTTATTATTATACCACATGTAAATTTTGTGACACCCTTCCAATTAGGAATTGAATTAATGAATGGTAGCAGCTAATCATAAGATACTAGTTAGTATGTCAGACACTCTTCTATGTTGTTTGTGTATATTGACTAAGTTATTTCCCTTCCTCCTTTCCTCTGCTTCCTCTTCTTCCTCCTCCTCCTCCTTCTTCTTCTTCTCTCTCTCTCTCTCTCCCTCTCTCTTTCTCTTTCTCCCTCTTTGTCTCTCAATTCTGTAATGTTCCCAACGACAAAACACTAATGTATTGTAGTCAGTATTCAAACCAAGGAAGTCTGGCTCCAAAATCAGAGATCTTGTTACTCTTGACCACCTACTGAAATTATGGCTTCTAAAGTCTAGGAGGTTATAACATTGGAATTGGCAACTGAGTGTTGAGAAATTAATAGCATTTCAACCAAAAGAAGTGTAAAGAAAATGGTGCAATAACAGGGTACTATACATTGCTGGCATTTTCTAGTTTGGAGAAAAGTCCATTGTCACAGGTGTATCAGATACAGAGAATGAAGAGTGGGGGTTGAGATGAGAAAGGAGCATTTTTATTAAAGGGTTCAGATGCAACAGTAAAGGTCAGGATTTTACTCTGAATGACAAGATGGCAATTTGGCTGTTGCTGCTCTAGAGCAGTGATTTTTTTCAACTGGCGTGCATTGGCACACTGGTGTGCCACAAGAATGTTTAAAACATGCAATACCTGACTCTTTAAAACACACAATAGCAATACCTGACCATTTAGTCAGGGGTATTGACCTTTTTTCTTTTAGATTGTCAATAAAAGATGACAAAAGCCAACACAACAATAGCAGTCTGGTGTGAATGAATCAAAATTATACCTATATTTTTTGTCAGGTCAGCAAAAATTATAATTTTTTTTGGTGTGTAGCAGAAGTTTTGGTAATTAGTTTACATGATCTATGAGATGAAAAAGGTTTAAAATCACTGCTGTCGTGTATAGAAGTTAAGGGCAGCTTCCAATTCTGACTATCAACATCCAAGTCTCTGAAATCAAACTGGTTGTGAAACTTATCTAAACCGTGGTAGACCCATTTATTTTTAAAAAAAGATTTTATTTATTTTTAGAGAGAGGTGAAGGGAGGGAGAAGGAGAGGGAGAGAAACGTCAATGTGTAGTTCCCTCTCACGTGCCCCCTACTGGGGACCTGGCCCAGAACGCAGGTCATGTGCCCTGACTGGGAATTGAACTGGCAACCCTTTGGTTCTCAGGCCAGCATTCAATCCACTGAGCCACACCAGCTATGACTAGACTCATTTTTTAAATGAAAATAAAAATTAGGGCCACTTTAAAGATTTAAATAAATATAGAGGATGTTCAGAATTTATCCCAGAATCTGGCAAGTATTAGTCATGCAATACTTTCAACTCTTTATTATTACTAGTCTAAGTAAACTTTCATGAGAGACAATGGCCAATCCAATCTAAAAGATTGATGCGAGTGTCTTTTAAGTGTAGCAGGCATAGATTTTTTTATTACCATTTGGGTTCAGAGAATGAGAAAAGAAAAACAGATAAAGATAACATTGATATTTTGAGATTTGGAGACTAGGTATTCAGAGATAAAACTGGGGTCAAAATGAAGAAGGGAGAAGAGTTATAGAACAAAGTGCCCAGATTTTTTTCAAACATCAAAGTGAAATACCTGAAGTCTCCTTAGCTAGAAATATGTACTATATATGCGTATATATAGAAATCTGTCTGTATTCTGCCATCTCTATGTTAAGAAAAGATAGAGTAGATTAGTTTATAAAATATGGCATCTACTGGAAATCTTTATTAATCAATATCTCCATGTTTTTCCAGTGCAATGAAAAAATTATAAAGTACCTAATGTTGACTTTGAGAAACTGTAATAGGTTAAAGTGCCTTCTGAATCACCAAAGATTAAATTATATACATTTTATTGTCCAATATATGTTACACATTCTAATTACATAAAAGTGCGAAAACCAAAAATGTTATGGGTATGGAAAAAATACATTCTGGTTTCAGGAACAATCTCAAATTTAAGTTTATTTGTTCTATGAGCTACTTATTTAAAATAAATAAAAACATTTATGGAGTTCATCCTTTGGATGTCAGGTACCTCTGCCTGCCTGGAGAACAGCCCATAATATGCAGAGCTGGAGATAGCAAGAAATGAACCTGAAGAAATGAGCAAAGTAGGATCTCAAGCCAATATTAAAACAGTGGGTCTCCTCCTCCAAAGACACAATTGCTCTGTTTCATTCTAAAAACTCTAGTTGATTATGCAAAAATTTCCTATTCTTGTGCTATACTAGAACAAATTAAATCTATTATGCTGTTATGTTTCCACTTTTATTATATTTGACTGCGAATACAGTGTTTCCAGAATGCCAGATTAGGGTTTGCAAATTAGAGTTTAAAAACCTTCTTGCAATCTGAGGAAATTAATTTTATGAGCGACTTAAGCATCGACACTCTAAAAAGACACCTGCTTTCTCATGGTAAATATATGACTTTAGGATAATTTAAAGAACCTTTGAAAAGTTTAAAAAATCAGCAAAATCTAATAAAAATAGACAAGATGCTCAGGGGATTCAAAGTAGGTTAAGATATCAAAATATAAAGGCCATTTGAAAGGGATTCTGGTACTAAATTTAGGATTGTAGCATCTTGACACTGATAAATCTTGCTGCAGCATTCCTAAATCTGATGAGAACACCTGTTAGTGATGCCTGGATGCCTGAATTAAAATGTAATTTTGATGTTTCAGTTATTAGATTAAAATCAGAAACCTTTAAGAACACAGTAATTTATGTAGGATTTGTGTGTGTGTGTGTGTGTGTGTGTGTGTGTACTTTAAAAATATAGATTGACTCAGTTTAATTCTGGGAAATTTCTAAATTGAAGACTTTAAGTGAATGTGCTTTGACAATATGATGCAATTTTATTCCATATCAAATGCAGAAATAAAAAAGGAGAGTATGGTATGCTATTAAGACATAATGGGAAGATTTTAAAATTCTTTTAAATAATCTCTTAAATGGAAGTATTCATAGAAGATAAAAATGTTCAGGTGGTGTGGTTTGACCTTTAAAGTCACATAAGGTGAGTCCAATTCATTATTCATCTAGGTATTGCCTATTATAAGATAATAGAGGCTTCAAGTGCTTTATATATAACCAGTAGAGATATCTGTGCATAACCTAGCCTCCATAATGTACTTGAGTATAGCAAAAGATAACTGTAAGTTGAGTAACTCAGATAATATGCTGTTATTAACCCATATAATATACTAAAATGCTATTTTTTCATCAAACTTTAGACAATAAAAGTAGTAGAATACTTTATAACTTAAGAGATAATAGATAGAAAACCTCTTTTTGTTCATATCCTTGCTTCAGTACTATTCAGAATGTTAGGTATGGATATAAAAAGCTTACCTCACTTATATTAAATTTTTTAATTATCTTTTATTAAAGTATGTTATACCTATAGAAATAAGTAATGTAAAAAAATCTCCAACTTTAAGTCTTGGAACACTTTATTGAAATTAAACTTCTATTTATCATTCTTTCTGAGATGTCCACATGAAAAATTTATTAAACATGAGAAAAAAAAGAAAATCTACTGTCAAAAGATTTTATTTGCAATTTGAACTTTCATAAATTGAAAAGCAGTGCACAGATTTGTTTTACAGACATTAAAGCTCTAAATGAAAGTGTTTTCCTATGTGAGTAGGACAACAGGACCTAGCATTGATAAGTGATTTAGCAGGTTGTCTTGGATAGACATTGAAAGTAGCTGAAAAGGAGAGAGAAGTGAGATGAATTTTGGGGGTGAATATTTCAGAGTAAATTATAAAGCAGAGTTTTTATGATGATATATGTAAATTAAAAATAGGTCAGCAAAGAATAAGTAAAAATAGTCCATTTTCAAACACTTCACAGCTTGCTAAGCCTGACTTATTTTTCTGGCTAAAAAGGAGAAAACATCAGCACTTGTGGTGCAAAAAGTTTAGAACAGAGAAGTGCTAACCCTCACTAAACCAACCTAAAGTGGCTTTCTTGTGACTATGGTATGATCTGTATTAAATTAAGTTCCTGAGCATCGTATTTCCATTTTTTTGTTTTACCACAAAGTTCTGCTTAATTTTAGAACTATTTTTCCTAGTAGCTGTATTCTTTTTAATTTTATTGAAGTAAAAAAGTAAAGTAAAGTAATGTTAATATATGCTCCCTGGAGTACTATGCAACACTGAGTCCGTGTACTTTAAAATAAATCAGTCCCAGAAAAAGTCAGCTGAACCATTGCCTCCATGGCAAGCAGTGCCTCCATGTGATATTTCAAGTTCAACTTGGCTCTGTTCTGCACAAAGATTCTCTTTGAAGTGTGAAAGCCAGTTTTGCAGATATTGTCTAAGAAAGAGGGGCCTTTTGAAAGTCAAATGAATTTCTAAGGCCACCTATATATCACAGAAGTAAGTGCAATTACAAAGTGTCATGGACAGAAAGATAAAGGACAATTAATTCAGAGTAAGAAAAGTTGAACTAGGGTTAAGGAATAAGTGTCAATGTTTTGTAGTAAATTCTATACAACATTTTTATAATAATGAATATAGATTCAAATTAGATAAGAAAAGCATGAGCAAAAATGGTCAATTTTCAAATATTTTTTGCAGAGCTTTCAGTTTACACTTAAGCACGTCTGCAGCATTGTTTTTTGTAAATCCAGAATTATTTTCTTTGACTCCATGAAGGGGTGGAAAAGGAGACAAGTTTGTTTTGCAATTGCCCAGTCTCACAGAGGTAGCACAAACTTTCAGAAATATTTTAACTCTAGTTTAATTGATCCAGATTAATTCAGAAATAGCTATAAAGCATATAAAAGTATAAGTCATTACATGTACATTGTAAAGATTTTTTACAATTATATAGAATCCACAAGAATCAAGCTCCATTTGCTAAGAATATAATGCTGATAACCATGAGTTCCAGTTGTGGTTCGGATGTACTCAGAAAAGTTAACTATGTAAAAAAATGTCACCTTCTTATTCAGCATATTAGCTCCTTCAGTGTCTTCAAGACATATCCGCTGGCTTTTCTTTCAAAATTTACACTTCCCCTAGCTATGCTGCGATATTACAGCTATGGAAGAGTGAGCTAGCTGGCTTCCATTCTGCCTCGTGCATCATCAACCCAACTGTCGGTAAAGTGCTAATTGCAGAAACTTTATTACTTGAGGTGATACTGAACCAGAGAGAGCACAGCTTGATTTTTCATATTCCAAACTTTGCAATGTGAGCAATTAAGGGGGAAAAAAACTCTTTTTTGTTTCAATTTGTAAGCTGAGCCACATTGAAATGGATGTCACTGACAGTAAAATAGAAGCTTAAAATGCCATCCTTCCAGATGACTTTATAACTTAGTATAAAAATATCCCATTAACCTCTTCTTATCAAAATGTATATTTTATACATTATTAGCACTTCAACCTTTAAAACAATATTGAATACCCTTAACTGGAGAAAAAGAAGTGTACCTTATTTTGTGATTCTGTCATTCAAGTACTTTTGCAGAGAAAGTATACTTGAAAGATGTGTGTTATATATACTCTCTAGGTTTATATAACATATTTCATATGGGATTTATTTATTTAAAGTAGCTTTTAAACATTATTTCAGAAAACAGGTTTGGAAGTAGCACATGAATTTCATCTACAAATACAAAAATAGATGAAAATAGTTTAATGGAAAATTTATTGGAGTAAATGCATGGAAGGTCGACTGGGACCATTCCTAGCCTGAATTGTGTAAGGAGTGATTAGGAAAACCAGCCAATATAATTCCATGTGAAGTCCTTGGGGAAATTTAGTGTTCGTTTAAACACATGAGAGGGACTTCTAAATCACAGTTAATATCTAAAGAACAGAAAACAAACCTGGACCAGGTTCTTAAAGAGGAGAAACAGTTAGGGACATGAAGGTATAAAGGGCAGATTGGAGGAAAACAGAAGTCTTCCCATTTTAGGAACAAACTCTACATGGATTTTATATTTTAAATAGTGCAAATTAGAGAGAGTAAATGTTTGATAGGACTAAAACCTGAAAATTAAGCCAACAATGTGGATGAGAAGGACACAAGCCTATGAAGTAAGCTGTGCAAGATCTTGAAAGGGCCTGCAAACCATGCTAAAAAATTTCAAATTTATCAGAAGGGTTATGGGAAGTCACTCAGGGTTTTGCATAGGAATTGACATGGTCAGATTTGTGTTTTTGAAAGGTCAATCTCGCTTTAGGCTAGAGAATTTCCTGGAAGGAGACTAGACTGAACATTGGGGAAATACTTGAAGAAAAGCTATTGCAGTAATCCACATAGGTTATGCTCTAGGGGTTCAGCTGGGGCACCAGGAGGAGGAAGAAACAGATGCATTTGAAAGATATTTAGGAGATAGAATCAATAGGGAAAATGACTGTGAGAGGTGAGGGAGAAGGAAGGTTCAGGGATGTCACTCAGGTTTCTGGCCAAGACAAGAGTGGATAGTGATGCCATTTGACAAACACAGGAAGAGTTGTGGGTATTGGCAGTAAAAGTGGCTTTAGCTGGAAACCAGTTGAACTAATATTTCCAGTGAGATTTTATATATATATAAATACATATATATATAAATTTAATGCAGTTTGAAATAGTAGGCTATGGATATGGAATACAAGCCAGTTGGTAAAAAAGTGAAAATTTGAAAGTGATGATAGATAAGGGGAGAAAAGAGGTCAAGGTCTGGAAATTTCAATCTGGATTGTGCTCAGAGAGTGAGGTGTCTACATTTATAAGTTAAAAAGTGAACAAATCCTGGTGATGACAAGTGCATGGGTGGCTCTGGGCTGAAGTGCTGAGGTGAGAGTCCTGGGAAAAGCACCAACAACTCAACTGAGTGTTATGGTTCCATTTCCCCAGTGCTCATGTGGAGACGTGACTTGGAACTCAGCACCTGTTGGGGTACAAAGTATACTTTGATTAATATCTGTATCCCATACACAAGGGACTCTTATTTAAAAGTCTCTGGTTGGTGATCTTTCTGCATCTGTGGATAGAATGGTACCCTTACAGAATGAAAGAACAACAGCCCATCTACAGTAAATCAACAGGGACATATACTTGAAACTACAGACATGAACTTAATTTATAATTAACTTAATTAATATATTCACCCCACTATTGGATTGAGTTCAATTTAATAAAATTTTGTGCAAATATAGTGTCATAGGTAAAATTAAAATGTGTGCATAGCCAACAAGGAAAAGCTGAAGGAAAAGACTGATTATTGAGTGGCAAGGATTTGGGAAGCCTTATAAAAGAGATGAAACTTGACCTGAACTTTAGAAGATGGGTTAAGGTTGAAACTAGAGAGAACCTACATTATTTACTAATTAAACATTTAATAAGCTTGGGTTCATATACTAAGTCTGCCTCTTTCTGGCTGTAAGCCCCTGATCAAATTCATTAGTCTTTCAAAATGTAAAATGTTCACAACTGTAAAGTGAAAATATTAACATTCTTACTTACAAAAGGTAACTAATTTAAAAAGATTTTGTCCCATAATAACAGATTAAAATGAAAGCACTAAAATATTAATAATCAATGACAAAGACTACAGAATATAGAGGTTATATAAAGAAAACATACATTTTTAAAAATAGAACAAATTTTTGTTGTAAATCTGTTAAATAGAATTTGAAAAGTAATTATTATGTCTCAACTATTGGGCAAATGATGTTATCAAAATATAAATAATATTTTGATCACTAAATAATAGAGATTTTTAATGTTGACTAATAATTTAAAAACATTTTTTTAGTGTGCAGAGAATTGTTCTTCTGAACAATAAAATGTGAGTGGAAATATTTCCCGGAATAAAGCATTTAATTACTTGCTCAATTCTCCCATCTCTTGTCCTGCCACAGCGAACCTCTATGCCTTAGTGTTGAGATGGAATCATCGAAAAATGTTACCACGTTCATTATCCTGATAATTTGAGCCAAGACCTGTGGCCCAATTGAATGAAACAGAAGAAGAACCAAGATTTGAAAGTTATTTGTCACAGCAACATAATTTAATTTAAACTCTACTACGTGATCCAGGCTATGAAGTTGTTTATCACAAATGAGAGAATAGATTAAAAGAAAGGAAGGTTGTCTGTTATCTAGGCCTGGACACACATGGTATATTGATAAATCAAGAAGAAAATATGCAGTTGAGCTATATATTAATGGTCACTGGTATATGAAAAGATGCTGAACTTCACTAGAAGAAACTTCACTAGAAATAACATATATGTAATATATATGTATATAATGAAATACTATTCAGTCATTAGAAAAGATGAATCTTGAGAATATTAGTCTGAGCAAAACCAGTAAGACAGAAAAAAAGTGAAGAACCATATGAATATACTTATATGTGGGATGTAAACTGAAAGCAAATGAACAAATAAGAAAAACAAATAAAAACTCATAGCCACAGACAACAGTATGGTGGTTAGAGAGGGAAGGGGAGGTGGGGCGCAGTAAAGGATAAAGGAGATCAAGTATATGATGATAAAAGATGACCTGACTTTGGGTAGGGGGCATGCAGTGCAATACACAGATGACGTATCATTGTACACCTGAAACCTATATAATCTTATTAACCAATGTCACCCCAATAAATTTAACTTAAAAAGAAAATATTTAAAAATGCAAAAACTAAATGGTGATATAATTTTATATTTTAATATAGACAGTACTGCACTTAATATTACACATACTAGTTTATCATCTTTAAAAAATCATGTTTTAAGTTTTTATTTTATGCTATGCAGAAAACCCTCCATGTTTCATGTTCCCTTCTTTCCAGGAGCTTTGGTCTAAGACCAACAATGCAGCACAGACATGAGCATAGAGCGAATAAAATATTTTTGTTAAATATATCAACAGCCTTCATATAGTGAGAGGCATGATAAATAGCACAATTAACAGTGAAGCCACATGGTCATGTAGCCCTAAATGTGCTCTGTATTTGGTGGATGTCTTGATGGGCATTTCTCCCCTAAGGAGGTAAACAGTATTGAGGAAAAAGCAAAAGTCAGGGACATTTGAATAAATAATAGTAAAGGGCGAGGACACAAGAGGAAGTTCATAGCTGACAGAAGTTCAACTTTGAAACTATGTGTCTTAAGTGAGACTATGAAGAAGATTACCAAAGTGAGGTCTTCAAACTATCATCCAGGTTTGTAGAACATGACCCACAAGCAGTAAGGTGGTGTCATGGAGCCACTGCACCCTGGATAATCCCCAACCACTTCAGTAAAAGTAGATCTCTACGTCAAAATTCCTGGTAGAGCTTTCTGATGCTTTCTTTCACCCTTTGAAGAATTAGTGTGGATGGTTGCATTCTGCTTTGCTGCAATATTGCTCACTCTTGGGTCAGCCCCAGGCTCAGGGAATTGAAAATAAATAAGAGATGTCACTTAAAATGCTCACTTCTTCTTAGAGCCAGAAGGTCCCCTGAGAAGTGTACATTGACGATGGCTGTGAAGAACATGTCATCAGGCCAACTCTTCCTTCTGGGCCTCACAGTAGGAGGATGGTTTTGAAAAGCTGATCTGTTTAAAAAGACCCACTGCTGTTTAAAACCCTTCACTAGCTTTCTTTTACCCTTAAACTGGTGGTCTTTTATTAGAGGACTTCAGGAGAAAGGGATAAAATGGCCTAAAAGACTGCAAATAGTATAAATTCTACCTACCTCTCCAGTTCTCTCACCTGCCCTCCTTAGTCCCCTCTCTGGAGCCATCGCCTAGGACTTCCTTCAGTCCCTTCATTACACAGGCCCCCGCCCACCATGGTAATTTCACACAAGCAATGACCTCTTCTGAGAATGCTTTTCCTTCCCTTCTCAGCCAAGCTCACCTTCACTCATCTCTCATCTGCATTTACATAACACTTTTTAGGGAAGTCTTATTAGACTTCCTGGCTAGGTCAAATCCTCCTGTAATAGGATTTTGTATCACTGAGCACCTCTCCTTTGTAACCATTGTCAGAGTTGAACTCTTATAATTGTTTGTGCGTGATTCACTAATGGATGTCTGTTTTCCTCTCTGGAATGCAAGATCTGTGAGATAAGAGACCAAATATATTTCTGCTTGAGCTTGCTTTGTTAATGCTTACTAAAGTATCAAGCAAGTAGAAGACTTTCATTGAATATTGAGTAAATTAATATTGTAGAAAAATGATGATACCTCAATGAACCAATGTTCATGTCAAGTCACATGCTTAAAATAAAGGTCAAGGTATTGGGGGTGAAGGGATGGATAGGAAGGTAGAGATTTCTTTCAAAATGTTGTAGCCTTTAGTGTCTGGTGAAAAAAATGTGGAATCTGATGCCAATCTTTTAGAATAGTGAACTATCACGTTAGCAGTAATTCTCATGGAAATGTCTTCTTTGCAAAGTCAGGAATAAAAGGTAAGGAATGAGTTACTATTCTGATAGTTCATTGCATCTTTCAAGAACTGTGCAGAATGGGTTTAATAAAATTTTGGCTTAATTAGAATCTGCAGATAACATACCATTCTAATAAAATAAAAACATAGTTCATGAAAAGCCTCTGTAAATTTCAGTAATTTTTACAGAATATATTCTACAGGGATAGTGGACATTATATGACCTCTTCTGATGATTGAAAATATTGTGGTGTTTCATGGACATCATTTTGATAATGAATTCTCATTATGGGAAATATAGAAATAAATTTAGAATAAAGAGTATATTGGAGTGAATAACCTTAGGATATAACCCAAAAATTATTTTTAAAATTATTAAGTACCTTTCTATACATGGTTTATATCAATCAATTTGCCTCTACCATAAAAGCTAAGGACTAGAAAAAAAATAAAGCTATGGGTTTATGATAATTGACTTAGTGAGCTGAAAGACTTAACCTTTTGTGAATCATGTGGAGTTATTTATAAACCTTGATTTATTATGTCAATATCTAAATTATTCCATCTGGGTCTAGTGATGGGATCAGCTCCAGAATATTTGTGATTGGTTTACTTTCTGTTCAAGATTAATCTATATAGATGTAGCTTCTAATTGACATGAGAGGTATCCTCCCTAGGACAAAATATTAAAAGCTGTTTCTTTTTAAGCAAAGAAAACTTGCTTATGAAAGATCAAGTATTTTTATTTATTGAAGAAACATAATTTCTAAATATTATTTTCAAAAACAGCATTGTAAAATTTGTTTTCTAAAAATGAAACATTTTATTAATAAAATATTTCAAATGGAAAAAATAATATATATTTAGTGAAAAATATATTTTATTATTTGGGGAGATTTAACATAAAAATATGAATTATGCAATAAGAGTTGGTAACATGTTTATAAACATAGAAAGAGTCCTTTCCAAATTAAGTCCTGCTAATAATCAGGTCACATTTTGTGACATATTTTATAGCCCATTTAATATTTTCTTTATACTGGTAAAATACTTGTATATTTTATAACAGAGGGAGCTGTTAAATTTACTTATATAAATATTGGTGGGAAAAACATATGTCTTTGCTAATTTTGTCTACATTAAGGATCTGTTTGCTTTATTTTAAAACAGACATCAATATCTGGGAAAATAAAACTTAAAAATATTACACTTCCAAGTACAGTACATAATCCTACAAATATATATATTTTTGCTGTAATTAGATATCTTTTTTAAAATAAAGAAGACCTATTTCTAGAAAAAATTACTTGGCGAGTCTTTCAGAAGGATGTCTAATTTACACAAATACTCTGCAAGGCAAAGAGAGGCTTTCCGGGTTAAATAAATATCCCTCCTCAGGCACGTGAAGGCTCCTGCCAAGTTTGCTCCTTCAAATTAAGCATTATGATAAAATTCTCACAGATATCACAACTGTGAAGAGACTGTAAATACAAGTTAAGACTAGACATATTTAACAACCTGAAAGAAAAATTCTAATGCTATTTCCATATATTAAAGACACTAACAAACTTCATTTTCCTTTAGGGACACTATTGCAAAAAATATAGAAGAGAATTCTTTTAAAATGGCGCAAGATTTTAATTTATAATTTTACAAAAGAAACACGTCACTTCTAGTGTTCATGCATTTGTACTTGCTGATTCCATTCTGGAAGACTTGAATTTCTCACCTTGAGGATCCGTGTTTTGAGCAAATTCTCCCCATCTTTGCATTGAGTAAAACCATCCCCTCCATGTTGAACTATTGCCAAACTACCTATGTGGTTTCTCTGTTCCTGCTCTTGTTCTTATCTTTTTCCACATTGTATCTAGAAGGATCTTTTGGTGGTATCATGAAACTGTTTAACATACCACCCTCCCCAACTTCTCCTAACACATAGAATGAAATTCACAGCTTTTACCAGCTCCGAGGAGACTGTGATCTGGCTGCTCACTATTCCTCCAAATCCACATCTGGTTGTTTCTCAGACCTAGCAAATACCTTCTCCTTCCTCACTGGAACATTATATAATTTCTCACTGGAACTTTACAAGTCTTAATCCTGTTATTTAAGTTTCTGCACAATATCATATCCTGGGGGAGGCCTTTCTTGTGATTTTGCTGAAAATAGTAGACAACCTCATGACTGTTATTTCAGCTTGCTTTATTTTCTTCATAACACTTACTATTTATTGAAATTATATTACTTAGTTTTGTTTTTATTATTTATTTCCTGGATGAGATATGTGCTCTGAGTATAGCAACTTTATTAATCTGTCTGCTGCTTTATCCCCACTGCCTAGAAGAGCATGTAGCACAGATTAAGTGCTCAGTGTATAGCTCCTGATTGAAGAACTAAATCAAGGACCTCTAATTTCTACTCATCTGCCCATCACCACTTAAGCAGATGTGATTGTTCCTTTCTTTATCCTAATTTGTCATAAAAATTAACATTTATTAATTACTCATTGTGTGCCAGGCAGTATGCAAGACTTTTACATATATTTTCTTATATACAACTCATAAGCATCCTGTTAATAATATTATTAATAATGTTAATAATAATTGTTATTCCTAGCCCAGTATCAAATAGCAAGCAAGTGTCAGAGTTAGGATTCAACCCTATGTTTTCTGGCTCCAGAATTAAACTCTAAAGCCATTGTGCTACACTGTGTCTTTTAGGAAAATAATCACAGTATTTCACTATCATTTGTTTGCATATTAATATCGCCATACTGTGAGCTTTCCTGGGGAAAAATGATGCTTATTCAAAAACAGAACAAGCACAATGAGAGTAGTGAGAGAATAAGCAATCTATATTTAGGCAGCAGCAAATAGACTCATACAACCTAAAATGAAAACAAATGCATTTTTGTCAGACTGTCAGAATTTCCTGATTCTGATCAATGAGAACAGTGACAGAACTATGGTTTACCTGAGGAGCAGATAAACCTTCTATCATGAAAGTTTTCAGAACAGTTATTAACCATGCATCCTTTCACCCTATAAATATTTGTAAACCAGCATGTCCCTGATTTTTTTAAAGAAAAAAATTGAACATCAAATATTACTAAGACTATTTCGAGAAGCTGGACAAAACTTGATTCCCTATTGGTGACTTTTTTGAGTAATATGTTGTGAGGAAATATGGAATATAACTTGATTTTATTAATGAACTCTAGAGCTATGTTAAATTTCCTTTCACCGCTTGGCCCTCTATGACCTTAACATGATGCAGTAGACAAAGAGAGAGAAGCACCAAAGAATGTATAAATACGTAATCAGGAAAAAGTATGCTGTATGAACAGCTAAGGGGAAAACATGTTTATTGTATGTCTCAGGACTCTTTGTATATGGCAGAGATGCCCCAGGTAAGTTATGACAAAAAGATTTATAACCACAATGAGCTATCTTCTTACACTTGTCAGAATGGCTATCATCAATAAATCAACAAACAACAAGTGCTAGCAAGGCTGTGGAGAAAGGGGAACCCTAGTACATTGTTGGTGGGAATACAGACTGGTACAACCACTGTGGAAAGCAGTATGGAGATACCTCAAAAAATTAAAAATGGAACTGCTTTTTGACCCAGTGACCCCACCTCTGGGAATATATTTGAAGGAACCCAAAACACTAATTTGAAAGAACATAAGCACCCCTATGTTCATTGCAGCATTATTTACAATGGCCAAGATAGGGAAGCAGTCTAGTGTCCATTAGTAGATGAGTGGATAAAACAACTATGGGACATTTACACAATGGAATACTACTTGGCCATAAAAAAGAAGAAAATTTTACCCTTTGTGACAGTATGGATGGACCTAGAGAACGTTATGCTAAGTGAAATAAGCCAGTCAGAGAAAGACAAATACCATATGATTTCACTCACATGGGAAATCTAATGAACAAACTGAACTAACAAGCAAAATGGACAGACTCATACAAAGAGCAGGATGAGAGGTTGGGGGGTGAGGGCAGGGAGTAGAGCAATTGAGCAAAAGGGAAAAAGGACTCACAGACATGGACAACAGTGTGGTGATTGCTGGGGAGAGGGAGGTATAAGGGGACTAAATGGTTAATAGAAAAAATACAATAAAGATTAAATTTAAGGAAAAAAAGATTTATTTGTTGAAATAACCTAGCTGAGAGAAAAACAAGGTGAAGTGCAATGTCACTCTCTATTTTAGGTATATGAACCAGATAATCAAATGCTATCAGTATTCTTACAGAGTTTTATATTTATTTTTCTTAATGCATGTGATTTTTGTCCACTAACAAAAGGGGGAGAATAATTGAGTTAAACATTTGAAAAATTAAATCCAAAAAAATACCTTATTCATGATAGTGGCTCTGTCAATTCAAAAGCAGTTAATTAATTTCATCAGTCTAGTGAGAAAGAATATCCTTAAAAGAACATATTTTAGGTAAAATTTTTATCAAACAATTTTGATTTAAAAGAAGTTATATTGATATAATCATTGATATTCCCAATTATTTAATTAATCTGGAAAGTTCACCCTAATATCTCAACCTGAAATATGTATTGAACACAAAATATATATAGTACTGAGCTTATTTTTAAATATAAAACAATACTAAGAAAGTTTGGACAAGAGAAGTACATTATCTTTCCAGGACAGTGGATTACAAAGTACCTATGCTGAAGAATCAGGTTTTTGGTTGTTGTTGCTGTTTTTCTCGTGAAGTATATCAATTAACTATAATTTTGTTTTTTAAATAAGTGCAGTACTATGAAAAGTTCAAAGTGAAAGTTCAAATTCTTTACTTTTAGATTTAATCTACATAAAATTACATTTCACTAAGTATAACCGGAAGATATATTATATTTATGAATGCAATATTCTGTTAAATTTGATTTGATTTATTATGCATCATTTTGTGTCTATACCCATAAAACAAACTTGTCTACATATTACAGTATCATTTTTATTCTGTTTATTTAATGTTTGTTAGGGGCCGGTAGCAGCATCATATTAGCTTCATAAAATGAATTGCATAATTTCTCTTATTTCCCTGTACCTTGGAAGAGATAGAAAAACAAAGAAATTGTGTCTATTCAAAAGTTTGTACAAACTCATCTATGAAACCCTTTGGGTCATGAAATAATTTGAAAAATTTGTTTAGTCATTATGATAATTTAACTTTATAACAAAAAGTTACTATTTTATTAAATGTGCATATTTCATGAACATTATTAATCTGAAAAATATTTTTTTATGTCTGAGGTTCTATCTCTTTTCATATGCCTGATGTTTTAAATTAGTATTCTCACACATTTTTCCATGAGTATCTTTTAGAGCACAGGTGGCAAACACAAGGCCCGAGGACCGAATCCAGCCCTCCACCTTGTTTTATCTGGCCCAGCACCTTGTTTCTACCCAGCGACAGTGCCTAGTTACATTTACACAGTCCTAAATTACATTCAGCCCTTTGAAGGCAACTGTGAGGTTGATGTGGCCCCCAGTGAAAATGAGTTCAACACCCCTGTTTTAGAGGTTTATCTATTCTAGTATCGTTTTCAAATCACTTGTTCAGATATATTTTCATTTCTAACTTTCCTTATTTTTAAAGTTATGGTATATTTATAACTTCTTTTCTACTGATTCTTAGGGATTATTTCAATATCTTTACTATCTCTTTGTTAATATTTATTTCTGCAAAACAAACTACGACAATCTTTGCAGCTTAAAACACTAATTATGTAGTTCACTGAAGGTCAGAAGTTTGACATGACATTTCTGATTTCTTTGCTGAGGGTATCACAAAGCTAAAATCAAGATGTTGGTCAGGCTGAGGCTTCTTCTGGAGACTGAGGAAAAATCTGCTTTCAAGCTCATCCTCGTCTGCCTTATTCAGTTAACTGCTGTTACTGGACTGAGTGAGGTCCCCGTGTGCTTTTTGGTAGTCATCAGGTGGCTGCTCTCAGCTTCCAGAGACCACCTGTATTCCTTACCATGTGGCCCTCCATCTTCAGGCCTAAAACTGTATTAAATAAAACCGTCCCATGCTTTGGAGCTCTGACCTCTTGTCTTTATCCTCTAGGTTATATTTAAAGAAACCATGAGTGAAGGACAGGCACACGGGATATTTTCCTATCCTAAGCCCATTGGTTTGAGACCTCAATTCATTTACTAAATTCCTCACAGTACCATCTAAATTGATATTTGACTGAATAACTGGGAAAACACATGCATATACCAGGAAGTAACAGAATTTTTTTCTACCATATCTTTACGAGTAGAATATTTGTCACGTATTTTTTCTTATTTTGCATGTGTAAATTTTACAAAGTACATATTTGACTGTGCTCTCTACTTTTTCTGTATGTTATGAATTGAGCAGTTGATGTCTTTTACTCAAGGGTTAGTTATGTTACTATTTTGAGTTCCTATGTGGTTTAATGTGTTCCTTAAGTAATGCTTTTATAATTGAAGTTAATTTTTATTGCATTAAAATGAAATAAAGATAACTGGTATGATTTATTTTTTCTTTTGGGAATTTTTCAAGATAAGATATGATCAATATTTATAAATGCCCTATGAATATTTAAAAAGTGTATATATTTTCTTCCTAGGAGCTACAATATTAATTATATTATTCAATTTCTCAATTTCATTATTTGACTTAGAATTATTGATCATTATAAAGTTTCAAAAATATTATAATATTCCATTTATCTTTTATATTTTGAATGCTCTCGCTTAATACAATTTAATGATGTATTACTTGCCTATTTTATTTATAGTCATTATGTTCACCATATTGTACATCTCCAGAAGTTATTTATAAGTGAAATTATAAATTTCCACTTTTAACCAATTTCATCTATTTCCCTATATATTATCTTCTCTTCTGGCAACAACCAATCTGTTCTCTGTTTCTCAAAAGGTTTTTTTTTTTTTAAATTCCACATGTAAATGACATAATACAGTATTTCTCTTTCTCTATCTGACTTATTTCACTAAGCATAATGCTCTCAAAGCCCATCTAGGTTATGGCAAATGGCAGGATTGTCTTCTTTCTGTGACTTAATAATATTGCATTGTGTGTGTGCATATTATTATACCTTCCTTAGCCATTCATATGGCAATGGCAGGGTACTTTTTTATGTCTTGGCTAGTCATTCTAACAGGTGTGAGGTGATATCTTGTTTCGATTTTAGTTTGCATTTCCTTAATGATTAGTGATGTTGAGCACTTTTTCATATACATGTTGGCCATTTGTATGTATTTTTTAAAAATAATGTCTATTCAGAGTTGGTTTTCTAGGTCCTTAGTTGTTTAGGTCCTTTTTATATTTTTGTACATACTGATACTTTATTAGATAAATAATTTACAAATATATTCCCCAACTTACAAGATGCCTGTTTAATTTCTTGATGGTTTTCTTTACTGTGCAGAAGTTTTTAGTGTGATATAGTTTTGTTTGTTTATTTTTGTTGTTACTACTTTAGTGTCAAATCCAAAAAATCATTGCCAAGACTGATGCCAAAAAGCTTACTATCAATGTTTTTTTCTAGGTGTTTTATGGTTTCAGGACTACATTTAAGTGTTTAATCTATTTTGAGCTGAATTTTGTGTCTGACATAAGATAGGGGTCAATTTTGTTTTTTTGCCTGTGGCTGTCCAGCATTCTCAACATCATCATTGAAGGAACTACTCTTGGCTCCTTTGTCTTAAATTTGTTGACATTTAAATAAACCTTTAGTAATGGTTTATTTCTGAGTTCTCTATTCTGTTCCATTAATCTGTGTGTGTTTATGCTGAGGCATACCTCATTTTGTCACACTTCACTTTATTGCACTTCGCAAATGCTGCATTTTCATCAATATCAAAGTAAGACATTCTATCAACAAGATTACAAACTTGCTGCAAGCTCAAAAAGATGACCATTTTTAGCAATAAAGAATTTTTAATTAAAATATATACATTTTTTATACATAATGTTATTAGCCACCTAATAGACTATATTATAGTGTAACCATAACATATATGCAGTGGGAAGACAAAAAATTACCTAATGTACTTCATTGAGATATCCCATTTATGGTGATGGTCTGGAACCAAACCTGTCATATCTCTGAAGTATACGTACACTGTTTTGATTACTGTAGCTTTGTGATTTAGTTTAAAATCAGAAATTATGATATGTTCAATCTCATTCTTTTTTCTTCAAGATTTCTTTGACTATTTGTGGAGTTTTAAGTGGTATGCAAACTTTAGAATCTTTTTTCTATTTCAGTGAAAAATGTTATTAGAATTTTGATAGAAATTGTATTAAATCTGTAGACCACTTTGGGTAGCATGGACATTTTAACAATACTAATTCTTCCAATCCATGAACATAAAATATCTTTCTATTTAGTTGTGTCTACATTAATTCTTTTTTCAGTGTCTTACAGTTTTGATAGTACAGATTTCTTACCTTCCTGGCTGAATTTATTCCTAGGTATTTTATTCTTTTTGATGCAATTGTAAATGGGATACTTCTCTTAATTTATTTTTTTGATACTTTGTTGTTAATGTATAGAAATGCAAGTAATTTTTGTATATTGATTTTGTGTCCTACAGATTTACTGAATTTGTTTATGAGTCTAACAGTTTTATGATAGAGTCTTTACAGTTTTCTATATACAGTGTCATATCATGTATAAATAGAGACAGTTTTACCTTTCTAATTTGGAGGCCTTTTATTTTACTTTATTTTATTATTATTATTATTATTATTATTATTTTTGCCTAATTTTTGTGGCTACAACTTTCAGTTCTATGTTAAATAAAAAGTCTTTAGAGTGTGCATTCTTTTCTTGTTTGTGGTCCTAGAGGAAAAGCTTTCAGCTTTTTACTATTGAATACAATATTAGCTGTGGGTTTGTCATATATGGCTTTTATTATGTTGAACTACATTCCCTCAATACCAACTTTGTTGAGAGTTTTCATTATAAATGGATATTGAATAATTTTCTCAAATGTTTTCCCTGAATCTATGGAGATGATCATATAACTTTGACCACTTTGTTAATGTGATGTATAACATTGATTGACTTGCTGATGTTGAACTATTCTTGCATCCCTGGAATAAATCCTATTTGATTATTGTGTGTGTTCTTTTAAAGTAATATTGAATTTAGGTTTTTAATATTTTGTTGAAGATTTTTGTAGAGTCATTGCCCGATTTTGGTACCAGGGTAATACTGACTCTATTAAATGAGTTTGGAAGTATTCCTTCCTCTTCCATTTTTTTAAGAGTTTGAGGAGAATTCATATTAATTCTTCTTGAAATATTTGTTAGAATTCACCAGTGAAGCCATCTGTTCTTACACTTTGTTAGAGGATTTTTGATTAATGATTCATTCTTTTTTCTAGTAATCAGTCTGTTTAGATTTTCTATTTCTTCATGATTCAGTCTTGGTAGGCTGTATATTTCTAGAAATTTATCCATTTCTTCTAGTTGTCTAATTTGTTGGCATGTTATTATTCATAGCAGTCTCTAATTATCCTTCGTATTTCTCTGGTATCTGTTGTAATGTCACCTGTTTTATTTCTGATTTATTTTATTTGTGTCTTCTCTTTTTATATGGTAAGTCTAGCTAAAGATGTGTCAGTTTCGTTTATCTTTTCAAGAAACCGGTTCTTAGTTTCATTGATCTTTTCTGGTGTCGTTTTAGTCTCTAGTTAATTTATGAGGGAGGGACTAAAAACACTCAAATTTATTAAAAATCATATGTCTATTCTTACATGTTGAAGTTCAGTCACTTTCTAAGTACTCCCCATTTGGTGCAATACACCTATTGAGATGTTCTTTCCACTGCTCAAAACAATTTTCAAACTTGTTGATATTGATGCCTTTTAGTGTTTCTGCTGTTTTTTGTTTCACCTCTTCCTCATCAGCAAAATGTTTCCCATTGAGGACCTTTGTCATCTGGGGAAACACAAAAAAGTCACTCTGGCGAATTGAGAGGGTGGGGCATGGGGTCATGTCATTTGTGGTCAAAAACTGCTGAACACTTAGCTCAGTATGGACAGGTGAGCTCGTAAATCACCCATCATGAAATGGGCAAACAAACACATTGAAAGAGTCTTCAAAAAAATTCACTGAAGCCAAACGCAGTCTCACAGCAACACCAGCTGGCACACTGATACAGATGGGTTCCTAGAACACTCACCTAGTGGGGGAAGGCTATACTACAATGGGAATGTCCTCCAAAAGATAACTCCATTTTGGGGGGATCCCCCTCATATTCCTGTTCTGATCTTTATTATTTCCTTTCTTCTACCAACTTGGGGCTTAATATGTTCTTTTTCTAGGCTCTTATGTGTAAAGTTAGATTACTTATTTGAGCTTTCTTTTTGCTTAATGTAGGCATTTATGGCCATTAACTTCCCTCTTAAAAATGTTTTTGCTGCATCCCATGAGTTCTGATGTGTTATATTCCATTTTTCATGTGTTTCTATATACTTTTTATTTTTCTTTTGCTTGCTTCTTTGACCCATTGGTTTTTCAGGAGCATGTTGCTTAATCTTCACATATTTATTTATTTATTCAAAATATTTTATTTTTTTAGAGAGGGTAAGGGAGGGAGAAACAGAGGGAGAGAAACATCAGTGTGTGGTTGCTTCTTGTGCACCCCCTACTGGGGACCTGGCCCATAACCCAGGCATGTGTGTGACTGGGAATTGAACCAGCAAGTCTTCGGTTTGCAGGCCAGCATTCAACCACTGTGCCACACCAGCCAGGACAATCTCCACATATTTATGATTTTTTAGTGTTTTTTTCTTATAATTGATATTAGTTTTATAACATTGTAGTCAGGAAAGGGGCTTGGTATAATTCATCTTTTAAAATGTATTGGTTTTTCTTGCCCTGGACAGTGTGGCTCAGTTGGTTAGAGTATCGTTCTGTAGATTGAAAGGTGCCATGTCTGATTACTGGTCAGGGCACATAAGAGAGGCAACTGATCAATGTTTGTCACATCGATGTTTCTCCCTCTCTCTCTTCCTCCCTTCTCCTCTCTCTAAAATCAATAAGTGTGTCCTAGAGTGAGAATTAAAAATAAATAAGTAGATAAATAAATAAATAAATAAATAAATAAATAAAATGTATTGATTTGTGTTGAAATAACAAGGCAAAACCCCACATTGATACAGCAACATACAATTTGGAGGGAACTCACAATTTCCACCTTCTCCTTAGAGAGCAAAGGGTTTGGATCCAACATCTAGCTCCCCAAATTTTAAGATTTCCACCTGAGTGAGGCCTCTTAAATCATACAGCTCTTAAAGCCAACAGGACTTGTGTCTGTAAAAAGCACAGGACTGTAGCAAGGAAAAAAGACTCACTGTAGCTATCCCCCCAGGGCTCAGCACAGAGGCGGCAGACCTAATCTCTGCATCTTCCACTCTTTCCCTAAAGAGGCCTATTTGCATATCTTAAAAGCTTTAGCTGAAGTTCACTCTTCTAATAGAATGCACCTCTGGGGGCCTACTGCAATCCTCTCTGGAAACAAGGAAGGCCAGTCCACACTATCTTCACACTCTCTCTCTGTTCCTGCCCAGTTTGCTCACATCTCCCTGGAAATAGCTTGTGTATGCATGGTTGCCAGGCTTTTGGGCCTGCCATTGGCAGGATGCTCCTCTTGATATTCTTGCTCTTGTGGCCAGTGGGGCTTGTGTTCTTAGTGTCAATGGGGCTACAGCAAACCACGGAACAGTTTTTAGCCACCTATCTTCCCAGGCCCAGTGAACAGAGCACTTACAGATTCTCTTTCTAAAATGATCATTAATAATATTATAGGGAGGAAAATGGACTGGAAGTAGATAAAACCGAATGGTATGAAGGCAGGTAGACAACTTATGAAGCTTTTCTAACTAGGCCAGAAATTATGTATGAGAGGAAGATATTGAAGATGATTCTTCAGTTTCTCACTGTTAACTGGATAGATAAACTCATGCCATTCATGGTAAGAACAGATAGAAAGAGTAAATCTGAGAATGGCAATTGGTAAAGAGTTCAGTTTAGGATCTGAGATGACTTCCAAATATGTATACGAAGACCTCCAGTTGAGAAATGAATGTGCAGATCTTGACTTATGTAGTAAGGGAACTGGGCCATAGAGACAGACTTGGGAATTGTCAGACTCTCTTTGTAACTTAAAGAGAGCAGGAGAGCTGGTAATGCAACATCAGATACTTTCTCACTACAGAGCTATAGAGAGTTGATATTTCAGAGGGTAACCAAGAAAAATATTTTCTAGGTGAGAAGCTTCATAGATATTTATACCTTTTTTTTTCTCTCTGCTGATACAGTGATTTTAGAAGTAAAGAGTATTTTTAGTGGACATTACATCTTTATGTGGATACAAGAACACTCACTCTAGGATCTTCAAAAGCTCTCAGGCTGCCGTTCATATAATAGTTCCCAAGGACCTTGTTACTTTCACGAGTGTAATAAGGTCTGTACTTTAATAAAGTTGTTATCTACTCAATCATACTTAGTGCCTCCTTTTATAATAAATACTGTAGAATGCTCCCTTTACCATCCAGAAATTAAATTAAAAGATGATACCTACACACATAACAACCCATACACACACAAATATAATGCCTTAAATTTAGAATAAAGGAGGGATAAAGGCAAAGTACAAAAACATTATTATGTATCTATACAAATGCTAAGACATGACAACACTGGAAGACATATGAAATAGTGAGAGACTTAAACCCTTAGGAGCAATGACCATGAGGCTACAACTACAAATGAAGTTGGTGTCAACCTCAGAAAGGCAAGGATTCTTTGTCTTTTCATTAACTGCTGCATCATCAGTGCAGAGATCGGTGCCTAACACACAGTATGCACTCAATAAATACTTTCGCAAGTCATTGCAAAAATGAATACAGGTTTTTTAAAATTGGTTTAAATACCACTAACAGCATTGTAGTAAAAAAATGTGATTTTCTGAACTGTGGATCAGTTCTTGATGAATTTCCAAACAAAAGTGTTTCCAGTTTTTGCACTTAAGCATTGTTACTGGTTTAATTATTATTGGTTGAGTATTAATCCTTAAAATCACTAATCTTTAAGAATTTCTTTAAAATAGTTTAATGTTAAGTATTTTACTCACATCAATAAAAATAATGAATTTGCACTAATCAATCACTTACTATGTTCTTGGTAAATTGAGACTATGTTTGTGCACCTGTGTATCCTTGACCCTTGGAAATGTACTATTAAGTAATTTTTTGAATAAATAGATTCTTGCAACAACTCTGCTATGTAGGTGTTTTGCCACTTTTTCATTTGCTATGACTAGGATGTATAGTGACTGTTATGGTCTCTTAACTTGATACTTGAAGTAAAAGCTGAATTATCTAGTTTCTTCATTTATAAAAATATACATTTTATCCAAAAATTTGAGACTTTGTTTAATTTGTTGATATTTACATAAGAAGAAAAAAACATTCCACACTTTTTATCATTGTTGGCTCTCTTCCCAGATCCTTTTGGATCTCTTCCATCTTCCGAGAGTGCCCTCCTGACTTCCCATCGTGAATACTGTCATCTACGTAATTGTACTACAAAAACGTTGAAATCATTTAGTTATTTTTAAATTCCACGGATATGCTAAATAAAAATAACAGACTTTAATCACCAATAGATACCTTTTGCACAGAAGAAAAGCCAAAGGGTATCTTTGATAGTATTTTAAGAGACCTTCATTTTTGCAACGGAAGGGCAAATCAGGCCACAAGAACCAGGACTTAATGGTGAGAGTAGCTAAATTCCAGAGAAAGATATGATTCCCACAACTAATATGTCTCTTATACATAAGAAAAGGCCGCGGTGCAAAAAGAATGGGCCCCAACCACCTGGGATGGGAACACCAGCATGGATACAATGAAAAATCTTGAATCTTCAGATCCCCTTCAACCTCCAAGGGTGCAAAAGTGACCCATGTCCCTTTTTAGAAGATAATAATCTTCTTTGACTTAGAGATCTTGCAGAAATCTGTACTGAAATGGATGCTTCCTAAGATAATGACTTTCTTTGAGATTTCCCTCCCCCATCTCTTATCACTTCTAGATTAATATCTACTATAAGTTTAATAAACTACTATACCTCCACTGGGCAAAAAGAGATTATTTCCCCACAAAAGCTATAAAATCTTGTAAATATGTATTGACAGACCATTAAAAATGGATTTTGACTGTGCTAGTGAACACAGGGACTGTTGGGAGTATACAAAATATAACACTATAAAGGAAGAGTTTGTATATATGGACTACAATCCAGTGACATCACATTCCACATACTTGCCAAAACATCTAGAGCTCATCCTAATTTGCTGCCTAAAGGTTAGGAAAGATGTTGGATTCCAGGAAATGGATGAAATTCAAGAACTGCCCGGACAGAATATTGTGAAAGTGGTCAAAATGTTTAGAGAGGTTGGCATGGTAGAATGAATTCATGGTATTCATTGTCTGACCTATTTTCCTAAAGAAATCCAGAGGACAGTCAATTTAGCAAACCAGTAAGAGATGAGCTAGTGAGGATGGTACCAACATCATGCCATTCATAAGCCAAGGTCTCATAAGCCAAGGTCGATGGAGAAGAGACTATTCTGAAGTAGGTTTCCCTAAAGACAATGGGGATTATAGGATTTGGGCAGAGCACAGGCCTGTGTCTGCATTAAACATTAGAGCTACCAAAATGTAGCAAACCTGGAATGGCAAATGCGTTTGTATTATGCATTACTTAATTATTTATGAATTTTTAGGTAAAATTTAATATAGACCCACATCATAAAACTTAACTACATATCAGTATGTTAAAATCATAGTCCCATATTTTATGTTTGTGAAAAGAGAATCAGTTTTGGTCAGTGGAGGTCACTTGTAATAATTATTCAATAAAAACAAACATTTCCTGGAAAAGTGAGCATTAATGTTGTAATACAAATTTTATAAGTGAAAACTCTATATTGATCTTTCTTTCTAGATCAAAGTGGTACTCAAATAACACACATAGCTTTTTCAACTTTCAACTTATTTTTATCTTAATAAAATAAAACCTTTATTCTCTTTAAAATTTTTCTTTGTGATATTTCATGCTTCTCTCTTTGCTTGTTAAAAAACTATGTGAGTGTAAATGTGAGAGCCTGTGTGCAAGGATGTCACATATTGTTCACTCAAGGAGCAAATTGAGACACATTCTAGTAAAAAATGCACATAATGAGCCATCCCACTGCCTTTCGGGGTGTTTCTTGCCTGGGAGCTACTTTATGCCAAGAGAAGTGATTTCTTGGCATTTTAGCTTTTAATGTTCCCCCATCCCGCTTAAGCGGCTGAATTTAAATGAAGTTTAAGTACATCAGAACTTGTGGAAGCATTAGCAGTCAAATGGGCCAATGCTTTCTATTGTTTGATGAGTGTATCTGTATAGTAGATGGCATGAGTGTGTACGTATGTGTGAGTCACCACTGAGCACTTCTTTGATCTTTTCAGGGCACAAAAAGACAAACTTTTATCAAATTTACTTAATATTTTTAGCTGGTTAATAAATCTCTGTTAAAATAGAGTGAATACTTTTTCATTTCAAAGTGAATATATACTTATTCTGGAAAGTCTGGAAACATATTTTAAGTTTAAAAATAACACCCGATAGCAAATTAAGTGTTTTGTTATATTCATGTCTCTGTTTATTATATTTGTATATTTTCTTTTTATAGTGAATATATACTCTAAATCCTTTCATTTCACTTATGAAAATGACACGCACATTTTTCCAAGAGGTAGCACTTCTTAAATAATACTTAATGACTTCATAAGAGCTCACTAAATGTATATATTATACATACTTAATCAGGATCTGATCACAAACATTTAGCTTGTGCATTTTTTAGGGTTCCCCAGAGAAGCTGAACACGATAGATAGATAGATAGATAGATAGATAGATAGATAGATGATAGATAAATAGAAGATGATAGATACATAAATAGATAGACAGATATAGAGATATAGAGATATAGAGATATAGGTATAGTGTAAGAAATTGGCTTACATAGATAGGAAATCTGAGAAGTCACACATCTATAGTTATTGAGCTAGAAACCCAGGAGCACTGATGGTATAAGTTCAAGTCCAAGCGTAGAAGACTGATGTCCTAATTCAAAAATCAGTCAGAGAGAGATAGAGAGAGAGAGAAGAGAATTCTTCCTTTCTTCACAGTTTTGTCCCGTTCAGGATGATGTCCACTCACATTGGAAAGAGCAATCTGCTCTACTCAGAGTACCCCTTCAAGTGCTAATCTCATCTGGAAATACTTTCACAGAACACACAAATCACATTTAACCAAATATCTGGGAACGCCATGGACCATTCAAGTTGACACATAAAATAAACTCACAGGTGTTTTTATTCCTCAGTATTAAGAACAATTCTGTTACCAATATTTATGCCTATTTTATTTTTTGTTTTGTTTTCTTTAAGAATATATGATTAATTTCTTATAACAGATTTATAGAGTAAATTGTTAGATTATATTGCATAAGTATTTTAAATTTTCATATATTGGTCCATATTGTTTTTGAGATAATTTTTTATCACATTATACTTGACCTCAAATTTATCATTCTGTACTATAAAGTTTTACTTATTTGTTTAATTTACATAGAATGAAAAGTTATATTTGCATGCAATTGCTTTTTGAATACTGATAAGGTAGAATACCTCCCATATTTTTATTTAGCCATTTATATGTTCTCTTTCTTTAAATATCAGGTCATGTGCACTTGTTGCCTATGTAGTGAGATTACAGGACTCCTTAAACTGATATGTGAAATTTTCATGTATTATTAGTATTAATACTCTCTTACTGTGACCCTTTTAATTATATTATTAACCTCATATTTTTAATAAGTTTCTAATTTTTGTACCTCAAGCCTATTTTTAGTATATCATATATATGTTCATAAAACACTTGTATTTTAGTTCAGTATATTTAATGAATTACTATTTTCATTTCATCCCCAATTTATATTTATATGTTTGCATTTCACATGCTTTTTTGGTGTATCAGTTGAGCATATGAGCTCATTATTTTTTAAGTAGCAAATTGAATACAAAAACAGTTTTATTAAATAATCCTTTCTTTGCTCATTGGTTTGTGATGTCTTTATGACACGTATTTCTCATGGAAAATATGATTCAATTCCCATCTGTGTATTCTGTTATTTATCTATATCTATCTTATTGTGGTATACTCATTCAAATATTATGGTTTTATAACATATATAATGTCTGACAGGTCTTAGTTAACCCTTTTGATTTATTTATTTATTATTTATTTATTTTTAAAGATTTTGTTTTTATTTTATTTATTTTTAGAGAGGGTAAGGGAGAGAGAAAGAGATGGAGAGAAACATCAATGTGAGGTTGCCTCTCATGCACCCCCTACTGGGGACCTGGCCCGCAACCCAGGCATGTATCCTAGACTAGGAATCAAACCACTGACCCTTTGGTTTGCAGTCTGGTACTCAATCCACTGAGCCACACCAGCCAGGGCCCTTAATTTTATTTTTAAAATAACTTTCTTCTCATATTCTTACAAAAATTCTAAATTACAATTTCAACTTTCTTAAAACTTATTTTATTTTTTAATTTGAAATAAAATTACATTAAGTAAATGTAATAGAAATAAAAATGTCTTTAAATATGCATCTTTTTACCTAAGTTATGACATATCTGTCCAATTTCTAAATTATGCTTGATTATCTATTTGATAACTTTCTTCAAATATGCACTACACATGTTTAATTAAGGTTAGTCCTGGGCATTTTCTTATTGCACTTTTATGGAAGCCCCAATATCTACATTGTCAACATATATTTGACCACATCAATAACTCAGGTGAACTCAGGTGAAACTCCACAATTTATTTGATCACATTTCTTCTTTTGAGCCATCCGACTAGTCTTCATAATTATTGATATAAATAATCTTTTACAGATAGCATTGGATCAAGAAAAGATCTTCCTTGCTAAACCCCAGTGGAGTAAACTGAGAATGTAGGAAACATAATTTAATTATCAGCATTCATAATTTTGTAGGAAAGATAAGAGAAAAGAAATGTTCTGTCACCAGTTCCCTGTTCAATCCATGAACTTCCCCATCTCTCATATCATCCTCACCCAGAGCACCATCTAATTTGTGAATGTAGGTGATGTCCAAAGATGAATTTCCAGATCCTCTGCCAAATGATGTGATCTTCTCCTGTAAAAACTCAATTTGTCCTGAATTGAACTCATAATAATTTTTGCTCAAATAGGCTAATTTTTTCTATATTTCATATCTGATGATGATACTACTACTCTGCTGTTTATGTCTGTAGGACACCATCTTAATTCTTATTATTCTTATTTGTTTGCTTTGTTTCCCAAAGAATTCATATAGTCTCAAAGTTTCCTTAATAGTACCTATACTATAGTAATCACTATAATACCCTTTAGTATAAACTGACTCTCCATCCTTTCTGCTACTGCCTTTGTTTTGGACCTTGTCTTCTCTTCTTGTGGCAGCAACAGTTTCTCACACATCCTCTTCTCGGATTTGCCTTGACCACCATTCCCCCTTTATAACTTTGGGCAAAGAGAACTTTCTAAGAACCAACTCATTGGTTTTTGCCCCCTCCTTTTTATTTATTTATTTTTTTAAGATTTTATTTATTTATCTTCAGAGGGGAAGGGAAGGAGAGAGGGAGAGAAATATCAATGTATGGTTGCTTCCTGTGCATTCCCTGCTGGGAACTGGCCTGCAACCTAGGCATGTGCCCTGACTGGGAATCGAACCGTGATCTCTTGGTTCACAGGCCCGCGCTTAATCCACTAAGCTACACCAGCCAGGGCTGCCCCCTCCTTTTTAAAGACACTTTAATGGTTTATCATTATCCTCAGGATAAAAGGTGTTCCAGCCCTGGCTGGGTGGCTTAATTGGTTGGAGCACTGTCCCATACACCAAAAGTTTGCGGGTTTGATCCCCGGCCAGGGGGCATGTTGGAGAGGCAACTGATCAGTATTTCTCACTTAGATGTTTCTCTCTGTCTCTCTCCCTACTTCTTTCTAAAAAAACCAATGTGTATATTCTTGGGTGAGGAAAAAAATAAGGTGTTTTATGTACTAGGATAGCTATATGATATCTTGCATATTAATAATTATAATTTTCTTCAGACTGTTAAATAATTTATCCTTAATTAAACAAAAGCATTCACATTGCCTGTAGTAAGACTGAAACTGAGTTAATGAAAATAGTCAATACTTAGGAATTAAAAATCAAATTGGGAAACCTGAGGGAATAAGAATTTATATTGCAAGTCAACTTCTACTCCAGGATTAGGAAAGGAGTATTCACCAAAGCTGAGGACAGTGTGGAAGAATGAGGAGGATTAGTAATTTTATATGACACTGACACTTTGGGGGAAAGAAAATGGCTGATTGCCATGGGATCTGAATTAAGAGAATTCATGACATACCTTTGGTGCCAGTCCAGGGGCTGTGTGAGGTCACTAAATGGGAGCCTTGCAAATGGCGGAAACCAACCCAATGTCTGATTTTTGTGCAAACCTCCATACTGGCTGTTCCTGTTGGCCCTGTGTTATTCCATCAACAACATGCCACCTGCAGCTCATTCAAAAAGATGGCACTCATTCCACAAGATTTTGTTTATCTTTCATGCAGACCACTTGGCATGGTTATTCTCCAGTCACTTTCAGTGGTCCAAAATATTTAGATTAAGTAACACAGAGGGAGTCACCTTAACTTCTGAAAGAGCCTTGTGTATCAGGAAAAACCAAAACAGTCATACTTGGAGATATAGCACTGTGTTTAATTAAAACTCTTCTGTGACACAGACACATACTTAGCTGCCCATTGTTACCTATTTCTATAACTCTCCATGCTTTAACTATAGCAACCTGTTGTTACTCCTAGATACACCAGATTATATAAAGATTCTATGATTTCACCAATGCTCTTCCCTCTCTCTACCTGATGCTGCTGAGGATGAAGATAGTGTAAGTCAGTAAATGTAGCATGTGCCTGGGTTAAATAAGTGGACACAGTGCAGCCAAACACCCAGCAACTTTCCAATAATATCAGATTTACACACACACGCATAAAGGTTCATGCTTTACGCTGTAAGAATATTTTAGACTTTTGAGAAAACTCAGATTAATCTATCTAAGAAATGTAAGAAGGCTGGCTATGACTCCCATTGGAGTGATAAGTTTGCCTTTTTGCTTTGTTTTTCTAACCATCCAATACCAAGTCCCCAGTTCCTGAATGCTTATCTGCTAATGATGGTCATTGTTTTGTTTCTAGGGCTTATCTTAACTTCAGGTAATTTCACATTTGCATTTCCAGTGCACAACAGTCACAGACCCATATTTCTTTTTTATCATGGTGTAAATGATTTAGTTGTGCTTGATTTTAAAAATAGACATATTTCTAAATCAAGTATTTTCAAAATTAAAACTATTGATAAATGTATGAATAGAGACAATTTAGTTAAGAAGTACCCAAGAGTACTTTCTCATTTTTATAATTTTTCTAGTTGAATTAAATTATTTCTACCCCAATAAAAATGTTTTGGTTTAATCATTATAAGTTTATCAGTGGAAGACTTTTAATCTTTGAGCTCAGAAAGCCTCTTAATCCAAACCAGTTCAAGTTTATTGAACTCAAAACACATTATATAATATTTTTAAATTATTCAAATCTAAATATTGCATGGATCTTTAGTTTCAGCAATAGTAGAAAAACATTTAAAAGGTGGATCACTTTCCAATGTCTGTAGCAATTGTTCCAAGATAAGCGTATATGTCTACCCCTAAAAAATGAAGTGAAGAATTAGCATATTTTGAGTAGTCCAGGTCTAAAACCATTACACTCACTTATTCTAAGGAAACTCTAAGATTCAGTAAAGTAAAATTTATTTTTACAATGGCACTATGATATAATGCCTGTACAATGAGAAACTTCTCAATGTTTCTTATAGCTTCTTAATGTTCTATTGACTTTGTATTAGGGAGGACAACTACAAACATTGATATCAAATATTGGGTTGGCAAAAAAATCTGTTTAGTTTTTTTCTATAAAATAAAAGACACATTTTTATTTTCACGAATAACTTTTTTGACTTGAATATTTTGAGTATGTTGGCTATCTCCCACTATTGGCTTCTAGTAGGTAGAGGCCAGTGGTGCTGCTAAACATCTTCCATTGCATAAGAATTCCACAGCAAAGAATTATTTGGCCAAAATGTCAATAGTACCATGAAACTTTGCAAACCACTTTTGACACATTCCATCAGTCACAGCACCTTCTCCATACACTGCACAAATCTTCTTTTTGTATTTCAGTTATGTTTTTACCTTTCTTGAAATAATATGGCTACACAAAAATTCACCAATTTTGATGTTTTTTTAAATTAATGCTGATATGACATCTGTCACAATACAATGTAACAAAATTGCTTTGAATGAAGTTAAAGGCAACTAAGTACTACTAGAGTTATCTTACGAAGAAAAAAATTAAATGAACTTTATGGCCAACACAATATCTAGAATGAACCTGTACATTCTGCATGTGTTTAAAGGTTTTTCTCTCAGCAAATAACATCTCATTTTGCCAGGTTGGGAGTAAGATTGTAGTTTTGTTATAGGGTCATTTCAGACTACTTCAGTGGCAACTACTTTCAGGGTTTATAGCAGAAACAAAATTGCTGTTTGTGCTAATTAAAGCTTTTATTATTTTAAAGTAACTTATACGGCAGCCTGAGGGAAAGAGGGTGAAAACCCAGGAGAAAGTGATAAGACTTCAGGTGATGGAGAAATAGAGGCACAAGAATGTTCTAAGGGAATACAACCAAAAGGCTGTAGAGCAACAGAGTACTATCACAGCCTGAATTAAAGAGGAATGAATTAGGAGACTCTATGAGACCTGTCTGCAAAGCAATGTGTTTAGCATATTTGTTTATTTGGTTTAATGATGTAAAAGTGTGAGAATTAGTGAGAAAGCACAATATTTTCTCTTTAGATATAAACTTAACAAAGTTAGGAAGTTGTGAGTTTGGGCATTTATCATGCTACTGAAACCCTTGAACCCTAAGTAATTCCATGGCATGTATAACACTGACTTCCATGGGCAGAATACCATGCAATCAAGGAGGATGGATAGACTGTCTCACTTTGCCTGAGAGATTCAGGTGAAATTTGTGCAGAGACTTGAAAGAAATGCAGCATTTCCTAGGGTGGGTGAGAGGTGGGCTAGGGAGGAATGAATTTTAGACAAGTTAATATGTGCAAAGGTATACTGATATAAAACAGAATAGTGCCTTTGAAAACCTTAGAGCATTATTCCAATTGCATTTAACTTCAGTATTTATGTTTTTCAGCCAATTCTCTTACTATATTTCTAACACACATTTCTAGGCTAAGAAATCTTACATAAACACCAAAACAAAGCAAAATTGGTATTAAGTATGAACAATAAAATCTCAAAGGCAATACATACAGGAGATTTAATATGAGTGTTTTATATACATTTCAGTTATTAGCACACAGGAAGATATAACTCATCACTCAAATCCGATTGTTTTACTTGTACAGCAGCCAGTACAACTGCAGTTATCTTTTCAGCCTGTTCGTGTCCACTTGCCTGCTGGTTTTCACCATATATACCTCATACCTTCCATGAAACTAAATTCCCCAACTGTTTAGGAAATTCAAATAGAACTTCTAAATAATTCACACATAGTTTTGGGTAATAAATTACCCAGACTATTTCACCCAGGTCAGACTCCATAGCTGTATACTTTAAAGACCGCGAATTAACTCTTGAGATGGGAAATCTGAAAGTATTTAAAGCCAAAGC
Source organism: Trachops cirrhosus (assembly GCA_028533065.1). NCBI lineage: Eukaryota > Metazoa > Chordata > Mammalia > Chiroptera > Phyllostomidae > Trachops > Trachops cirrhosus. The sequence goes on from CM052542.1 coordinate 56,767,370, forward strand.
CCCTGAATAAGACAAAGAATGAAAAGAAAATAGATGAAGTCATGCACTAGCCAGCTGAGGAGAAAAGGATGCCAAGTAGAGGTGATACAGCAGCATGAAGCAAAGTGGCTTCATTAATACACTGCAAACTACCAGAATGCCACACATGACAACACTTCATTTCCAAACCAAACACAACCAGAGTTTGCCACTGTTGATTCTAAGAAGCAGCTGCCTAATTGCTAAAAAACAGATACTTGAGCAGTTGTTGAGATTTGCAAATGCAAATAAGCTTCCTCACAAATGAATTCCTATCACAGCTACCATGGCTTTCTGCTGAGTTACGCAATGATTGTGATATTTAGCCATTACAGTAATTGAACTTTATAAAGTAATTAGTAGTAGCAAACAGGTATATAAATAGCAGTTACTTAGGTGATAGTCAAATCACAATTTAAAAAAAAAGTAAAGAGCTTTATTACTGTGCTTTCATTTCCCAATTTAAAAATCAGTTTAACCTACTACCAACAATAATTCATTTTAAAATGATAATTTCTTGTCACAAAATATTTATCCTATAAATATTTATTCTGCACCCTGTATATTAAGTATTTTTGATGTAAAAAATAAAAAATATATAGCTATTTTTTGTTGCTGAAATAAAATAGTGCATCAGATGAAGAGCTTAGGGAAAATGATAAATGCTCAACCTCACAACTCCCTAATTTTGCTAAATGTATATCTGAAGAGACAATATTATACTATTCAACTCCCTCAAATGTAACAATTTAAATATTGTAGTGATATATTCTGACTAGCCAAAATTTCATGTCTGACAGTCCACTACTATGAATCATTAATTTTCAAAAAATTATAATGCCCAAAACATGGTACAATTAACACCGATGATATACTGAAGTCAATTGAATTTTGTCTCTATGAGTTGAAAAAAATTTCAAAACCATGGTTAGCAAAAACAACAGTTTTTATTAAAAATTTAATTAAATTTACTAAATCAATAACAATCTTATTAGGTGACAGAAACTGTGTGAGGAAAAGGCTCTATGAAAATGGCAGCTTTTCCTTTCTTGGGGAAGACAGTCTAATGGGAGAAGAACAAGCAAAAAAGACAAAATACTATATTTTGGTAAGTGTTGTAATAGGAGCTGCAGGGGCTCAAAGGAGGTGTTCAATAAAGGTCTCCTACAGACTAGGGATTTTCTTAGTTGGGTCTTCCCAGAAGGAGGCTTTGAGATAAGAAATGGAGTATAATTAGTTTATCTGAGAGGCAGTTGGAGGAAACACCAGCAGGAGGGTGAGGAAGCAAGACAGGGAAGGGATAAAGTCAATTAAATGTGTATTATCAAGTAAGTACCCACCTAGGAGACTGAAGTTTAATCCAACTGGGAGAATCTGGGAAATGATATAGAACACAGGTCTCGGGTTTGTCACCCAAGGGGAGAGGGAGTTAAAGTATTTAAATGCCACCTACCATAAATTTTTGGTTGAGTTCTGCTCATAGGGTTGTGATTCTGTTAAAATTCTAGCCTGCGGAGGGAGAGAAAGAGTCTCGTAGGGAGAAAATTCAGGCACTGACATTACATACTCACTGATGTCTGTGGGAAGATGCATGACTATAATGTTCATTTTACTTTATTCCAAGAACTATTTAACTCCACAGGGAACTCCATTTTTTTCCTATTTATCATGTCTCATGTCTTACTTCTCACTTTACCTCAGTAAGATTGTGAGGCCAATCAATTGCACATATCCCCAATGTCTTTTCCCTTCTTTTCTTTCTTCACACTCATCTGGAAAAATCCCAACCCTGGTTATCAAGTCTTCTCCTACTTTGCATCTAAACCCAACAGTGGACCATGGTTGGAGAAAAACATTCAACTCTACTGACTGCTCTCAGATAAATTCATGATTGCAAACCTTAAGTGGATCCTGAGCACTGCCCAACCGCCCTCTTACTGCCCCCATTCTCCACTCTCGAAGTTGACTATTTCATAATGGCTCAGTGATCAAACTTAGACAAACATGCCCCAGGTAATGGTACTACCTCTTATTTCACTGAGAAAATGAAAGCAATCACAAAAGAAAATATGGCATCTTATCACAGCCAAATCTACTCATGTATCTCCATCTATCATCATAAATTTTATATTTCCGCCTGTTACAACCGATGAACTTTCTCTGTCACTATGGCCAAACTCCTTAATTATATATTGGGTCACATCCTCTTTTGCCAATTCAAGAACTTTATTCCTGGAGTTATCTATCCTCCCAATAGTATAGTCACATCCCTATCTGTATATGATGGATTCCATCAGCACTGAACATATTCTAGGAACTACTATAGTAGTTTGAACTTCAGTAATTAAATAGCAAATTAAATAGTATTTCTAAGGCTCAATTACTGCATCTATCAAAAACAATGATAATATTATCTAACTTTTCGGATTGTTAAAATCAAATGAGATGAAGCCTGAAAAACTTCCTAGATGTTTGACATTGACTAGTAATTTATGAATTCTCAATTTTATACTTAAATACAGTAAAACTAAAATATCTTTTTTCAAGTATTTCTTGATTTGTGCACACATTTTTGAACAGAGACTTATCCTCAAAGCTCACTGTGACAGAATGTGTTTTCCAAAAATGGCTATAATATTTCTGAAGCCACATATTCTTCTAGAACTTTGTCAATCCCCCATCAAGAAGTTGACTGTATGTCTTTCCACCTGAACCTGAATGGTATTGGTATCTCTGACTGTCTTAACTAATAGAGTATATGGCAGAAACAAAGATATGTGACTTTTAAGGCTAGGTGATAAAGGATGATAGAGCAAAAGGGTGATAGAATATTCATCTGTTTCTCTCTCTCTCTGTCTCTAAATGATCACCCTTCAAATTGAATTTAAAAAGCCCAGACCCCATGGACTAGTCTATGTTGAGGCTCCCAACCCTTAGCATGGCTGAGATTCCTAGCTGACAGAGCACCACCTTGCCCGCTATGCAAGTAAGCCATCTTGGAAGCAGATTCTCCACCCTTCAAATGGGCCACCCCATTTGGTGTTGTATACGTCTGAATTGTGTATAATGATGAAAACCCAATAATTTTAAGAGATTTGTACATAGAGTAACACTTGGACTATTGGTGTAATATGAAAAAGGACTTTTGGACCTCAAACTTATTTAACCAAGAAGCAGGCTGAGAAAACAACTTAGCTCCAAACACAACCTACATATAATGGAACAGGAAGCAGAATTCAGACAGCTGAAGCAAGAGTTCTGAAAGCAGACTCAACATCAGTCCCAGGCAGAATAACAACGACCTAACTAAGGGAATGGCTGTGTCTGCCCAGCTGGGTTATGGCCTTGCTGTGGACCAGTAATGGTGCATCCCTTGCTTCCCCCTTTTCTGAATGGTAGAAAATTTTTCTATGCTTCTCTCCTCACAATGGTGTGTTGGATGTTGAATGGAGGTGAGAAATAAGTTTTCTCATTACTTCTTAAAGCATTGGACTGAGCAGAACAGTTTACAAGGAGCTGTATACCCGAAGAATTGTATCACAGACCTCATCTACATTCAGACCTGATTTAAATGGTGAGATCCAAGATTTCAAGCCTGAACTTGATGCCATAATAGATAAAACATTTATAGGACCCCAGGAAATGGTGAATGTGTTTTGTATGTTGGAAAAGTATAAATAATTTTTAGCAGGAGGACAGACAGTAGTAGTTTTAAAATACATCTGCACGTACTTTGACTCTACCTCCATCATCACATGGAGTAGTGTGTGTGTGTGTGTGTGTGTGTGTGTGTGTGTGTAGTCCCTTAAACTTGTGACTTTCTTTTATAACACTGGCTATGAAAATCTTTAGCTGCCATGTAAGAAATCTAGCTACCCTAAGAGTTCCATATGAAGGGACCATAAAGGAAGAGAAAAAGGGATAGAAATATAGAGATATAGAGATGAGACAGAGAGAGAGAGAATATGACTAAACCATTTGAAAAGTCACAAGGAAGAACTTACTAGTCCATCCCTAGATTTAAGAGAAAATTACATTAGTGTTACTTTCTTAAACCACCACAGACTGGGTGGTTTAAACAACAGATATTTATTTTCTCACAGTTCTAGGGACTAGAAATATGAGATCAAATCGTTGGCAGGGTTGATTTCTTCTAAATCCTCTCTCTGTGGCTTCTCTCTGGTCCTCACGTGGTTTTCCCTGTTTTTGTCTGCATTTCTTCTTCTTAAAAGGACACTTGTTTTATTGGATTAGGGCCCACCCATGTGACCTCATTTTACCTTAATTGCCTCTTTAAAAGCGCTGTCTCCAAAAGTAGTCACATTCTGAGGTTCTGGGTGTCAGTCCTGAGCATATGAATTTGGGAGATGAGGAGCGATTCATCCCACAGCATGACAATTTGGGAGTTTCCTCTTATGCAGGCAACAGTAACTAAAACACTGCCTGTTTCCTGATCATATGCTAACATGGTTTACACTACACTTTAACTGGTTCCTCACTTGTTTTTCTCTTTTACCCACTTTTGAACTGTTAGGGGATGAAGTCTTCAATTGTCATTTCTGTAGCCGCTATGCATGGAACAAATTTCACAATCAAAAATAGTCTTGGCATGTGCTAGGTCTTCAGTAAGTGACTGATGATTAGAGGAGTTCCTTAAAGACAGCATCATGTTGTCTATATGCCCCCTTAGCATGAATCTCTTATGAAACTGTCTACCATAACCTATTGCACGATGGAAGAGGAAATGTCACTTTTTCTGGCTACTGCTCAACCTGGCATTTAGGCACCACAATTTCCTGCCTTATTTCAACCTCTCTCTACCACTTGCACTACACTTTAGTAAGTCTGAACCATACGCTCTTTCTTCATTATGTTTCAGAGCTTTCTACTCTTAGCTATGAATAAATGGATGAATAAAGAGGCTGCTTTTCTGCAAATATTTTGACTCCTTTTAATAGTCTAAGATAATTATTACTTCAATAAACCCACACCATTTTGCACTTTAGCATTTATTTATTATATAATATAAGTCATTCACATGTGAACAGTTTCTATCCAAGTTTTGGGGTTTTAAACTGTTATGAGTAGGAAGTACTTCATGCCCATATTTATACTTTCTCAAGTCTTCATGACAATATTTTGTACATAGCTGATTCTCAATTATATGTTAAACTGCATTAAATTGATCAAAACTAGCATCTTTTCTCATGGATATTAAGTATATTGATTTCTAAGGATATTCTTGGTGGTACAGCTCACAAAATGAACAGATATAGAAAGAAATGTTTATAAGGATTGTAATTAAGCATAACAGGTTCTTTCTGACTGTGCAAATAAACTACTTTGCCTGTATATAATTTAGAACTGATTAATTGGCAGCTTAACTTCCAGATCTGATATTATTTATTTGATTATTTTGGCTCATGCTACAGTTATTTTTTGATATTCCATCAGTTATTATGACATATGCTAAGCTCTTCCAACTCAATTTATAAAACATGTGCTTTCAATTAGTGTACCACTCATCTTTTTAAAGGTCATCTTTCATATCTGCTCAGCATATACATGTATGTCTCCTCAAATTCAATAAAGGTTTGAGTTCTTTTTCTCACCTCTCCCCAACCTGTGAATACTACCTCATTGCACTGTGCAAATGTATAAGAATTCCTGTACACTATCAGAACATGTATTTGGCAATACATTGTATTCTCAGGTAAAACCATTACATTGACACCCATAGTGTTGATCTGAATAATTGTAAAAAGAGCAAGTTAGAGTAAGAAATAATCAACTAATCAAAGCACATTTTTTGCTTAAAAGATTTGGCAATTTCTTTGACCAATGTGAACATTTCATGTGACTTAGTGAAAATATCTGTGTGTATAGATATTAGACATAGAAGAGGGACTTGGAGAATTTTCAGCAAAATTGTTCTGTCTCAGAACTGTTCATGACTCTTGTTTTTATTGCTTTATAAATATAATGTTGTAAATGCCAATTCAACAAAGATAAATAAATAAACGGAAAGATGAGTTGTTAAAGGCTTATACTCTACAACATCTTTGTACAATGTTGAATGGTTGACTAGATAGAGCCATTCATAGAATAAAAGTAGGTAGAATTTCTTATCTTTCTCTTCATAGAGTGATTCAAATAGTTGCTTAAGTAACATCTCTTTTCTTTATGGACATTAGAAAAACACTTCAGAAACATTATTTCACTTTCATAATTTTAAAAAACATTTTCAGAAACTTCTATAGCTAAAAGGATTTTAGCAATATTTTTATAAGACTTTAAGTTTCCATTGTTATTGAATGTCAGTTAATTGCTAATCTTCCTCATCTTCTAAAAAAGTATCACTAAAATTATTCATTTCTAATCAACCATAATTACATGTCTACCAACCCAAGAATCATTAAATTAATTGACCTTTAAAGTACCAGCTGAAAGGAAAATATTCATTGAAATTAGTCTTTTAAACACAGTTAAAAGTGAGATTCCAAGGCAGTATTTTTGGTTAAAGTTTTTTACTTTGAAATTCAAATAGCAGAGCAATCTGAATGAATACAGTTATGTCCCTAGCTAGCTTTATCCCTAGCATAAAGAATAAGAAACACTATCTAAATTATTGTCATTTTACACGATCAAGAGTCAACTAAAGTAGCCATAAAAGTAGAAATTATTTAGTCTTTCTAATCTGGACTATTTTTTAAATCCCAGGAAGTGTAAAATTCCTTAATTTGCACCCTGAAAAATGATCCTCCAATCTAATCGGTATAATTACCAACAGGCAGACACAGTGTAATGTATTTAAATGATTCAAAGCAATTGTCTCATGTAATATCTTTTTCATTAAAATAGTATTATTTACATACTTATTACTGTAGTCCACTACACATATCAATATCCAGCTCCAAATACCTTATAGTACAATTTTTGTCCAGATTTATGACTAAGAAAGAGGATACTATAAGTGCTTTGTATGATTTTCATTCATTTGGAATGAGATTGAAAACTTAGCAAACCAAGGCGGACTCTCTTCAACTAAAATTTATCAAAGCTATGCCTGAAAATACTTCATGTTTACCAAAACTTGAATAAATAATTCTTTTCATTATATATCAAACTATTTGAAGCACTTATTCTTTTGTATTATCATCCATCTCTATAATCTTCTCCATGCAGTCTCATGAAGAAAAGTTAAAAATTACGAAAGTAGTGTCTCTTTTCTTCCCTTTCTTTAGCAGGAAAGATGGATGTTTTACTCATGAAAGTTATGAGGTGGAAAAAATTGCTATTCCATTTTGTTTTTCACTTTTGACATGACATAAATTTCAATGAAAACCTTACAGATTCATAGAAAGAAAATAAAAAAACCCCAAAGCCCTCAATAAAAATTTTTCTTGAGAAGAGCATCATTATTTTTAAGTTTCTTAGAAACTTGATTGTCCTACCTCTAGCTTTTTGATCAATTTTATAGTAATTGAGAATTCTTTTTAACATAGGTATTAAAATAATGAAAAAGCTAAGGATTTAAGCAAATGTAAAAGCTACACAATTAGCAGTGGATTTTTAAGGTATATTTTACTGATTTTGCTCTTACAATTGTCCCATTTTTTTTCTCCCCTTCATTCTCCTCTGCCCTGCACTCCCGCTTCCACCAGCATTCCCTTCCTTAGATCATGTCCATGGGTCGTACATATAAATTCTTTGGTTTCTCCATTTCCTCTACCATTCTTAACCTCCCCCGGTCTCTTTTGTACCTACCATTTATGCTTCTTATTCCCTGTACCTTTTTCCTCATTCTCCCTTTTCCTCCTCCCCACTGATAACCCTCCATGTGATCTCCATTTCTGTGATTCTGTTCCTGTTCTAGCTGTTTGCTTAGTTAGTTTTTGTTTTTTTAGGTTGAATTGTTGATAGTTGTGAGTTTGTTATCTTTTTACTGTTCAAATTTTTGATCATCTTCTTTTTCTTAGATAAGTCCCTTTAACATTGTATCTAATAAGGGCTCGGTGATGATGAACTCCTTTAACTTTACCTTGCCTGGGATGCACTTTATCTGCCCTTCCATTCTAAATGATAGCCTTGCTGAATGGAGTAATCTTGGATATAGGTCCTTCCTTTTCATGACTGAAAAATTCTTTCCAGTCCTTTCTTGCCTGCAAAGTTTCTTATGAGAAATCAGCCGATAGTCTCATGGGAACTCCTTTGTAAGTAATTCTCTTCTTATCTCTTGCTGCTTTTAAGATTTTCTCCTCATCTTTAATCTTTGGCAACTTAGTTAGGATGTGTCTTTGAGTGTTCCTCTTTGGGTCCAACTTCTTTGGGATTCTCTGAGCTTCCTGGACTTGTATATCTATTTTCTTCACTAGATTGAGGAAGTTTTCTTTCATTATCTTTTTCAAATAAGTTTTCAATTTCTTGCTCTTCTTCTCCTTTTGGCACTCCTATGATTTGGATGTTGGAATGTTGAAAATTAATATTTCCTTATTTATTAATACTTTAAAATTCCTTTTATTTCCCCTTTTGTATGTTTTTACAAATAGATGCTATACATATTATACATTTATACCTAAAGATTTTATGTTTTGGTATTATTGAAGTGGTGCTTTCTTTAAAATTTATATTCTAATTGTTCATTGTTGATGTATAAGAAATTGCCCTGTGCATATTGTATCCTCCAATCTTATTACACTTTTTTATTAGTTCCAGGAATTTATCTGCAAATTCAATGGGCTTTTCTTCATAGACAATTATATTTTAAAAAAATTTTTTATTGTTGTTCAAGTACAATTATCTCCATTTCCCCCCACTTCTCCTCCTTGCCCTACCTATCCCCACCTCTTATCCTGGACAATTATGCTGTTTGACAATTAAGACAGTTTAGTTTTTCCTTTCAAATCTGCATATTTCTCTTTTATTTTATTTTCTTGTCTTACTGCATTAACTAGGCCTTCTACTACCATTTTGAATAGGAATAGTGCTAGAAAACTAAAAACTAGTGCTAGATGTTTGCCATGTTTCAGATCTTAGGCAGAAAAAGTTCAATTTTCACCATTAAGTATGAAGATAGCTATATATTTTTGCACATTAAAAAATATGGCTGAGGAACTTCTCTCTATTTCTAGTTTTCTGAGAGTTTTATTATGAATAAATATTGGGTTTTCATAGCTTTTCATGCTATAATTGACAGAACATAGGATTTCTTTTCTTTTCCTATCGATTAACAGATATTTGGGTCATTGATCAGCATTGCATTATCTGCAATAAAACCCACTTGCTTTCGGTTTATAGTTCTTTGTTAGTATTTTTTAATATTAATATTTTGTTGAAATCCATTATGTCTATGTTAATGAGACTATTATTCTGTAGCTTTCTTTTCTTGTAATGTCTTAATATGGTATTGGTATTGGAGTAATGCTAGACTCACAAAGTAAGCTAGGGGTTGTTTTCTACAACATCTATATTTTAAAAGAAATTGTGGAGAAATGGCATTATTTATACCTTACATGTGTAGTTGAATTCACCTGTGAAAATTTCTGGGCCTATTGTTTCCTTTCTTAGAAGGATATTAATTATTAATTCAATGCCTTTAATAGATACAGGGTTAATTTGGTTATCTAATTTTTCCATATGAATTTTATAGATTGTATCTTTCAAAGAATTTGCCCATTTTATCTATCAAATTTGTGGATATAGAGTTGTTCATAGTATTCCCTCATTATACTTTTAATGTCTATAGAATCAATAGTGTTGACTCCCAGTTCACATCTTATGTAGGTAATTTGTATTCTTTCCCTTTCATTTTTGCTGGTTGGTTAAGCCAGGAGTTTATTGATTTTATGAGTATTTTCAAATAATCAGATTTTGGTTTTATTAATTTTTTTCTATTGTTTTCCTGGTTTTGTTTTTTATAGTTATGCTCTAATTTTTATTTTTTCTGATGCTTGATTTATGCTGAAATTGTACTTTTTTATTAAAATGGAAGCTTCAGTTATTGATTTTAGATGCTTATTCTTTTCTAATATGCATCTAAAGCATAAATCTTTCCTCTCAGCACTGCTTTCACTGTTTCCTATGCATTTTGATAAATTGTAGTTTCATTTTCACTTCAAAATATTTTTAACAATTTCTCATGAGGTTTTTCTTTGACCCATATGTTATTGAGAAGTACATTGCTTAATTTATACATATTTGGGAATTTACCAATGATTTTTTTATGGATTGCTAGTTTGACTCGGCTTTGTGAGAACATACATTGTACAATTTCTATTCTTTCAAATTGTTAAGATGTGGTTGTGGGTCGGGAATTTACTCTGTCTCGGCAAACGTTCCATGTGAGTTTCAGAAGTGTGCACGCCGCTGATGTTGGATGGCGTGTCCTCTGAACGTCCACTGGAACACGCTGATTGACAGTGCTGTTCTGGGCAGCCATAGCTTTACTTACTGTCTCTCTGCTCATTTCCTGGCTTTTGTCGGCTTCTCAGTCACTGTCCAAGAGGAATGAACTTTCCAATTATAATAGTAGGTTTGGCTATTTCTCCTTGCAGTTTTATTGATTTTTGCCTCATGTATTTAATGCTGTGTTCTTAGGTTCATGTTCATTTAGGATCGCACCTAAGAACAGATTTCTTTCTCTGAAGTTTGCATTGTCTAAAATTAGTACAGCTACTACCCTTTTATTTCGATTAATGATATTATCATATAGATAATACTCTATAGCCAGGTTAGGAAGTAAAGGGTAGAGGGGAAAAATTTATACAACTAGAGAATCACACAGTAAAACTGAGGTATTAATTAAACTACATTTTATTATGTATATAATATGGTTCTAATGTGGTTAATGTTCTCACTGAATAGTAAATTTATTTCAGGCATTGATTATATCATATTTACACCTCTCTCACAATGTTTATTAAATAACTTGTATAAAGTAAATACTGTACTTAATATTATGCTGTGTTAATAAACAATATTTTCATATCTGATTACTATGTTAATTTATATAATTTAGTTGTTACTATAGCTGTTATACATAACTATGTTGTTATGTTATACATAACTATGTTATGTATGTTATTTTAATAGATAATTGTTGAACAAATGAATTATCAAACTATTAGGAGTTAGTAACGCATCTTGCCTGTGTGGACCAGAAATGTTTATGCTAGAGAACAGAAAGAACTACAATATGCAAGGTGAAAGCATGAACACTCTTAACAGATTTCTTATGAATGTAGACTTTGTTCTGCAGGAAGTGTGAAGGCAAGTAGGGTCTTTATGAAGTCAAACTCTTAAGGTATTAAAATAGTGGCAATATGTAGGCTATTACAGAGGGGCACAGATGGATGGTACTATATGAGCTCAGTGTCTGGAAGAGATTAGAGTTAACTTTGCAATAAGTATATACTGTAAAAAGAGTAATACTGTTGTACTTTACATACTTATTGAGGTGAGAGAGAGGTTCACTGAAGTTTTTCTGGATAATGAAAATTAAATAAAATTAATTATAAAAATATTACTTTAATTCTTATGTACCCTGAGTGGAATTAGAGAAATAAGTACAGTAACTGAGAAAAATCTTTCAAAATAAAACTAATATTGGAATAAAAATATGCTTACTTAAAACCCCCCAAAATATGATTTTATATCACTATAAGGTAAATCATTAAACAATACACACTAAATCAAGAAAATAGATGAAAAATGTAATTTTGAATTTTGAAGCTAATCTAAATGTACTTATCAGGAAGAGATTAAACTAAATTCTAAATCACATGTCGTAGATCAAGATGAAACAAAGATCAAGATGAAATTCTAGTATTCTGAAATATCAAGGTCTATTGCTTTTCAGGAACAGTATATCCATGCTGGTGAGTTTATGCCATGTCCATTGATATTTTCGATTTCCTAGAGCCTTACATTCTAGATTCTTACCTACAGGAAGACTTCACTCTGAAGAAATGGTGAGTGACAGATACAACTCCGGTCTAAGGTGCAGAAAACCTGAGCTGCCACTCAGCGTGTTCGGGTGTTTGGGTAAGACTCTTAACTCCTCTTTGTCTCAGCTTCCTCTGAAGTGAGAAGGTTGGATTTAATTCTAAAGTAACAAAATAATGATTAGGATTTCACCACTTGGTTCTTTTTATAATAGATTAAAGGGGAACTTACTATAACCTAATGATTTTGGTTTGTATATTTCACATGCAAATAAAAATTGAGTAACAAAATCTTAGGAGAGTATTAAACATCTGAAACATGGCATGAAAGATATTCCAGAGAAACTTTAATTGTGTGTATATATACATATACATATATATGTATATGTATATATATTCCTAATGGCCTAGATGTCCCATTGTCAAAGCAATGATTAAATTAAAATTATCCCTGAACATTTGTCATAAGACTGGAAGAGAACTTGAGTAGCTAATTCTTACATCCATCTCAAAAATATGCCAAATTTGTGTTTATAAACAATCTTCATTAAAGCTGACAGGCACTGTTGATCTGAGTTAAATCCCTAATTCTGGGCATCCAGGGCCTCTGTCCTCTCTTTCTTCATCTCATATTGTTTTCATGATGAGATAAATTAAAATTCTTATTTGTTATGCATTTGGTGTACCACTGCTCTTCCTGCTCATCTGTGCTTACGAGATTTTACTCAGCTTGTATAAGTGTTCGTGAGCCTTCAATTTTGAACAGCTGTGAGGAAGGCTGGTTAACTATTTGTAAACACCACCCAACAATCCTTGACAGCAATCGCAGTCTTGCAGAGTACTGAAGGGCTATTTTATTGGGAATGATAATGAGGCTGTCCTGTCCAGGCATCTAGGTATTTATTACACACCAATACTGAACATTATCACTTAGTTGTGTGGTGCAAAATAATTAGTCAAATGTTTGTAGGAGGTTGTATTCACAGTGGGGGAACTGATATATATAGCTATGGCCTTTATTTAAATAATTCAAATGTATACCATTTTTGAGTTTTCTCACTACCTGCTTTGGTTAGCTTTGAGAACAAACACAGAATTTTATATTGTAAGTTTCTCCTTTTTTACTAGAGTAAAATTATATTTTATTAAATGATTAGTATACATAGTTTATAGCCTATAATATATAATATATACATTTTATATAAATATGTTATTATGAAGACACATACATTTTTCTTATATGGTCACTGAGCTTAGAAATAGCAGTCTGTCAGAGGGGAGGGAGGAGGGAGAACTGGAAGAGAAAACGTGTGGGGATTAACCAAAAAACATACATGCATAGCTCATAGACACAGAGAATGGTGCGGCCAAACCTTAGAGAAAGGGTGTGGGGAATGGGTGGAGGCAGGCAAAACAGGGATGGGGACCTCTGTATTGGTGTCAACAATAAAAATAAAGGGGAGAAATAGCAATAGCTTTTATTGTATCAGTTACAGGTTTGATCTAAGGAGACACTGTCAATAATGGGGTTCTTTAATAGAGAACAATCACTACTGAAAAAGGGCCTGGCACCTATTAGGACATCAGTAAATCATTGTTAAATAAATGCATAAAAAGTTATGAAGAGTTTCACTTTTTTCTGAGAGAATGAGCTTATTAAGTTGCAAAGATGCAAATAAATCCTTGCTTTTTCATTGCAATTTGGTCTGGGCTGCTCCCATCTTTATGCATGTAGTTTTATATAGCAAAATCTTTATTTCACTAAGATTATTCTGTAGACTTCTATATATACTTTGTGCACAATTTGCATGAAGTATGTACAATGCTGAAGTATTTATGTTGTTGCTCATGTGATTGAGATGTATTTTTATATTTTATTCTCAAACTAGTTATGATAGTAATGGTCGGCATAAAAATAATGTCACTTACACTACACTATCTAATTGATTAAAAAGCTGTGCCTACTACATGAAAGAAACAATGCTAGGCATTGAAACAAGTGGTGAAAATACAGAGAATCTGTCTTCAAGGAGCTTTTTAGTCTAGATGGGTCAATAACCCTGCCTTGAAGATCAGAATGGAAGAATTCTAGTTGAAACTGTTAGGAAACCATTGTCTCATGGCACTCTTCTTTTTAAACCTCTTGCTAACAGAAACACTGACTGCCTTTGTCCTAAACTGCCTTTTCACCAATGTTTACACAGTGAATAGCCTTGGAAGATAAAATATTTCAATCTAGAGCAAAGGGCAGATTTGCTTACAATCCTGGAATATATAGTGTCCCCCTTGGCAGCAAAAGGCAGATATGCTTACTGACAATTATAAAAGTTAGCTTCTCTAAGCTCAGGGTTGCTCTCCTGTAAGGTGACTCCCTGCATGTGTAAGTTTGTCCTTCTTCACATCACCCTGTGGGAGTTGGGCTCAGAGAACCAGAGCAAATACAGAAACTCTGCTACTGCTATTACTGTGAATAATAAAGGTCTTTATCCCTAGCCCAGGAATATCATGTCTTTGATTAGCTTTCATGAAACTGTGGCAGGCTAACTTAAAAACAAGAATAGAACCTCAGGTCCTTTACAATTCTTGACAGGGACATGAAGTCAGAGTAGGACATAGACAAGCCACAACAGGACAACAGTAGGGGTGTCAAAGAGAGCATTGCAAGGAAAGAACCATCAGATTCATACACTGGGTTTATTCAGTATTGCAGAAGCAAACTTGGGGTGGGGGATATGAATGGGAAAGACCCAAAATTAAATGGGTAATCATAGCCTAATTTATTGAGTGCTCACTATGCACCAAGCACTTTTTTCTTCACTTTTCAAAACTTGCCTTACTTCCTTTTCAACAACCTATAACATAGGTATAAGAGCTATCCCAATTATGTAGAAGAGGAAACAAAGGCAGAGAATGGATAGGTAATTTGTTCAGGTTTTCACAATATGTTAGAGGTGGAATCAAGATTCAAACTCAAACAGGGTGATTCCAGAGCACATGGCTCTTGATACTGCACCACATACCTGGCAAGGGTCTTGGACTGAAGCTATACCATGAAGGGTTCTGTAAAGCACAATAAGTATGATGAGCTTTATGCTGAAAGGAGGGGAAATGACCAGATCAGTAAGAAAGTATACGAGTATAAATACATTCATGTCGCGATACACACACACATGCACTGATTTGTTTAAAGTGCATGTTATTGTACTCTAAGCTCCAGGAGGATGCTGATTTGTGCATTGCTGCATTTGACATCTAACACAGTAGATACAGCGCCATAATGCAGCAATGTGGAATGTGGGTTGCCCTGCCCTGGTGAACACCTAAGGCTCTGCCCCTTACTACATAGCCACAAGATTTTTAAAAAAATGGCCCAAATGAAAGAATAGATCAACGCTCCAGAAAAAATATAACTAAGCGATTATCAGATAGCCAACCTATCAGATGCATAGTTCAAAACACTGGTAATCAGGATGATCACAGAACTGGTTGAGTATGGTCACAAAATAGAGGAAAAAGTGAAGGCTATGAAAAATGAAATAAAGGAAAATGCACAGGGAACCAACAGTGATGGGAAGGAAACTGGGACTCAGATCAAGAGTTTAGACCAGAAGGAAGAAAGAAACATCCAATCAGAAAAGAATGAAGAAACAGAATTCAAAAAAATTAGGAGAGGCCTAGGAACCTCCAGAGCAACTTTAAATGTTCCAATATCCAAATTCAGGGATGCTGAAGGAGAAGAGGAAGAGCAAGAAATTGAAAACTTATTTGAAAAAAATAGTTAAAGAAAACTTCCCCAATCTGGCAAAGGAAATAGACTTCCAGAAAGTCCAGGAAAGTCAGAAAGTCCCAAAGAAGTTGAACCCAAGGCAGTACACACCAAGACACATCATAATTACATTAGCCAAGATTAAAGATAAGGAGAGAATTTTAAAAGCAGCAAGAGAAAAGGAGATAGTTACCTACAAAGGAGTTCCCATAAGACTGTCAGCTGATTCCTCAAAAGAAACCTTGCTGGAAAGAAGTATTTGAAGTCATGAAAGGCAAGGACCTACATCCAAGATTACTCCTCCCAGCAAAGCTATCATTTAGAATGGAAGGGCAGATAAAGTGCTTCCCAGATAAGGTCAAGTTAAAGGAGTTCATTATCACCAAGCCCTTATTATACAAAATGTTTGAGGGACTTAAGAAAAAGAAGATAAAAAATATGAACAGTGAAATGACAACAAATTTACAACTATCAACAACTGAACCAAAAATAAACAAAAACAAACTAAGCAAACAACTAGGACAGGAACAGAATCACAGAAATGGAGATCACATGGAGGGTTAGCAACAGGGGAAGGCGAGGGGGAGGAAGGGGGGAAATGTATAAGGAATAAGTAGCATAAATGGTAGGTAGAAAATAGACAGAGGGAGGTTAAGAATAGTATAGGAAATGGAGAAGCCAAAGAACTTACATGTACGACCCTTGGACATGAACTAAAGAGAAGGGAATGAAGGTGGGAGGGCATGTGCAGCGTGAAGGGGAATAAAAGGGGAATGTGGGACAACTGTAATAGCATAATCAATAAGACATATTTTTAAAAAATCTATTATTACAGAAAATTTTTGCTACCCGATTTCTTATGTAAATGACACTTTAAATAAATATAGTTATTAAATATATTGGATCCATTTTTTTAACTTTATAGTACAATACCAGAAACAAATAAAAATAAATGAAAGAGAGATGCAGACCAAGATAAAACTATGAGAATATGTTATGATTGTTTGAAAGACAAAAAGTAATTACAAAATTATTGGAATTTGAAGTTTTACAATAATCACCAAATTACTTAATTCATTTGAAATACAGTTTTGAGTACATGCCATTCATCAGGTACTCAATAGCATAGATTTTTTTTAAAAAGCTCATAAAAGAAATCACAATATGTCTCTTCCTCCACTTTCTGTTGTGTTCTTTAGCCTAGACTGCCACAACTGCCCTTTAATTACCTCTGATTTTGTCCTTTTCCACAGTATACAAGTATGTGTGTATGTGCATACATGTATGTGTGCGAAATTTATAAGAGGTGTGTGTAATGGTAATACTTACAAAACAGTCAGTCCAACCTCTTTGATATTAGCTTTGTAGTTGGATATAATACGAAACTCCTAGAACATGAAATACGATGTACTGAAGTACAATTCTATTTTATAAGTGATGCTATTGGCCTCTGTCTATCCCTGTCCTACTGCAACCTGGTTATTGCATTAGAGAACTGCACTGACTCAGCTGGGTGGCGTATTATCATACCCTGGTTAAGTTGGGGCTTTTTAAAAAATTGAAGCTTGCATTGGAAATCTAGATTTCTTAATTTTTAGCAGTCATATGTGCTGCCATGAGAGAAGCAATGGAATTGAATAACAGGACTCATTTTTACGTTCTGCCCAGACTTTTGTTTTTCTCTTCTATGAAATGGCAGTTTTAAAAAAGTCTTTTAACTTTCTTAAAGTTAACAGCTGTCATTGGGCAGGCAGTGCCTCTAATACTGGTGGTGCTGGAGGTGATGTTGTTGGTAAACAGGTCAGGTTTTGCTCCTTCTAATCTTTCCTTTGATGCACTCCTAGTTGGGTTAAAGTTGGGTTAAAAATTGTTAAATACAGGGCTTGTTGTTTTTACATGGAGTTAAGAACTTGAGGTTCTGATTTAACTCAGGATCAAACCTCAGAGCAAAGAATAATCATTGCAAAAGAAGTGATAAAATTAATGAATATAATCAATCAATTAATCTTTCTTATATTCAATTAATCATAATCTAATAAAATAATTTGATTTAACAATACATTGTATTACATGTGGTTAAATTTCATCTATTATTTAATAATTTTAAAATATGTGAATTAATTCTGTATCGCTAACCTTTTAGAGACATATTATATAAGAGTAATTTAATATTATTCTCTGTATTATTTATGCATTTACTTTTTGTTAGGATGAGGTGTTGGTAATTGCATAATCAACCATTGTGGTAATCACGTGACTTTCCTTGGTTAGCTTTATTTAAGCTCAAAACATTGATTCATCCTTAGATTTCCAACATAAACCCTATCTTGTGGTAAAACCTATCTTGAATGAAAATAAATTTTTTCATTAACTCTGTGTTATCACTATACTTGTCAATTGCATAGATTATTTCAATGATTTTGACAAAATATTTTAAGGCAGAAATTCTTTCCTCAGTTTTTCTAAGATTAGTCTCAGAAAAGTTGAATAAATTGTCTAAGATTTCACTAGTAAATAAATAAAAACTAAACTTTAACAGTAAGTCCATATGATTTTTTAAACCAAATTGTTTATCCTGTGACATATTATACTTTCATTAATTGTTAAATTATATTTGCATATAATGTCTTTAATATTTTCCTTTTCATTAATAAGTAGCACCATTCTAATTTTTATCATTGCTTTTATCAACTTTGAAAATAAAAAACATAGGAGGAATTTTAAATGAGAAAAATTGTAAACTACATAAATATGGCAGCCTAATAAAGTATGTTATTTTCCAGAAAAAAATATGATGCTCAAAAATTAAGAATATATTAAAACCTAAACAGAAAATAAAATTATTATAGAAAAAATAGAGAAATGGACAAAAAGAAACTTTCCAAAATGAAGGTAAACAAGGATTTAAGTTCAAATTGTTTCAAAATTTCAACTAACTACTTTTGCTAATTTTATTTATTTTCTATTTAAATTTTGTTTAAGTTTTTGCCAATAACTAAGAATATAATATTTGCAACATCTTTTATTAAATCAGCTTACCATTAATAACAATGTATGTCAAAGGTAAATTACATTAATAACAAAGAAAACCTAAGTTCATTTTTTAATGTTAATGTAGAATCCAAAATATAATTAGATCCTAATTAAGAATTAGAATCTATCATATTTTTATTTTTAAGATTTTTTAAAGATTTTATTTATTTATTTTTACAGAGAGTGGAGGGGGGGAGAAAGAGAGGGAGAGAAACATCAATGTGATAGAAAAATCACTGTTTGGTTGCCTCTTGCACACATTCATTACCAGGGACCAAACTAGCAACCCAGGCATATTCCATGATTGGGAATCAAACCAGTGACTTTTTGTTTTGCATGGTGACACCCAACCAACTGAGCCACACCAGTCAGGGCAAATCTACCAGTATTTTTAAAATAAGCATAACCCATAAACATTTGTAACTGGAATGCAAGGATGGTTTGATTTTAGGAACCACTGTTATTCATCATGTCAACAAGTTAAAGTGTAATATATATATATATATATATATATATATATATAATATTGTAAATAAGATGTAGATTAAACTGCAAGATCTCAAAATAATACCAGACAGGTGCAAGGTAGACTAATTAGTTAAAATATTGTGCACTGATAAAAAATATCCCAGATAGGTGACTGATTTTGAAAATTTTGAAAGTCCTGGAGAACATAGAGAAATAAAAAATAAATCCTCCAAACTGTTACCTTTAACTGGAAAATAATTAATAATCCCAAAGGACTTTGTTTTTTTATTTTTATCAAATAATTTGTCACTAGTCCTTGAGACATTATCTTGAGAAATTCCAGGAAAAAATAAGTATAAAAGAATTTAAACCCTCAAGTTTAAAAAAAGTAAATTTGCAGAAAAAAAATACTTCATCATGTATACTTAAGATCTCTATAAGAAAGTGTCATATTTATTTTTTAAGCAACTAGAAACTATAAGTTAGTGGAAATGTTAGGAGGAATACTATGCTGGACGTTTATAGATTTTTGCCTTCTACTCTTTCCTTTAAGAAAAAATGAATGGAAAATAAATCTCACTCCCAATCCTGAAGCCTAAGAAAAATGAATCCATGCTTATACCATACCAGTTGGTTCCCTTCACCAAAGAATAAATGAAACTGGGCTCAGGATCCAAGCTAGGGCACTTCCAGCTTTCCGTTCAGTAAATTTAAAAAAAGCAATAGTGCTCCATTCCCAGTTAAATCTGGATTCTTGAAGAAGAAATGTAAAACTTACAGAGCTGAACGTGGCTCTCATATTTCCCAATTTGTAGAGTAAGATGTAGAGAAAACTGGTCCATAAAATAAAAACTGATAAAGGACATAAAATGATAAAAGCCATAGAAAGACATGGAGAGTAAGATGGAAAATGTAGATATGTTTCTCATAGTATGTTGAGTCCTGGTGCCAGGCAATGCTTGGCTCAGATGTAGTTTCTCATTTCCTTGTGAAATATCCCATAATCCTTATATTTTACTATCCATTATTTGTAAGCTAGAAAATGGATGTATTGTTTTTAAAAGATCAAATTATTTGTTTTTTTATTTCCTTTAAATTATAATCTCCTTGACTTCCCATCCATTAAATCAAATCATTTCCATGATTCAGGAGAAATTTTGATAGATACTGGAACAAAGATATCAATAATATATATGGTAAATTTATTTGGTGCACCAACAAAACAGTAGTTTTACAATCTAGCTAAATTGTAAAATACAATTTTAATAAAATAAAGTAAATAAGTACAAAATAAAATACAAAAGAATTTATACATTCCAATTTTTCTTGCATGTTAAACATTGTAACACCCAATGGTGCATAGATTCAAGGTCATGACTAACTGCGTGCTTGTACATGACTAATGTTAAGCTGTAGCGTTTAGACCATCATGCATTTAAACCATCAGTCTGGTTATAAGGAAAGATGTGTTTGGTGCTATGTACCCAAAATGAGTCACTTATCAAAATATTTTTGCAAGTGTTGTGAAAAGTATTTATGCCTCGAGCACAGCAATATTGTTTGCGATGACTGTTACAAATGTTTTGCAAAACCAACTATTGAAGATTCTGGTTAATTAACATTAAAGACTTTTTTGGTTGTATTTTTTAGCAATATCCATGCTTCCATTATTTAAAAACAAAAAAAATTCTTTATGTTTTTTATACTTCTTTGTTTAATAATTTCTAGATTGTAACTGAAAATAAAGTCATGTATTTTATTATATAAAAATAATAAATGCAAATTTGCAGTGTTTTTAATTTTGTTCACATCTCAGTACATACTAGTAATGAATGCATCTCTCAGCTACATGCATCCTATGCTGTAAATTTTTGACCCAACCTCCACAGGATTTGAAACTAAATTTGTAAACCTGAAAATTTTGTTTTACTGTGTAGGATATAAGTAGAAAGCAAGCAAGCATGAGATATCACAGAGAGAATACATGAGATATCACAGAGAGTCTTTAAAATGATAGGGTAAGAGAGAGAGAAAGAGAAAGAGTAAAAGATCAGATGCCTATTCTACCCCAATGCACTTCACTTTAGAATTAGCCTCAAGGTGAAGATGGGGTAATGACAGAGAAACCCAGAGGTATATGTGTGCACGTAGGGGAGGTGATAGAAGAGAATGAGACTGGGACCCACCACCTGTTGTATCTAAGCAGCGGTCCACTTGGCTGAATATCCCACACCAGCACTGGACACACACAGCCGAGCTGTGATGGCTAAACAGCTACAGACTACATCCAGACCTACTCTCACTCTTGTTTCCTCACCCTCTGTACCTAATGAGGGAAATGCATCAAAGTCATCAGGTGCCCCCAGAGGAAAACAGAGAAATCATTGGTTCATTACAGAGCAGTTATTAAGGGGTGTGGCTGGGGTCAGAAGAACTTTATGTTTGAGATTCAGCCAAGCAGTAGTGTTGGGAAAGGCTGAGGTGAGTCCACATCATAGCATGAGTCTGTTTATGGAACAAAAGGGACATCTAGGCACTGACTGTGCACAGAAAACAAAATAAAACATATTGTAACTTTCATCAGTCACGGATACCAAAAGCAGATGACAGGAGGATGAACAATAACCCAATGGGGCAAGGGACCTCCCAGTGAAGGCCACTACTCACATGTAAGATTTTCTGATGCCTCATGCTGTGTCCAGCAGGCACCTTGGCTAGGAGAAAGACAAAAGGGCAGCGGTAACACCAAAGGGACAATTTTAAAATGAAAGAGAGGTTACCTTTCAATGACATATTTAAAATCCCATTCATCCTCGCTCCTCCTACTGCCATTAAAGAGAATCTAAAATTGAGAAAAATATGAAAAGAGTTGCTGATAAAAAAGAATGTTTAACTTTTTTCCATGTATGTATTTAGCAGATGTCAAGTTTAACACAGATCCTACAGTAGCAGCAATACCTAATTTTTCTTACTTAAAACCAAAGTTCTAACTAATGCCAGTACTGAGCAGAGAAACAAGAGCCTGATTTATTACTGCTGACTTTACCCCTACACCAGAAGTAATATGACACCTATGGTAACCAGAAGTAAGACAGTGACCACACTTATACTTCTATTATGTCATAGCATGATCATCCTTATATAATTGTTGATACATATATCTACATCTGTTTTTTTTTCTGCAAAAGATGATCACAATTACCCTTTGGTTACCATTGGTTTAAGGCCACTGGAAATTAACCAAATAAATTTAGTATAGATAATTCTTACCTTTAAATAATTTATTGAATTAAATAATTTTGGAAATCAAAAATTTAATTTTGATATCTATTTCCTTTATTCAAATAGTTTCATAGCACTAAAACGAAGAATGCTCTCAAGAGAAAAAATAATATAAGTAGAAGTTACTTAGGTCAATGGTTTATATCACAGGTGGCAAACACAAGACCCGCGGGCTGAATCCAGCCCTCCACCTTGTTTTATCCAGCCCGGCACTTTGTTTCTACCCGGTGGCAGCACCAAGCTTCTTGTCCGTAGTTAAGGAATAGTTCCATTTATACAGTCCTAAAATTACATTAGGCCCTTTGATGGCAACCTCGAGGCTGATGTGGCCCCGGTGAAAATGAGTTTGACACCCCTGTAAATGATCTCAACCAGTAATAATGAAAAGAATCCTTTCAACTCATTGCCTTCCCACAAGCTCTTGTGAAATAAGTTTTTCCCCTGATGAACCTCCAAAGGTACCTGAAAATGCACACATCATACAACATTGCCGGGTGCAAGTGCTAAGACATGTGTTGGCCGTCCTGGTGAAGAATTAAGGTGCCTCATTTTTCTTATGCGCTTTCTCCATCCTTCAAGAGAAGTTGAGGGCAGAGTTGAAGGATAATCATGGGTCAGTATACAATAAATAGAAAGGGAAGAAAGTGAGTCCATGGAGTTTCTATTCTGCGGGTCAGTTTGGTCTTGCTGAGTCAGCTAAGACCCAGCTAGCCATCTCCACTGTGGAAGATGTGCACAGCAGGACTCTGCAGATTCTGCAGGTCCTTAAGAAATAGGTTTCACGATGTCCAATTACAGCAACTGTAATTAAAGCAACCCCTTTTCTTCAGATGCTTGGGGTATTTTGATTAATTGAGAAGTCTCTAAATCAATGATCTCTGCAAGTTCCCTAGATCTACAAATAGCAGTTTGGACAGATTGGGGTTTTTTTATCTGCTTTGAGTGACTGTGCTGGGCCACATCTGATGCTTATTCCACCAATTGCTCTCTTCCCTTTCAGAAAACTTTACATCTAAATAAAGAGCCCTGAGAGACAATCTCTTTCAGAATTGATTTCATTATGTCTTTGCTATTAGTGATGTTTATAGGATATGAAACATTAAATTATGACCCTGTAGGATTCTGGAACTTTTGCTCATCCAAAATGTCATTTTATTTTATTCTTTAGGGTAGTGCTTTTTATATACTAATGTAGGATTTGGTGGTAGACTGTAATTAAACTATAGTCACTGGGCCTAACTTTCACAAGCGATTAGATGTACTTGCTTTTTTGCCCCTCTACAGAGAATATGTGCTGGCTTTGTGGAATCACTAAGATGTATCGCTCTGCCCCCACTTTCCTTTCAGTTCCTGCTTGGTGCAAAGAGAATGCACAGCATTCTGCAATGTTTTTGCTTTATTATTGCTTGAAATATCAGCCTCACATTCCACTAGAGAAATTGAATGGGTACAGGAATGTAAAGTACTATTTAAGCATCTCTTGATGTTCCCTGCATCTTTTATTTCTTTCCCACTGTATAACCTTTCTACCCTTCCTACAATTCCACTCCTTTTTTGTTACACACAAAGCTGAAAATGGGCAGGGCTCAAAGGCCTAGAACATCTTATACTTCTGCAAGAATACAAGAGACTTGATTATGACATAACTCTCTGGATATTTTTCATATTACAAAAAGTAGGAAAACAAACCCAAGTCAGAATTTAGAGTTTAAATAACAAGAAAATTGGCATTTACAGGTATCAAGGTATTGTCACAATTGAGCTAAGCACTTTTTCCCAAATGATTCCTTTTATTTACTTTTTGAACATATCTGCATACATGATGACTGCATTGTGAATCCTATGTACTCTTGAGAAAGGACTTTGATGGAAATCATTAAATATTGTTTCCTCAATAATTATGTGGTTTCTGTACCTGGTGATAGAGATAGCTAAAAGACCATATTCATCATTATAATCATTTCCAAGTAATTTATTGGGGTTTTAAAAATTATAAATAAATGTCACTGCTCTGCTATAATCCCAAAGGGGCTTATGAAAAATACATATATACACACACATATGGCACATGTACAATTTTACATATTACATGTTATTAAGGAAAACCCATGGTAGAAGTCTCTCAGGCACCCAACATTCTTGATTCCCCATAGCAATATAGTTTTTGGATCAGTCAAAACCCCACAGAGACATAGGCAAGGGTTCGCATCTTTTATGCTGGACCGCCTCAGGATACACTAATTTGCTACAGCTGTGCCCATGCCCATTCACTCCTAGGTTCCTGGCAAGCCTGACCTTGATGGTTGACAGGTGTGGAAGCAACCCCCTCAGAGGGGAAATAAATTAACCCGATTTCTGCCAGAGCCCTCTTCTGCCTGAATGGGGATAATTGTCACTTCTCAGCATGGTCAACCAGTATGAATTTTTTAATCAGTCAAAGAATGTTGTGGTTCTGAAAGCCCTGGAGCACAGGATTATAACTACAGACATTACCTAGAGTTGGAAAGATAAAGATAGGCAAAGGCTGGTTCAGTGCCACGTCAGTAGACCCTTTAACATTCTTAGAAAAGGAAGTATCTAGAAGGTCCTGGCTCGTTTTCAGAAAAGGGAGACACCATTGCTCTGTTCCTTCTTTACATTTTCTCCTCTTCAGAAAAAAAGGGGGCTTTTATAAATGTTTTAAAAAATAGAGAAATGGTACTTTTTTTTTACTATTTTAATTATTTGATTTGTTTTGTTTTCTGCTTGGTGCACAGTCAGAGGTAAACTAAAAAGGCTCGTGCTGCTTGTGGGCTATCGTAAAAAGCTTCAATGACAGTGGGAAATTGCTTTTGTGATGAAGGGAAGCATTAATAAAAGCTTATCTCATATTTACCCTATTAAATTGGCCCTATAGGAGTTCTTTAAACTATCCCATTGGCGGTGGTTAGTTGATGCATAGGTTGTGAAATGTTCTATGTCTGTAGGTGGTGGTTGAGTGTAGGGATATCTACACTTTTCTGATCTGGTTTAGTATGTCATTGTAGATTCATTTAAATTTTTTGTCACCTTGGGACCTGGTAACACGTTAAGACTTTGCCCCCATAAAGAAAATAATTGTTTCTTTAAGAAAATATAACATTTTGCTTCCCACAAAGGGTGCTCAACACACTAAATCATTCCACCTGTGGCTTCAGGGCTTCAATAAACAAAAGTAGCTGGGGATTTTTTTCTTCAATTTAGGAAGAAAAATATCCAAAGCAAAATCAAGCAGTATATTTTAAAATTCAAATTTCCTGAACTGCCCCAAATTCAACGATATATTTGAGATACCCAAGAAAGTGCACTAAATAACATTTATAGCTCACTTGGGAGTCTTTCCGTTGAGTCAGAGAGTAAGAAAAGATTCATGTGGCTCAGCTGTCTAAGGGTATTCAGCATGAGAAAGCAGCATGCAGTGAAGGCTCCCCGAGGATGGCCTATCTTATTCCTACTGTTGTGCCATTCCTTAATGCTTGTCTTCTCACCCTCAACAGCATGACAGGTGCTCTGCTCAGAGCATCTGCAAAGGCAGTTAGTAGAAGACAGGATCCTTTATAGAAACTCAAATGTTCTCTCTGGAGGATTCACTTGATAATGATACATGTTTGATATCTGGAAGAATTCTATTTCACTTTATTTTTATTTTTGAATCTTAAAATTTTCTCTGGTGAAAGGTAAGGGAATTTACATCTACACAGCTTCTAGTTTGGGGTCAAGTCATTCATAAAGCTTTGAATCATTTGGTTTTTCACAACCAATCTATACAGCATAGATTTTTTTTCATCCTTACTATGTTGATGAAAAAATATAACCACGGGAGGTTTAATTCCTGCTCAGCCAAATAATATATGTGAGAATTCCAATATTTATCCTGGTTGCTTAGATCCAAGACCATCTTCTGTCTTTGGTATCAAGTTTCCTCTTCTGGGAGAAATTTTTAAGATTTTCCTTAGAAATGGTAGTGTGATGAGTCTTAAAATTTTTCTAGTTCAACTCCTCTTCTTTTAACACAAGTAAAAATGAAGACCTATACAGAGAAAAGTCTAGGACCAAATCACAGTTGGATTTTTTTTTTGTATAAGTGGTATATGCTTCTTTAATCCATTTTGGGGGGATATAATATATGTATAATTTACTTAGGCTTTGACTACACCAATGTAATTACAATTACAATCAAGATGTACAATATTGCCATCACCCCAAAACTTCCCTTGTAACCCTTTGTTGTCATTTAATCTCCCTGTTCTAAGTCCACACATCACTTAAATGCTTTGTCACTATAGGTTAATTTTGCCTGATCTAGAATCTTTTGTATATAAAAAAAACACACAGTGCACAACTTCTTTAGCACCATAATGTTTTTTATAGTCATTCCTGTACTTGGGGTAACATACATCATACAGTCTTTTTTTTAATTGCTGAATATAATTTCATTATATTATACAGCACATAGTTTTTTCATTTACTTGAATTGTTTACAGCTTTTTTTCATTCTAATTGATAATAAATCTTCTATGAGCATTCATGTGCAAGGCAATTTATAACACAGGAAATTACATAAGAGTAGAATTGCTGAGTTTTTTTTATAAGAAATTGCCAAACTGAATGTGAAAGTGGTTATTTAATTTTATATTTCTAGCAGGAATGTCAGAAACTTCCAGTTGCTCTACACCTTTGTCAACACCTGACATTTTCAGTATTTTTAGCTTTGGCCATTTTAGCAGATTATATAGCAATATCTCACGAAGGTTTACTTGTCATTTCTTTGAAGCATAATAGTATTGCACATCTTTTATTTTGTCTGTTGGCCATTTATGTGTCTCCTTTGATGAAATATCTGATCAAATCTGTTCCAAATTTTTAAAAGAAAATCTGGAATCGAACTTTCCTTTTGAGTTGTAAAAATAATTTTTGCATTCTAGATATTAGCCCTTTGTCAGATATATATAATGCAAATATATTCATCTAGTCTTTGAGTTGCTTATTCATTTTTTTAATGATGGCCTGCCTTGAACAGGGATGCTAATTTTGATGAAGTTAAATTTATCAGTTCTTTTTATTTATAGGTTATTTTTGCATTCTACCTAGAAACATTTGCCCAAATAAAGTTACAGAAAGTGTATATTGTTTTTTCTTCTGAAAATTCTAAAATTTAAAATTTAAGTTTCTGAGTTCACTTTTTGTTTTCTATGTTATGAGGTCATGGTTATAGTTCATTTTTTCCATAGGAATATGTCTTGATTGAAAACATTATCTTTTCCCCATTAAATGACTGCAATATTTTTGCACTTTTTAAAATAGTTTTAATCTACTGTTAGTGCATTAGTCTATTTCTGTACTCTCTATTCAATTCCATTGATTTATATGTTTCTCTTTAAACTAATTTTATGTCTTATTTTTCCAGAGTGAAAATACTGGTATATCTGCATAACCCAAAGAGAAATATAGATATAAGTCCTCAAAACAGAAGGTACATTAATAAAAATGTAGCATTAAAAGAAAAAGTTATATACTTCTTGCAGAAATCAGTCTTCCAATGTAAGATTACAATGTGTCCAACAAGAAAGTATTACTTAAAATTATAGTTCTCATTATTAATTTAAAATAGTCATCACTAGAACAGTACAACTTAACCTAGCAAACTTTTTAAGAAAACACATTGTCTCCTAGAAGTAGAGTATCATTATATTCCATTCATTTGTGCCAAGAACAAAAGAGCAATTTTCAAAGTGGAAATTACAACATAACTAGCATGTTGAGACAAAAAAAATATGGCCCAAATGAAAGAACAGATCAAAGCTCCAAAAATAAACTAAGTGATGAAGAGATAGCCAACCTATCAGATTCAGTGTTCAAAACACTAGTAATCAGTATGCTCACAAAAATGGTTGAGTGTGGTCGCAAAATTGAGAGAAAAGTAAAAGGTATGCAAAGTGACATAAAAAATATATACAGGGAACCAACAGTAAAGGGAAGGAAACTGGACTCAAATCAATGATTTGGAGCAGGAGGAAAAAATAAGTGTTCAACCAGAACAGAATGAAGAAACAAAAATTCAAAAAAATGAAGAGAGGCTTAGGAACCTCCAGAGCAACTTTAAATATTCCAATATCCGAATCATAGGGGTGCCAGAAGGAGAAGAGGAAGAGCAAGAAATTGAAAACTTATTTGAAAAAATAATGGAGAACTTCCTCAATCTGGCCAAGGAAATAGACTTCCAGGAAGTCTAGGAAGCTCAGAGAGTCCCAAAGAAGTTAGACTCAAGGAAGCACATACCAAGGCACATCATAATTAATTTACCCAAGATTAAAGATAAGGAGACATCTTAAAGGTAGCAAGAGAAATGGAGACAGTTACCTACAAAGGAGTTTCCATAAGACTATCAGCTGATTTCTTGAATGAAACTTTACAAGCAAGAAGGGGCTGGAAAGAAGTATTCAAAGTCATGAAAGGCAAGGACCTCCATCCAAGATAACTATCCAGCAAACCTATCATTTAGAATGGGAGGGCAGATAAAGTGCTTCCCAGATAAGGTCAAGTTAAAGGAGTTCATCATCACCAAGCCCTTATTATAGGAAATGTTAAAGGGACTTACCTGAAAAAAAGTAGATGATCAAAACTATGAACAATAAAATGACAACAAACTCACAACTATCAAAAACTGAACCTAAAGCCCTGGCTGGTGTAGCTTAGTGGATTAAGCGCGGGCCTGTGAACCAAGAGATCACGGTTCGATTCCCAGTCAGGGCACATGCCTGGGTTGCAGGCCAGTTCCCAGTAGGGAATGCACAGGAAGCAACCACACATTGATATTCCTCTCCCTCTCTCCTACCCTTCCCCTCTGAAGATAAATAAATAAAATCTTTAAAAAAAAAAAAAAAAAAAAAAAAAAAAAAACTGAACCTAAAAAACAAAATACAAAAAAGCCCACAGAAACTAAACAACTAGAACAGGAACAGAATCACAGAAATGGAGATTACATGGAGGATTATCAGTGGGGAGGGGTAGCCAGGGGAATGGGGGAAAAGGTACAGGGAATAAATAAGAAGCATAAATGATAGGTACGAAATAGGGGGAGGTTAAGAATAGTATGGGAAATGGAGAAGCCAAAGAACTTATATGTAGGACCCATGGACATGCACTAAAGGGGGGAATGCTGGTGGGATGGGTGTTCAGGATGGAGGGGAATAAATGGGGAAAAATGGGAAAACTGTAAAATATATTTTTAAAAAGGCAGAATAAAACTGGGTTCCTCAAAGCATAAGCTGTTCCCATAAAATTATTTTAATCTTTATTGCTGAAAAATAGCAAAACAATTTTGATTTAGTACCCTACTTCTCAAAACACCCACCCCCAATCAGTGAACTGCACTCAGTGCATACAAAAACATTCCATACAGTATTTTCTTCACACCATTACTAACCAAAGCACCTTTTAACTTTTAAAAGTTAGAGTTTTACAGAAACATTTCCAGGATTGGAATAATGCACACAGCAGTTGTCACTGACCTGCATTTTCTAGTAGTATAAAGTAACATAGGAAACAAGTCTTACTTGTTCTGCTTAAAAAGACAACTGACTTGCTAGGCACTCACATAGCTGCTCTTTAAATTCAATCTCAAGTCTGGGCAAAGTAATCAACACTTTCAAAGAACCAGAGCAGCACAACTGACTCCATGGCTGGAAATTCAGAGGGAACTTAAGAGGATTCTCCCATCCCCCTCCTCCTGTTTCCAACAGAAGACCCTCAAGAAATGGAATTTGTGAAGTCACCCTAGGTTCTTGTCTTTCACTGCAAAATGTAATGCCACTTGAGGTTGTCAAAAACAGTGTCTGTAGAAAACTGGTTATCATGGTCGTTAGGAAACTTTACATGAAGAAAATTATTTTAGCCTTTATTTTCAAACATAATAACATGGAATAAAACACATCGGTACCAATACAAAGACTCCAGGAGACTATTTTGAGGGTGAGAGCATATTCAGGAGGACCCAATGAGCTGAGCTGAGGGGAGGCTGGAAATGGAAATCTCCTCTTGCCCCCTAAAAGGTGTCTGTACAGTCCAAGCACTCACCCAGGTTTAGTCATTTTGAAGGCAACTTAGACAATTCAATACGGGGAAGGGTGCAGAGGGGAAGATAGGACATCAGTGTCCAAGCCAAGTGGAAAGGCTGGGTTGGTGGTGTTTGTAGCAGGAGAGGCCTTACAAACCAATGTGTTTCAAGTTGCAGGGACAGTAGCCCGGGTGGCCTGGGGGTTCTTGCAGCAGGGGAACTGGGCTCCAAAGTAGTACCTCAGCTCCCTGTTGAAGAGGAAGCACACAATAGGGTTGATGCTGGTCCTGAGAAGACTTCAGCCACAAGGAGACTGTCACGTAGGCCTGGGGATCTGTGCCAGGCTGCACCAAGACCCAGAGGTCATTGGCCACAACACTGGGTCTCCAGAGCAGCAGGAAGAGCAGCATGAAGGTGTAGACCATCTGTCACAGCCCATTCCTCATCCTGAACTACTTGAGCACAAGTAGGCAGTGTTTGTTGGCCAGGCTCCAGGATGCCAAACGCCCATGAGCTTGGGCCATGTGGGACTGCAACCCAAGCCAGCCGTCCACTTGGCGGACTTCTGGACTGTGGTACCAGGACCATGGAAAATCCAGTTGTGGCTGATGGTGGGCATGAGGCACACGGCCCTCATCTTGCTGAGGTTGTGGATGAAGAGCAGGGAGAGGTAGACGAGGTGTGTGGCATCCAGGAGTGTGGCCAGAAGCTTGCAGTGGTATGTGGTGGCCAAGTAGCAAGTTATGCTCATGCTGAGAAGCAGGAAGTCGAAGTGCACGAAGCTTTTCAGTAGGTATTGAAATCAGGCAGTATAATACCTTTTTTCGTTTTTGAAAAGTGTTGTGACTGTTCTTGCATTAATTCTAGATATTTCTTCATTTTAATGTAATCATTTTAGCAGCAGATTCTCCTTTAATGAAACATTTAAGCTTTATATCCCATACATTTTGATAAGTTGTGTTTCTATTTTCTTTAGTTCCAAAAGTTTTATAAAATTATCTGTGCAAAGATGTTTAATTTCAAAATATTTGTTCCTTTTCTAAATGTATTTTGTTTTTGATTTCTAATATATTCACAGAATATGCTTTGTGTTATTTAAATTTGTTTCTTAACATTTTTTAAAAGTCTATAATCTACTTGGAAAATGTTCTCTGTGGACAAAAGAGAAAATGTGTTCTGTTCTTTGGTAGAGTATTTTATAAACCTGTCAGGTGCAGTAGGTTTGGTTGACAGTAAGCCAGCTTTATCTTTACTGATACTTTTTTGTTTACTTGTACTATTAATTACTGAGATAAGTGTTGAAATCTGCAACTATAACTGTGGATATTTCTGTTCTTCTTTAATATCTACCAATATTTGCTTCATGTACTATGAGATGCATAAATATTTAGGTACCTAAAAAAGGTTTCTTTCTTCTTTGATTAAGTAAACAGTTATCATAATACAATTTACCTCTTATCCCTGATAATTTTCCTTGCATTACAGTCTACTTGAATGCTAGCATAGTCATTCCGCCAGTCTTGTACTTAGTGTCTGCATAATATATCTCTTCCCATCTGTTATAGCAAACTACTTGTTTTTTTATTTTAAATTGGGTCTTAAATTTTCTTTTCTAGTCTCAAAATATCTGCCTTTTATTTAAAGGGTTTGAAACATTTACATTTAATGACATTACTGTATTTGAATAGTTAGATTTTCTATCATTTATAAATTCTACCTTCAGACAATTTTATATCAGTTCATATATATACATACATATATATAACTTACAACTATTTACTTTCTTTCCTTAGCATCTCCTTGTATTCTTGTTTTCAACAGTTCTAGTGCCTCCAGGTGGAAAACTATAGTTATAAATCTCACTCATTCATTTGCCTTCTATTAACAATTCCAGTTCTATTTTGCCAGTTTCCCAATGTTTAAAACTATGCTTTCATATTTTTTTCAGTGTCCCAGTCCTTTAAAATGGAGGGGAAAGTCAGTCCTGTCAGAGTTGTTTCTTCACACACATACTTTTACCATACCATCAGCACATCTGCTCCTCGGTGTTTACCCAAAGCAGTTGAAAGCATATGTTGTAACAAAAATCTGCACACAGATGCTCATAGCAGCTTCATTCATGATGGCCAAAATGTGGAAGCAACAGAGGCGTCTACGATAATGCCAAAACTACACGAAGGCATTACAAGAAAACTACCTTTGTTCAAACCCATGGTAGTGAACCACAAGTCCAATTGTGGACTTTGGGTGACTGTAATATGTCAGTGTAAGCTCATCTGTGAGGGATGGTGACGATGGAGGAGGTTATGCATGTGTGGGGACAGAAGGCATATGGGAAATCTTTGTGTTTCATTACACAAAAGTCTTTAAAAATAATAACAAAAGCCCAAGTTGACTAAAAAAAGGATAAAAAATATGTGTGATTTAGGGCAAACATAACTGAAAGTTCCAAACGAAGGGTAGATTTCATTTGACTTGATTTAGATGATCATTATCACCATCAAAAATCCAATTTAATTTTGGTCCCCTATAGTCCAAAGTATGAGAGTTGTCCCAGCACTAACTTTTTTTTCGGTATCAAAGTAACTGATAGTTCCAAGCTTCATATCTTTATACTACATCTTTCAGAAAGGTACAAAACTGGCTACAAGTAGTTCTCAGAGAAATCTAAAAATCCTCCTTCCTGTATGCCCGTGGCATAATTCTTAAATCTTGAATCACTTTGACCTCTGAAATTGAGTATATGTCTCCTCCAGAAAGACTTCCTGTGGACAAAGAAATGCTACACACTGCCTGGAGTAGACTTGAGGTGCCCGAATCAGGCACAGTTCAGGGGCATGGGGTTACCTCAACAGAGCTGGACCGACCAGGAATCATCCCTGGAGCTTAAAGAAAGGTAATTACCCCAACCCCCAAATCCACAGCTTTTAAACAAATTTTAAAGAGTGAATCTTGGGGATAAAACATGGAAATTTATAACTATAGCTAGATATGATGAATGATGACTTTTTCAAGAAAACCAAAATCCCTTGAAATCAGAGTTGCCAAATTCACCAAATAAAAGGACATGACCTCCAGTTACATATGAACTTTAGATAAATAATGAGTAAATTTTAGTATGGTATGTCTTCCAAAACCCTGTACTTCAAATCCCCATGTTAACTTTACTATCTGAAAGGTTTATTTAAAATATTAAAAAATGAAGACAATAACTTTAATGAGAAACAATATAAATAAAGATAAGACTAAGACTGACTACAGTTTTCAGATGATTAGTCCAGCTAATGACCATGCAGGTAACCAAAACTGTGTGCAAGTGTTAGAGAGGAAAAGCCATCCAGCACTCCCAGGTTCAGTTAGGAGAACACATCTCCGAGTCCTGCAGGTCTCTCTCCGCCCCTTTAGTGACTGCTGAGTGTGGCCTCTCTGTACTGTTTCCTTTTCAGGAGGGAGCTGCCTCTAGTATTTCAAAGGGCAAGCAGGTGAGACCCCTTGGTCCAAGCTGCTTGACTGGATGGGTAAAGCTCTCTAACTCAACTTCAGATTTAGAAAGTCCATTTGACTCTCATCATAAGGATTTCCTTCTAACTTAGCTTTTATTCACAATAAAGGTGGTATCCCAGCCCCACCCACCACTGCTTTTTATCTCTTGGTTTGAGCAACTTGAGAGGGAAGAGGTGCTGTTTACATGCCCTACTTAGAAGTCTCTGCCCAAGTTCTGCCTGTTAATTTGTGTGTGGTAGTGCTAAGAAGTACCAGTATATGCTACATGTTTACATGAATAGCATGAATTATGGAGTTTTAAATTTGGACTTTTGGAGATAAAGCTTAAACTTGTGTGAGATATTATTAAACATATTATTCCCCATTTTTAATTATTATAATAAATAAGTTGTATGTAGTACTTGAACATAAACATGGAAAGTGTTTCTGAAGATATAAAGAATGGCAACATCATGTGAATTACTCTGAGAAACCCCAAAAAGTAATAGCCCTGAAGATTAAGTTTACAAAAAGGAATGGGGCAATATAGTATAATAGATCAAAAGTATAGATCCCAGAGTTATTCAGCAGAATTTACATCCATATTCATATTTCTGCGCTCTGAACACAAGCCTCCCCAAATGCTAACCTCAAACAATGCCAAACCATGTGTCTAGACAGGTAGCGACTCCAGGTGGATGATGAGCATGGAATGATGTGTGGAAAGTTTGATACAGCAAATGACATTCTATAATTGGAAATATCACTTTGAGTGGATTTTGCTTTCCTAATCAGTACAATGTTAGCTGCCACGTGAATCATTGTTTCAAAATTAACAAAAAAGTATAGATATGGAATCATCCAGAAGCTTCAAAAGCATATTACATTCTAGACATGAACCTCATAAGATCAGAACCCACCTTAGAAGTGGGAACCTTTAAAATAAAGCTACTGCCTCAGGCCTTGGTGAGGAGTTTTACAAAACAAGCTGCACTTTGCATCTCTGGGTCTAACAGAGATCACATATCAAAACTTCATGACCAAATTAATCTGTAGCTTATCTGCCTCTCCAAGGTTTTCCCCTTGGTTTTATTATTAGTGACAGTATTGTAAGAGTGGCGTGAAATGGCCAATTCACACATGTGGCACGTTTCACACACTGCCTGAACCTGCTGGAACATGATTTTCCCAAGAATGATGACAGTAATAAACATCTTCTGGCAGAGGTTTGCAAAATCTGCACCCATTTTAGTTACTCAGTAATAGCCCATAAAATTCTTTGAGAACTGCAGGAGAAAAACAATGTACATCATCGTGCATAAATTAAAGCCAGCAATGCCAGCTCAATGGAACTCAACTTCTCACATTCTGGAACAACTGTGGAGCAATTACAAAATAAACAAACCCATAACATGTGGGTGAAGCCAACAGTCATCTGAGAAGGTGTTCTCTGTTGGAAATCAAACCATTACCCAGCACTAGAGGAGATACCCTGTTTGGTCTGTGAGCATATTCATTGTAATTTACATAATCCTTTCTGATATCTGTAACAATATTTCAGAACCACTTTTGCAGTCCTAGTCACTGTGAGTAGGACTTCTTAGAGTACTAATCAAAAACAAAACAGGTTTATGGTCAGCTTTCCGTATTTGTTTTAGCAATTGGAATCCCTGTCCCGCAGTTATTTGGAAATTTCTTAGGTAGAAAGCAATGGGTACCACAGTTTTCACTGTGTTCTAGCGTGATATCCAGGGGTTGATACAGTGTGGCTGTATTCATGTTCCCTCAAATAGCAAGATGGCAGTCTGGGGAATTGACCCCTGGTTCAGAGGTGACTTTAATTGGTCCTAGAGTAATCCCAGCTCACTTACCAGACATTGCTATATTAAAGGACATGAACAATTCTGGCCAATAAGCCATGTAGTAAAGTTCATGAGAAGCCCTTGGAAACACTCATTTGTGCTCTTTATAGTGAATAGGAAAGCCTTCTCTCTCCCCATGGCTGCGAATGAGGAAACATGTAGCCCCTATTTCTTTCGGCATCTGTCTTAAATGTTGGAGAAATGAGAGTCAGAATGAAGCCAGTGAGAAGGACGTTAAGCTGCTGGATTGACAGACACAAGCCCTGCTCCCCTGATTTCTTCTTAGATGAGCTAGAAAATGACCTATTCTTTAAATGTCTTTTTTTTTTTAGATTTTTGTTACTTGTGAGGGACAGTACAACAGATTCAAGAACTTTACACAATTTCCTTTCTCATAAGGCTCCAACCTTGTGGAGTGGATTGTTGCACGTGTTCTGACACTAAGCATATAGGCGAAAACAACACTTATGTCAAAGAAGTAGGCCCTTTGACCAATCATAGAATTAAGAAAGGCAGAATCTTCTCCTTAGAGAGCTGGCTACACCTGCGAGGAGTTCCGCTGCACCACCTGTGCGAAGCCTAGGCCCCCTGCCAAACATTTTTGTAGTTTTCTAGGTGTTTACTTTCTCAACAATTTTCTCTATGCTCTTCTTCCTGATCTTCAGATACCATTTTCATCACAGCCCATCCACTTCACTATGCATGCACGCACACACATATGCACAACATCACAGAGCACGCTATAATGCTAGTTTCTAGATTGAGGAATCACAGAAAGGGAACATGAATTTTCCTCTATGTAAATAGCTGCGTACACCACTCCATCTCCCTCATCTTCTCTTACCTTTCTGCTCCCAAAGACAGACCAATGAATTTTCCCAAACAATGTCTATCCCACAAGGATTCCTCTTCCAGCTTCAAAAATAAAATGTTTTCACATTAAACAGTTGCCCTTCTCTTTTTTCCAGGAATTCAACTTAGTTACCAAAGCAATATATTTAGGATATTGCACCTACAAAATTGTTTTCCCAAACATGACCAGAAGCTTCTTTCTCGATCAGTACAGCTCTCTACTTGAAAGGAGCTTAGGTTATATCCAGCCCCACATCAAGCAGAAAACTCTTCTCAGACAGCAGGGACTTTACACAAGTGTAGGGCCCTGATCTAGGAAGAAGGGAGGTACTAATGAATGGTTTTAGCAGCAGAAAGATCTTCGGATCAGACATAGAGAAAAAGGTTTATACAAGCATTAATCTATAAATCCCAGAAGAGGACGTAGTTCTTGTGTTAAGCACCTTCTTGTTATAGGCAGATTCCTGGTGGATGGCAGGATTTTAGAGTTAGTGCTTGGCCCAGAGAAGGAAGACCTCTGAAAAAGATCTCACAATGTTAATACACATTTGCTATTAGATGCTTTCTGCTGCAAAATGGAACAAAACAAAAATACCTCTTTTTCTCTTCCAGTGTAATTTGTTTCTGTTGTAGATATCAAGGATCTCAACAACAACAAAAAAGTTAAGATCATCACTTATAATTCAGCACTTACATATCTTACTTTTCAATGACTGATAATGAAAAAAATTATTTACAATAGAACATCAGCTCAGGAAAAAGCAATCTTACACTTTTGGGCTGGTTCTTTATTTTTTATAAAGCTCTGAACTATACTCATCACAATAATGTTAGACAGTACTGCTAATAACATATTTTGGCAAATATGGAGCCAGCATGTATACAATTGTGGATTACTAATTCTCAAACAGAGAAATATAATTACAGTCTGGACAGACCACACAACTGGATAGCAAGAAATCTAGGGTCTTGCTTTTGCTCCATGACTTTTAAACTTTACTTTTCCTAGGAGGCCTTAGTTTTCTCATTGGTAAAATGAGACAATTGGGTATTTTACAGTAATGTAACTCATAATTTTAAATGATTAGATCTGATTTTAAAATGCTAAAAACACAAATCAAGGCACCTAATCTTTTTTGCTCTCAGGCTCCTTACCTATAAAAGAGAATTGTAAAATATCAGCAGTGAATATAAACATATCAGCACGGGCGCCCTTTTTGGAGAACCAAGAGCATTCCCTTCTCAACTTCTACATCACTCTTGTCATTTCCATTAGTTCAAGTTAATGTAATTAACTCATTAGTTCAAGTTAATGTAATTCTACTAAGGTAGGCACTTAACTTGACCTGGCCAATCAAGGAATAACACCAGCAACTGGTATAAGAATAGACATACGAAGCAGGCTTTTTGAGAATAAAGATAATTTGAGGGGAACAGATTTAAAAGAGAGAGAAAGAGAGGACTTTGATTTGAATTCCTAAATTCAAATGCTTGAAACCAATGTTTCTGTTTATTTCATGAGCCAATAGATTCTTTTTTCTTAAGATAGTACTTTTCCTCGTATTTCTATTACTAAATATGCATAACATATATCTTAAAAATTTATTGGAAATTTGTAATGAGGCAAAGCATGAAAAGGAGCTTTCTAAATTGCAAATAATTATGGAAATGTTACCATAACTATTATTTTTACTCACGTTTCCACAGCAAATTATGAAAAATACTTTATTTAAGAATTGACTACTATGTTTTCATTATTTTTCAAATCAACATGATCCTAAGTAAAAGCACCTAATATCACACACCCTTCTCCTTGCTGCTTTAGGAGAATTTATCGGATTTATTTCATGTTCAAGAAGTCTGCTTGATATCTATAGACTTATTTCTGTAATATCTGACTGTTGAAAAGGAGGTAGGAATATAATCTCTTTTCCTTACAATACAGTTTTTACTCTCTTTCATTAAAGTTCTTGTAACACTTAGAGCTGTTAGGGGAAAAAAACACTAAATGCCAAGAATTTGTATTCCAATGATTTACTAAGAATACAAATAGGTACTTTGAGAGGTACACTAAGTCTACAAGATTTTAAACAGGGTCTGAAATCATTAATCCACAAATTCTGGACTAACCCACTTTAATAAAGAGGAGTTCTGGTACCTAGTTTGCAAAATGATTATATGGTTAAATGCAGGATTAAATTTTCTTCCAATTATAAGACTGAGTCTGGAAAATGCTCTAAGAGAATGAAGGGAAAAAAATCCTACAAGAGGTACATTTGGTCTAAAGTGTTTTAAATATGCTTCTTAATTGCTGGGGGCTATTTTGTTCTTCATCTAATTATTGTCTGAATTACTGAAGCTCAACTCATCTGATAAAATAGGTGAGCTTAGTGGTAATGAAGTCAGATAATGTCTTATCTGAATGTCAAGCTAGACATCAAATGGGCAGTGTGTTTAACCATTAGTGAGAAGTATACAGATTAAAAAATATTTTCATGCATGCTACATCTCTCAAGCCAATTCATTGGAATAAGGAATGGTTTAAAAATAAGAAAGCATTTGAGAAGCTGTGACTTTCACTAATAAAATCGCTAGTTATTTAAATAAAGGTAATTAAAAGAGTAATGCTCTGGAACTATTAGGCACAGAACTCAAAACTAGAGGAATTTTATTTTGTGAGAGAGCCAATGCCTGTAAGAAGGTGTAGTCTTCACAATGAGAATCCCATAGATACTTTTAAAAAGGTGGAGATTAACTCATTTAAATAAAGTCATTTTATGGCTTTTTCACTCGGGAAGCCAGCATTTCCTTGGGGTTCTTGAATTAGGGAGTTCCACACCAAGTTTCTGTAAATTAGGTATGGGGGCATTCATATTATCAAGACCTTCACCTCTTCAGGAGGCCCCACATAGGCAAAAATCAAAGAAATCTTGGGAATACATCAATCTTCTGCCTACAGTCCTTTGATTTTGCATTGCACCTGTCTTTTCAAAAAACAAAATATCTGAAATCATTAATTGTTTGATTCTAATGACTAACATGTATTGGAAGGGCAGGCACATCTGCATTTTGTTTCAGGTATTCATCCTTATAGAGGAATTTTATACGCCTTGGTCTTGTATCATGTAAAATGTGAAAAATTATACAACTGCTCAGTAAAAGGGTAGGTTTATATAAAACAAAAAGATACTTTAAATGAAATATACAAGTATACTGGCTCTTTCCTGTTTTTTTCATGAACTTGAGCAAAATTATATTCACATATGAAAAACATCCCATTTCATTTTGTCCCCCCCAACATATGGTAAGTATTTCCTCGGTTTCTAAATCTGATGCAGCTCCAAACACACTTGGGAAAGAAGTGTAAGTTACCATACATTCTTCCATCTAATTTTTTCTCAGGGTAATTTGTAAAACATAAGTTTTACAGAATGGATGAGTTTTATTAAAAAGAAGAGACTTTATCCCTGCACTGTTTAAAAGCCTGTGAAATTGCAGGCCATCAAAAAGAAACTGTTAAATTAAAAAACCACAGGCCCAAAATGGTGTCACTTGTGCTAACGTCCATGATAACCAATTTAGATTTAGTACCTGACCTAACTGCTGTTTCAACCTCTTCCAGATCATAATCTTAATCAATCTGTCTGAACTTTTCTGGTCAACACCAGAGACAGTCTGTCACATGGGCCTTATCCATCTCTCCCTATCCCCCCAGAAAGAACAGGCAATCTACACTGTAAAAACCCCTGTCATTCACTCCCCACTGACACACACCACAAAAGAAGATGCCTTGGCCTAAAAACAATCCTTGTCCCACCCTTCTTCCTATAAAAAACTTTCCATTTTGTACAACACCTATAGTTTCTAGATGGGATGCTGCCTGATTCATAAGGTGCTTAATAAAGGCAATTACACCTGCAAATTTAGTTGAATTTGGTGTTTTAACAAAACTATGATATTCGTTGGCTTTCAATCAAAAACAAAGTTTCCATTCCTCATGTATGTTTCTTCAGTCAAGCATACATTTTTACTAGCAATGGGCCAGGAGAAAGAAATTGTCTGTTCTGGATGCCTGGGCCACTAAGGCTTCTTAACTAGAGGAGTCTCTTGAGCTTTGCATTCTACTTTATCATGTTTGTGTTTGTTTTTCAATGGAAAACCCAAGCAAACAATGCAAATCTCTTCAATATATTCTAAAATTGTCACTAACTAACATATCTGCAGAAATGTCTTCTTCCTGGGTTGATTCAACAGTCTTGTCTGCTTACTGTTTCCCAAATATACCAGTTTTTATTTTGTGCTAAAAAACCAATGCCCTTGTACTATAAACAACTTTGAACTACAGAGTTGAGTTGCTCTGGGCCTGACAGTTCATGAAGAATTAGTAGATGATTGGTTCTTCC
The DNA here is from genome assembly GCA_028533065.1 of Trachops cirrhosus. NCBI lineage: Eukaryota > Metazoa > Chordata > Mammalia > Chiroptera > Phyllostomidae > Trachops > Trachops cirrhosus. The sequence continues at coordinate 56,808,553 of CM052542.1, forward strand.
CATCTTGGAACTCAGCCTAATACCTAGAGTATTTAAATAGGGAAATCGTCATTGACTTTGTAGCCCATTGTGTGACACTTGCTCTGTGAACAGATAAGGGGAAAGTAAGTCAAGTACAGCATTTGTCAGGAAGTCTCCACTGTGTCTCTGTCCCCAAAGGCAGGAACTGTCAACATTTGTGACTTCAAGCTAGCCCATGTTCTGATATTATTGTGCACATTCCCACAGGGGATTCTTTGGAAGGACTTTTGCATTTATGTGAAAGAAAAATATTTCAGCTCCTTCCCACAAGTACTGATTGCCCAGAACAAAGTGACTTACTGCTACATGAGCTGATGTTGAAGGACATAAACATTATAATATGTTTTGTCATAAACAATCACCGATTAAGGTTCTTTTCACAGGTGATTGAACAAAATGAATAACAGAATAAGGACTTATATTCTGATGCTTGTTGCTCATGTAAACGCATGTTTTATAGTTTAGAATTTGTTGACGGCATAGCGTCTGCTTTGGGAATAAGCCCCATTAATCAGGTCATTCCTCTTGGTGTATTCTGAAGTAGCTACTTTTGGTGATTAAACTTCACATATTATATTAGGTAATAGAGCATGCTGTTAACAGCATGCTATCGCTAAAGGCAAAAGAAAGCATTCGTTTTAGATAAGGCAGGTTAATGCATGTCAGCTCTGACACTGCTGTCTGAAATCAAGGTAAGAGTAAGCTACAGCCCACCATCAATAATAGCAAACTTTAGCTGTGTACCTATTATGGGATGGGTAATGTATCATATACTAAAAAGAAATTATATTATATTATATATATTTTATTATGTATTATATCATTCCTCTCATATTATATTATATTACACAGGCTACATAAAAGGGCAAGCAATTCAAGGCAGTAAATCTATATGTCTTGCAACGTATGAGGACATATGAATCCCATTTCAGAGTCAAAACAACTGAGATCCTTGCCAATTAAGTGGTTTGATCAAGGATCCAAAGTCTGTAAGAAGTCTAAACAAAATCATTTAGTCTATCTTCTATGTAAGTAAAAGCTACGAAAAGAACCCAGTTTTGAGATCTTCAATCCAACAGATATGCTAGAACTTGGGCACAAGCCTTTCAGTTTTATTGTTTGGCAACTAGTATTATTTGCATTTAAAATCTTTAGAGAACCTTATAGCTGATAACTCCAAATATGAATTTTAAGCTACCATTAATTTTTAAGCAATAGACTCATGAAATGTTTTCACTGCCTTTCACCTCATAGTGTGTGTTAGTAAAGGACACAGCACAAGTCTAGTGATTGCATTTCAGCTATAAAAGACTCAGGAAGGTAGACATCGCTGGCTTTCTTGTCCAGTGATTTTTTAAAAATATGTTTTTCTACAAAAAAAGGAGGCCTGTCCTGAATTAAATGAAACTCTGCATTTAGTTTGTATTCCAGTCTATTTTTCTACTAAATAACTGGATGCAAAATCACTTAAAGAGAAAATACCTTCTCTTTAAGGAAACAGTTCCAGACCACTTTTATAAGACTTCTGTAGCAGACCAACTTGAAACTGTGAAGAAAATAACCTAAACCATGTCCACGTGCTGAAGGGAGACCTCAAGGGAAGCGTAGCCTCTTAGAGCTGTCTTCATACCACTTGTGGCCAGTGTGGAGTAGGAGAAAATTGTGGTTTCAACAGAATTCAAACATTGTTGTATCAGATCTGAAAACATTTATTCATTAAGACTAAAATAAAGGAAAACATTTTGAAAAATAACAACCAGTAATTTAAGTCTGACTGGGCTAGATCTAAACTTGAGTTCTGGCCATTTTCAAGTATGTTATCATGAGTATTTACCATGACAACATCTGCATAGCATTACCTACTCACTTCTGAGTACTTAATGTAGGTACTCTTAAGAAATATGTTCCTTGTGGTCTGTTACATTTATTTTTAAGACCACATTAAAAGAATCAGAAGAGGAAAAGATGTTTCCAAAAACTTAAACATGGGTAATTCTCATATGGATTTTTAAAAAATGTGCAGTATTTGCTTTAATAACCAGAGACCATATTATATAATGTCTGTAGAAAACGTAAAGTGAATGAAAAAATCACTAACTTTAACAGTTTCAGCAGAGTGTCATATATTGGAAAACAATGCAATGAAAGGAACTCCCATGAATACAGATAGTAAGGAGAAGGGGAGAAATGTGTTATCTATTCATCATTTGATAGAGTCCTGGAAGTTTCTTATAAAACCACTATAAGAGAAGCCTGAATGTGAGTGTGCACATGACAAAGGAAGCATAGCATCTATCCTGTATATAGTGTTTTTTAATGTTAAAACAAAAACAAACAAACAGAAACCCAAGGGACTAATACTGAAATTAGCTTAATATTGTTTGATTTAAAAATAATGTGATGTAAGGTAAATAAGCAGAAAAGCTAAGCTTTCAGGATTTCTTGTGCTCAAAGTAAAGCAGATAGGACAGTAAACAGATGTAGTTATCAGGCTGAAAGAACCTTTGAATGAAGGTACTGAAAATAAGAAATAATGTTGTCTTTTACTTTGAAGCTTCCTTATGGGAATGCAGTTCATACAGTGGGGGTGGGGCTTCTGTTTCATTTTGGAATTGCAATTCAGACTCTTCTTTTCCACCGTTAATATATGTCATGGGAACATTTTCCCATACTGAGAGCATTTTGTTAATAAACATTTTTTAAAATGTTGGTCCCTTACATGTAACTAACTGGAACCATGTTTTTGCCAAGGTTTCAGGCAAGGCCCAGTCTTTGAATTGTACAAGCTCGACATGTCGTTGCAGAGACACATCACATTTCATTATGTTGTCGCTTTGCATCCCTCGGCATTTCATTGACATACTGCAGGCTCTTGTTCCACTTTTTTTGTGCTTCTTTCCACGGTCCCCATTAAAGGCTCCAGCACCCAACAACTTCTTCAAGAATTGATAGCATTTTTCAATGAACAATAACTTCCTTATTTGAATAACTAAAATATAAGCTTTTGATTCTTAGTTTATGGGAAAAAATTTACTTGGGATGTTCTCAGCTCATCCAGATCACCAACAACTCTTTTTCCAAATGTAAAATGGGGACTCAAATCTTCAGAAATGATGAAATGTGTTCAAATAAAAATATTAAAAGCCTATTTATAAGTAGCAGGTAAAGACTAAGTTAAAAGATAAACAAATACAGACTCTCATTATGAAAACTACAGTGTTTTTTTTTATTATAAAACCTACTCATTTTCATAGTAGGAAACTTTGGCAAGAGAAGGAAGTAAGCAAAATGAAGAATAATTACGGACAATCCCATCATTCAAATATGCCCTATATTTGGTTCATTATTATCTATATCTAGAGTGATATTAACATGGAATGCATGTTCATAAATGTACTGTAAAATAAAAGAACCACTTTTAAACAGAGAATTTTAAACATTTCTGTTTATTAGATATTCCTATGCAATATTATTTTTATGAATTCTTATAGTTTTATTATGTGGATAGGATGTAATTTATTTCCTCAAGATAAATTCCTAGAAAAATAGAATATTACTTAGACAGATATTGTCAAATTCTACCTCACTCCACCCATGTTTTGATGCTTCTTTCCTCGGCTGCTATATGTACTATCAACAACAGTGTTTAAAAGTGCTTATTCTCCCATTAATATTAGGCATTATTATTTGTACCATTTTTGTCATCCTGTCATATGTGGAAAAACAGTTAAATACCATTTCAATTGTTATTTCTTGATAGTAAACTAAAAACTTTTATTACATATTTTTGGCCATTTGTAATTGCTTCTACATTAAAAAATATAAGTAATTTTAAAGAAGCTCATGACCTGTTTCTACAATAGGCTATTTTAATGCGAAAAAATCAGATTGAATCATTTCTGCAACCAGATTACTTCTAATTAAAGCATTTCACACCTAGAACCCACTTGGGAAAGTACGAAGTTTCTACTTCAACTAATAATCCAATCCTCTGTCACCCAAATAGTTCTTAACTATTTGAACAAGGAAAGTCATCCATTATTCCTTTAGGACAAACTGTGTGTAGCCTCAGGAAAAAAACAAAACCAGAATTATTCAGTGTACTTCAATCATAAATTCTGTCTCCTTTTTCCTCTGATTTCCATGGTCTGTCACTATGGTCCTTTCTCCACGGCTTTGTTTCTTATTCTTTCTAAGCTTCCTTTGTTTATCTCCACTTCTATTTCAGATCTCTGAAGTCCCATGAGGTAACTTCAAAGTCTTGCTGTCTTATATATGGGAGACTTTGGAATTTTTTTCCTTTAAGTTTTATTTCTTGTTCCCAGTAAGAGCAACAAAGATGATTGAGAATGAGAGATTGCATTTAGTCTTGATGCAGAGAAATATCTCACGTAATGAGTAGATCAAATACTTTAAAATATTTATTTTTCTGAAATAATAAAACAGAATATTTGCTGCAAGCTTTATTATGTGCTGGGCACTTTTTTGTATTATTTTCATACAGACACAGTGCTGTGAGATTGATGCTATTTCTCTTACTTTAGAAATGAGGAAACTGAGGACTGGGACTTAAAAAAATGAGGAAAAAAAAGAATATGTAACGCAAAGCTTTCTTTTACCTAACAATAAAATAAAGCAATGTATGTAAAACTGTGTGTTTGTGTATAGCACATAATTAAAACTGAAATATATTTGTAAGCAAGTGTTAACTTAAAGCCTCTGCCAAAAAAACAAAGCAAAGGAAAACAAAAGTTTTCCTCATCTTTTACATTATTCTTTTTTGTCTTTTTTTCTTACAAGCTTTTATTTGCTTCATTAAAGACGTTTCATAGAAATATCAAAACTTATCCTCCTTTCAAGGCTATTCCTAGTCCACCTACCTTCTTTTCCAAGAGAAGAATCCATGGATGAAGCTTGATATAAGGATATGCAAGGTATATGCTAACATGACAAACGATTTTGGATTATATAATAAAAACTACCTGCTTTGGAAAATCATTTAAAAATATCATTTAAATATTTTATTTTACTGATCCTTAACAAAAGAAATAATGTAATATAAACATAAACAATATTGAAAGTTTACAAACTAGTGCCATATAACTAGTGTCATTTAATTCTAAAATTCAGGGAGAAAGAAATTATCTTCTTCCCCCAGTCAAGGACATTAAAATACTACAGCGATAAAATGCCTTGGTAAAGTCCTCATACAGCTAGAAATCCTGGATTTGAAATTAGTTCTTTTGGACTGAAATTAAAGCTGATCCCTTTGCTTGTGCTGTGCCTCCCCAGTAGTTTCATGTGTCCACTTATTCATGTGTTCAGGGCACATGTTATGTGTCAAGGTCATAGAAACTTTGAGACTCAGAGATGTGAAACAGTCTCTACTTTTCTGAATTTAGAATCTTGCTAATGATTTATGTGTTTAAATCAAACTAGATTATAACACAATGTATGTTTTAGAAGTGACCCAGAATAAAGGAAAGAGGAAACTTGCTGTCTGAGGCAACAAATACACCCTATGGACTGAGTCTGATTTTAAAGCATTTGAGTGATTCATCATGTAGTAGTATAAGGAAGAACATGCCTGGTAGAACAGATAGTGTATGCAAAAGAACTGAAGGAATATCTATAGCAGAATGAAACTGAAAGTTTGCCTAAATGGAAGGGAGTGAGAGGAATGATATAACATGAGTTTGTAGAAATAATAGAACCAAATTTTTTGGTCTCAATGTAATAGCATGAATAGATCAGTAGTCTAAATTATAAAATAAAGTGGGGGAGGGGTATTGGAAGGAGAAAGGAGTGTAACAGTTTTTGAACACCCATATCATCTTTGAATAAAGAACTTAGTCTACTCTTCATGTCAAGCTTTGTGATTAAGTTCCCTGGGATTTCCTTCATCTGACACAGATAGTGTATAAATAGTTCATATAA
>CM052542.1:56814610-56896199 GCA_028533065.1 Trachops cirrhosus
AAAAAAAAAAACATATATGTAAAAAGAGTTACTATCATTATTGCTTTAACCGTGATTTTTTGGGGGGTGGTATTGTTAGAAATATATCTGAATTAGACAAAGAAGCATTCCCAGTAATATTTTGTTCCCTCCTCCTCCTCTTCTTTGGCTAATTTCTTTCTTTCTTAATGCTGACTGGGCATTGTTGATTTTCTGTACTTTCACTATAATGGTCAAGGGTATAGTTTTCTTTGCATTTATCTTACCTGGGTTTATTGTATCTGTGGTTTAAAGTTTTTAATTAAATTTAGAAAATTTTCAGCCATTATTTTTCTGTATATATTCTCCTCTGCCCCATTATCTCTCTCTTTTCCTGGGACTCCAACTGCATGTATGTTAAATGGATCATTATTGTCTTATCAAGTCATTGAAGCCCCATGTATTATTTCTTTTTTATATTTCTGATTTCTTTGTATCAGTTGAATGTCTATTGGTGCTTCTTCAAGTCCATTAATCATTGTTTTTCTGCAGTGTTTAATCTACTTTTAATCTCCTTGAATGAATTGCTTTTATTTCACATATTGTATTTTTTATTTCTAGAATTTCCATTTGGGTTTTTTCTTTGCTTTTTTTGTTTGTTTTTTTACTTTCCATATGATTCAGAATTTCCTATATCCTTAATCATCATATATATTTTCCTATAGTTTATGTGATATATTTTAATGGTTATTTTAAAGTCTTCATCTGCTAATCACAGCATCTGCAATTGCTTTTGCAATTTTCTCTATGATGTGTCTTCTACCTAAGTAGATCATAAACTTTAAAAATGCAGAGATTATGACTGGCTGGTTTTCTTCTTAATCCAGAAAAAATACCTATTATGCATTTGTTGAGTGAGGAAGTGAACAAAAGATTAGACCACCTAAGTACCACAAATCTTTCAAGAGCAATGCCATAAAAATATTCATAAATACACTTGTAGTAAAGTTTTGAATGAAGCTCAAAATATAAACATAGTTCCAGTAACACACCTATCTTTCACTACCTGAGATATATAATATTGGAAGTCAAATACTCAAACTATTTTTAATTTTTTCATAGTTGACTTTAATATAGAAGGAGTTTTGGCTAGAAGTACCATAGATAAACCAAGAGTGAAGCAAGACAAGGTCTCTTGATTTTTTGATTCTTGTCATTTCCTCAGGCTTAGAAAACAGTAGTCATTATTTTGATGATTCACTTTTCATAGCCTTCCACAATATTTTCTAATGGTAATAAATCCCATGTAACTCAGCAGAGTAGACTATTAAGGTTAAGACCATGCAATTGCAATTGGGCAAGTATTCCCATTTCCTCTTATTCTCCTCTTCTCTTCTCTTCTCTTCTCTTCTCTTCTCTTCTCTTCTCTTCTCTTCTTTCTCTCTCCTTCTATTGCTTTCATTCAAAACAGAACTCAATTGGTCATACAAAGTAATACAAATCTGAGGGAAAAGTCATTAAGTGTACCAGGTCTTGGAATTTAACTACTTCCTTTAAATCTATTAAGAATTTAACCTGACTGACAAAATTCAGAGGCACAAATCAAATGCCATGTGGAAGTCAACGCTTTTGAAATATCTCATAAATTTGTCATTGGACTACATGAAATAAGAAAGGTTAAAAAATAAAAGTGACCAAGTAGAGTCCAGTCACAAATCTTCAATGTCATTTTTTAAAATGTTACTACAATTCAGCATCAGGTGAACAAAAGGTATGGAGCTGGGAAATCCCAACAAGGTAAGTGACTAGATTCATATCTATACATAGTAACAACTACTTTTATTGTAGAACACAGACTTTTTTTCTAAGAATATTAAAAAATAATAGAGTGCATTTTGTTTTTGCTTAATTAGACTGGGGTGTAGTTAGTGTTTATAGAATATCAATAGTACAGTTTGTAGCTTTGCATAATTTAATGTACCCTTTATGTTAATAAAATAACATGTAAAGAGGCTAAACAATGCAAAGCATAAGTATGTTGATATATTTGTTCTGATTTCAGGCAAGCTTAATTACAAAGACGTGGGTGCCTGATATACCTATAAAAATATTTTTCTTTTACTTAGAGCTATCAAACCTTATACCCATTTATGATATTACTGAAAAAGAGCAAACATCACCATAATGGCCCACCAGTGAATATTTGTAGCCTTCGCTGTCTAAACTATTAATCTGCAGATAGGAGCATATGCAAATGGAGAAAGGTTTTATACATACACACACACACACACACAATTGAGACAATAAATTATTTTCTGAGTCTATTTTAGATGCCAACTAACAGCAAAAGCTGAGGAAATTTATTTCTAACATGCATCACCAGTGTCAGAGGCAGCAATTGTGATAATGCAAAATCCACAGGACTCTGAGACAGAAGAGCCAGATTGAATTCTAGCTTCACTGTACTGCATGCCATCGGGCAAGTCACTTAACTAACATCACAGAGCCTTGGCTTTCTAATCTTTAAAGTAAAATAAATGAATCATACATTTGTCATGAGGAGAATATGAAATTTATGGAGTTATTTATATTTTCTTTTTTTAATGTCTAGTGTCTGGCACATACTATGCAATTAACAAATATATATTCCATGTTCCCCTCCTGTCTGATGGAATTGTGAAGATCAAGTGACATGGTATCTACAAATATTCTTCATTTAATTGAAATAAAGCTATTTTTTCTTATTTGTATATCCCCAAATATGAAGTTATACTAGCTTTTACCTAGGACAAAATGACTGAATTATAATTCACCTTAAATTTGGAAAATAGTTCAGGGCTGGATTTTCAGATAGAGAGCAGGAAAATCCACAATATTCATGGACAAAAGTTAATCCAGAGCCCCCACTGAGAGAGTGAGCTGATTGTGAGACAATCACAGACAGTTGGAGTAGCTTCTGAAATTCTAATGTTCACCGGAGTTCCAAGCAGGGCTATTCTTATAGACATGCAAGATAAGCAATTACCTACATATGATCTTAGAGGTACAATGCAAACCATTTATTTCCCTAAACAGGCTGTGTCCAAAGTGCCCTCCATTCCACCAGAAGGTTAATTTTATCATAATCAGTATAGAGGTTACATAAGATCACATGTAGAAAAGCACTTGGTAAGCCATCATTCACTCAACAAATGAGAGTGACTGTCATTATCACCACTGCTGTTACCACCAATTCATTCTACTCTCAACAAATTAGTTCTGGCAGAGAAAAATAGGTAAATTTGAGTCATATTAAAGTGCCAGGTACAAAACAGAAGAGATCAACATCACATTTTGCCCTGCTTGGGAAATACAGGGTAAAAAGTGTAACTTGAAATGTAAATGTAGTTGGGAGGGAAAGAAACAATACTACCAACTGATAGCATTCATTAATGTACCAAGTACTAAAACAAACACATTAAATAAATTTATCTTATATAAGAAATTAGCTAAGGATGACTCAATTAGCATATTTATAAAGTCTTTATGGAAGAATTCTGTGAAACTAATGTTCTTCTCTTCCTAATAGTGGAAATGAAGCATGGAATTTCTTTAGCCATTGTGAGCCTATAAAATAAGCTATCCCAGGCACAATGCTGACACACAGAACCAAGAGAATCACAGAGATGGGTGCCACACCTCTAAATAAGGTACCATATCCTCTGACTTCCCTATAATTTTGTCAATATTATTATTTTCATGACACAAATTATGAATTATAAATAAGTAACATGATGCCTAGCCCACTCTCTGCAAGACTTTGCCAAAAGCTTTTATATTCCTGACCTGCTGAAATTCATCCATAATTTTTTACAGAACAATACACTGAGCCCTTCAAAGAGTGACACAATTTGTATGTGAGAAAAAGCAACATAAGTAAGTAAGTGTTTGAGAAAATTTTCTTCTTTCACTGAACTCATATCTACTTAGGGAATGTGATAATTTTATGTGTTAAAATGACTGTGCCACATGTGCCCAAACATTTGGTCAAACATTATTGTGGGCACTCTGTAAAGGTGCTCCCATATAAGATTAGCATTTGAATCCACAGACTGAGTAAAGCAGATTGCCCTGTGATGTGAGTTAGCCTCATCCAATAAATCAAAGACCTGAAGAGAACGAAAAAGCTGTGTAAGAGGGAATTTCTTCTGCCTGACTGCCTTGAGCTGGGACATCAGTCTTTTGCTGCCTTCAGACTCAAACTAAACCATCTGCTCTTCTTGGGTCTTGAGGCTGCTGGCTTTCAGGCTAGAACTTATATCACTGCCTGATCCTCAGGCCTTACAACTTGGACAAGAACTACACCATTGGCTTTCCTAAGACTCCAACTTGCCAGCTACAGATCTTAGGACTACTCAGCACCCATAATCATGTGAGCTAATTTCTTATAATAAATCGCTTTATATATAGGATAGTACTCTTGAAAGAACAAAGCACTCGGTGAGATTCACACTCAGTTTTGACATGTCCTTTCAAGACACTCCTAGTTTTGTGGCCCATAAAGGGAAAGAGCTCAAACAGAAAGCAGCAATTTTATTGGGCCAGTAAGTCAAACATTTGTGTTTAGAGCTCCCAGAACAGTGGGGAACTGAAAGGGGAGTAGACAAAACAATTTCAAAGAGTTGTGAATGATATGAAGATAAAAACACATTATAGCTAGAGGAAATACTAACTGGGGTTGCTAAAGGAAGCTCCTCTAAAGGATGATATTTGAGCTCAGAACTGAATTATGAAGAGTAAGCCATATACAGGATATTATCTATTAATTTGGGAGAAGGGGAAGAGGTATGGTATGAGAAAGAAGTGTGGATAGGTGACCTTCTGTATGTGACCCAACTGGGGATTCAATCCACACCTAGAAACTCTCTCAAGGCAGAGGAGGTTATTGTAGAGACTGAGCCCCTCAGTCAGCCAGGCAGTGGAAATCTTCCAACATTAAATGGGTTTTCTGACTTGGGGAGATGAAAATTGCTGGAACAAACCCACCATCTTTTTTTACCCACCCTTAAAGGGTCAAAGCACAGATTCTATGTGTGCAGCTACCCACCTGGGGCCCCAGTGAAGGAAATATGGTGAAGTCCTGAGTCATGCAAAGAGAGTCTGGAGTGGAGGCACTGGGAGAGGTCTTGGGAGAGCAGATGTGGAATGTTCAGGGCTGGTATACCTGGGCTCCACAACAACTGTTTTGCTTAAGAAAAGCTAGCCCCTCCCAAGGGAAAATCAATCACCTTACCTTGTGAAATACCACTCCCCTCAACCTCTGGAAATCCCCTTGCCACAATTTCTGTAAACTTGTTTGCTCCACTCAGCACATCCTTTTTTCCCTTTTTTCATTCCTTTTTTGCTCTGTCTTGGTGTTCTGTTTTTCCCCCACCCCTGCCTTCTCTCCCATCCTGCATCTTAACCCTTGCTAAGGAGACAGCAACCTAAACCGACTCAGGGAGTGTCAGAGATTGGTGGTGGGGTGCAGCCAATCCATACACTACCCTGGGAAACAAACTGGTGCTTCCCCTCCATGGGAGAGCCACAGACACACCATTCTGGTGTCTGGCAGACCCAATATCTGGGCTTAGGAACCCTAATAGGGTACAGGGACATAATCCTGGACAGCATCAGACTAGTGGCTCAGAGGACGGAGAACAAACCCACCATCTTCTCTGAAGTCTTAAAGGTACCTGCCACTGGAGATCCAGGAATCACAGCTTCTTGTTTGTACAAAAAGCCCTCCCAGAAATAGTCTAGTCTGCAACTAATCTAAGATTGACAGCAGGCCAAGGACATGCAGAGAGAGACAGGCAGAGGTGGATCCTATGACAGCTTGGGACATTTGCTAACACATCCCTGGACCCAGGGCTGATAAAAGCCAGCTTTGTAGAGCTGCTTGGCTCAACCTGGGAGCAGCCAAACCCAGACAAATTAGCCACAAACTGTTGAATGACTGACTGTAGCTTCAAAAAGATGGTCAAGGGCCAGATGTGGACAGCACCAGACATTGGCTTATACCAGACCCAGACATCAGAGTGGTATCCAAAGGGAGAAACCAGAAGGCAAGATCTAAACTGTGCTGAGACAAATCCACTTGGTTCTTTTTCCCTTATCTTAGCAATTTTTTCTTTTTCATAGCTATTTTATTTATACTTTTATCTATTTTTCCTTTTCTTTTTGGTGCTCTAATCTTTCTTTCATATCTCCTATTCAACTTTTCTTCTAGAGCACTCCACTGTTCCCTTCTACTCTCAATTTATTATTTTGTTACCTTCATCGTGCTCATTTTCCCTGTTTTCCTCTTTCAATTCATAATGAGTTATCTTCCCTTTTCTCCTCTCATAATCACTATTCTTTCCTTTGGTCTTCTCACACTTTTTTTCCTTTACCCTTTCCCTATTATTCTATTTCTCTCCTCTCTTTCATTATTCCTTGCTCTCTTGTTGTTGATAATGCCATGGTGGACAGGGGGATTTGCTTATTTTGGTGTTGTTCTTTGTTGTTTTGCTTTGTATACACCTATACAACAGCATAAATCTTGTAGTAGGGATTGAACTTCTCAGTCAGCCAGTTGATGGAGAGCTCTCACCAACAAACAGGCCAATAATAATCAGGACCCAAATACAATAGGAGAGTCAATACAGAGCTCATTCCTAGAGCATCTATGTCAGGAGATCAAGGAGTCTGCATCACAGGACTCCTAAAATATAAGGCAAAAGACAGAGAGTCAAAAGAAATCAATCCAATACATAAAAACAAACACAAAGAGACAACTAAAATAGGGAGACATCAAAACAACTACAAAATGAAAGAAAAAGAGGAATATCCAGGGGAAAAAAGTTAAGCAAAATTGAGGCAAGCAACTTTTCAGACACAGCAGTCAAACTTAGTGGGGCCTACATAAGCATGAAAAAGGACATAGAAACCTTGAACAAGAACCAGTTTGAAATGAAGAATGCAGTATCTCAAATTAAGAACACATTAGAAAGAAATAAAAGCAGGCTGGAAGAAGCAGAGGATTGAATCGGTGAGTTGGAAAACAAGGTGGAAAAAAAACACAGAGAGAAACTAAATGAAAAAACACACAAAAAACAAGACAGTTTAGGGGAGCGTTGGGGCAGCATTAAGCATAATATTATTAGCATTATAGGGATAACAGAAACAGAAGAAAAGGAGTAAGGGATAGAAAACCTGTTTTAAAAAATAATGAAAGAAAACTTCCTTAATTTGGTGAAGGAAAAAGCCACACAAGTCAAAGAAGAACAGAAGATCCCAATCAAAATCAATCTCAAGAGGCCTGCTCCAAGACACATTACAAGCAAAATGGCAAGATTTAAAGACAAAGAGAGAATCTTAAAGGCAACAAGGGAGAAACACCTAGTAACATACAAGGGAGCTCCAATAAAGGTATCAGCTGATATCTCAATAAAAACACTACAAGCAAGAAGGGAATGGCAAGAAATATTATGAATAATGAAAAAGAAGGATGTGTAACCAAGACTACTGTATCCACCAAGGCTCTCAATTAAAATATATGGCAAAATAAAGAGTGTCTCATACAAAAGAAAGCAAATGATGCTAAAGGGACTGTTTTAAGAAGAAGAAGAAATAGAGAGAAAGAAACACATGTACAAAGAAAAAATGGCAGTGAATAAGTACATATCAATAACCTTAAATATAAATGGATTTAATGATCCAATCAAAAGACATAAGATAGCTGAGTGGATAAGAAAACATGACCCACAATATGCTGTCTACAAGATACCTACCTCAGAACAAAAGTTATACACAGGCAGAAAGTGAAAGGATGGAAAAAATATTCCATGCAAATGGACATGAATAAAAAAGCTGGGGTAGCAATACTTATATCAGACAAAATAGACTTCAGAACAAAAGCAATAACAAGAGACAAAGAAGGTTACTTCATAATACTTAAGGGAGTAGTCCAACAAGAATATATAATTATGTAAACATGTTTACACTCAATTTGGTGTACATGAATATATAAAGAAAATATTGGAGGAGTTTAAGAAAGAAACAGCAAAACAGTCAATTTGGGGGATTTTATCACCCAACTGTCAACAAAGGATATATCTTCCAAACAAAAAACTAACAAAAATATTACAGAATGGAATGGCACTCTAGATCAAATGGACTTAATTGATATTTATAGAACATTTCACCCCAAAGAAGCAAAATATATGTTCTTCTCAAACACACATGGATCATTCTCAAAGATAGATCACATGGTAGGACACAAAACAAGCCTTAACATATTCAAGAAAATTGAAATCATATCAGGCACATTCTCAGATCACAATGGCTTGAAACTGGAAACTAACCACAAGAAAAAAGCTCAAAAACATTCAAATACATGAAGGTTGAATAACAGGTTATTAAATAATGAATGGGTTAACAATGAGATCAAAGAAGAAATAAAAAATTATCTGGAAACAAATGAAAATGAACACACAACAACCCAAAACCTAAGGGACACAGCAAAGGCAGTACAGAGAGGGAAGTTCATAGCAATAGAGGTCTACCTCAAGAAGATAGAAAAGATCTCAAATAAACAACTTAACACTACATCTAAAAGAACTAGAGAAATAACAACAAACAAAGCCCAGAGCAAGCAGAAAGGAGGAAATAAGCAAGATCAGAGCAGAATTAAATGACATAGAGACTACAAAAACAATCCAAAGGATGAATGAATCCAGGAGCTGGTCCCCTGAAAAGATAAACAAAATTAGCAAACTGTTAAGCAGACTCATGAAGAAAAAAAGAGAGAAGACCCAAATAAATAAAACCAGAAATGAAAGAGGAGAAGTTACAACCAATACCATAGAAATACAAAGGATGGTAAGAAATTATTATGAACAAATATATGCCAATAAATTGGACAACCTAGACGAAGTGAATAAATTTCTGAAAACATACAATCTTCCAAAACTGAATCGGGAAGAAACACAAAACCTGAATAGATGATGAGCAACTACTGAAATTGGAGCAATAATCTACCAATACACAAAAGCCCTGAAATAGATGGCTTCACAGGTGAATTTTGCCAAACTTTCAAAGAAGAATTAACACTGATCCTTCACAAACTATTTCAAAAAAATTGAGAACAGGGAATACTCCCAAACTTTTTTTATGAGACCAGTATTATCCTAGTTCCAAAACCAGGTAAAGACACAAAAAAGAAAGAAAATTACAGGTTAATATCTCTGATGAACATAGATATGAAAATCCTCCACAAAAGATGAGCAAACTACATCCAGCAATACATTAAAAAGATTATATACCATGATCAAGAGGAATTTATTCTAGGGATGCAAGGATAATATAATATTTGCAAATCAATAAATGTGATACATCACATTAACAAAATGAAAAAAATCACATGATCTTATCAGTAGATGCAGAAAAAGCATTTGATAAAGTCCAACACCATTTATGATAAAAAACATTCAGCAAAGTGGGAATAAAGGGAGCATATCTGAACATAATAAAGGCCATATACGAAAATCCTACTGCCAACGTCATACTCAATTGGCAAAACCTAAAAGCATTTCCCTTAAGATCAGGAACAAATCAAGGGTGTCCACTTTCACCACTGGTATTCAACATAGTACTGGAAGTTCTAGCCACAGTGATCAGACAAGAGGACGAAATAAAAGACATCCAAATTGGAAAAGAGGAAGTAAAACCACCACTATTTGCAAATGATGTGATAGTCTACATAGAAAACTCTAGAATCTCCACCGAAAAACCACTCAACCTACTAAGTGAATTTGGCAAAATTGCAGGATACAACGTCAATAGTCATAAACCAATAGCATTATTGAATACCAACAATGAACTATCAGAAAGAGAAACAAAGAAAAATATCCCATTACCATAGCAACAACAACAACAAAAGTACCTAGGAATAAACTTAACCAAGGAGATAAAATACCTGTACTCAAAAAACTATAGAACACTGAAGAAAGAAATTGAGGAAGATACAAATAAATGGAAGCATATACCCAGTTCATGGATTGGAAGAATAAACATCATTAAAATGCCTGTACTACCCAAAGCAATCTATAGATCCAATGTAATCCTTATTAAATACCAATGGCATATTTCACAAACTTAGAACAAATACCTCAAAAATTTATATGGAACCAAAAAGGACCCCAAATAGCCACAGCAATCTTGAGAAAGAAGAGCAAAGTTGGAAGGATCACAATACTTAATATCAAACTATACTACAAGACCACAGTTATCAAAACAGCCTGGTACTGGCATAAGAATGAGGTTCAATGGAACCATTGAACCAATGGAAATATTCAATGTTCCACTGAAATTCAATGTTCCATTGACATACATCAATGGAACAGAATAGAGAGCCCAGAAATAAACCCATGTCTCTACGGTCAATTGATATTTGACAAAGGGAACGAAAACATACAATGGAGTACAAATAGCCTCTTCAATAAATGGTGTTGGGAGAATTGGAATGGTACCTGCAAAAAAATGAAATTAGACCACCAAATTATACCCTACACCAGTATAAACTCAAAATGGATAAAAGAGTTAAATATAAATTTCGATACCATAAAAGTCCTAGAGGAAAACATAGGCAGTAAAATTTCAGATATTCCACATAGCAATATTTTTGACAATATATCTTCTAGGGCAAGAGAAATAAAGGGAAAAATGAACAAATAGGATTACATCAAAAAACATCTGCACAACTAAAGAAACCATTATCAATATGAAAAGGGAACCACTTGTATGGGAGAACATATTTGACAACGATACATTGGACAAGGGTTTAATCTTCAAAATATATAAAGAACCCACACGACTCAACACCAGGAAGACAAGCAACCCAATAAAAAAAAATGGGCAAAAGACCTGAATAGATACCTCTCCAAGGAGGACATAAAGAGGTCCCATAGACATAAAAAAATGTTCAACGTCATTAGCCATCAGAGAGATGCAAATTAAAACCACAATGAGATATCACCTCACATCTGTCAGAATGGCCATCATTAATAAATCAACAAACAAGTGCTGTCAAGGATATGGAGAAAAGGGAACCTTACTGAGCTGTTGGAAGGAATGCAGACTGGAGGAGCCACTGTGGAAAACTGTATGGAATTTCCTCAAAAATTAAATATGGAACTAACTACTTTATGACCCAGCAATTCCACTGATAAGAATATACCCTAAGAATTCTGAAACACCAATTCAAAATAAGTCATGCATCCCAATGTTTATTGCAGCACTATTTACAATAGCCAAGTGTTGGAAACAGCCTAAGTGCCCCACAGTAGATAAGTGGATTAAAAAACTGTGGTTCTTCTACACCAGGGGTGTCAAACTCATTTTCACTAGGGACCCCATCAGCCTTGCTGTTGCCTTCAAAGAGCTGATATAAACGACTCCTTAACTGTTAAGGAGTTGAAATTATATTCAGCCCTTTGAAACCACGAAGCTGATGGGGTCCCTGGTGAAAATGAGTTTGACACCCCTGTTCTACACAATGGAATACTATGCAGCAGGAAGAAAAAAGGAATTCCTACCCTTTGAGACAGGATGGATGGAACTGGAGATCATTATGCTAAGTGAAATAAGCCAGTTGGTGAAAGACAAATACCATATGATATAACTTATAAGAGAAATCTAATGAATAAAATAAACTAATGAGCAAAACAGAACCAGAGATATGGAAACAGGAAACAGACTGATAGTTGCCAGAGGAAAGGGCAAGGGGGAAATGGTAGAAATATGGGGAAAGGAGTAGTCAAAGAACATATACAAATGACCCAAGGACATGGACAACAGGGTGGGGATGGACTGGGGGTTGGGGATGGTGTGGGATGAAGGAGGGAAAAGGGGGGAAACAAGGACAACTGTATTAGAATAAACAAGAATAAAATAAAAACAAAGTAAGCCATAGAAAAATTTGTAACAAGAATATTCCACATGATAAGAAAGAAAGTCCAGAGTCAGGAAAAAACCTGGTATGTCCCTAAAAACCAAAGCTTGTGGGCCTGCAACGTAAGAGGGTGAGTGCTAGAAATAAGAGTCATTCCAAGAGGCAAGTGTCATGCAGGATATGTTTCATAAGCATTTTACATTTTTTGGAGTATGATTTGAAACCTTTGGCATGAACTGGAAACTTTAAGCATAAAAGTGATAGGCTCTGATTCAAGTTATTTTTTTTAAAGATTCCTTTTTATATTGGTTGATAAAACTTTTGTAGAGTTTAGAACAGGAAGTTTGATGACTAGATCTTGAAGTAATTCTGGCAACAAGCAATGATGGCTTGGAATTGATTGGAGCAGTGGGAATAGACAGGGTCAGGAAATATTTTGGAGGCAAAAACTTCAGAATTGAAGAACTGGAAATGAGGGAAGAGGGAAAGAAAAGAGCCAAAGGTGACCCCCAAAAATTTGCCTGGAGGAGGAACACATTGGTATAGAGGAGATGAAATAAACTTCACCTTTTTAGTTTACATAGTATTGAGATACCTATTAGTCATACTAATAATGATATTAAGGCAGGGGGTGGGTTAGGAAAGACATTAAAATAAATAAGACAGGACTAATGATAAAAAATATTTGGAGTTTAAAATCATGAAGCTAGATAAGATCAATACAGGGTAAAATGGTCATTATCAGCATCATTGGATTTTCATTTAAGGTGGAACAATTTCTGGGTTTTTCACATCTGAGTCACTGAGGTATCATACAAAAAGTGGCAGCCCAGTTCACATTATATTTAGGTCACCATGCCTTAAAGAACCCAAATTATCCAAATTCTTCATGGATGTAAACTCAGCAATAACCAGGTGGTATGGTTACTACGTATAAACTAGTATTTTCTTTAATGCTATAATTTTCAGAAGAGAGGAAAATGATTTACTGTGTTCAGTCTGCATTTGGAGCCATATAGTGGTGCACCTGGTTGGGTGGAGAGGTTACTAAATGGCACGTTAGCTGAATGGCTTAATCCTGTCAATTTATTTTAAGAAATAGATTACTATATGATATGTGGTAATTTGGAGAATTTCTGTAATGACTACTTTAAATATTTTCTAAGTAAGTATTTACATGACTCCCCCCCCAAAAGCTGTTAGTGCTTGTTCGTTAGTACTTATCCAAGTGTTCTAATATGAGCAGTGAGCTCCCAATGTTAAGCATAATGAAAATATGACACACTTCATTTCAGAGGAATTCTGAGCCCTTTTCACATAGTTTTAAAAATTGTTCTGATTTTCTTCCCATTATATCTAAAGATATATATTTCTTTTTTTTGCAGAGAAACCTCCAAGCACTTTGATCAAGAAAAAATGAAGAAGATAATGATGTAGATGATGGTGATGATGAAGATGATGGTGATTATAATGTTACTGTTATTGATTTTGGTGGGTTGTGGTAGGCCTGGTACACATGTTGGTGATCAAAACTAATCTCATTGACATACTACTATATTCCAAGAATTGGACTAGGAGCTTGAACTATATTACCACAACTCTGCAAAATACACATTAGTTACTCATTTTGCAAAAAACAAACAAATAAACATTAAGTACATTAAATTAATTGTTCAAATTCACTTAGCTGGTAAGGCTAGGATTTAAATTTTGGTCTTTCTAACTCCAAAGTATTTATTCTTTCCAATTTAGTATCTTATATACATCAGTCCACTGGGGTTTCTGCCTTTATGCCAGTCACTCTACTATGTTTAAAAGCAAATGAAGATAATTCCTAAGTCAAATGTATGTGTTAATTCCTAAGGATATAGCACCAATTGCTATACAATCCAAAGGAAATATGGTTTCACAAACTGTAGCAGATAGTCAAACTATGTGTCTCCTGAGGCCTCCATTAGGACCTCACCATTTTAAGGCCCTACTGGACATCCGCTTGCCTGGAGGCACTAACACATCTGATCACTATTGTTAAAATGCAGTCTCCTCTCCTTCCTAACCAATGATGATTTCCTGTACAAATACCCTAGCTGTTCAGCTCTTGGGTTAGCTATCTGATGCACTTGCCCTATAGGAGGACCCTAGAGTTTCTACTTCAGATTTCCTTCCAGTTTGCCCCAGTGGTAACTAGCTAGAATATATAGCCTTTGTTTTCTGCTTTCTTTTTCCTCTCTCATTTCTTCCCTTTCCTAACAACGCTTTCTGAAATCACCTGCCAAATAACCTACTACTTTTCAAATCCTAGCCTCAGGGTCTACTTCTGAGGGAACTCCAATTAATCATGGATTTCTTCTTTTTAACTAGAATTCTTATTTCTCATATATGTTCATGCTTTTATTCTGGCATCAAAAATTTGTATCAGCTATTGAGAATATATAGCAAAGAGAATATTTAAGCAGATTCTAGGCAACATTGTATACACCATGGTAATCTCTCTTCACCTTTAATAGAACTGAGTTTCTACCATGTTCACTGCAGTCAGCTCTCACTCGGTCTATTAGGTCTGGGACAGCTTTATTTTCTAAGTAAAGGTTATTTTCTTTTTGGCCACTAACAGTGCAATGCTGGGAATTCTCTGTATTTTTCCAATGTGAAATCCTTTATGTGCAATATACAAAGAGTCTAAGGCACATTGGAATCTTACTTTTCATCATGGTTGCTATAGCACTCCTGACCTCAGCCCGGAATTGTGAGAGCTCAGGACTGCTCCTAAACAAGTGTGGTTATTTTGTTTACTTGACACGTTTGACAGAAGGTAGAGTGTTTCATCCTAAAGGGCTAGTTCCTGCAGAGGTTTAATGTATACAGTGTAGCACTTAGACATAATTCTGAATGCTCTGGGTTTCCTTCACCAGTGCTTCTTTATTCTACACAAGTTTTAAACTCACTTTATCGCTTGGTTTTTAAAATTGTAAATGGGAAGTTCATTACCTTATTTAGAGTAGTGGACAATGATTTGTTTACACTAAGTTTATTTTGTGCTGCTGTATAATTGAATAGCGTTATTTGCTGAATGAAAGTTTCCCTGAAGACATTATTGGAGAAAATGCATCTGCAGTATTTGCTTTTTGTAACTGCCTTTTTAATGTGCTAACACAAGGGAATTTTATTCTTTTAACACATTTTGGGTTTGGTTCTTTTTTTCACTGTGAATCAAATAGAGATCATAATTACTAGAACATTTAATGTCCCATATGAAATTTTTATGTACCTTACTCTCCAAGAATTCATATCCGTGATTTAACCACAGGAAGAAGTAAACATTTCTTTGGACTTATAAAAGTAAAGTATTCAAAACTTGACCAAAGAAACCTTTATATCATCTGGACACGTTCAAATAGAAAAGGTAAGCCAGACCATACACGTTATAACACATGAAAAGAGATGGTCATTCCTCTAATCTTAATGTTGAAAATTATTTTTGAATTGAGGTTTCCAACATTTAAAATACAGCTGCCATCACACTAACCAGATATAGTGTGCTCTGTGCTGAAAGCATAAATTGCACACAACTTGCTCTTCAATAGCTGTGAAAAGGAAGGGGAAGTTCAGGGTTAACAAAAATCTCTCCTATAAAAGAAGTCTACTAAATGAGAGGCTAGATGGTCCTGGTTTTTGTCAAGCTATGTCATGAGACCAAGAGGCTCAAGGAAACAGCAGAAAGACTTTGTTCCATATGAAGGAAACTACTCATGTGGCTTTTGATATGCCTTGAAGGGGAAGATGGAATAAGGAAAACTAGCATCAAATTTAACTCCTGGCTTTAGCATTTACCAGCTGTGCGACCATTTAAACACTTAAATAACCATTTAAACACTTGACCCTCGGTTTTCTCAACTGTACAGTGGAGGATAATCATAACTTCTTTGGCCTACCTACACAGAGATTTTGTGGGCGACAAATAAAATGATGTAAGGGAAAGCACTTTGTGTATTATAAAACTGCATGCAACCATTAAATGACTTAACTTTATTGACTCCATAGTATGTGCTAGACATTCTTTCCAGTGTTCACATATAGTTCCATTGATCTTTGAATGACATGAGTTTGAACTGCTCAGGTCCACTTATATGCAGATTTTTTTCAATAAATACTGTACATGCCTTTTCTCTTACAATTTTCCTAATAATTTTTTTCTCTAGCTTTATTATAAGAATATGGTATATAACACATACAACATACAAAATATGTGTTGACTGACTGTGTTATTGATAAGACTTCTGGTCAACAGCAAGCTATTAGTAGTTAAGTTTTTTGTGGAGCCTAGTTAGACAAGGATTTTGACTGCACAGGAGGTCAGCATGTCTACCCCACCCTCGGCATTGTTCAAGGGCCAACCGTATCTTATTAAGTCCTCACAGCAAACTTTAAGAAGATACTAATATCATTTTCATGTTCTATTTAAGTTAATTAAACATGTTTGCAAGGCAATTGGAATAGAGCAGAGACAGAATTAGAACTCAAGCAATTGAATACCAAAGCCTATGCTGTAAAGCAGTACCACTCACAGGGCGGTCGATCAATCGGTGCATGTCTATAATGAGGTAAGTAGAAATTAAGCATAAGTATTTGAATATTTTATAGCTATTTCATGTAGTCTCAACATCCAAGTAAGTACATGGCCTTTTTACACTAATTTGATTGTTTTATTTTACAAAATATTGGTTTGCTTTGGATTGGAAAGAACAATGGTTTCATCATAGATAGTTCAAGAAACTTCACTCTAAGTCACTGCGCTATATAGTTGCCATTGATTATTTTATTTGAATATTGTGGTCAAATTGTAAATTAGCTTTGCTATGAGAATTAGATGATAGGCTTTATAAATTACTACATCTAAGTTAAGCTAAGAAATGTGCTTATGAGCACTATGAGAATAAACAATAATTCATGAAGGTGAAAGCAGGTTCTCAATATCAGTCCTCCTGGTCTAGGCAAGTTTTTCCTCTTTCTCCTCCTCCATTCTCTTCTTTCATTCTGAACATTAGATAGAGTACTACCAGAACACTAGTCCTTCTTCAAAACAAATATTTTATAATACATTGACAATAAGAGAGGCACATGAGGGTTTGACCTCTGGAAGAAAATTACTTGTATTTGCCAAATATCCTCCAAATAAGAAAAGGAAAGGAAACCAGACTTCTATTGTTAGAAATCATGCATTTAATTAATTATAGAACAAATTAAAAATATCATTAACATGCTTAGAAATTTTACAGCAATGTTGGAGTTACATTGAAATTACATTTTCTGCCATGAAATAATTTCTAGGTTTGACTCATTAAAGGTAAGTGGTTGGTAATATCCTTTCTTTAAAACCTTTTATATCAATCAGTTCAACTCATTTCCATAAATATTTGCATTTTTATTTTTTCCTGAAATTTTTTAAATCTAAATCCCATCTTAAAGAAAGACCTTTTGAAAAAGCAAGAAATTCCAGAAATTATTTAAAATATACACTCTGGGTTATATACGAAACCCATTGTTCAAGTCTTATGGGTTACTTACATGAAAATTATGCTTTATGTTTAAAAGCAGAACTCAAACATGTGTTTGATAAGGAATATAAAAATTGATTTCATAAGAACAACAAAAGGAAGTGAAAGCTTATTGGATTAAAAATAAATATTAAAGCATATGAACTTAGTTATATTTGGATGTTTTAATCTAAGAATAAATGTCTGTGCACAGGATATAGAAACTTAATTGGCAACTGATTTATTATTCTTTTCTTCTAAAGATATACAATATTACTAATTACAAAAGTCAGGACAGCAGCTTAGAATCTCAGATGGTAAATTCTACTCCCAAGTGTTCCATTAACTCAATATATGACCTTGAAAGTTCCTCTAAAGCTTTCAGTGACTCAGTTTCTTTTCTTATCAGATACAGATGTCTAAAATAATTAACCCACTTTACATTTCCTTTAAGGAAAAGTAGAGAAGGAAAGAAAGAAGATTACAAAATATCTGAGGTGAGTGGAAATTGGTATATAAATGTCATGTATTAATAAATTCTAAGATTTATCAGACTTAAATGGGAGTAAATAACAGTACTGAATATAGAGTATTGCAAAGTGATTAATACAGGGTTTGGCATATAGTTATCTTCAATAAACCTTAGAATTTACTGTTGTTTTTATTGTCATCATTATTACTATAATAAAATTGGGAATCAGAGAACAGAGCATGTGTATTGTAGGGAAGGAAATTTATTCTAGGAAGTAGATCTTATGTAACTGTAGAAGTTGGAAGAGTTAATGTTTGGAAAAGGAGCTGGAAGCTTGGAGAAAGGATCACGGTATAGTTAATCTAAAAACCAACCATATCAATCTACCAAAGCCAGAAGAGTCAGATCCAGCAAGTAAAAAACTACAGCATGCCCAGGTAAATTAAAATTTCAGATAAAGAACAAACAATATTTTAGGATGAGTATGTCTCTGCAGTCGAGGACAATGTGTTTGAGGATAAATTATCAAGATTAATCTTCTAACCTATCAG
Organism: Trachops cirrhosus; assembly: GCA_028533065.1. Lineage (NCBI taxonomy): Eukaryota > Metazoa > Chordata > Mammalia > Chiroptera > Phyllostomidae > Trachops > Trachops cirrhosus. The sequence continues at coordinate 56,833,079 of CM052542.1, forward strand.
GACTGTCCTCTATAATGGGATATTCAATTGTTGCCTATATTTCACTGCTATAATCAACTCCTGAGGTAATAGGGAAATATTAATATTTAAAAAGTATGTGTTCTTTATCTGGAATTCAGTTTTAAGTGAGGTTTTGCATTTTGTCTGGTAACCCTAAATTCTGAAGGGTCAGGTCTTAGGAAGGTCTGTCGGAGGCTATCTTCTCTTCGTAGGTCTCACCACTATAGATCCACACACCACCATTTAGGAAGAGGCCTGGAGCTTCTTGTTCCAAGAGGCAGAAATTGATAAGAAGAGCTAAAATTGCAGCAGAAGGAAGAAGAAACAGGAACCCACCTCTGCATCTGTTCGTCACTACATCTGACTAAAACAACCTTCCAAAGATAATGGCCGCTACTTTATTTCTGTCCTCCAAATCTTATGCAGCCATCTCTTTTAGACAACTGTAACCCAGAACTATGTAGAGAAGGAGGTTCTGGAAACTGGATCCCAGTGTAATCAAACTGATGCAGTACAAATGATCCCAATGATGATGATGATGATGATGATGTGGTTGTTTTCTCAAGGGAAGTTAATCATTCATGGGAATTTTCTGATAGACATAAAGAGAGGTTTTACTATATCCAGCATATGTGAACTAAATCAGTGGGTGACTGAGTTCAAGTTATGTGATATAATAGAGTCATATTATGTCAAAGTCACAGAATTCACAAACAGAACCCAGGAGTCCATCTTGAATGTTTTTATAGGACTTGTAATGATCTACCCTCTATGTTCTCAATTCAAGCCTTGACTTGGCAGTGCAGAAATCCTACTTCTGAAAGCCACCAAGCAACCCTAGATCCTGCCATAAAGTATTATGTATTTGAGGATAAAGCAGCAAAAATATTTTTTCCAAACTCACTCTACCAATCCTCTCATAAGGCATATTTAGATTGTTACCAATAATTTAGTGCTATAATTGCTTGAGTAAATATCCTTACAAAATAAATATATGGGCATGCAAATATTATATTAAAGTAACTTTCTTAGTGTACAAATGCTAGGGCAAGAGTTAACAACAGTATTTGTAAGACAAACTAACACTTTTTAAGGCAAAATTGCCATTATTACAAAATTGTTCTCCAGAAGGGTTTTACCAATTATACAACCACCAGCTCAGCAATGCAGAAATATCAAATTTCTCACACCCACATCCACACTAGGAATTATCAATAAAAAATAGATTTACAAACTTGAGAGGAAAAATATTTTAATTTTTATATATATACTAGTATATGTAGTAATTTGAACATTGTACATATACACACATATATATGTATATGCATATATATATATCTTTCTGTGAAGTATTTTATGCTGTTTCCTCCTTTCCTGTTGTAGCATTCATTTGTTTTTCCTGTTAACCTGTAATACATTTTGTTTTATGCATGTCTTTGCATTTGTTTGTGGAATTTTGTGTCATAGGATTTTCTTAAGAAAGTAGTCATAGTGAAATCTGCTAGATGGTTTTCAGTTTGTAAGTTAATGTATAAGAATCCCTCTCCCCTACTGAAAATATTTTAAATGTTTTTAAGAAATACATGTTCTACTTTTTAAGAAAGTGCATTTTATATCCAAGTCTTCAGTTCATTTCACATATAGTATGAAGAAAAAAGTAGTACCTTAATTTTTCCTAAATAATATCCATATCACCCTAATTTTTAAACTAAAACTTTCTTATTCTGATTTAAAATGCCACCTTTATCGTAACTGTTATGCATATAATCATAGTCAGAGCACAGTGGTTGAGAGTGTTAGCCCTCGAGTCCGACTGAAAGGTAATCACAGTCACAAGCTGGGTGACCTTATACAGTTTATTTAGCCATCCTCTGACTAAAGTTTTAATCTGTAAAACTGGAGTGATGTGAAGATAAAATTGTCTTGAGGATTACAATGATACATTAACATCGGTGAAGCTCCTAGAACAGTGTCGACATATAATACAAACTTAAGTGTCAGTCTGTTGTTGTGCCATGAGATATAACTTAAAACGCACAATTTTAGATGAACATTTTTCATTGTTAAGGACTGAACTTGAAGGTTGCCTTGAAGAGAGTCTCATGTCCACCTTCTGCCTTAATGTGGCGTGACCCTCCACTTAGAGGTGATGTTACCACTTGGGGAACTTGCTATGTGTCTCCCATGGTTAAAGGAATACGGTGAACTGAAGTGTGCTGTGTTTAGGAACCAAAGGCCTGTAGGCAGTACGTGAAATAGAGTATGAGAGTCTAGGTGGCTCTCAGAAACCAGGAATTGATTTCTCTTTAGCTATGAAAGTCCTAGATGGTATCTTCTTCCAAAAGAAGGGTGTTTTGTATACCCTGCAAATCTGTCATTTAGTGTAGCCATCCTTATTGATTAGCTTAGTTAGATCCTCTGAATTAACTTACTGTGGCTTCTACATCAGCACTTGCTGCTTCACCTTGCTCTTCTATGCTATGGCAATGGCTTTTTTCTCTTACACCTCCTGAAATCACCTCTGATAGCTTCAAGTTTTTCCTCTGCAGCTTTCTCACCTTTCTTAGCCTTCATAGAATTAAAGAGAGTTAAGATCTTGCTCTGGATTAGATTTAGGTTTAAGGGAATGTTGTGGCTGGTTTGATCTCCTATACAGATCACTGAAACTTTTCCCATATTATTAGTAAGGCTATTTCACTTAATCATCACTCACATTCATTGGAGAAGTCATTTTAGTTTCCTTCAAATTTTTTTCTTTGAATTCACAACTTGGCTATCTGTTTGGCAAAGAGGCATAGCTTTTGTCTTTCTGGGCTTTTGACATGCCTTCCTTACTAAGCTTAATTATTGAGTTGGTCAAAAAGTTCATCTGGCTTTTCCCATAGATGGCTCTAGTCGTTCTTAGATGTCTTTAATTTCATACAAAACATTCTTGTTAGATTGTATCGTGACAGCTGCTTATCAGCATGCATTTAAAAAATTACCAAAATTGGTGAATTTTTGTGTAGCCACTTTAATATTGAAATGGAAGAAAATAAGCATTATTTTTGGCCTAATATGTGCTGTATTATTCCAAGAAAGGTAAGAATGCAACTGAAACACATAAAAAAGATTTATGCATTGTATGGAGAAGGTGCTGTGACTGATCATACATGTCAAAAGTGGGTTGCAAAGTTTTGTGCTGGAGATTTATCACTGGACGATGCTCCATGGTCAGGTAGACAAGTTGAAGTTGATAGTGATCAAATTGAGACATTAATTGAGAACAATCAACATTTTATCACATGGGAGAAACATACTCAAAATACCCAAATCAATGAAGTTATTGGTGAAAATGAAAAATGTGTCTTTTATTTTATGGAAAAATACTAACTTTTTGGCCAACCCAATATTTCTTGCTCTTGATTTAAACTGAGAGATGTGTAACACTTTCACTTAAGCACTTAGAGTCCATTGTGAGGTTACTAATTGGCCTGATTTCAATATTGTTGTATATCAGGGAATAGGGACACTGAGAACAGGAAGAGAAATAGAACAGTCAGTATAGCAGTCAGAAAACACACAACATTTATTGATTAAATTTGCCGTCTTATATGAGCACAGCTTGTGGTACTCCAAAACAATTACAATACTAGCATCAAAAATCACATATTACCATAACAAATACAATAATAACAACACAAAACTTTGAAATATTATGAAAATATGACATGGAGACATGAAATATGCAACTGCTGTTGAATCAGTGGTGCTGATGGACTTGTTCAACTTCGGAGTTGTCACAATCCTTCAACTTGTATAAAACACAACACCTGTGAAGGACAATAAAGTGAAGTACAATAAAATGAGGTATGCCTGTATTTGAAAGGGAAGAGAAGAAGAACCATTCAAGAAAAGAGGAAGAAAAAGTTCCTTGGGCTGGAAATCATTCTGGAATGAATAGTGTTCTCCACAAACTTAGGAAATATTGACAGATTTATTCCCTCTATACTTCCCATCCCAAATATAAAGTAGTCACTGTTTCTATACATTCAGTTATCTTATGATTTTCTTAAGGTAATATGTATCTATTCATTCTGGTCACCAAGTCCAGTGTGTGTATAGGTTGGGGGAGGGTATTCCCCACACCACTAAGCCATCCTTGGACAGCAACTGTCTGTCCTACAATTAACTAATTTATGACACTATCTGGAGATAGTACTAAATCCCACAGGTTAAGGGCTTAGTCCTCCAAGACTGTCCCAGCTCCACATTCAGACTCCAGTCAAAATCCTAGGTTGTTACCTGGGCTTCTGACCAAATGGCTATAAATCAAAGGTCCCAATGACCCCTTTCTTGGTTTTGATTAATTTTCTAGAGCTGCTCAGAGAACTCAGTGAACATTTTGCTTACTAGATTACTAATTTATTATAAAAAGATATAACTCAGGAACAGTCAGATGTAAGAGATGCAGGGGCAGAAGGCAAACCCCATGCCTTCTCCTGGTGTGCTGGTCTTTGTGAATCCTCCCGTGCTCACCGCCCTGAAAGCTCTTTCAACCCGGTTGTTTGAGGATTTTTTGCTTAATGCACAGGCAAGATTGATTAATTCATTGCCAATTGCTGATTGAACTTGATCTGGAGCGTCTCTCCTCTCACTAGAGGTCTGGGAATAGGACTGAAAGCTTCCACCCTTTAATTGAAGGATTGGTTCTCCTGGTAACTAACTCCCACCCCTAGGTATAGCTTAAAAATCACCTCATTAACATAACAAAATGCACATTTTCATTCTCTTCATTTGGGAAGTCATAAGGGATTTAGAAGCTCTGAGGAACAGTGGACAAAACCCAAGTATATCTTACTATAAATCACAGTATCACAGTACCATAGCAACTTGTACTTGCTTATTTAACTTTTTCCTCACAGTAAGCAATGTGAAAATAGGAACCATATTTGCCTTTTCTTATGATGGCTAAAACAGAAGACATTTCAGTAAGTATTAAATACATTTAAAAATAAATTTTACTCTTTACATGTCAAAAATATTTCAATCACTGAATTTTATGTACAGATTCATCATAATTTATACCATCTTCAGTTCTGTATATTATACTGACTGAAAAAGTTTAATAAGTTTAAGATTTAACTTTTCCATAGAAGCTTGAATTTAAAAAAACACAATTTTCACCCTAGGCTTTTTTTTTTTGCAAGTAGTTTTCTCACTTTTTAAAAATAATTTCTTAATGGTAATGGTACCATTACCATTTCTTAATGGTAGCAACTTAAGCTTATGTAGCATTCTTATTTTTAATCTTATGTTAAATATAATTACTTCATATTTTTAAATTCTAAGTTTATTTTCTCTCTTAAAAATTTAAGGTAAACTTTATTGATAATTTATATACAAGAAAAAGTACCTTAAGGCCCACAGTTTGATTAATTTTGATAAACGTATCTACCCATGTATCTACCACCATAACAAAGATAAAGAAAATTTCTACCATATCACTCTGAAAAGTATCCTCATGTCTTTTGGTAGTAATTACCTCCACCTCTTGCCAAGGCAACCACTAATTACTTTGTCACTTTAAATCTCATATAAATTGAGCCATATGGCACATACTCAGCAGAGCATGATTTTATAGTAATCATATATGTAGTTGTATTTACCAATAATTATTACCTTTTATTGCTGAGTAGTCTATTTCCAATTAATACATCCATTTAGTAGATAATAAATATTTTGTACATTGTCAGGTTTTTAATTTCTTATTACTATCATAATAAATCAGCATATATCTAATGGCTTTATTAATTTATTTCTTTATTACAGTTATGGAGATCAGACCTTAAAAATGGTCTCACAAGGTTAAAATCAATGTATGGCAGGACTTTATTCCTTCTGGAAGACTGAAGGCAGCCTTTTTGTGGACTTCTCCAGTTTCTAGAGACGGCCCACCTTCCTAGGTGGCTCGGTTCCCTCCATCTTCAAAACCAGGACATCAACCTCACATTTCATCTCTGACTAGCCTGCCTCCCTTTCCCACTAATAAAGCCCCTTATGATTATGTTGGGCCCATCCACATATCTAGGATAATCTCCTCATCCAAGATCCTTAACTTATTTGCATCTGGAAAGTTCCTTTTGCCATAGGAGATAACATAGCCACAGGTTTTGAACATTAGTAAATGAAAGGTCATTCATTATTCTGCCTACCACACAAGGTAAAAACAAATATTATAAATGAAACTCTTGTAAACATTTGTGAACGATTCTTTTTGTGACTATTTGTTTTTATTTTGTTTAGTGGTGAGATTACTGATCTGTATGGTGAATGTAGTCTAGCTTTATGAGAAACTGCCCATTTTCCAAAATGGTTGTACCATATTACTTTCTTTTTTTTTAAGATTTTTATTTATTTATCTTTAGAAGGGAAGGGAAGGAGAGAGGGAAAGAAATATCAATGTATTGTTGCTTCCTGTGCATTCCCTGTTGGGAACTGGCCTGCAAACCAGGCATGTGCCCTGACTGGGAATTGAACTGCGATTTCTTGGTTCACAGGCCCATGCTTAATACACTAAACTACACCAGCCAGGGCCCATATTACTTTCTTACTGACACTGTATGAGATTTCACTTATGTCATGTCTTTGTCGACACTTAGTATTGTCAAACTTTTAAATTTTAGCCATTTAGTAGGCATTAGTGTTGTCTCAGTTGTGGTTTTAATTTACATTTCCCTATTTTCATGTTAATCATCTTTTCACATGATCATTGATCCAATATATATCATTGTTGCCCGTTTTAATTTGCTTTTTCTTGTGTTATTAACAAACTGTAAAAGTGTATTATGTGTGTATATATAAAAAGTCCTTGGTCAAATACACGTATTTTCAATGTTACCTCTGAATCTTTGGCTTTGTTTTTTATTTCTTTCAATGAGCAGAAGCTTAGATGTAATTCAACTTTTCAATTTTTTTCTTTTAATATTTTGCCTGTACCTATGTCATGAAGATTCCTCCCCATGTGCCTAACCAAATTCTTTTATACTTTTAGCTTTTACATTTAGCTGTTTCATCTATTCTGAGTTAATTTTTTGTGTATGGTTTGAAGTAAGGGTCAAGGTTATTTTTTTTCTATAAGGACATTCAATTGTTTCAGCACCAATTTTAAAAATCCTATTTTTCCTCTATTGATATGCATTGGTACCTGCATCAAAAATCAATTAAAAAGCTTCTTCAGTGTTTTTCCTCTCTTCTCTAGTAAGAAATAGTACATGTTTGATCAGATCTCCTGTCTTTGGTCTTCAATATCCATTGCATTCATTCTTATTGTCTTTACATGCTTAAATATTTCTGCTGTACTTTGGGAGTAATTACTATTTATCTTTTTAGTTAGTCATTAAATTTTTCTGAATTATCAATTCAATTCTGAATTTCTTCTGGCGATTTTCATTCTGAAATTGCTTTCAGTTTCCTAATATGGTACTGATGAAGGCTGTTTGAACATGTTAATTGTTTTTTTTTTAAGGTCACAGATTTTGCACTTTTCTCCTTAAAAGCAGTCACAACCATGTGACTTGGTTTGATCCATGAAGTGTGAGTGGAAGACAAAGGTGATTCTTACATGCTTACATGGCTTTCAGAATCATGTAATATTTGCTATCTTCTTCATAATCCCTCCAGTAACCCTCCAGATAGCAGCTTCTTCATTATCCTGGGACCTGGAGTGAAAACAACTTTGAATAGAACTTGCTGTCCACTCATTTTAGGTATGTAGCATAAGCAAGAAATAAAATTATGTTATTTTAAGCCATAAAAATTTTGGATGTTTTGTTACTGCATCAATACCTTGCCTATCCTGACTAATATGCCACATAGTCATTCAATCATTTTTTAAAATTTCAGCAAGTAATAGTGCTGTAAAGTGTGTACACTTTACTTCTGTTTACTGGCATTCTAAAATTGCAGTCTGTTTATTCATAATAATTGCTATTATCTCTTTTCTTATGTTGTGAATCTTTTAGTGTACTCCGTGTGATGTTTATTCAAGATGAATATGTCTTTAAGCAGAAAATGTTTTTGCCTCCCTTTACTGAATACCTGGCTACTATTAGAATTTCCAAACATACTAAAAGAGCTGGTAGATCGAAATTTACATGAATGATTAAGTTATGCAACAACCTGAGAGGAAAGAGGCCAAAGAGCATGTAGTCCCAGAAGAGGAACATTGTCTGCGTTCCCTCCCTTTTGTGTTTAGTAAAACTACTGCACCAGAAGTCACATGTTCCTGTTGACTGGAGCAGGTTCATGCTATGTCTGTGCTCAGTTCTACCTGGTGCCCACTGCATCAGAGAGAATCCCATATTGTGCTCTGGTAACAAGCCCTTGCTCCCTATTGAGATATGTGCTTTGTAAAAGTGCCAAGAAAACTTGAAGCCTTCCTTTATTGCTGTTTTGACTTTTGTAATATTTATGGTAGCAAAATAATGCATGCACATGTGAATAGATCAAATAATAAGGTTAGTCTATACCTTATTGTTTGATTTCTATACCTACCTACCCCTACTTGTTCAAAACATTAGTCCCACTCCCAGGAGCAAACTGTTTTACTCTCTATTACCTTCAAAAACTAAATAATATATGTCTGTTTCTTAATTTTAGCATTCCAAATAGGTATTGATTGACTGGTTAAAATTTTTAAAAAATGTTTCATTTAGTAAACTTTTAACTCCATTCACTTCTCAATGCTTGATTCTTCCATTTGCTATTAGATTATATTTAGTATTTGAAATATTTGTGTGTTTATATTTCCTTCTACAATTTCTCTGCCCTCCCTTCTCTCATTTTCTGTGTGTTATTATTTTAAGTTTGTACTGACTTTTTCTTGTTAATATTTACATTCATCTGCATTCAAAAGTAAGGCTTACACAATTTATTCATGGGTTGACTAAAATTGAAAACCATTTAAACATTATATTACTATGAATAAGTGCTAAGATTACATTCCCTTTCTTCTGGGAACAATAATTTCTGAGCTACTTAGAAAAGAATACTAGGAGCACTGAGACAAGATGCATTTTCTTATATTCAGACAATTATTTGAGTTAACTGTTTATACAAATTAATTTTTTGTGATTACATATCACCTTTTCTTTTATCTTAAATAACAAATTTCATCATGCCTCAGGTTTGGTCTATCCTGTTAATCATACAATACCTTTCAAGTAATCTTTTACCTTCAGAGACTCTCCCCCAGAGCCCACCATTCTTCTGCTGCATTCTAGAACAGTCACCTTCAGCCCTGATAGACCATCGTCATCCGAGATTTTTCTTCATTGCTCTATCTGTTTCTGTTTGTAAGCCTTTTTATTTCTTATTTTGTGAGAGTACAAAGTCAGCTAACTTTACAAAATGAGAGTTGAGAGGTGTGGTTGCTCGGTAGATGGTGTGGGACCTAGTTGCCTCCTCAGTGTCCATTCTTTTCTCACTTACAAACAGAGTCCCAGTTTGGGTTTTTTTTTTTCAGGCTTCAAAGTGCCCAAATAAAAGATCCTGCCTGGTAACTACGTATGTCTAATAATTTAAGAAGGTATTGTTGGGTGCAATTTCAGATAATATTCATTAGATAGTTTCAAAAGCTGTTAAGTATGTCACAGACCAACAAGTACCTGGAATGCAGAAGTGATGGGAGGAACTCTAGCAGCCAATTAAAACCTGTGGTAATCTTGAGAATTAAAGTCATGCACTAAGAAAAACAAGACCAAATAATAGAGGTGACTTTGAGATCTTATTGATGTTATAAAACTGCTTACAAATATGGCTATTATATTACTTACATATTACATATTACTTACATACCTGCACTATTACATATTACTTATAAATATGGCTACTGCTTAAAAATGTATTTTACAAGGAAGAGAAACATATTCCATTTGAGCAACTGTTATTTCTGATCTCAGTTGCTAGCTGCTAAATAGGATTATATATGTAAAATATTGATAAATTTTATAGGCTCTTAAACATTTAAAAATATCTCAATTCTGTCATACTTGGTTAATACATTTTGTGATCAAAGAACCCAAGGTTTCAACTCATTTTCCTTCAGTGTTGTTTGTAGGCATTTCTCTTATCTTTTAACGTTCAGTGTTATCTTTGAGAATTCTGATGGAAGTGTAATTTTTATCTCTTGGTGGACAATTTTTTTCTTTCTGAAAAAAGTTTAGGTTACCTTAACTTTTCTTGCTGTTCTGAACTTTATAAGAATGTGTCTGCGTGTGGGCTTCTTTGTTCTTCCAGTCTTTTCTTTTTGTGAGTGGAAGTACATCGTCTTGTACTAGATTCTCTATTTAAGTGAAGCTGATTCATGATAGTAAAATAGAATCCAGGTAGTATGTTTCCTTAGCACCTCCCTTACCTCCAGAGCCCTCTCTTCATCAATAATCTCCTATGTATTAAAACCCAATGTAAAGGTATTGACTCACTCAACAGAAATACCCAGCAAAAGCTCAGGCAAGGTTCTTTTCTAGGCTTAGATGTTGTCGTTTTTCAATTTCTCATCTCGTAGGTCAGTTCTCTTCTATGGCTTTTCTCTTATGCTAGCCTCCAGCAGCTCCAGGCTTACATCCATCCACCATCAAGTCTGGAAGAAAAGGGTCTCCCACAATTGAGTCATCTGCCTGCCTTAGTATATTTGCCATTTCTCTTACAAAAGTTATTTGCGATGTACTTTTTAGTTCACAGACTTCGGACATGAGCCTCTCAACCAATCTAGCAGCAAAGGCAATGCAATGCTCTAACTGCCCACTCTAGACCCAAGAGTGGTGTGGCAGAGATTGCTAGTTTCACTGAAAAACTCCCTTCCTTTCTTCCCTAAGAAAACAGAATTTGGATTTTTGTTGGTCTCACGGCTTATTCTCCCATCCTTTGTTACGGTGAGGTGTGTGCTCGTTGCTGTGTTCTAATCAACAGCAAGTAAGAAATGGCACATGCCACTTCAGGGAAAGGAGCTTAAAGGGACAGGATGGTAGTGCACCCAAAATGATGGATCTTAGATCTGTGATACCAAAGGGCACATTGCCAATTTTGGTCTGTCTTCAGTCTTAATTTACATGAAAAGTACATTTTAATCTTGTTTTAGCTGTTGAGTTTTCATTCACAATTAAATCCAATCCTTTTCTATGTAAATACTTTCAGCACCATTCCAACCACATGTACTAAAAATGAATGTTAGTGGTTCACCAAAATAATGATAATGATGATGATGATGATGATAATAATAAATAACTGGTAAATTCACTGTTAAAGTATTGGCAATCATTGCTGGTTAAGTAAATACAAAATATAAACATGCAGGGTATGCAGATAAGATTGGGAGTGAGGGATTCCACACCTAACTTTTGGTGAAGCAGGTGCCTTGTTGTAGGAGGTATCACATGTCAGCTCTTCACTCCAGGATTCAGCTGACCCCATCTGCATACACTGATTAGATGTTCCTTGAAGTGTGGGCCATTAGGAAGGCATCCTTCTCTAGTTTCCAGTGCACATGCCAGCTTTTCTTTACTTTAATACTATTTGTCATTATAAATTGAATTTTAGCCCATACCATAACCATTACCTGGAAGTCTACAAAACATTTTCTCATAAACTTTTAAAATATGTATATTTATATTTATTTATTTGAATGAATTTCTTTCCATTTTTGTTTCTTTAGTATATCATAGTTATCTTGAAAGTGTTTGGATTTTGGGAAAATGCAGCTATATTTAATTTTTTTAAAATATCAATATCCCTATTTAGAAAACTAGAATAAAAATTTTTATCTTTCAGATTTTTATTTTCAAAAAATGTGTTTGTTTTATTATGATTAATGATGAAACTAAAATTTCACATATAAAAACTTATAAAGGCAAACCTGGAAATAGACCTGGCCAGGGAATTAAGAAAGCAGGAAATCATAATGAGCTTTCTAGCTCACCATTTGTGTACCACGTGAGAGTCATTAGAGAGCCCGAGATACTCCGCATCCCTGTCATCTTCTGTCACAGCCAAAACCAAATCCCCCAACCATCCATTCTTTTTCCTTTTAACTTTATTTTTATTATTTATACTACTACATTTGCCCCCATTATCCATGAATATAACCCCCATATAGTACTGAGCTTCCTTTTTTCAAAACTCCACTTCTAGTTCTCTCCCTGCTCTGTAAATTTTTCCTTTGAGATCCCTATTCTAAAGCAGGTAAATTCTCCCATGTTCTCAGCTTTCGTAGGCCTTTTCCTTCACCTTCCCACAGCCCCACTCCTCTCCTCTCACATCCCCACTCTTTCCCTCTCTATACTCATGTCTCCTCCCTGTTCTACAACATTTGTTCTTTGATCCCCTAGACCTGTGATTCATTCCCTAGACTCTCCAAATCATTAAGCCACTCTATTCTTTTTTTTGTTGTTGTCTTTTTAACTTAAAACTCATGGGTCATCTAAGCAGGACACAGCTAAGGCTAATATTTTCAACTTAGGTACCCCCAATTTTTCATTGAACAAACCTAGAACACACTGTCTTTCAATAAATCTGCTGCTGAAAACTGAAGGAGAAAAATAGTATCTTTGCAAACTGATGTCACTAAAAATTTCAGGCTTCTATATATACATTCTTTCCAGTGAATGTATTCCCATTGCCACAGCATATATGTCACATCATGACTGGAATCCTAAAGTCCATCCCCCCTCCTAACCGGCCTACTAACTCCCTCTGTGCTCACTTCTTCTGATCCATTCTTTTTAATACTTACTATAAGAGACATCTTTTTAGAGTGCAAATATGTTTATGTTCCTCCCTTCTTAACTTTTCTAGTGCTTTTGCATAGTTTCTCCAGTTAAAGTCCAAGCTTCAAAAACATGCTTTTAATGGTTTAGATCTTCCTTTTCTTACATCCATCCCTAACTGCTTTTTTTCTGATACAGAGTTCATGCCTGACCTTGCCACACGAACAACTAATCTTGCTTTTCTGAACCTTCAACTTCAGGCCATTGCTCATGGCTCTCTGCCTGGAATATTAACATATCGCTTCCTTGTCCAAGCCTCAGCTTAGGACTCATTGCTTCTGCCCTTTCCATGGCTTTTCCCAGTCTAGAATAAAAGCCCATCCTAAATGTTTCCATAGCACCTTGTTTTCACCCTTTTCCTAACACCTGTCACACCTGATTTAATTATTTAGCACAGTCCCTCCTCCTTATCCCTTATTAAAGAGTAAGTTCCTGGATGGCAAAACTGTATTTATTTTTTGTTTTTCTCATGTTTAGTATAGTGCTCAATAAATATACACAGAGCAAATTAATCCCATCTCTTTCAGCTTTTGTTCTCTGCATGGTCCGATTCTCCCAGATGAAACATTCAATGTTTTGGATTAGTTTCTTACACTTCACTGTCACTTTCCAAATAAGCATGGGTCATGGAAGATTTACTTAATTCAGGAAATGAATAGAATAAATGTGTACATAGATTGCATGCCATGGTAATTAAATCATTAGTGCTGAAGACTAGTATTGGGACTACAGCACGTTCACATATGTTTTTATTTGTCAGAAGCAATAAGATGAAACCTAGTAATTATAGACTGTGAAAAAAAAGGAGTTTTCTGGGTGGTCTTCTATAACTCTTGAAGAAAGGGAAGAAAGAAGCCAACATCTGTCAGTATTTTTCCTGACTTCTTTATTAAATATAATACTGACCTTTGGATACTCTGTGCTGCTTTTCACAATCAAAGTGGAAGTATTTTTGCATGTGTAACACTGTTGTTTCAGACATTCATCAGCAGTTTTGTTCACTGCTTTTTGACTCTCTCTTCTCTGTTCTCACCCTTCTCCTTCTCTGTCTTCCAGTCATGCCCACACAACACTGGTATCCTCAGCCAGACCTCTTCCTCACCCACTTCTCTTCCTCACCCACTTCTCTTCCGCACCCACTTCTCTTCCTCACCCACCTGCTGCAAGCAGTTGGCTTCCTGCCATCTCCCCTTACTTCTCTTCCACCAAATAATGCCAGATCAATGTGGCAAAATGTTTGTGTGAAAATCTATACACATTTATTTGCACTGTTTTTTAAAATTTGTAAATTCTGAACCTTTGTTACAAAATGCCAATATGGGTAGTGATATATTGGCATTGCTTCAAAAAATAAAATATATAGTGCCATTTTTTCTAGCTTGAGATAGGCAACACTTCCCAAAGGACCATCACTGTTATATATGTAGAGATCTCTTCTATTGTGAGGTTAAGTAGAGGCTCAGTCTTTCCCACAACCAAAAAGAAGCAGCTCACCACATCCATATTTATTAATGTAGTTGATTATATACTTGATTTTGAGCTATATGCTTTTATAGTTATAGAAATGTTCTTGCCCCCTCTAGAACACCACTAAGAAATTAATAATTTAATATTCTTATCTTTTTAATAAGAAAAATTTGTTTTACACATCAATTCCTATGGGTGGAAGGAAAAATTTTTATCACATAAACTATATTAACAGGTAGTAAAGGAGCTTCTTCATATGGGGCACAGAAAAGCATTGTAAGATGCTCTCAGACTGTACATACACAAGAACACTGTTTTCAATAGACATGAATGTGTGAATTTAGGGTACAATAACCTTAATCTAGTGTTATCTTAAGCATTCTAAATCTATTCCACCCGAGGAGATGAGAAAATGCTCCCCTTTTAAGTCTCTAATATGGCTTTCTCTTTATAGCTGGAAAGGCTATAACTCTCTGTGACCACATATCACCATTTGGCTTTGAGGATTACCAAAGCTCAGGGTGTAGAGAGAGTATTGTGAAGTTATTTCACTCATTGCATAGGGAAAGTCTGCTCCTGGCCTACTCAGTGATTTAACAATTTCTGACTCAATACAATATAAATCACATATGACATCTCTTCTAAGACTGCAGCATCAGGGTGTGAGTTTATACCCCTGAGGAGAGTTGTGAGGGGAGCAGAAAGTTCTGAGTTGTGAACCTGAACAGCTGTTCCGTGGTGGCAACGGCAGCTGTTGTAAGAAAAGCCTTTCCCCACAATGTGCTTCTCCTGCTCTCCCGTCCCCTTTCTTGTCAATAGCCAGTCAACATTTATTGATTGTGCAGAGGCTAAGGGCTAATTCTTCTGTGTAAGCTTATCCATCTGCCCCTCTTCTTTTGGCCTACATTGTCTCTCCAGGGTTTTATTTTGTTTTTATAAACATCTTTCTATCTGCCTGCCTCTTCTCACCATATGGCAATTCTGATATATATCTTTATTGTTAGAAGAGAAATGTGAAACAACAGGAGAGATGAGAGAATCTAATGCAAAAAAAGAGAAGGGATTTAGAACACTAATCATAGGAATGTATGGTTTAATAAATGCTTTTTTCAGTATGATTCTAATCACATTACTATCAAACTTTTTTTTGAAACAAGAAAGACTGATTTCCATAAATACAAATGTTGTCTGCAAACAATGTCTCTAATTCTCTCTCATCTGTCAACACTGAACAATTCAATTTGGCCTCTTCCCTTACTACTCCATTAAAACTGTTTTTACCAGATCACAGACGACCTCCACATAACCAACTAAGGAGTATTTTTCAATTCTCATGTAACTAGGCTTTTCAGCAGCAAATAAGTCACTCAGGAATATTCACTTCTTTTTATTTCAAATTATATTTTATTGATTATGTTATTACAGTTGCCCCAATATTTCCCCCAATGCCCCGCTCCACGCAGCATTCCCCATTCCTCAGGCAATCCCTCCACCATTGTTCATGTCCGTGGGTCATGTGTATAAGTTCTTTGGCTGCTCCATTTCCTACACTGTACTTTACATCCCCATGGCTATTCTGTAACTACTTATTTGTACTTCTTAATCCCTTCACTTCTTCACTCATTCCCCCATGCTTACCTCCCATCTGGCAACCATCAAAATGCTCTACATGCCCATGATTCTGTCTCTGTTCTTCTTGTGTGCATAGTTTGTGTTTTAGATTCAGTTGTTAATACGGTGTTTTTTATTGCCATTTTATTGTTCAGAGTGCTGATCTTTTTTTCTGAAATAAGTCATTTTAATATTTCATTTAATAATGGTTTGGCAATGACTAACTCCTTTAGTTTTTTCTTGTCTAGGAAGCTCTTTATCTGTCCTTCAATTCTTAATGATAACTTTTCTGGTTAGGACAATCTTAGCTTTAGGTCCCTGCTTTTCATGACTTTGAATATTTCTTGCCAGTCCCTTCTAGCCTGCAAAATTTCTTTTGAGAAATCAGCTGACAGTCTTACGGGAATTCCCCTGTAGGTAACTAACTTCTTTTCTCATGCCTTTAAGATTCTCTCTATCTTTAAACTTTGGCATTTTAATTATGATGTGTTTTGAAGTGGGCCTCTTTGCATCCATCTTGCTTGGGACTCTTTGTGCTTCCCAGACTTTCATGTCTATTTCTTTCACCAAATTAAGGAAGTTTTCTTTCATTATTTTTTCCAATGGATTTCCAATTTGTTACTTTCTCTTCTTCTTTTGGCACCCATGTGATGCAAATGTTGGAGCATTTGAAGTTGTGCCAGAGGCTGCTTATACCTTGTTTTTGGATTATTTTTTCTTCTTGTTCTGATCAGTTGTTTTTTGCTTCCTTATATTCCAAATCATTGATTTGATTCTTGGCTTCATCTATTCCACTGTTGTTTCCCTGTAAATTGTTCTTTATTTCAATTAGTGTGTCCTTCATTTCTCACTGGATCTTTTTTATGCTGTTGAGGTCCTCACTAAGTTCCTTGAGCATCCTTATAACCAGTGTTTTGAACTCTGCATTTGATAGATTGTTTATCTCTGTTTTGTTTAGTATTTTTTCTGGAGTATTAATCTGTTCTTTTATTTAGGCCGTGTTTCTTTGTCTCCTTATTTTGGCAGCTTCCCTGTTTGTTTCTATGTTTTAGGTAGAGCTGCTATGACTCGCTGTCTTGGTAGTATGGCCTAACATAGTAGGTGTCCTGAAGGGTGTAGTGGCACAGCCTCCCCTCTCACCGAAGCTGGGTACTTGAGGTGTGCCCTTGGTGTGAGCTACGTACACCCTTCTTTTGTAGTTGAGCCTTGGTTGCTGTTAGCAGGCCAGTCAGTTGCAAGGATTGGCTTGACCACTGACCACCAACCTCCACCCTCTGTGAAGGATCAGCTGTGCGGGGGCAGGGGTGGTACTCTAATATGGTCTATAGCTATCCATTGGGTGTGTAAGCCAAGGTCAGCTCGCACCTGTGTTTCTCCTGGGCCACCCTACCTGAGGTAAAAAGCAATCTGAGATTGCTGCAACTTGTTCAGGGCTTGGAGATTCCCCAGCAAAACTAAGCTGTGACTCTAGGTTGGCTGTTGCTAATGCCATGCCTGGGGCCACTAAGTAAGAGGTACTGGAGTTGGGGGTTCACTGAGGCTGGCTATTGCTTGTTTGAAAGGATTTAGGAAATTGTGAAGCAAGAACCAAGATCAGCCATTCATATGCAAAAGCCACTGTTAACAGCTGTAAATTGGGTGGTGCAGAGCCTCAGGGGGTCTCCAGGGAAGGATAAAGTGTTATCCAGGTTGCTGAAGTATCAGGTAGGGTACCTGCCTGCAGACTCTGTGGCTGTGTTGTGAGAGGGTGCAGAGAGGGGTCAGTTGTGTCTGCCCACCTTTCTTTCTAAGAGAAAGCTGTTCTCCAGTTCCCACTTTGATGCCAGACACTTCAGCTACTCCCTGTATGCCACTGGTGCCTTTCAAGCTGCTACCTCAGTGCTGAAACTCAGAGGGAGTGAGTCTGAGTAAGTTTGTGTGTGGGTTCCTTAAGAGAAATTGCTTCAGACTCCACAAGTTTCTTTCACCAAATCAATCCCTGCTAGTTTTTGCAGCAAGAAGTTATGGGGACTTGTGTTCCTGGCACTGGAGCCCTGGGCTGGGGGCTTGGTGTGGGGCTGGGACTCTTTGCTCCTAAAATATCCTTCCTGAATTTTTATCCACCACAAGTGTATGTAAGACCAGCCTGTTTCATACCTCCACCCCTCTACCAGTCTGGATGGATGTTGTTTCTTTAATTCCATAGTTGTCAAACTTCCATTTAACTTGGATTCTGATGGTTCTGAGTGATGGTTGTTCTATAATTTAGTTGTAATTTTTCATGTGATTGTGCAAGGATACAAACTGTGTTTACCTATGCCACCATCTTGACCAAAAGTCTAATCCCCCTTACTTCTTTTTCCATGAGATATCATATGACTCACATGACTTCACACTCTCCTGGATCCCCACCCTACCTCTAAAAACACCTCCTCATTCTCTCAGCGAATTGCCTCTACCTGACCTGTAAATATATGTATTTCCCAGAGCTTTTCCCTCTCATCTCTTCTTCAGTTATTCCTACCTCTAATTGGTCTTACAAAGCTTCATGGCTTCAAGTATCATCTATTTGTTTGCAATTTTAAAGTTCTAGCTCTAGCTAAGATTCTTCTTTTTAAACACCAGACTTTACATTGGCCTGATTTTTTGACAGCGCTGCTTGAATTTACCTTGACTAAAACTAAACTCAAACAGCTCCAACTGCCTTTGTTTTACTCAGTTTTCTCATCTTGGGAGAACCATTGTCCCACAAGTGTGCATATCGTAAAGGTAGAATTCCTTCCTTATGTATTCCTTCAGTCTCTATATGAAATGCTTCAGTAGTAGGTCACTCTCATCTCCCAAATAGGTCATTAATTCACTTTTTTTCATTTTCACTCTTACCACTTTAGTCCATATACTGTTTTCTCTAGCCTAGACTATGACAATAATTTTTGAAGTTGTCTCTTTTATCCTTACCTGTTCTACTTTGTTATCTCAAAAACATTTATAATGAGCTTTTAAATTTTAAACCCTGACAATGTCACTATCTGATTTACAGTCCTTTAGAGGTTTCCTATAGCATGTGCAATAAAATGCACTCATTAACTCACCTCCACATACCTGAGTGATCTGGCCCTGCCGACTTCTTCATTTTAATCCTTGGTCCATACTCAGCCCTGGCGGACTCCACTGCTAGTCTTCATACCTGCTGTTGCCTCCATCATGGATGCTATTTCACATTTAGTCTTATTCTTATCCTCCAGGTGTCAACTGAAATGTCACTTTCCCACAGAGGCCTTTCCTGACGATCCAATCTAAATTAGATTCTCATCTACTCCCTTCTAGTATACATCATATTATCATATTATTTTCTTTCACAGAACTTATCACAAAGTATATGCATGCATTTTCTTGCCTAAGGCCCAAACACCTTCTGAAATGAGAGCTACATGAGGATGGGTGTCCATATCTTTTTTTGTTTGTTTTTTGCTACATGTGTGTGTTTCAGCAATCACACATTTACTTAATAAACTAGTGTTTAACAATTAACCTGGTAACAAAATTTGTATTCTTCCTACACCCCAAATCATAAAGAAATATGGCCCAAATGTTGTTTTAACTCTGATAACCTATACAGAGTATGGATAATAAAGCAGTGTTAGATCACAGGATAAGTTAGGATATCTGGTAGAAAATATAGAATAATTTAACACTAAAGGGAAATCAAAGCAGAGAGAGAAAGTAGAGAAGAAAGAAAAGAACTGTTATATGGGCAACTCTGGGGACTAAATTTTTTAAAGAGAGAGTAATTCATAGAAAACTAAACCCAAGGAATCAGAAAAATTAGGTTTGGGCATATTTTAATATATTGGGACATCAAACCAAGCGTTTCAGGATAGACGTAAAATGCCACTTTTGAAATAATGCCAACAATCCTGCTCAAAATCAGTTTAATCAGGTTGTTAAATCCAAGAAGTATATTCAATTTAGATCAAGGTAGATCTGAATTAGGGAGAGTCCCTGGGAAGGCTTTGGAGGAGATACCATGAGTAGAAAAACTCTCCCCTCTTCAGATGGGGATCTGTTTCAAGTTCCTGGAAGTGCCAGGGCAATGGAGGAATCGAAAATATTTGTGGTAAACGGTGTGGTAATACTCGATCACTAATACTCGATCCTCACATTGTTTGGGGTTGAATCAAGCTCAGATGGTAGACCCTCATTTGCCTAAATCAGTAATGGTCATCCCTCAAAGTCTCACACCTAAGCTACAAGGATTGGCTAAAGGGAGAAGCATATGACCTTATTCAGGCCAATCGAATGCCAAGCGGACATTTTGGGAAATCCTGGGAAATGCTTCTGGCTAGTAAATGAAGAACACAGGAAGAGATAATGTTTTTCTTCTAGATTCTGCAGTGTGCAAATGTAAGGTTAGAAATTGCCTACCACCTTAAGATGAAGCCAACATTCCAAGGAAGGCAGAGCCAAGGGAACTAAAGGGAAAAGGACACTGATCATCAAAGAAGCCAATCTTGAATCACACCCTCTTTAACTCCCAGTTAGGAGCACAAAAAGTATCTTTGTAAACTAGCCATTTTAAGTTTGACATTCTCTTATTTACTGTGGAAAGCACCTTAATTGATGAAATGTCCAAGACACAAACAGCACAAGGAAAAAGACATCAGACAGGTTTTTTTTTTTTTAAATCAGATTTAGTAGGAAGTGGAGTGATCCATTTACCCTCCCACTCTACACTCTTTTGACTCTGATGGCGAGAGGCTACTGGCAGGCTGCCAACCTCATCGTCTACTGGGTCAAGCTAGAGTAGCGGTAGAATTGGACAGGGAGTGATAGTGTTCCTCTCTTAACCAGAACTCTTGGTGAACAAGAGAAGAATAATACTCTCTTACCCAAGCTTGCAATGAAAGTTCTTTGTTTTTATTTTTTAAAATGAAGGAAAAAAACAAAACATGAAAGTTGTGCTACATTCATTATTTTTCAACATTATTTGTCATCTGTTAATTGTAACTCATCATGTTAATAGTATTAATGATCATTATAATAACAATAATAGAAACACTGACAATAATAGGTAACATTTGTATAGGTCTCACTATGCGCTGAACACTATTATAAGCATACATGATGTTTTACCCCCTTCAAACTACTTATGAAGTAGGTACTTATTAGTCTCCCAATATTACTGACAAGAAAATGAAAACACAAGAGGGTTAAGTAACTTGTCCAAGGTCATGCTTCCCTTAAGTATAAGAGCCTGTTTTCAAACTGATAATCAGGTTCTAGCAGCTGGGGCCCTTAAGCATTAGCAAAGCCCCAAGTTATTGTGGGGCTATATGTTGAAGAATATAATGGAAAATTTATTTTGCTTTCATCAACTTACAGTTTGTTATTTTCTTTTTAAGCCCAGCAATAAGAATACTTGTTTTCATTTTTAAACAGAGTGGAAACCATGCCTATATCTTGTCATGCATTCATTGATATTTCTTAGGATTGTATAGTCAATGTAATTTTCTATTTATGTTACCAAAAATCACCTTTTATTTTAAACTACATTAAAATAAAGAACATATACTGCAAGAAGCATTTCTATGGAATTTAATATAATTCATTACTGTTTATCCTATAAAAGAATGAGATCTGTTTCATTTGTTTTCAATTACAAAAAAAAAATATCCTCACAACCCTGGCCAGGTAGCTCAGTTGGTTAGAGCATCATCCTAATATGCCAAGGTTAGAGGTTCAATTCCCAGTCAGGTCACTTGCAAGAATCAACCAATGAATGTATAAATAGAACAGAAAATCAATGTTCTCTTCTCTTTCTCCTTCTCTCTCTCTCTCTCCCCCCACCTTCTTCTTTCCCTAAAATCAGTCATTAAAAATATTTTTAAAAAATCCTCACATTTTATTATTCCAAAGACATATGAAGCAGTTTTGACCACACGAGGACCTAAGTTTACTCGAAGTTTCTGTAAGGAGGAAGTTGTTTCCTGGGTCCACATAATGCATAGCTAAATTATTATCCACAAAATCATTCAGGAAAACCTCATGTGTGGCAAAATAAGCATCTGGACTGTAAAATATTTTATATGACTCTATTTCATATGCTAACAGGACTAGTCTATCATTCACTTTAACCTGGGACATTAGATAGGTTAAGTTTTTGGATCTAAGTGAAGAAAGGCATTAAAACCCCATAAGCTTCCCTTCAGACATTTTGAATATGACATCCCTGTCATCTTTGAGACTGGATGTAACTATTATTCCCCTAGCTGCAGTAAACATTTAAATATGTTGGTTTTCTGCTCCCAGGGGCTTCCTAGCTGCTCTGCCAAATCCGTTAATGTAGAAGATTGAAGTCAAGAAGAAAAACTTAAAAGACCTGAGAGAAGTCTGAGATGGAAAAGAAAAGACAGGCATAAGAAAGGGAACGATAAAAGATCAATTTATCATCATCCACAAAAATGGAGTCATTCACATACAAAGAAATAGAATGAAAATGCTCCTCAAATTGGAAAAAGAAGTATGCTAGTCCTGAAGTATAGATCCCAAGAGAAGAGATTTTACATAATGAAACTACTTCACAATACTATCCCTTTCTTCCACTGATGAATATTAGAAAAATATCTATTTTAAAGCACAGAGAGGTTCTTAGAAGTATGGGAACATTTAAAGATAATTTGTGATTTCTGAAACAGGAAATTATTAAGTATTAATTAATATTATTTCCTTAAAATTCTTGGCTGTGGTTACAACAGTCTCTCTGAACAATTACCATGAGCAGTGTATTTTATATAAAGACAAACATTAACTTCCTATCTGACTTTTCATGTGTAAACCTACCTACTCACTACCACTGAGCAAATGCAATTCCTACTCTTACAGTGAAAAGAGCTCATAAGTCAGATTCAGATATGGGGGGTAGTTTTTTTAAATTTATTTTAATTGTATTTTTTCATTACCATTTATTCCCTTATACCCTCTTCCACCTCCACCTCCTCCCCATTCTTGCAATCACCACACTGTTGTCTGTGTCCATGAGTCCTTTTTTTTCAGTTTGATCCCTCTGCCCCACAACAGCACCCCCCAAGAGCTCTCATTCTCCTCTCTATTTATGAGACTTCCTATTTTGCTTGTTAGTTGAGTTTGTTCATCAGGTTCCACATAAGAATAAAATCATAGGGTATTTTTCTTTCTCTGGTTTATTTCACTTAGCATAGTGTTCTCCACGCCCATCCACCTGTTGCAAAGGGTAAAAATTTCTTCTTCTTATGACCTAGTAGTATGCCTTGTGTAAATGCCCCTTAGTTGTTTTATCCACTCATATACTCATGGACACTGTGCTGCTTCCAAATCTTGGCTACTATAAATGATGCTGCAATGAACATAGATTCAACACAATCCCTATTAAGATACCAATGATGTACTTCAGAGAACTAGAACAAATATTTCAAAAATGTATATAGAATCACAAAATACCCCCAATAACCATTCTTGAGAGTGATGAACAAAGTTGGAAGAATTACGCTACCTAATATCAAACTATATTATAAGGCCATAGTAATCAAAACAGCATGGTACTGGCATAAAACCAGGCACAGATCAATTGACCAGAATAGAGAGCCCAGAAATAAAACCACATCTTTACAGAAGATATAGTTTTTAATCCCATCATAGCTACATTTAACTATTTGATTTGGCCCACCACTTACCTTTATGAAGCACCAGTTTTTCTTACTAGAAAAATTGTCCCCAGGCTGCTGTGGCTCAGTGGATTGAGTGTCAGCCTGTGAACCAAAGGGTCACTGGTTCTATTCCCAGTCAGGGCACATGCCTGGGTTGTGGACCAGGTCCCTAGCAAGGGGTGCATGAAAGGCAACCACACATTGATGTTTCTCTCTCTCTTCTTCCATCCCTTCCCCTCTCTAAAAAAAAATAAATAAATAAAATTTTTAGAAAAATTACCTCCTTCCCTCACAGTGTTGATGAGAAGAAGCTCTGAAATAAATATGCAAAAGCACATCATTTCTTTCTTCCTTTCTCTCTTTTTTCAAACCTTGGAAACAAACCTGGTTTTAGAGGAGCAAACATATAATAAAAGTGATATGTTTTTGTAGTACTTTCCATGCAATCATTGTGATTGTTGTTAAATGCTTCCACTTAATTATTAAAATAACCACTAAAGTAATTATTACTATCTGTTATATATCACTTATATAACTTATCAGAAAATTGAGATTCAAAAAGTTTTACTAACTAGGTCACATAATTATCTAATAGTATTTGCTAAGTTTTTATGGTGTTGTAGGCAGTAAGCTAAGGACCATGGACACAAAAAGCCTTTGCTGGGTTTTTGCCTTTTTTGAAGTCCCATCTGGTAAGAGTGAAAGGCAGCTCATAAGTTCATATTCTCTAGCCAAAGTCATTAGAGTCAAAGCCCTCTGGCTCTTTTGACTACAGAGTCCTGATTCTTATGTTCATTATCAAGCTAGCAACCTCATTTTCACATACTCTTAGAGGATAGTATCTGTAGTATAGATCTGATGTTTTCTCCTGGGACTTGCCCTGTATTTGGCGGTGTATCTCCTCACGATAATGTACCTCCCCAGACCACAGTGCTTCACCTTCCCTACAACACGTCACTTGGTTTCATCTTTCTCCTTGGTCTCACCCACTTAATGCAAACATGCATTGAGAACTTTCTATGTGCCAGGCCTTTTGCTATGCTTTTAGGATAAAATATATACATGAGGATAAACAATAGTAAAGTATTTTTGAAAAATTGCTGCTTTTCAGAGGTTAGAATATAATAAAGGAAGATTGTCATTGAATAGATGAGAGAGAACTACTGTAGATACTTGGAGAGAGGTCTATAAAAGATGAAATGAGCCCTGACTGGCGTGGCTGAGTAGATTGAGTACCGGCCTGCAAACCAAAGTGTCTCTGGTTCGATTCCCAGTCAGGGCACATGCCTGGGTTGTGGGCCAGGTCCCCAGTAGGGGGTGCATGAAAGGCAACCACACATTGTTGTTTCTCTCCCTTTCTCCCACTCTCCTCCCTCTCTGAAAATAAATAAAATCTTTTTTTAAAAAAATTAAATGAAACATGAATAAAGCCTGGTCCATATTATCTGCTTGGTATCTGGGTGGGCTGAGGTAAAAGATGAAGGGTTAAGTAGCAACATGTTGTGACTGAGTTGATGTGGCACTGGAAAAGGTCGTGCCTGGGTGGATAATTATACCTTAAGCTCAGGAGAACCATCTTGCATATATTATATATAGTGTATATAATATATACATTTTAAGTCAGACCTATATAAATGTCATTTGTAACAATAGAAAGTTGGATTTCCCAGAGGGAATGTCTAAAGAGAAAAGGAAGGAGACCAAGGAAAGCAACACTTGGAGGAATAACACAGTTAAGGAAGAAGAGGAAGGGGTAAACCCAGATGTACATGCCATTCTTACCGAGGGCATCCTCATCTGCGATTGAGAGGTTAGACTTCATCAGTCTTCACATCCTTGCAAACAGCTTTATAACAGAACCACATGCCACAAAATACTTGAATAAAATCTATTTGCAATATTTAAGTAAACTTACTGAATTGGCATTTTAATTAGAAAATTTTATAAGATTATTTTTATTAAAGCACATGAGAAAAGAATACATGAATGAAAAAATGTCCTTCATGGATGAATGGATACAGAAAATGGTGATATCTCTCTCTCTCTCTCTCTCTCACACACACACACACACACAAACACACATTATTCAGCCAAGAGAAAGAAGGAAATCCTCTGTTTGGGACAACATGGATGGATCTTGAAGGCATTATGTTAAGTGAGATAAGACAGACAGAGAAAGACAAGTACTTTAGTATCACCTGTGTGTGAGCTCTAAAATAAATAAATAAATAAATAATAAGTAAAAGCTGACTTCAAATGCAAGGATAATAAAATGTAGAATGCCAGGGGCTGGAGGCAAGAGGAGAAGAGAGGGTAATTAATGATTAGGTCAAAGGATACAAATTTTCAGCTATAAGAATAAATTCTGAGAATCTAATGTACAGCATAGTAACTATAATGCATAATACAGTACTCTATACTTCACAGTTGTTAAGAGTACATCTTCAGCATTCACACCACACACAGAAAGAAAAAGATAACACTGTGTGGTGATGGACGTGTTAATTATCTTGATCTCAGCAATCACTCTCAAATGTATCTGTATATCAAATCATTACTTTGTATGCTTTAAATATACAATTATATTTTCAATAATTTTTCAAAAAAGTTTAAATAAATTCACAAATTCAAGGCCACAATACATGTTCTAATGCCCATAAGAGCACAGTTTATGCATTAAATGGTGATATTTTATCTCATGGTAGTATCTTCAAAGTTTCAGAAATATCACTAGATTTGCATAGCTATATAATTCTGTAACTGTTATCATCTGAGCACCGTCCTCATACAATTAACCTTTTTTCTTTCAAACCACCAGCATATATAATAATATAGTGATCACTGGCCTCCTTAATTTCATTCTCAATTTATTTTGAGTAAATGTGTGAATCTTAAAAGAAAAATATTTATTGTGTTTCTTATCTTTCAGTAGTTAAAACAAATAATCTAATGATTATAGTTTTTGCTATATTATTTGTTATTTTTAATTTGGAAAAAAAATGTCCATGTTAATTTTTAACAAAGACATAGCCTTTGAGAGAGAATTATAGAAAGGGGGCTGGTAGGTGTTTTAAAACCACTTAATGAGAAGTTCATGGAATGTGATGGTCACATATTAAGTGCCAAGGCATAGTATTAGGGGAGTAGTAGGGTGAAGCGCAGTTTGTGGTCAAAGTAAGTTTGGAAAACCCTTTGTTAAGTTAAAGAGAGTTCTTCACACTAGGACTTCTCAGAGCCTTTAATGAACTTGTTTTCATGGCAAATACTTTAACAAAAGCTTACATTAAGTGCACTGATCAAAGAATCAGATATGATGTGACAAATCAACAGAGGTCAACATGGATGTGACAGCGAGTGCCACAGTGGAGGACTGACTGTATCACTCGAGTCAGAAAAAATGAAAAGCTTCAATAGAATAAAAACCTGGCTCAGGTGTGCAGCAGGAGCAAAACTTTTCTGCATTGCAAATAGAGCCTATTTTTAACTCCTGGGAAATTGCTACTTGCTTTATCAAAATGTATCTTGGTTTCCACTATCCTTTCAAAGTAGAAGATTCTGGTCTCTCATTTGCCACTGTATCTCTAGTGTGTACATCAGTGTGTGTCTCAGAGGAATACTGACCAATTATTTATCAAATAGTCCGAATAGTAAATCAATAGTGGTAGAATGATAATAATTAAAATTATATCATTTGGAGATCTTCCAGTGGCTGGCCCGCATGCAGAAACCCAGACTTCCAGGTGTTTCCTACTCCTGTCTCTATTCTAGGAGATTACAGTTCAGGGGTTCCCCACAGGAAAACTTCTCATAGCCTTGGCAACCCGCCATTGCACAGGAAGGCACAGTGGAAGGTGGTTATTAATGGGAAAACAATACAATTTGAAAGGAGGCTGACCATCCTTTGTGCAGTGTCTTCTTGCTTATTAAAGAATGCTTATTATAAACTTCACCATTATACTTGGGTTTTTACATTAATAATGCCACATGTTTGTAAAGTAATTTTAGTTCTCTTCCAAACTGACTATCTCCATTAATTCTGAAAAAGGTGACATGTAGCCCATTGAAAAAAAAAGAGAATAAAAGCAGATCAGATTAATGATTTTCCCAAGGTCACAAAATTATTCTATGGAAGACCCAAGATTAGATCTCTTCCAGGCTTCATTCTGTATAACACACAGAAGACTAAATACTAATTCCATCTGGTTTGCAAAATCTCCCGACTTGTTATGGAATGGAAACTTTTTAAAAAAATTAACTTCTATAGGAAAAAAAAGTCGATTGCGACTAACACTCCCCAAATAATAAAACAATCATAAGGCCACATAAAAGTCATCTAAGAAAGCTGGGTGAAGAGAAGATCAAAGATGCTTATGTAAGGACAAGTTAGAAGCCAAGCTTCAGAATTCAAAGCTTTTGTGAGCTCTAATCATTTCGCTTGCCATTCATAAAATGTTAATCATTTTCTCTCCACTTTTTGATGTATAATATTCAATCAATTGTAATGGAATATAAGTGAATAGGGCTTGTAACAGACCCTAACCACGAAAGTGAAAATCTGAAAGTAGCGACCTGTGGACAGCACTGCTGCCTGGAGGGGGAAGTGGACTTTTCCCTGCGTGTCCAGATACTTTCCGAAAAGAAAGAAGAAATGGCCTTGCGATTGGTGCCATTTTCCTTCCAGGCTAATTGAAATAGGAGAATTTCCCCCTCTTTTCTACTCTAAAGTCAAGGCAATGACTAGATTCATTGCTAGGAAATACATGTTTTTTTCCTTTTACAATTGATTTATAAATTCCATTATAAAGCCATATAGTATATAATATAAAAATACCCTGATGTGACTTTCTGGGAAGAGGCGTTTTCCCAGGTTAATGAGATTTTTGAATCATTGGTGGAGCTAAAGCTTCATTACTGACCTACTTCTTAAGCTATTGCATACCAGCACAGAGAGTGGGCATTAAAACTCCACAATTAAAAAATTCTTTAAAAGTGTGCATTTTGACGGATAAATATAAAAGTATTCAAAAACTACAGAGCTAGTGAACTGTAAGCTTTTGGCAGAAAAAGAGAATTAAAGGCAGCATTTTTTCAAGGGATTGGTTCTACACAACCACTTGCTCATTTTCCCAGTGTATATTTATAAGCTTAACTATTTAAAAGTGTAACTCTTGTGTGGTTTTGTTCAAATAGTTAAACAACAGGCTTCTATTAAGAAAATATTTTGTTGCAGTGAAATAAGTCTTAATTCCAAACTCTGTAAATGCAGGATGTGGGTGGAGCTATTGGTAGAAAGAAATGGGAAAGACAGAAGAAAGATCATTTAAGTAACAGCAAAGGTTATACAAATTAGAACCCACATAGAAAATATTCATTTTCTACCCTTACGTGACAAGAAACCTATAAAAACACCTACCATTGAAGACTCAGAAAATTTTTACAAAAACATTGGGTTTTTATAAAGAACAAAGAGAAATCACGTCTCCTAAATTTCCTTCCTTAAAACATTTCTGTAAACAGCAGTTAAGAGTAGATATCAAGTTGTGACAGTTTAGGCAGAAAACATCTGTATCGATATAACTGAACACTGATTTATTACTGAAAGAAGCCCTTGTCACAAAGAAACGATTGCTTCATCACATGCCATGATGAGACAGGATCAAGAACTAGAATATTTAAACAATAGAGCACGCAGTATGAAGATAGTAGGTGATCAGGACAAGAGCAGAGATGTGATCTAGTGAGTCAATGAAATAATGGGCATCAATAAATACCAGCAAAATAATGGTTGTCCAAAATCTTTATAATTTCATCTGTATGTGTGATATTCGAGTGTATATTCAGTTCATCTTGATTAATGTCATGTTGTGCCTTTTTAAAGCTTGTGTTTGAAAAAAATTCCTGTCAATACTTGTAAGAGAAAGGTACTGTTTATTAAAGAAAGAGTAAATCTAGCCAACATTCGTTATTTTTATACCAGGACCCTGAGTGAAAAAAATCACTTAGAGAATGATGTATAATCAGAGTCTATTATTACTTGAGTGACTTCAGTTCAAAGTACTTTGGCAATTGTAAAATGTTGCAGACTCTACTTCATCATAAAGTCAGGAAAATAATTCTAGCTCTACGGGAGAAGCCATGACTACCAGTCCCTCACTTGTTGGGCAGCTATGTCTCTATGGGAAGGTCACTTGTACTCTAAAACATTTTTTCATATATGTGAGAAGAAAAGATAATTATTTTGTCTATCTTCTAGGACTACAGAGACTGAAGTAATGCATGTGACTATAATTATTTTTCGTATTATCAATAGAAAAATCATAAAATAGCTCTTTACAGTTTAAAAGTAACCTCAACTACTTTATCCCATTTAATACTCACAGCAACACTCTGAAGCAGATTTTATTGTCTCCATTATGCAGGTGAGGAAATGGAATCAAAGGGGTCAGTGTGTATGTTGTATGATCAGGACAATGAAGTGCCTGGAGGGAAATTCTGATTTTCTGGTGCTCCGCACCACTATCTGCTGTACCAAGTCATTTCATCATAAATATTCTTGATTCATCTACTTACAGAGTCAACAAGGGATGCTAGTCATCCCACCTCTACTTGAATAACTTGAATAGCAATGGGGACAACCTCACCTCCTAAGAAAATTTATTCTTTTTCTATACTTTTGATACTTCCATTTTTAGAAAGTTCTTCACCATGATCCAAAATCCACCTCTTTATAATTTTTGCTTATTATTTTTTTATTTCTGTTCTTTAAAAATGTGCAACATAAATGAAATTCCTTTTCAAGTGAACAACTTTCTAGTTACTTCATACTCTTGTCTGTTTTGTAGAAACTAATTCTTTCCAAAATACTCAGAATTTTTGGTTTCCAGTAACCCTCATCGTCATGATTCTTCTAACAGGAAATACATTAACTGTCAAAGATACCATTTTTCTTGTGTCTAGTGCTTATAATATTGCATTTGATCTTATGATTACTCATCTATTTTTTTCTAGTAGGTTAAGCACATTTGAAAGAGGAAGGATGTCATCACAATCTAATCATCTTTGTGTGTTTGTTTCCCTATGTTATACACCTAACACACACCTTGGTATATAAAACCCTTAGTATATAACATGTAAACCTAGTAAACTAAAATGTTAATTAAATTTAATGCTATTAAGCCACAGCCCACAAGCTGATATTTAATGACAGAAATTCTACCGTAAAACAGGGTACAGTTCAACCTGATCATGTATTTAGCCAATGCTATGATGCAACAAAAGGCTCTTGATGTGCAAAGGAGGGGAAGACATGACCCTCCAAAGTTGGTGGTAGGATCTAAAGAAAGTTTACATGAGAGGTGACAGGTCATCAGTTATTTAATCTAGAATTTAAAATAAATATGCTTCTGAATAAAGCTGAAGTAGTAAAATACTATTTCACCTTTGGACCAGGTTATGAAAAGTTTTGGATATCCTAAGAGGTCAGGACTTATGCAGTACTTCTGGATTTCCAGGATTTCTGGAAAATGGTAGCCAGAAACATTTTTAAGTAGAAAGGTTGAATGATCAAATCTTTAGTTTATAATATGAGCCTAGAAGCTAAGAAATCCATTACAAGTATTTCCCCATTGTTCTGAAGAAAAATTATGAGCACTTGCATAAGAGCACTGACATTCTGATGGGTAGACAGATGTAAAAGTAACTGGCATAAAGAAAGAGGAGAGCAGGAGGTTTAAGGTGCTATATGCACCTTCCACACAGATTAAGGACATACACCAAATACAGGAAGAACTTTATTCATCCATTCATATATTTATTTAACAAATATTTATTAAATTTTATTATAATTATGGTCCCTGTCCTCATGTAGCTAACAGTCTAATGGGGTTAGGAGGTGTTACCATTTAATGGGAATAAAAATAAGGTGGAATCAGTTACAAACAGGGTCAGCTACACTGCAGGAAGTACAGTCACACAGGGCCATATGCTCAGGAGGGCCAAGCTCTTAAAGTTTAAAATTCTGCAATGGCTGTTTTGAAATGTTTAACACTTTTATGATTGAATTTCTGTTTTGTAAATAAAATACAATGGAACAATGACACTTGTGTCAACTTATGCCCAGTCTGGCCTCTCACCTCTGTCCCCACCTCTTCAGAAGGGTTCTTTGCTCCTTTCTTCTCTCTCCCTGGCTGCCTAGCCACTGGTATCTTCCACCAGTGTGGAGCCTAAGTCTCAATAGCTGGCAGAGGTCTGTGTTCGCCATTGCCTCCAGGGGGCGCCTGTGAGTAAACAGAAGGAGAATTGAGTTGATGCACATACCTGAAGGCATTTAGGCAAGTGGGGAGGTGTGGTGTGGTGTGGTGTGGTGTGTGTGCCTGTGTGTGAGCAGCATGAGTCCCTGCCTCAGGCTGACAGTGCCATAGCAGGCATAAGAGTTTACCCATGCAAAGAATAAAGAAATTTTCAAAAAGAGGGAAGTGCAACTGTCAAATCAGAGCACAGAAAATATTCCAGAAACTAAGAAAGTTGAGTGTGATGGGAGTGGGAATGGTGAAAATGAAAAGGAGGACAAAATGACAAGTCTCGGTTAGCGAGGAGATGGGTATCAGCGCTACACAATGGAAAGGTTCAAAAAGAAACCGGAGCAATGGTAAGATTTTTAAAAATGTTTTCTCCCAGTGTTAGCTACTTTTAAGACAAATCTTAACTACTCTATACCTGTACAGTTAATTTTTGACCTTTAAGTATGTGACCTTACAGTAGTCTCTGTGAAATGTTATTTTATTGGAATTAGCCCATTGTTTTGCTTTATCAAATGTACATCTTGAATTCTCATCACTTCTTAAGGTGATGAGCAGGAGCTCTTCTTCCTCCGATTTGTGTGAGCTGGATCTTTTGAAGAAAAAGGCACATTTGCCTGGCTGCTGTGGCTCAGTGGATTGAGTGCCGGCCTGTGAACCAAAAGGTCACCAGTTAGATTTCCTGGCAGGGCACATGCCTGGGTTGCAGGCCAGGTCCCCAGTAGAGGGCATGCAAGAGGCAAGCACACATTAATGTTTCTCTCCTCCTTTCCTTTCCTTCCCTTCCCTTCCCCTCTCTAAAAATAAATAAAATGTTTTTAAATCTTTTTTAAAAAGTTAAAAAAATAAAAATTTGCATTAAGAAGTAAAATCGACACATACTTCCTTGTGCCTCCTTGCTACCACCTACTGAGAAACACTGTGGCTGTATCAGCCATGCTCTCTCTGGAAGTTCGTGTTGTGTGAAAAGTAAGTGAATGGACCCCAAGAGTAGATCAAAAAGCCTCTCAGAGCTGCAGCAGAGCACATTTTACAGAAATGGCATGAAGTATATATTTTTTTCCTTTAGTAAGGATTTTTTTATCACATTGACATTTAGTTTATTAGAGCTAGGCTTACAAGACCAGTTCCTGAAGAGCTTTTACCTAAATCAGTTGCCATTTTATATAGATAAGATGAGAAAATGCTGAAAAGAAATACGGCTTTTCCCCCTCAAAGCTTATTCAAAATAATATCACATCAATTCTTTACCACTGGGAAGTATATATATTTACCTCAGACTTTCAGGGAAAGAACCATGCCCAGAAATAGGTTTAATCTGAACTAAAAGCTATATTTTCTTATCCAAATTGCTAGCTTATCTTTTCCTTCCTTGTCTTTTTGTTTTGCAGATTGGAAAGAATACGCCTCCATTTATAGACTCTTAAGAACATAATTGAAAAATAATAAGACTTTTATGGATGGATATGGGAAAGAAAAAAATGAAGATACATATAAAAACCTTAAGAGTAGTGTCCAATCAATGCCACTGGTTTAAAAGAGAGAGCTAACTTCTGTGGCACTTTTACCATGCACCAGGTAAGTTGGATTTTCCCCCCCAATTTAATAATCATCCCAATAAGGTAAGTATTATATGCCCCAATTCACACCCAAATAAACTGAGCTCCAAAGGGTACAAGTAACTTGTCAATTTTACATAACGGTTACTGAGAGACACTAGACTTAAACTCAGATGTGTCTTGTTGCAAACGCCTTGCCTCTTCTGTCTCATATTATTAACACATGTAAATGAAAGAGGAACAGAGTTCTGTTAACAGGAAGTAATATGCAAGAACAAAGTCACATTCAGACTATGTCAATGAGGGATATTTCAAATATATATTTTTTGCCTAACTGTACTAATAATTTGCTGGATAGTATTTAACTAGCTATATCAACACCTCATACTTTGGTTAGTTCATTCCATGCCAGTCACATCCACCATAAAAAATATGGTGAAGTTCACTAAATAAAGATAATAAAAATGTTCATTTTTTAGTGTTGGCCATGATATTAGGATCTACACATAGTGGAGGGAAAGTAGGTTTACAATTGTTCCTCTGGAAAATAATACAATAATTAAGAAATGATAATACAAGAATCAATGGTGTTTTGCAAACTCAAAACTGTAAACCTAATTTGGTCTCACCCTGTATTCATAAGGATCTCTGTTGTGAAAAGCAATGATGCATTGAGGAAGAAATTCAGTGCTGCTACCAGGGGTAAAGGGGGAGTGGTGTGGGGTTTGGGAAGAGGAAAGAATTAGGAAAGTGAACACAGCAGGAGAGGTTCAAGGTGAAGCATACCCTCCAAGAGACTGATGAAGAGATGAAGGTATGATGTAAACAAGGTCAGGTGAAATTTAATATTTAAAAACTCAAAATTGTAATAGCAACAGTCCCAAAAGCATAACCCATAAATGAGTATATAGTAAGTACTGAATTCACCCTGTAACACACACCCAACCCAAATTTCCTTGTCTCGCAACCAAGCAATCACTACAAGTTGTTTATCTGCTATAAATGAGATGCTCAAGGAGAAAAAAAAACAAAACAAAACAACAAAAAAAAACCCAGAAAGGGACAGTACCATAGCACAGTCTGAGGTTCAACACAGTGAGTATGACTGCTTATGACTTGCTGTGTTTTGGCAATAAAGAGGAAGCAGTTGGAGGAAAATCACAGTAGGGAAAGAGACTTGGTAGTTAAAAGGAGACTTCCTGGGATCAAACAAAATATATGTTTTCATGTTATTTGTGCTGCATGCTTCCACTTTAAGTCATAGGTTTCTTAGTACCTAGCACATCAAAGGTACTCTATAAATAACTGTTAACTTAAACACAAATAGAATGAATAAGAGTATTATGAGATTCATTTTAGAAGTACCAAGAGCAAAATTTGCTTTTGCACAGATAAGAACTTGATTTAGGGCTCTTTATATTGGCCACAAGAGAAGAAAAAATTCTAAAAAGGTTGCCAATCATAAAAATGTAAATGTTCAAAGATATATGAGATTTGAAATGAATGATATATGATCATATGTGTGATTTCCTCAGTGGGAGGAAATGTCAGATTTATAAGTATGCTATGCTCCATCCCCATCCATAAGAAAATTTGAAAAGAAAATATTATTTCGGGTCATGACTTATCTTCTGCATATAATAAAGATGGTTGGAAGATTATTTTAATTGTATAACTAAAGGTAGAAGAAAATTTGATTGGGAAAAAAGTAATATGTGGACACATTTAATTGCAAACAAAGCTAAGAATATAGGCATAAAGATTGCCTATTAATTTCTCACCAGGCGACATGAGTCTCTTAATATAATCTTTCCAGGCCTGAGTGTCATCATCTACATAATAAAGGGATAAAATAAGGTGATCTCTGAGGTCATTTCAAATTAAAAAACAATTTATACAGATAAAGGAAGTAGCGGTCTAGAATGTACTTAGAAAAGGAAAGGGACCAGTCAGGTTGACAAGATCTACGTAAGATAATTATTGTTATGCTACATAAAGGAAAAGATTCTGACTTTTAAAATAAGGCTAGAGGACTGATTTTCAGCCTTTTTCATCTCATGGCACACATACACTAATTACAAAATTCTGTATTTTGAGATATATTTTTGCTGATGCAACAAAAAATAGGTATAGTTTTGATTGATTTATAAAATAATAATGATAATGGTAATTACCTACGCTTTTTGTTTCAAAGTAACTTTTAAAAAGGTCAGGTGCCTATATGTATATAAGGCCTTCTGGTATCAAGAATTAACTAATCAGTTCCTGACTGGTGGGGCTAAGTTGGTTGAGCACGGTCCCACAAAGTGAATGATTGCTAGTTCAATTCCCAGTCAGGGCAAGTGTCTGGGCTATGGGTCTGACCCCCAGGAGTGTCTACTAATCTATGCACATACTAATCAATGAGTGGCAACTAATCAATGTTTCTCTCTCACATTGATGTTTCTCTCCCTTTCCTTCTCCCTCCCTTCTCCTCTCTCAAAAAATAAATAAATAAAATCTCATAAAAAGAATTAACCAATCAGATGCAACATTATTATGCAACATGACTGATTGGTGCAACTTGATTATACAACCTATATACCTATGGTTCAAGATAAGGCATGCACACTGGATGACTATTGTTGTGTTGGCTGTTCTTTTTTTTTAACTTGACAATCTAAGGGAAAAGAGGTCAGTGCCCCTGACTAAACTGTCAGGTATTGCACATTTTAAAAATTCTTCTGATTCACACTGGTTGACAATCAGTGGCCTAGAGTAATGACTAAAATTAATTTTTACAAAGGTTGGAAATGTGGCATATGTATAGGGAGGATGGGTAAACTGCTGTTTATAATAGGGATGACTTAAACTATTGTATGAAAATGATAAAGAAGAGGGAATATTTTCTGTCTTTTCAAGATGTTAAAAATTAACACATATAAGAAAGTGAATATAAAAGTTTCAAAGCAAAGTTACTGGTACAGACTATTAATTGCAGAATCCCAGTAGCTATGATTCTCTTCTTCTTTAATAACCAAATCTCAATTGTATTCAATTAACAAATAGCATATTATACTTCCCATCATCCTCTTGTAGCAAGATGAGATTATATGTCTAAGTCCTGGATAATGAGATAAAAGCTTATGATTTTATGATGGCATTCTGGGTAGGCTGCTTGAAGGGGACCAACTTATTCAAGATGGACAAATACTCTTTTACTCTATTGCATTGCTTCTGCTACCACAGAAGTCATGGCTAGAGCTAAAGAAGCCATTTTAGACTATGAGTTGACCTCAAAGAAAGAAGCCCCATGCTAAAAACAGAGTAGCAGAAAGAAAATAGACTAGTCTCTGAAAACATCTTGGGGTCACCAAAGCAGCTTTCAATGATTTATTATCAATTTCTCTTTTACATGAGAGATTAAGCCCCTGTTATTTCCACAGTTAGTTCTTTTTCCAGTTATATGCATTCCAAACTTAGTTCAACTGATTTAGTACCTGGAAGTGATGTGTTTCAAGTAATAGAAACCAAAATGTGACAGTGGATTGGAGGCAGAGCGAGGCTGGTGCTAATGAAAGCTGAAACCCTCAGGACCATTATTATACCCCAACAAAGTATTTAGTCAAATCATCACCCACCATATACTGAAAGGCCAACCATATGCTGACAAAGGCTACATAGAGTATTAGGAGAAATAGTGCAATACAACATGTGCAGAATGTTGGTATGGGTTGTCAGCAAAATCTTAAAAGAATGATAAATTCAAGATGGAACTAGTTGGCCAGTCCAAAGGTTGAGATGAAAAGGCATGAATCTTTGCTAAAAGAGGCACTTTGCTTATAACTTGAAATCTCAGCTGACTCAGAGTCTGGTAATTTGAAAACTTCCAGGTTTAAAAAAGTCAACTCTCTATATCCCAAACTGAACCAGTTAAGAGAAGGATCTGCAAATCCAGTTTTAGCAATAAATATGACTGGTGTCCCACTCTACAAAAGTTGTGAGCCTGCTGGCAAAGATAGTGCATTATTTCACATTTTCAATGTAGCAGACAGCAAGCTGAGAATTATTTGGATGAACAGAGCACAGAAGTCTATAAATAAAAGACCTGGGTCCTCAAGCTTAAAAATTCCATTTATCTAAGATCTTTGGCTGTACTCACATTTGGAAATGACCAAAAGCAACTATGCTGAAAGTAATACATGTTTTTAGAATAATTTACTGTCCAAAAACAACCCATTGAATCCTGAACCCATACTAAGAGGTAGTGTTTTGCTCTATATGAGTGATCCTTAGGAAAGACATGCTCCCAAATGTCTGCCTCAGATGTGGCCACTAGTTAATGGAGAATGAGGACTCTCCCAAATGTCAAAGTCAGGGACCACCAAATGAAATGGACAAGGGAGTTCTTCATGAAAATCAGAACCTAGAGCTACCTGATGGACAAACTAACGAACATTTCTGCTCAGCAAGGTTTGATGATTATTGTGCACCCAAGGGGTTATTCATATCTTTTTATTAATACAAGTACCTAGTAAATGGAACCATGGAGATTCAAATCAAGAAGCAGCCTGCACTTCTCTGTACAGGAACTATAATCAGGATACAGTGTCTGCAGGAGAGGCATCAGGGATTTTCTGCTTAAAGAGAAAGAAGTGGGTGCATAGACATAGGGTGTCCAAGGAATAGACTGCATAAAGGTGTGGTAAATTGCATACTCGTTCTCAATTCTTCACTCTCTCGTGGACTGTGGAGCAGAAGAAGCAGCATATAACTGTGACTTGCCTTGGCGGGTGGAAAGCAAAAGGAAGTACATGAGCAGAGGCTTTGAATATGCTTGCAGGGGTCTTTGTGCCTCACAGTGAGAAAAACATGATGACTGTCAGTGCAAGGAGAATGAGAATGTGGAACAAACCAAGGCCAATCCCAAAGGCTAGACCTAAGGCCAGCCAACATGCAGCCCAGAGCAGAAATGTCCCCACTGATCTACAGGCACATGACTGAAAAAAATAAATGCTTGTTTGTACAAACCATTGCATTTCAAGGTGGATTGTTATACAGTGTCATGGCCAGTAAGGCAGCCAGACCTGTCCTAACTGCTACAGCTCAAAAAACAAATGTTGAAGATATTGTCAACAGACGTGATGA
Organism: Trachops cirrhosus; assembly: GCA_028533065.1. Lineage (NCBI taxonomy): Eukaryota > Metazoa > Chordata > Mammalia > Chiroptera > Phyllostomidae > Trachops > Trachops cirrhosus. The sequence continues at coordinate 56,871,604 of CM052542.1, forward strand.
CTAAAGAAACAGAAAACAATGAGAAAACTATAAACAAACTCTTGGAAACGAAAAAAATAATGGAGAGAAGAATAAAAGTGGAAAATTTTCTAGAAACCTCCTAGAGTAGTTAGGATAACAAGCAGTGAGCCTAAGAAATAAAAATGGACAGACCAATATAATGTCTTAATAGGAAACCACAGATGATCGAAGTGCTAATTGGTTTTGTTGTGAGGTTTTTCTAATGGAACTATTTCAAAAGTAATAAATTAAATAAATACAAATACAAAGTTGTTAATTTTCATAATGAAACTGATCAAAAGCAAAAAAAGAAAAGAGAGAGAGAATTGTTCCCTAGTTAGGTGACTCAGTTGTTTGGAGGGTAATCCTGTACACCTAAAGGTTGTGGTTCAATTTCCTGTCAGGGCGGATACGTAGATACCTAGGTTACAGGTTTGATCCCCAGTCAGGGTGTATGTATATGTGAGACAACTGATCTCTCTCTCTCTCTCTAAAATCAATAAGCATATTCTTAGGTGAGGATTTTAAAAAATGAATTCCTCTGGAAATGAACACAGTATGATAATGTTTTTGAGGTGTGGGATACCCAAGATTTTACAGAATTTAGGAGAAAGGCAAAAAGCCCAGAAAGTGGAAACAGACATGTACTGGAAATAGGAAGCAGTACTATTAAATAGAGCAAAACAGAAAAGGCTAATTTTTTTAAAGAATGCATTAAATGAATCAGAAAGAGGAATATTGGATGAGGCCCTTTAAAAAGAAGTCATGAAAGTATTACATAGAGTAATTGCAAAGGCTTTTTTCCATATAACAGGGAAATTGATGGATTTGAGAATAAGGATATTAAAAAAGGTCTTTAAGAGTCTGCAGGAAATAGAAGAGCTAGGACAAAGCATGGATGTCATGTAGAATATTTTATGACAAACTGCTGGCCTGAGCCAATAATTCTTGGTCTGGAGAAGGAATAGTTACTCTGTAGAAACCTGGGTGGGTGTGGGGGTGTGAAGGAGAAAGTGAAATACAGTTTCTAGATTGATTTCAAAAGAATACTTGGAGGACACAAAAAGAACTGGCTAAGTAACTTTTTTAAAAGACTGTTTTGTACATAAAAAAGGAAAACAAGAATAACAAATCATGAATGTGGTAATAAAAAGTGTGGGAAGTCATGAAAGTGTAAGAGTAAAGAGGTGAACTTGCCATAATTGTGAAAAACACTTTCTAGAAGAGAGAACTGTTGAGCAAATGGGAAAAAGCAACAAAGTGGAAATAAAAAGTTTATGAAAAGAATGCAATAGTTGTAGAGGTACCAATGACATAATTGCAGGAAGTAATTGAAATATGCACGTAGGTAAAACTTACAAATATTTTCTATAATTTAAAAAACATTTGAGTGTTAGAAAAGGTTTGTAAAGAGTACAGAACTTTCTACAAATAGAAGTAATTAATGGTTGCAAATGTTAAAAGTTACTCCTTCAGGGTGAATAACACAGAAATTCTTTTCAATCCAACTAAATATTTAGCCTCCACAGTGTACTGAGCAACTGTCAGGTTCTGAGGGGACACATCAGCAGTGAAAGCAGACAGACATTATTTATTTCAAGCCAGACAATGGGCTTAAAAAAGTATGTGTGCAGCTTTCCAAACCGAGACTCTTGTCTTCCTGGAGGCAGCCACCATTGACTATCTTGTGAATTCTCCAAAAACACATGTACATAAAAGTGCATGTGTGTGTTTATGATTTTTATGTATGTGTGTAATATATATTTACACATATCTGTATATATGTTGATGTATACACATATCCATACTGTATTTTGCTGTATATAAAGCACTCCTTTTTATAGTGTGCACCCACGTTTTTGGCCCACACTTTCAGGAAAAATAATCTTTTGTTTTAATTTTTAATTCAATTTTGTATTTATTTATACTTAGAAACAAAATCAATTATCATATTCCAGGGTATTATTTTGTACACAGATATCATTATTGCTTTCTAAAGTTACACTTTTAATGTAAAGCATTAAAAGCATAAGTAAAAGAATTAAAAACACTTATAAAAAACACTTATATATTAAAAACACTTATATAAATTCCATATAAATATGGAATTAGTACTACCTATGTCTAATGTGCATCCTTATTTCTCTCTAAAAAAATTGGTCAAAAAATTGTGCATTATACATAGCAAAATACAGTAGATATTTTTTAACCTTATACAATTAAGAATATGTTATACACACTTCATAATCTTGTGATTTTATCTTTACAGTAATTTGGACATTAGTCTATATCAAAGTATAGAGAGCTATAGCCTTTTTCTTAATAGCATGTTTTATTGCATGATTGTGCCATAATTTATTGAATTAATGGCTTTGATGAATATTTATGCAATTTCCAGTTCTTCCTATTACATACAATGTTTATACATAGTGTGCTTTACACATGAGTTAGTGTACCTGTCAGACAAATTTCTGGAAGTGAAATTTCTGTCAAATGGCAAGTAAATTTTTAATTTTGACAGATATTACCAAATAGCCTTCAAAGTGATATATCCATTTATATTCTGACCAACTGTGTGCAAAGTGCTCTCATTGTCATACCTCCTGCCAGGACCATTTATTATCAAACCTTTTCATCCTTCCAAATCTAATAGCAAAAACGATATATCATTGCAGTTTGAATTGCATTGTTCTTATGATGAGCAAATAGGAATATATTTCCACGTATTTAAAATATTTTTGTGTCTCCCTTTCTATGAGTTATCTGTCATAATCTTGGCCTGATTTTCCACTGTTTTTAAAATTCACATGTTGGAAGCTGTGAACCATTGTGATACATACACCTTGTCATTTTTTTTCAGTTTATATTTGTTTCAATTTTATTTTTGGTTTTATTAATCATGGTGACATTTTAAAGAACTTTTTTTGTTTTGAGATTATTAAAGGATTTTATTTAGGTATGTGAAAAAATGCAGAAATGTTCCATATACCCTTTACCTTCTTTTCCTCATGGATAACATTTCCCATAACTTAGTACAGTATCACAACTAAGAAATTGGCACTTAATAGGGCAAAAACCACTTTCTCAGGCCCTCTTTCCCAGAGCTGGCTGGACCACCAAGCATGACTGACCCTAACTGTTTTATGAGCCTTTATCCTCAGGACCAGAAAATTACTGGAAGAGCCTTGAAGGCGCAGAGGCTGCGGGAACCCACAAAACAGGGCATGCCAGAACATGCCAGACCTCAATGACGAGACCCTGCACCCAAAGATAATGTCGAAACAAGTTGCAGCCTAACAGAAACATCCTGCTTCCAATGGGGTACAACAACCCCATTAGCCAATAAAAACTCAAAGCCCTCACCCCTCAGCGCAGGTGCTAGTGCTGGTACACATCTCCACACCTAGCCCATTCTATCCCTTGGGAAAGTAAATATAAAACCTTGCCTCTCTGCACTTTCTTCTCTTTGTGAATTCTCTCACAGCCCAAGCCACAGGCCACCCTAACAGCACTGATACAATTAATCAACCTTATTCAGATTTTACTTGTTGTACCTGTATGTATGAGTGTTTAGTTCTATGCAATTTTATCATGTGCAGACTTGTGCAACAGCCACAGCCCAATACAGTTCTTTTCAAGGATCCCCATGCTACCCTTTTAAATTCATAGCCACCTTCCTCTGATCCCTGAAACCCACAAATCAGTTCTCCATTTCTATAGTGTTGTCTTTTCCAAAATGTTATATAAATGGAAGCATACAGTACAAAGACTTTTGAGAATGCCTTTTTTTTCATTCAGCATAATTCTCTTGAGATCCTTCCAAATGTATTTCAATAGTTCATTCTTTGTATTGCTGAGTAATATTCCACAGTATGGATGTTTGACAGTTTTGTATTGAGGACATGTGGGTTGTTTTTAGTGTGGGGTTATTACAAATAAGCTGATATGAGCAATTGTGTCCAGCTTTTAGCACACACATAATTGTCTATTTTTTATGGGATAAATGTTCAATAGTGCAAATTTCTTAGTCGCAAGGTAAGCACATGTTTAGCTTTATAACAAGCTGCCATATACTTTTCCAGAGTGGCTGTACCATTTTTCATTCCTATCAGCAATTTTTGAGTGATACAACTTCTTGGCATATCCACAAGCATTTAGTGTTACATTTTTTATTTTAGCATTCTGATAGGATAAGTGTCTAGCGATAGCTCATTGTGGTTTTAATTTGCATCTCTCCAATGGGCAATGACCTTGTACATCTTGTCATTTGCTTATTGACATTTCTATATCCTCTTCAGTGAAATTCTCTTCATGTCTTTTGAACATTTTCTAATTTGTTTTATATACTGTGATATTTTGAGTATTCTTTCTCTGTTCTCAATAGGACTCCTTTGTTCAATATGTGATTGTCAACTATTTTTTCCCAATATGTAGCTGTCTTTTCACACTCTTCCTAGGGTCTTTCAAAGGACAAATAATATAATTTTGATCCAATTAATTTAATTTTTCTTTTATAAATCATATTTTTGGTTTGACTAATCATACTTGATTAATCATACTTAGTCAAGGCTAAGAACATGTTGTCAAACCATAAAAGCTAAAATCGTTCTTCTATAACCTTCCTAAAGTTTTATTAGTTTTATATTTTATACTTAAGTCTTTGATCCATTTTGGGTTTATTTTTGTATAAAGAGTGAGTTTCAACTTTAGTTCAGTTTTTGCCTATGATAGTTCCATTGCTCCATTGAAAAGTTATCCTTCTTCCAATGAATTGATTTTGCACGTTTGTCACAAGTTGGTTGGGTATATTTTGTATGCTCCCACTGTGGGTTATCTATTTGTTCCACTGATCTGTGTACCTGTCCCTCTGCCAATATCATACCATCTTCTTCACAGTAGCTATATGATATGAATAAACTCTCCAATGGTATTCTTTTCCAAAATGATTTTGGCTACTTTAGTTTCTTCTCATTTTCATATAAATTTTAGAATGATCTTGTCTCCATTTACAAAACATTGCTAAGAATTTTGTAGGATTTGTGTTGAATTTGTAGATCAATATGAGGAGAAATAGTAGCTGGAATATGTTGAGTCTTTTCTTCCTTGGACACACAGTATATCTCTCTAGGTCTCTTCTTTCTTCATCAGCATTCTATTTTTTTTTTAGCATATCTATTCTGTACATGTTTTCTTATATTTATAATTAAGCATTTCATTTTGTTAGGGATTTTATGGTATTTGGAGCAAATAGAATTATGTTTTTAATTTTTCTTTACACATATACATTACTAATATGTAAAAATAAATTTGATGTTTGTATATTGGTCTTATATTCTCACTTTAGTGCTAGAGTTTTATTTTACATCTGGGTGCCTTTTGTTTATTTTTCTTGTCTTATTGCACTGGTTAGAACTTCCAGTACTGTGTTGAATAAAAGTGGTGAGATGTGAATGGATATCCTCATCTTATTTCTCTAATTTTTTTTGCATTTCTCTATTTTTTCACAGTTTTTATTGTTGTTCAAGTACAGTTATTTTATTTTTCTAATCTTAGAAGGAAACCTTTCAGTTTTTCACTATTAATGGTGATAGTGGTAGGGTTTTTGTCAAGTCAAGGTAGTTCATTTCTATTTCTAACTAATTGAGAGTTATGATCATGAGTGGGTGTTGCATTTTGTCAAATACTTTTGCTGCATTAGTTGATATGATGATATGATATTTGAATACTTGAATTTATTAACCTGTTTTTTCATGTTTCTGGGTTTTGTGTCTGTCTCAAATCTAATGGGAATGTTTCTAGTGTTTCAGCAGTAAGGATGTTGGTGGCTTGTGTTTTTGTGTGTATACGTGTCTGTATGTTGAAGAAATTTTCATATATCAACTAACACTTTATTATAATTTTTAAATATCCTTTTAATAGAGAGTGAGTTTTATTATGCATGTTTTCAGAATCTATTGAAGTAACCAAGAAACCTTCCCCTCAATTATATATAAATATTTCCCATTATTAAACTTTCTTGCATTTCTAAGGAAAACCATTTTTTTGGTCATACTATATGATTCTTCTATAGTACTTTGGGTCCTATTTGCCAGTGTAGTTCTTAGGATTTTTGAACCATTATTAATATGTGCTATTTGTTAGATTTGTGGTGCATGTGTACTACTTGCCAGGCCTTAGCATCAAGGTTGTGGTAGTTTCACAGAAGAAATTTGGAAACTTTACTTTGTTTCACTCTCCCTCTTCCTTTTACCCCCATTCTATTTCCTCTCTCCCCTCTGATAATTTTCCTTCTTCTTGATGCTTTTATAGAATTTGACTGTGAGGCTGTCTACTTTGGTACTCTTTCAAGGAATAATCAGCCTTTTTAGATTTTCTCAATCTTCTGATCTTAGATTTGGTAATTTATATTTTTCCCAAAAGATCATTTATTTCATTCTGGTTTTAAAAATTATTTATAGCATTTGGACACTTACTATTTTATAATTATATATCTGTGATTATATACTTATTTTCAGTTTGTATTTTATCTGGCTTTCTCCTTTTTGCCATAATTAACTTACTGAACACATAACTATTTTTTGTTAAAATGAGTTTTTCATACCAAAGAAATAGCTCTTAGCTTTATGTGTATTTTATGATATTTCCATAGTAAATAGTAATTTATTAATAGTTCCATCTTATTGCCTTAACCTATATACCTTCATATGTTTATGTCTTTTGCTTATTAAGTACTTTCATTGAACTTTATTGTGTTTATACTAAAATTTTAATGCATTTACTTATTACTTTAGTAACATGAGTACTTAATGCAATACATTTTACTTTGAGCTCTGGAACTACATCTATTCTATAAGATCTTATAGAGTTATAAAGTTTTATAATTACTATTCCTACTTATTCTACAACATAAATTTTGGTTTCTCTACCCAGGTGTTGTTTTAATATTAATTTTAATTTCTATGTGGCTTAGGGTTTCCTTTTTTATATTTATTAATAGTTTCTAATACTATGTTATTATGGTTTAAAATGTGGTGTGTATAATATCTACTTAGTGAAATTAATTGAAGTTTTCTTTGTGGCATGAAATATGGTCAACCCACAAATTTTCAATGGCAATTGTAAAAAGGCTGATTTCTAATTGCACATATAAATTTTTTTATCAAGAATCATTATTTTAACTGTGTTACTGATATCTTGTAAACATTATCTAATATTTGTTTAACACATCCGTGAAGGGCTGAGAGAGGTTACTTACATGTCCTATTATCGTATTTCTGCCGACTGCTTATATTTGCCAAAATTTTAACCACTTGATTTTTTATGTTATGGTATATAGTTTATGAAGATTTTATAATAAATCTTAATTTTGGTTTTTGATCTTTTCATTATAAAGTCAATTTTTAAAATACTTTAAAATGTTTCCCTAAAATTAAATATTGTACCATTTTAATAAAAGACCCTTACAAGCTTCAAGTTTGAGTTTATTAACCTATTATTTTACATCCATCCCTTATTTTAGTTTTAGATGAGTATCATATATGACACCTGTGTTACTTTTTGATCCTAGTTGACAGTCTTTTACTTTTAATAAATGATTTTATCCCACTTATATTTAATCACATGACAATTCTGGCATTTTATTTCATTTATACTTTGCATAGTTTAATGTTATTTAGATTTTCATTTTATTTTTGCCATATGTCTGTTTCTTGTATGTATATGCTTTAATATCTTATAATTTAGAAAGCATGTTCTCTGCTTTTAAATTTTCTGGCAGTTACCTTGACTCTATATATTTCAGAGACTATATATTTAAAGTTATTTTTGAATTGTGATGGAAGAGCTTTCTCATAATTTTTACGTCTTTTATTACAGGATATTTTTGACATCTTAATACTTTTTTCTATGTTTTCTCTTCCAGAATATTTTATACATTTCTCAAGTGCTTCCTTTCTGTTTATCTTTGTTGTTTCTGTTTTTCCCAAGGCCAACTGTGCCTTAGAGGATGATGGCAGAAAGAGCACCAGTGTAGTGAGTTGGATATTCACAGAGCTTAAATTCAAGTCCCTTATCTTAAAATATCTCCCAGTGAAAGCCTCTCCCAGAATTTCGAGTCTTCTCTGGGTTAGCATATACTTTCTATATTTCACAGTAAAGTCTGCCCCAGGTTTCAAGCAGCAATGTAAGTTTATATCAGTTTGTGTACCGAATAGTCAACTAAAGGAATGCTTGCCACCATGTTTTCCCCTCCACCCACCCATGCTGATCCCCCTTTTTGCTTGTTTGTTTTTACTAAGCTTCTCCTTCCCTGTCATTCTGTTCTGCCTAACAAAGCTGATGATGGCCCAACATCCCACAAAGCAAGTGAGTCCATACTGTTCCAGAGAAAAGGTCACTGACTTGACCTGGGAGAAAGTGCAACTTAGCCTTGGATGAGTCTGCCTGCTTCTTGAAAATGTGAGGACACCCAACTTTTGCTGTTTTCCTCATTTTACCTACATAGAAATTGCACAATGCTTTAACAGGCCTACAAGTTTTCATTTCTACTTCTTTGTTCTCCATTTTGGTTTTAAGTTGGTTTCAAAGAACAAGGCAGAAATGTCTTTACTCTTCCATCTTAATCATTCACTGTGTTCTTTAATAAATTTTAAAGTTAAAAGCAGGACAAGGACAATCAAACTTCCATGCTGCTATCACTGGAAGCTGCAATATCTTGTGTAGCCAGACTGCCTCTGTATTTTTAGGAAGTTTCATGCATTTTGAGGAAGACATCACTGTCCTCTCTGCAAACCTGAAATAGCCCGACAGGGTGCATAGAATGCTACTCAGCAGTCTGTGAGTCTATACCAAAAATTCATAGGGCTACCCATTGTTCTTTCTACCCTTTTCTAAAAGATTTTTATTATATTTTCTTGTATGATTATAACTAAATAGCATGTTTCTTTTCAGAGTTTGTATTAGAACATTTGCTATGCATTTTGTTTTCAATCATAATCGCTGGAGCCTTTAAACAAACAAATCACTTAGACTGTATAGAATATTGGCTTGGTATTACCCCTCTAGGAAATAATGTTCATTTTTATGCACAGAATTTAGTAATGCCTTCATTTATGTGCCTTCATTTCAATGCACAAAATTTAGTAATGCCACAGTCCCCTACATAGTTCTAGTAATACTAAATGAAGCAATATGAAACTCCTGGCTTTATCTGAGCTCCCATGTCTGAAATCCATCATTTGGTGGTATTTAGTTTTCCTGGTTTATTTGTTTATCCACTACCTATTGACTAGCTCCCAAACCCTCTTGATGAGATGATTTCATAACAGCTGAAAATGATACTGCATTCCTCACCTATAACAGGTAGTCCCCAAGTGGCTGTCCATCTCTCCTTGTGGTCTCTACTGTGAACTGTAAATCATGTCAGGAAGTGACAGCCAGTGAGGCAGTGTGATCTATCATCGTTGTGAGTCACCAGTCACAGCACACACACATTCGATTCATCCTATGTGCAAGTGATGGATTTGGTCAAAAGATTGCCATTTCATATTTTGGAAAACATAAACCAATGTGAGTTCATAAATGAAATATTTTAACCTATGATCTCATGTAAATGTCATTATGTCATCCCTCCTAGAATTCAGCTGCAAAAAAAATTGTAGAAGTAGTTCTTGTCAGGCTGAATGAGACTGTCCCATAAATACTGATTCTGAATCTCTAGCAACCATATATATATTTCATTATTGTGTACATATTTTGAGTACTTATTTGGTGCAAAGCACTGTGATTAGTTCTAAAGATAAGTAAAAATCATAATAATGATAAACTCAATCTAAAGAAGGAGGGAAACGCATAAATAAACAGCTATACAAACATATATTATTTGGTATTTGGAGGTATTATGGAAGCATTAGGGAGAGTACTTTATTCTGAGGTTAAGTGGTTTGTGGAATAATATAAAGACCAAGGTAAGTTTCTTTTTAGATGTGTCATGAGCTGAATCTTAAAGGGTAAGAAGCATGCTTGTTAAAGGAGTTGGGGTGATGGGACAGTAGGAGTAATACTTCATGTATAGGATAATGAGCAAAGACATAAATTGGAGAAATTGCCTAGAATGTGCAAGGAACTACTAGCAATACTACAAGAGTTTACTTAGTGGTACCAGGACCCATGAGATATGAGGGGAAGAGTGAGCAAGAGACAAAAGTTGGGAGCATCCTGCGAACCATATCTAGGACCCCAGGCTGGATCCTAGGTTCTGGAGCTTCTAAAGAGTTTGTTGTTATTATTGCTGAACTTTGTTTACTTCTTTTAGACAGTTTTCCATTTTTAAATTTCTCTCTTGAAAAGTCTGCCTTTACTTTCTCTAAAAAAATTTCTCCATATTCTTTTTTAATTTTATGTACTATTTTTAAAGCAGTTTAGATTCAGAACAAAATTGAAGGGAAAATAGAGAACATTTCCATATATCCTCTGTCCCCACACATGCATAGATTGCCCTTGTTTGTTTTTAAACAGGTTCGTTGGGGTGTACTTTACAATGCATTCACTTTAAATGTACAGCTTAATAATTTTTATTAAATTTATAGAGTAGTGTAATTATCAATACAACTTTATTTTTAGAATAATCCCATCACCCAAAAATATCCCTCACACCAATTAGTTGTCATTTCCCATTCCTGCACCCAGGCCCAGAAAACACTAGTCTGCTCTCTGGATATACAGAGTTTATGTTTCTGGATGTTTCACATAAATAGAATCATATAATATGTAGTCATTTGCATTTGGCTCCTTTCATTCAGCATAAGGTTTCTGAGGTTCAACCATGTTGTAATACGTGGCAGTAGTTTATTCCTTTGTATTGTCAATTAATATTCCATTGTATGGATATATCAAATTTATCTATTCATCAGTTGATGGACATTTAGATTATTATCATTTTTTGGTTATTGTGAATAATGTTGCTATAAACATTCACATCCAAGTCTTTGCATAGACATATGTTTTCATTTCTTTTGGGTAGATACTCAGGGATAGAATTCCTGGGTCATGTGGTAGATTTATGTTTAGCTTTTTAAGAAGCTGCCCAAACATTTTCCAAAGTATCTACACTATTTTACATTCCCACCAGCAATGTATGATGGTTCCAGTCTTCCTGTGGAGTTTAAATTATGGGGATGCTGTGACTGGGTTTATGCTTTAAATAAATAAATCTGGTGGCTATTAGAAATGAGACTGGAAATAAAGTGGCCATTTAGAAAGCTGCTGCCATACTGTAGCTGAGAGCTACTAAGACTTTGAACTAGACTAGTGGTGGTCCTTGGAATGGAGATGAATCTTAGAAAAAGAACAAGTCCACTGAATAACAAAAGGTAATTTGCTTCCTTCAAGTGTGCTGCTTTGGGAATGTGACTCATGGAGGTGTGAGGACAAGGGAGGTACCTGCCAAACCAGCCAGATAAGCAAAGATAAAGAGATCTGAGGTGATTAAGTTTATTGTCATCACATCTGAAATACACGCTACAAACAAATATAGCCCAAGCTTTCCAACCACATTTATACCATTACTGTGTCATTTTTCATACTGGTTCACCAACTGCATGCTGGGCAAAACAATGTACAGGCTTTGACCATTTCTCTTCTGTTGGAGATTATGTTTATTTGGTTCTAAAAATAATTGCAAGAAAGTTATTATGTTATGGTAAATAACATACAATGTGTTTATACATTATATGTGTTAAAATTACATTATTTGTATTATTAGAACATAAAGTATTATTTTGTGTGGTCCAAACTGGCATTTCATAGTATATTACTGTTATGTGAGTTGCATTAAATTAATATTCTAGTTCAAAGTATTTGACAGTATTCATAAGCCTTATTAAGTCTTTTCCAATTCCCCCCTCCAAACAGCCATACCAAATTGTTGTAATATGAGTCTAACTAAAAGATGAGATGATAAGGGTAGTATGACTAAGGGTAGTATGATGTTTGGGTTCAAATATCTTTTGTACACACGGAACATGGGCAGTTTGTCAAAAGTACAGGCCACTCAGATTAGACCAGGTTAAAGTCTTAAATTTGCAACTGTACAGTGACATGATATGTAAAACATACAAACAACAGCAGCATGTAAGAACAACAAATATGAATATTGGGGGAGGTTAAGTAATATTTTAATTAGATTGTAATATATTTGGTTTTGTCATTTACTTTATTAAATTCTTTCTGTAATTATTGCCCAGTTTAGAATATACTTTATTAGTATATTATTTATACAACCCAACATAATTCTCATCAATATTCAAGAACACCTGTGTTTTGCATGTGTGAAAGTAATTTCTATAAGCTGAAGATTATAGATTTGCAAATGTTCTGGTAAGTGTGAACATTTCTGAGAGCAAAAATCAAACCCTTAAATGAAGAGCAAATAAATCAGAGCTTCTATTGGATCTTACAACTGATAGCATTTTAATTGCTTGGAATTTTCTTTGAATAAAGCCAATGATTAGAACAGAAAACTATAAAGGTCAGACCTTATTTCATCTCTGTACTCAGCCAAATGTTTGCAATACAAAATGAAAAGAGTGCAAAATTGCACAGTTTCTTTCATTTTAAATCAGTTTTACTCATTCTAAACACATACACTAAATATTAAAGATGAGACTTAGAAACTGATACAACTAATAAAATAAATGAAAAATTCAGTCAGCTGTTCAGTTATTTGCCAATTTTTAAACTATTTGGTGCATTAGTGGCACAATTTCAGTGACATGACTCTGGGACTTCAACTTATTAAATATCATAATAGTCTGAGCACTTATCATGGGACAATTAAAGGAAGCCCCAAATACATACATAAAATTACAATAATAAGTCACAAAAATAGTGGTCAGAAAATTAATGACAAAATGTTAATAGCCATACTACTTAACTCAGTATGAAAAACACACCATAACAAAAGATCAAGTTATAGAAAATATGCAAATATTTCATATGTATGTAAAATATTAAAGTCACAAAGAAATTTAAATTAAAGTATGAGTGTGATAAAATATTTACTCTCCAAATTAACAAATTTTTTAAAGAGATTTTTGATTGTGGACTAGGATATAAAATAGACATTCACACAACCTTTGGGTAAGAGAGAAATCTGGTATAATCTTTCTAAAAATAATGTTAAAATACATATAGATAAAGTTTAAAAAGCTGTATATTTTTTGATCTAGAAATTATTTTTATAAAAATAATCCCTAAGTATAATCAGATATATAAAGAAATATTTGTGCATAGTAATTTTATCATTTATCTAATTATAAAAACAAATCCTAAATATAATCTGAATGTATGGTAATTGAGGAATAGTGTAATAAATTATATGTATCCATAGAAAGTTCTATTTGATAGCTTTTAAAAAGTATTTTATAATATGGAGAATTTTTATTTTAAGTAAAAGATGAAGATGCCTAAGTATAGATGCCTGCATTGTATTAATGTATGTGTCTCTCTAAATACACTTGTCTATTAATGTATCTATAACTTTAAATTTACAAACTTAAAAAGTGGCAGAAAACATCTGAAAATGTCACTCATTATTTATACCAGAGCTTTTGACAATAAAAAATATATAATTTTTTTTTACAATTCAACAGATATTTACAAAAAATTAGTTCAAAATGATGTTGCAAAGAGGGGATATTTTGGAGGATTATAAAGTCAGAAAGTAAATGACAGTAATTAACTAGTTTGTTCAATCCAACCAGTAAATTCAAATTAATTTACTAATAATTAATTTGGCTTACTTTAATAATATATGAACTTATAGGTCTTTCTATTATTTAATCAAAAGTTAGTCAAAAGAAGTAACAGCCAGTTAACACAGCCAAGTTTACTTAATTCTAAAGACACACTGATGTTACAATTACAAAATATATTTATGTAATCACTGTCAAAATATTTCTTTGACATATTCAAAAATCATTAACTCTACAGAAGTGTTTAGGACAATATTTTCCTAATGTATGATCTGATTTTTTGATCATTTTCTTATATGTCAGACAGAATACAAAGACACTTGGTTTTATAGACCACACTCTCTGTGGTAGCACAAATACACTGTGTATGTGGCACCATAAAAATGAGTAAGATAAATCTCAAGCACCTGGCTCATTTGATTTTTGACTGTACAGCATGTGAACATTTAAATAAAAATTTAAGAACAAATGGACTTTACATCTAGTCTCCTCATGTCCAAGAAACACAGCATAAAGTAGTGGTTGATAGAAGCAGGTAACAGTGTCAGACTCCCTGGGACTAAATTCTGCTCTGCTATCAATTATATAATTTAGGACAAGTTATTTATCATCTCCAGTTTTCAGTTTCCTCATCAGTAAACTAGGGATAATAATTGTGCTACTTTTTAAATAGATTGTTTTGGATCTTCAGTAAGTAATAAAACATAAAGCCCATAAAAGAGTACCTGGGATGTGGTAAGAACTCAATTAATGCTCACATTAATTATTGAGTTCTTAATCTACACTTATCTTTTTCAGAGCAAATCTTCTTGAGTGAATAGTCTATACTGATTATTTGATTTATGCCTTCAAAGAGCATTTGTTGAGCGCTTAATAATATTCATAATTTGTACTTTTAAAGGCAAATGTTGGACTAAGCTTTGGAAAAACAAAGGGCAAAGCAACTTACTTTGACGTAAACAATACACAGCTTCATAATGAAGAGAAGGATCATATAACCAAAAAAATTATGGAAGTACAGGAAAGCACTAGCTGCAGTTGAATCACAGAGATGGGCATCAGATCCTCGTAGGGGACTGGAATTAGGGAAGGCTGGGTTTTAGGATGTTCATTCATATACTGGGGTTTGAAGAATGCATAAGATTGTCTTGGAAAATGAAATAAAAAAGAGATATGCAGAAGACATGTAGTATACAAAGGCACAAATGCAAAAGAAATTGTTATGTATAATATTTGACAAAATAAATGAGGACACAGAACACACCTTGAAGGTCAAGGAGAGCAAAGCCTCTCTGCCATGGCAGAGGAATGAGCTTCTTGGTCAACTGACCCGGCTGTGGTTTGGCTCCACGGGAGAATTCTTCTCCCTTGCCCTCTGTTTGCCATGTAAAAGAGGGAAAACAAAAGTTTTGTGTAAGTTTTTTGGAGACTGTTTTGTTTTTGCAGTTTCTGGTGCTTGAGGTTTGGGAACCAGGATATGATATAGGTCTTTGGCAAACAGCAAATCTGCAATTTGCTAGGTTTGGGGGTCCCTTGGTTGTATGACTTCCTTATGATTTTAGACAACTGCTGCATTGTTTTTACTTCTGTGACTCCTGGGTTATTAACCAAACTCAGAATTTTTGATAAGTCAAAGATCTATAAACCTAAGTACCATCTTGTACCTGCCTCAGGGGGAAAACACTAAGCAAAAGGCAGCAATTATAAAGCACTGTCAACCTAATATTCCCACTTACCACTGCCATACGTGAGTGGATTTCTTTTACATTAGTGATAATAATTTTTATTTATCAAGCAGAAGATATAGAGCAGAAGGTTTGTGGTAGAAGCCTGTGTGGTCAGTTTGTCTCAACACCTTCTTTAGGTCTTTTTGTTCCCAAACTAATCTGCCATCACATCTCCTTGATTGAGGCTTTGCTGCATTTTAAGTAATCTGCCAATGTCTCCAGGAGAGGAAATTAATTGTCTTCCATCCACATCTACTCAACCAACAACTTATTAGATACCATCACATATAAACTCCACTTCCAGTTACCAATTTTACCATCAGTTGGAGTTCTTTGATTGCAAGCCACAGAAACCAATTCTAAATAACTTTTTAAAGAGTATATTTTAACTCATAGAATCTAAGACCAACTAACCAGGGTTTATGAAGTACAGAAATCGGGGCTGAGTCAGAGATCTCAGTCAGGATCTCATGAAGAGTATTTTCTGAACTCTGGTTTTCAAATATTGTACTTCTCACCATCATGTCTCCATGAGCCAATTCACTCAAGATTAAAATACCTGGCAGAAATAGATTCAAGTAGTGTGATTACCCTTGAATCAATCACCATTACCTGAGAAGGATGGGCCATCACTGGCACCAAATAAACAGTCTTGGTGATAAAGGGTGTGTATGTGTCTGTCTGTCTGTGTGTGTCTGAGTTTCTCACAGATAAGGAAGCTCTGCTTCCACATAAAGTGATATGCATATAGGCATCCTTCCTGAAACAACTCTCATCTTTTTTCCATTACACCACTTTTTTCCCTGTCTCTTTGATTACTTTTTGGGGAGGTTTCCTCCATATATTTCTCTTTTTTTATATGACACATTTTTTTTCATGAGAATTCTTTTTTTGGTCATCTTTTCTCACTCTACATAATGAGACAAGAAGTCGGAAGTAACTCCCACTTCAGCTTCAACTCCCATCTGATTTTAATGATTCTCAAATTTTTATTTTAGTACTGAACATCTTGTTGATTTCCCAATCCACATTTCAGGTTCCTATAGATGTGGCTACATAAATTTCCTACAAGCATCTCAGCTCAACATATTGAAAACATAACTCATTTTCCTCCCTGAGATCCTGATCCTTTTTCAATATTTCTTATCACAGTGAAAGTAATTACCCTCAGTTTTGCTTACATCAGAAGCCTGAGGGTCATCCTATGCTCTTCGTCTTCACTCACCACCTTCAGAAGAGATTGGCCTTTATATACATTATTCCCGTCAAATAAAGAGTTCTTGAATATACTGCAGTTTGACTAGCTGCCTATATACCCCAGTTTACCCCAAACAGTCCCCATTTTATACCTGTTATCCATTGTAATTATTAATTGTGCTCCCTTTCACTCTAAAAATTATTCCAGTTTGGATAATACATTTAATAAGTTAAATAGCCACCCTACCAATTAGCTAATTCCACTCTCCACCCCTCACTACCTTAATGTAGTTCCTCATTATTTTTCCCTATTCAAAATCTGTTGTTTTACATCATTTCCAGCTTAATATCCTGCCACACTTCCATATGGAGGATGCATTCTAGCTACCCAGGGCTATTTACAGCTCCTTGAATACATCCTTTAAGATTCAGATCAAGTGCTCCCTTCTCTGTGGAATGTCTTTTCTCTAACCCACTTGAAATCCTCTACCATCAATTCTCAGAAAGTTAGACATCCCTGGAAGTATTGCCTGGCACTTCTTCATTTAGCACTTATGGTAGTAAATTATAACAGTTCCGTTACTTGTCCACCTATTGCCATCTCCATGTGTAGCCACTGTGTAGGCAAAGATTATGTTGAATCCCTCTTTTTGTATGTAAATATCTACTGTCCAGTCAAACAAAAAAATGATAGCAAAAGACATTTATTTGCTGCAAGCTCTCCTACAGCACTACCTTTACTGAACAATACAGCTTAGCCTGTCCACATAGCAAAATACTCTTACTTCTATTAGATGTTTTCTGAATTTTATTCTATTTGCATCCTCCCTCTATTTCTGCAACAGCATTGGGTAAACAAGAATCATTTTTGATTAATTTGCAAATCAAATTTAGAAATTGCAAGTGGCTTTATTGCCCTGCTTCTACTCTATTTTTTAGAAAGGCAGACATTTTAGAGAGTTAAAACATTTTAAATTTAAAATAAATGAAAGGGAGGTTAAAAGCCCTTGCATTGTGAGGAAAAAGGTTTGGTGTAAAATATAGTTTGTCAAACATTCCAGGTTTATTTTAATGCAAAAATGGGATTAAACTTTTAACAATATATTTTTTGAGGGCCAAGAGAGCCTAACAGTCTAAAATGAGTGTGTCTTGATGCAAATTCTCGAGAGTTGAAAGACATATCCTGTTTCCCAAGTGGTATGCTGGTGCTATTCTATTAAGCCTACAGGTAGCCATAAACCAGGACCAAATGGTGGAGAAAACAGCCAAGGCCCAGAGAGTTGAGGAAGTGGTCCATGGAGAACTTGTGGTGATATAGGTTCTTCTTGGGGGAACTCCTGAGGGGCACCTCTGGAAAAGGTGGGAGTCCTTCTGTGGCAATGTTCACCCTGTCCTCATCCTTCACTTTAGAAGGGGAAGAGCTTCTTGAGCTGTTGTTCATCATGGGAGCTACACCAGATTCTAGATCAGATTTGCTTCTGATGCATCTCTTCAATTGACCTGCTTAACAGAGAGGGGTCTCATGGGTGTGTCTTTCAGTGGAGGGCAACATCCTCTACCATTCACAGGTGATGGACCAAAAGAGCCATTCTGGCTCAGGGGAACTCTTTGTGCAAGCTTTTCTGTGCTGGGTCTTCCTGGCATTTGTTTTACAATCACATGTTCTTGAAGCATTGCCATCTTTTAGGTCAATTCCACTAATTTTTATCTCAAGTTAGCTACTTCCCTTTTCTCTTCAGCCATAATTCTTTCTACAGCATGAATTTTGGACCACTTACCAGACATACTGTCTTTGAAGCCAAATAATCCATGAGTGTCTTGGAGTGTCACTTAAGCACATCATAACTATAGCTTTTTCACAAATCGAAGTTTGATGTCTGAAGTTGAGCCTAATCAGATAATTTAAACTTAATTTAGGTCCTTCAATATGACTTTAATATGTATATGTGATTAAAATATATATTAGAAGGGAGGAGGAACATGAGAAAAAATAAAACAAGAATTAAGAACAGATTTTTTAAAGATCTTATGTGAGGAATCGTGCAAAACTATATTGTTACATTTCCTTCCACAAAAATCAGAAAACCCAACACAGTTATTTAAGCAACACAAAGTTACTTAAGCAATAAGCAAATATTTATTATTTCACATAATTAGAAGTCTAGAGGTAAAGTGGTTTGAGAATTGAATAATTCAGTGGTGTACTGACATCATCAAATGACTTAACTTTTTTCCCTCTTTATGATCTGTCATCTTCAGTAAGTTGGTTTTATTTTATGGGCCCGAGATGGCTACAAAACCTAGAGGAGCATCAAATGGAGTCTTTCCTTCTATGTATCTCTGTAATGGGCCTGATCCAGATGGGTGTCAGTAGATGTCTCTTCTTAATCTATTTGTCAGAATTGTATGATCAGACTGAGCTTAAGCTGTCAAGGAGAATGGGCTTGTCCTGGTTCTTTTGACTATAATTTACTTGCTGGAGATACGGAGAATCCAGAAATCCATGAGTATGAGGTACTCAAACAAAATTGGTATTTTTAATAAAGAAGAATGTGGGAAATGGTGGTTAGTATGCAAACAACAGTATCTTCCATGTTTTATATTCACTGTAGGTTATAAAACAGTCTCTGAAGTCAGAGCCTGACGGACCTAGAACCACACCAATCAAGAAGCTACGCAAAGAGTTGTGTTTGTAAGCGTCAAAAATCCATTGCTGGCAATGACTCTGGGCATAGTATGCTAAAAATTTCTAAAGGATAAGCAATACCCTATGAGAAAAATTTGAATTTAAAGGCAAAATTTCCTCATTGTAATTGTTGTCTGATAGTTATGTTTGTTACTAAGCCTCTGTTTCTTTATCATTAAGATGGGGATACTGGGATAAAAATGTATTGTAGTGACACTTATTACATTGGTGTAGAAAAGTGTGATTTATTTGTGCTTTTTCTTTATGACTTTGTGAGTGAGGACTGTATCTTCTTTAAAATGTCCCTGATAGCTGGTCTAGCAACAGAGTTGATGCCCATATAGTTTAGCTAATGATTGAAGGATTATGTTATAAAAATATGTACTGAAACCTGTTGCATAGTATTTAGCGAGCAATAGGCATTTAATTATTAGATCAGCAGTGATGATTTGACTCTTTTGTCAAAACTAATTGCTGATTATATTTAAGTAATGCTAATTAGAATGGCAGGCTATTGGAAAGCATACAGCATGTGGAAGTTAACACACCTAGATTCAAGGCCTGTTCCTTCCACAGACATTTTACCCTGAATAATCACTTTCTTGTCCTGACCCCCAGTTTCCTCGTTTACAAAGTGGATACCATACTACCTATGCCACAGTGTTGTTGTGATAATGTGACAACTAAATATTTCTTATAGTTACTGAGTAATTTTATGGTTTCTTCAAGAAAACTATGTGCTGAGGCTTTGTATAGTAATCATAGATTCAAAACCACCAAATGTATCTGTTTTTTCCTAACCAGTTAATAATGTACTAATTTATCTATGATCTCATATAATTTAATTCATACATTCCAATAAATTTTGCACAAATTTTATTATTAGAAGTCCACTATAACACCATGAGTTAACGTTTCTTGAGTAATTGCTTTGTACTACACTCCTTTCTAAGTATCCCAGGCAGTAACTCATGGAAGTACTATTTTTTGTTATTCCATTTCTAAGATGGTAAAGCTGAGTTTTACATAGGAAAATATTATCTCTCCATGATTGTACAGTTCCTGAGAGGCAAGAGTAGGTTTTATTCCTAAGTTTGCCTGATTCCAGAATTGAATTGGTTATCTGTTGTATTGTAAAGCTATTCAAGTAAGGTTCTCATATCTTGGTAATGTCAAACTGACAAACAAAAAGGCCTAATAGGCCTTTTTTTGCCTCTCTCAGTGAGGTAATAATTAAACAGTTTAGCTGGTAACTTCTTGCTATTATATATAATACCATTTGATAAAGCATACATTAAAACTAGTTTGGTTTCATTGTCAAGAAATAATTTCCATTTAATAACATTAAAACATCTTGTTCTTGTTATTTTAAAAAACAGCCGTAGGGAGTGGAGGAATTGAACATAAGGGAAAAAGGACTCATGGACATGGACAACAGTGTGGGATGTGGGAGGAGGAGTGGTAAATGGGTAATAAATAGTTTAAAAAATGGCCATTAAGTTTTATAAGACAAAAGTAGTACTTTAATATACAACTAAAAACTAATGAAATTGCTGAAGGCATCATAGGAAAAGCAAAACCTTTGAAAGATGATTCATAGTTTATTTTACCATGTCTAGTTCATAAAATAATATGATTCCCACTCAACAGAGAAAGTACAAAATGGTAGTCATCAGGAATAAGATGTTGTAACTACAGAAACTGCACATTGTAAATGCTCTGATAGTATAGGCACTTATTACAGTATGGAAATATTTCAGCAGAGCCCACAGGCCACCTCAGTGTCTAATGGATTTTTTTGCATTTGTCACCTTATTGAAACAATACATATTTAAACCAGGAAGCTGTGTTCAGTTGCTCCTATGAGCCAGCAGTGAATATATACTACATGAAGCATAGTCATTACTCAGTAAGCATTTGCTGAATGAACAAATGACTGGGTGAGGATACAGGGAATGCAAATGTCTCCCTATTTTGAAGGACTCAGTCAATTTGGACACAGCATAGATATAAAAAGATTTTTAAGAAATTAAGATGCAAATCTAAACGTTTAGATGATCTGCAAAGTGAAATTTTGGACTAAAGGAATTTACGGAAACTACCCCATGAATCAAAGACCTGTGTGGCAGCCTAGTACTTGGAAGGCTAGTAACACACTTACAACATAGCCTCTTCCACTGGTTCAGAGAGGAAGTGGAAACACACTGCATAGAAACAGCAAGAAAGGAGGAATTAATGGTGAGGCAAAGCTCACTTGGCACAGAGTCCCTGATCTAGGAATCATTTCAAAGTGCTGGAAAGATGAGCATAGTCATTAGTAGCTTGCTTCAAAATTTTAAAATGTACATCAAAAGAAAGCTATTTTAACCCAGTCTTTAAAATTCTACCCATCTCTGGCTTTATGAAAACTGTGTCAGCCAACTACAAAGTTACAGTTCAATATGCTGCAGATTGGGTAAAACAATACTCAAGGTACCGAGGTGCTGAAAGGCTTAGTTATTGCTAGTTAAGGGAGTTGACAGTTGTGAATAAAAATTGCTCTTAGTGCAAAGTCGAATTGTAATCATTGTCATTGTCATTTGAACCACATTGTTTGCAGTATAACCAATTGTGAAACCAACATAATTCAAAAACTAAATTAGAAAAACAGATGCTTCTTTTGTTTGGAAATTTTAGTTCCATCTAGCCGTATTGTATATCATTTTCTTTGACTTACACCACATAGAAAGAAAAATCACAGAACATAATACAAAAACACAGAAACATATTTAACAAATTTGTGGATTTCATAAGTCATTTATAAACTTTGGATTTACAAACAATTTCAAAGGCTTTTGAAAATATTTATAAACACAAGAGTCTCTGTAATGCTACATATAATTATGCCAGGCCTTTCAAAAGCATATTTCAGAGATAGAGTTTATGCAGAATATCAAGTTTCCTATTTGGGGTTTGTCTTGGAGACAGTGAACAATTTATTTTTCATTCTCTGTCTCCACTGATGCTCATGATTAAGCTAAATACATTGGTGCAGTGAGAAAAAAGAGATTTATCTTGTGCATAATTTCTAAATTGACTTGTGACATTAGGAAGTCAGTCTATGCAGAATGGGATGTATTTCTTCAGTTCACTAAAGTCTGACCAATTTTTGTTTCCTCCATAGTCTCAACTATTTTTTAAGGGAATTTCACTTTTAATGATTCTGAAATATCAGACTTCTTATGATTTAAAAACTAACATCTTTACCTTTGCATGAAATCAGTGACATTATGTATTCAAGTACAGCTTCAGACATGGGCTCACACACAATGTTGACTTCATAGAAAAATAATTTATAGGAATACTGATATTTTTAAAGTAGATACACTACAAATGCATCATCAAGAGGAAATAAAAGCTTTAATACACATATTCCCCTTATAAGTATTAAGGGGTAAAAACATACTTGTGTTTATGATGTTAATTTTAGGCAATCAAAAGTATAAACAATAAAATATGTTTTACTACATTTATGACACATCGTTGTGAGTATAAACTAAGGGATTTAAGTTTTATTTTTAATCCAATAGTCTGAGGTGCTTCTATGTTGTTTATATCAACAAAATTTTACTTCCAGTAACTTAAAAGAGAAAAAAACTCATCTGGCTTGCAGTTCAAAAAGCTCTTGATAAAACATTAGATCTCTCTAGAGTAGGGTATACATGAATCAGAACCACAGGAATAAATTTCCTGTTTCTTACAAATGGGATAAAAACTGCTGCACTTGGATTATGGGAGCATTAACATGACCTTGGAAACCTCAACCTTCTGTCCCGAAAGTCTGTTTTTTAAACATATGAATGGGGTCAGGTGACAGGGAGGGAGGCTTTCTGGAAATAAGTTGGGCTTTGGAATCTATCTACTTCCTGGCAGAGCAAAGAAGCATCCGTATGCACTATGTACAGTCTTCAACAAAGTATCTTGCTGGCTCTATCTTCTTACCCATTAAATGGATAAGATAATGCATTATTATGAGATTATTTTAAAGATTCAATGGCATCCAACATGTAGAATTATTGGTGTAGAATATATGCTCAGTAACTATCAATTTTCTCTTTCGTCTTGTTGTCTTCAATTTTTATTTCCACAAAGCAAAATAAAATATTTAAACTATATCATGAGAGTAAATAAAATAGAAGATATTGTATTCTGTCTCATCATGAAGGTTAGTCAAGTAAAACACAAATAGTTATCACACTAATATATTATTTTGCACAGTATAGTCATTTGGTCCACAGATTCAAATTTTGTAAATTCAGCTGTCTTTGACAAAAAGAGAGAATAAGTCAAGGAGAAAAGAAAGATTCTTGCTACCATTCCAATAAAGGAGCATAAAATGTCCTAACAAGCAAGAGAAGAGCACATGATTTGGCTCTCCACTGAGTCATGGCTGACCACTGAGTGAAGCATGATTTTGTCACTTAAAGATACTTACATTTAATACAACAAACCCACTAAGTTCATGTCAACCATTTCATCTGAAACTCAACCATGGAAACAATTTAATGTTTCAATGTTGAAGAAAAGTATTGGTTCATAAGTCTTCAAAATGACCTTTCTCTAAGAGATTATTAATGGTCTTCCGTATATATTATATTTGTTTCTTTTCAGTGGTTTTACAGATTAACACATATAATTTGTCACTATGCTATAAGATCAAAGTATGTAACAGAAGATAACTTTGTGCTATTGTTAAGGATCATATAAGAAAGGGGGAAATGCTATACAAGTAGTATAAATGTGCTAAAATAATTTTTAATTATTATTATAAAATAAAGAGGGTGGAAGAGAATTTCTACTGATGAGTAGTTAAATTTACAGTTAAAGAAATATTTTTTAATTCAATAAAAACAAATATTTTTAGATTGGGGGTTTAGAATTAAAATTGAAGAAGAAGATAAATATTGAAAGTAAATATTTACAAAAGTGGTGAACTTAATTAGGAAGATGCCATTTAACTGAGAAATTTCTGCAGCAAAATTCAAGTGTATTTACTACATTTATAGGGTACTGAAAAAACAAAATAATACTTATGAGTTTCAGAGTGAATGTTCAAAAAGGAAAGCACAGAAAAATACTTGGAAAATATGAAAACCAAACAAATCACTCCATATATGCTTGTGCACACCCCACACACACACACCAATTACTCAAGGTTTTAGAACTAAAGTAACTTGACAACTTTATTTTTTTTTT